>CM062815.1:70711195-71311195 GCA_031772625.1 Pinus tabuliformis
CCTCAAAACTAGATAATGCCTTTACCTTTCTTGTGCAGCGACAGGTGATGGATTGTCGATGATGGTACTAGAGTCGTGTTTCAGCTCTTTTCTCGACTCGTAAATCTCAAATGAAAAGATCACCGAGTATTTTTCCCTTTTTGACTCGTAAAAGAGAATAAAATGGGGGGTCTGCTTTCAAGCTCTTTTCCGACTCTTTAAACACGAAAATATTGCCGAGATCTTGTCGTTTTGAACTCATTAAAGGTTGTGAAACGTCATGTGCCCGATATACATTTACCCCGTTTTCGAGCTGGGATGCACTATTTACGAAAAAAGTACTCCTTGAGTGAAATGGTCAAGCGATTCTCTCAACTAACATTTTCTACCTTTTCGGGCTCGAGAGACACAAATGTACGAAAAGGGACCATGTGGAGTTTTACTTTCCATGTCCTTTTCAAACTCTCTAAACATGAAAAGATACTGAGTTACCCCTTTGTTAGACTCGTTAAAACATTAAACGACATTGGATTCATTGCCATGACGAACGTGAACTTCTCCTTCCTAGGGCTCGTTAAACTTACTAGGTCAGATTCATCTGAAGGATAAACTTACAATGCGAGCACATGCTATCCCCTTCAAGCTTGCAATAAAAAATAATTGGGGTACCTGCCAGAAATGGTGGGGGAAAATTGGAAATTTTATCAGTTGTGTCGGCAGCTCACTCTTGAACATGACACTTTCTGCTTTGTGTCGGATTGGGATATCCTCCTTTCATCATTAACCTTCCTGGGTTGGGCCATTCATTTTTTCCTTCCATTTGAACTCTGCCACATCATCATGACCACCGATCCTATGGATCCAAAAGCTACCAAACTTCGGAATCATGCCAGTGATATGTTCAAGAGTCAGTACCTCTGCAGCTACACTTACTCCTAATTCTCTGTGTCATTTGAAGTCATTCACATACCTTTGTCTTGTGTTGATGATGTGGGATACATCATGGCCCTCCTTCGACACGGTCTCTTCCTGTTGACTTCAGCTCATTATCCAGGAAGCTAGCTGAGACACTCCCTTCCATTACCTTAGAGCTTGTATGCCCTAATGGCAAGTTCTTCGCACTCGACAACAAGTTCACATCATTGGCTTTCGATCGAGTGATTTCACGGGTGTTCGACATCATTTCTTTATTCACATTCCATGAACTGTGCTGTCAGTACCTTGAGAGCCATTGTCATTATTGGTGGTTTCTCTCACGCTTGTTAACAGTTCACATCATTGACCGGTAATCAAGTGACTCCTTATCATGTTTGACTTCAACACATTCATTCGCATGTTAGGATTTGTACTTTGGTCGGGTCATTTGGAGCGCAAGACCCTGGGTTAAGATTACACAAGTCTAGGTTGTGAGGCAATGCGACATGGTCATGTTTATATACATGTCTCTTTCATATGGATGGCTACGACCATACCATGAGTTGTTATATGTGATCCTTCTCATTATTGGGTGGTTGCGACCATACCTTGGTTTCGTTATGATCCTTTCTTATGGCTAGTTGTGCCCATACCTTGGATCCATTTACATGATCATTCTCTAGATGGTTGCGTCCATACCACCATTCATGTATTATTACTCAGAGTTTCTACTGATGTATATGTATATATTCTTTCTTGCAGGTTTTCCGATGATGGACTCTAGTTCCCCGCTTCCACTTGTAAAGCATTTCACCCCTCACTCTAGCTCGGCCTTCACGCTTTAGGGGGCATCTGTTACACAACATTTTGTCATTATCCCTGTACTCCCCGTCCACGATCCTGGAGGACCTCTACAGTGTACCCGACATGCTTTCCTATCATGAAGAAACTCCCATTGTGTCCCTCTTCATGAGCAGAACAATTCCCTTTTGCATCATTTCCCACAAATATTATGTTTATCCCAGTTTACAAGACCAGTTCTAATGACCCGTGTCCTCCTCACACCGATATGCAGGGATTAAAACTATCCCTAGCGCCGATCGGACTGACCAAGCCCTTTCTCACTCGTGTCAATCCTCTTTTGGAAATTTTTTTAAATATGGAACCAAATCTTCCAACTCTAGAAGCTTCGTAATGGAAGCCTGGTAAATGGTTAGGCCGGATGGAGTCGAGGAGGTCAGTTTGGGCTCCTTTCCCCTATTAGGATGGAACTAATACAAGAGATAAGGCCTTCTCCCATGAGAAGAGGAACCATCTCCCCTCCATCCAAGCTATATAAACCTCTACTTTTCCCAAGCACAAACTAGCTTTTAGTCCTAATTAAGTTCTGGCTAAAGTTTTAATTTTGGAGTAGTCAACAAGCTACCCATAGTTGTAGCTTTCTAGTTTTTGTTTAAGGGAGAATTGTGAGTTTGGTTTGGTGTGAAGACTAAAGGGAAGAGCCTTGAGACTACCATTGTTGAGGATATCCATGAGATGCTAGAAGAAGTGCATGAGAACCTGGATATGTCAGAGGAGAACAACAACGTCAAGACATCGGTTGTAACCTCTTCTTGAACTAATATAGATGCAACTATCGATTGATTTCCTACATGAAATGTCATCTCACATATTTATGGCTTAATGTTTCTTGACTTGTTAAGTAGGCTGAATTCAATTTGTATGTTATCACATTTGTTGTTTGTTGTTGTTTACTTGTTTCAGGTGTTCGAAGGAAGGAAATAGAAGATAGTTGGAGCGAGGAAGCAAGATCGTCACCAAGCGGAATAACGTACTAAGAGGTAGGCCCTCTTATTTGATTCTAGCTTACGGAGATCTTCCATAGATTGTTTGTTTGTGGCTAGACACGCTCTCTTGGGCTAGAGGAATTGTTTGTGTCCGCACTTAGAATTTACCTGCACCACAATTAGTCATTTGGATTTTTCCCTATGGGTAGGTCTCCCAACATAGCTACCCAGCTAGATTGGATTTTGGTAAATATTTTAGGCTCTCTTGGTTGTTTCATTTACACATGCTCCTAGAATGTTTCCTTGGAACTATTGATCTCTATTTTTTCTCCATTTTGGATGTAGTTATAAGCATCACAATTCAGTAGGAAATGTTGCTCCTTTTTTCGTATGTCCATTGGGTTCTTTCCATCTTCCTATCTCACGTATTAATTAGTGTGAGTTGGTGCTTATTCAAGCCAAAAATTGGTTTTCTCTCCATTGGAGATTTAGTTTCAAGTAGTCCTGAATTTTATTTTCTCCCTGAAGGATGAAATTATGCTTGTAGCATTGTTGCTTCCTCTTGGGGTTGCTTTTCCTCTTACATTTACTGTAACATTCTTGTATGTGGATTTTTAGGTCCCATTTATATACCAGGCAACTTTCATGTGCTATATACCAGTTATCAAACCACCTCTTACATTACTGGTCCAATGTGTTTTACTCATTGAAATCTTCCTGGTTGATCTTGTTGTTCATCATTTTATTGCATGTATCTTTCACAACTTGTCTTCATTGTATTATTTTCCTTGGGCATAATCCTATTTCTATGAGAATTGTTTGATATGGAGTCCTTACTTATATGTTATGGAAAGTTTCCGTCAAGTGTTTCTCTAGTATCTCAATATGATTCCTCCACTTCATCCAGTAGTGCTTGGTTCCCATGCCTCATGCTTGTATAGAAGCATTAGTGTTATGTGTTCCTCGAGGGAGAAAATTTCCTTCCATCTTCTTGGATTTTTTCCATTGTGCATACACCCCAATTTATCCTCTTATTGAATTCTAGCCGAAATTCATTAACAATCCTTCTTTCATTCTAATTCTATCGTTGTCCACACTTTTGGAAAACCCCCTATGGCCATTTGGTTGAGTATGGATGCAATGTGCTTTGCTTGAGCCCATTTAAACGCAATGTAAGGAATTCGTGTCCACATTTCAAGTGTTTTTCTTGAGCCCATCAATTCCTTTTGCACTTGATGCTAGGCACTTGATCATTGATTCCTTCTCGTGCATCTAATACTTCTTGAAGACTCTTTCCTCTATAATGATTTGAGTGGGATTTTTCTCTCAACAAGACTCATAAACTCTTTTGGCATATATAAATCACTATACCCCATGTTGTCAATTCAATGTACTTGTTTCTTCACTTGCAGCTCATTCCAGAATGTTTTGGCCCTTGGAATTTTTCTTAGTTATCCTCAACAACCCCTCTTGTCTGAGTTTTACAGAGTTGTTCTAAAGTTTTATTACTTGCTTATAGATCTTCAAGAGGTATTCAAATTTGTTAGTAATAGAAGTTTCTTAACGTAGACGCAAATATGGCCAAATCAACTTCCATTTGTGTTTTTCCTAAAAAAATTGGCCTCATGCTTTGGTATCTTTGTGGAACAACGTTATTCCTTTAGGAATTTGATGTGCATCTTATTTTCTTTTTACAATTCATTAGAACAGAAGGAATTGTATATCATTCCTTCTAAAAATGACTTGAATTCTTGTCTTGCAACTATTTTCCTATCTTTAGAGTTTTACTATGTAAAAGAATCTCATCATTAAATGAAAAATTGATTCTTGGACCAACGCACTACAACCAACCTAAAGAACACAATAGGAAAACCAGAAAGCCCTTCCACTAGCATCCTATGTTCAAACAAGCCTTTATAGCAACACAAATTGATTCTGGCACAAGATGTGGAACAAAGTTCCTACAAGATTAACAAATTGAATCTTGTAAAGAACACAAAAATCTTTATTGTAGCTGATATCTATAAGATTCAAAAAAAAATTCACAATTTACAACTGCTGCTTTCACTCATTAATTTTTATTTTTTTTTAAACACATGTAGCTTTTGTAAATTGTTGGTAAGTTTGAAGGTGTCACTTTGTGTAACCTTGGCTTCCTTTCATACCTCCTTTATCAATTTCAACTACTATCACACACATGTTGGAGTTTGAAGACATTTTCTAGACATCCAATGACTATTAGAAAAGATCAGGAATCTTTCATGATCAACAAAAGTGTTGGTACAACAATTTCAATATTATTTTGTAATTTTCAAACTATAGGAATTTTTAGAATTTATATAAAAATATTATTTAATTTTTTTTCCATAAATTCCTCATTATGCACATTCTTGAAATATCTTCTGCATGTTACTCCAATTTCTAGATGGGTAAAAACCCATGTTGCAGAATTGTTTATTTCAGTCTCAGTTGAATGCAAATGTATTGCGAAAAGTTCATATGAAAATAGGCTACTATAAGAAACCCTCAAAAATTTTGGTTTTAGGAAGTTCCTGCAGTAACTTCCAGAATTGAACTTGCTTCCTCCTGAGGGAATAATCAGGTACGTATAGCACTTTATTGCATGATGTGAGCTTTTTATACCTTGTTGCTACTATTTGTTTCACATAAATAACTCCATTAATGGTGGTTCTTTTCTATATTGAAAGAACAAATGTTCTGTGAGTTTCAAGAGAGTCCATAAATCCTTCTCAGCATGGAACCACAACTAGTGTCCAATTACACCCATGCATAACATTTTTGTAGAAAACAACAGTCATGTTTATCTCTAACTATACAATACACCCAACCTTTCACCTCATTTAAGGAAGCATAGTTAGGTAGTAGTAATTGTTGTTGAGAATTAGATAATGCTCTAGGAATAAGCTGAAAGACTACATTCTCAAGTGAAAGTTCATATCTTGAAGAAAAGAAAAATTAAACATGATATAAGGCATGGAATGAAAGCTCTTACATTATGTGAAAAGAGAGGTTATGAATTTTTTTATAAACTAAGAATGAAGTTGGAGCAATACAATAAATTTTATATAAATAGAAAACTTAGTATAAAATTTCAAATAACATAAAAATTATATTTTCCTATAGCATTTGAAGTATTAAGAATATATTGATCATGTGATTTTCTGTGAAGGTATCTATTTCATACAAAATTTTGAAGAAGTATAACACTTAGGATATTTGCCTTATATTTTCCCGGTTGTGAAGTCACTAAATGTAACCTATTTCTTAAGAATGTATAGTCAATTCCATTTTTTACATTTGCAAAACAAGTAGGATTAGACATGTTGGAAATGATATTGGTTGCATTACAAGATATACCTTTGGAAAAAATTCTAGATGAAAATGGTCGCAAAGGTTTTTTCATAGATTATGCTCAAATTATTCAACAAGTGATGTTGGATAAATACTCTTTTTTTCTTCCTCAAAATCCTCGTAGTAAACACAACTAAATAGATTAATTTAGGAGTACAAGAAAATTCTAAATACCTATACTCTTCACTAATTTGGTAAATCATGTTTCATGCAGGGTTATGCTTATCTACTTGTTGGGATGTGCCTCTCAAGTATGGGTAGGCCAACTTCATATAATTAGGCAATAGCTTGGAAGGTTTTAAATGACGAAGACAATACCCATTGCATCATTTTAATATTTATGAATTGGCCCTTTATGTGACCATTTTGTTCATGTAGAATAGTATATGAATACTCATTTTTGTGGAAATCAAGTAGGTTAGCTAAATTATCACATATTTTATCAATCTTGTTTTTCTAACATTCTTAGAACTCATATACCTATAGACAACTTGGATGGATTTTGTAAGTAGCACTTTTTAGTTGCATTTTGCTATATTTAAAGATTCTCATTGAGACATTGTGGTCAATATTTTGATTCTAGTCATTTCATGGCTATACTTTGCATAATGTTGGTTTTCATCTGCCTTATTGGGTGGTTTTTCTTATATATATAGTTTTGGATGTAGGAATAAAGTGTGGGTTATATTATGGCAAGTGCAAAAGGCTAAGTAAGAAAACTCAGTAAAGTTCGAGCAAGAAGAAGGCAAGGTATCAAAGGTAAGAAACCTAGTGAATTGGGTAAAAACAACCCATCTTCTTCATATTCTAATGTTCCTTTGAGAGTTTAAGTGAAGCTTGAGATACCCGAGTTTGATGGACAAGTTAACACTGAAGTATTAAATAGTTAGTTGAAATAAATGGAAGTTTATTTTGGCCTTGATCAAATCCAATAAATTCGGTAGAATTTTGTTGCTTGGTCGAAGATAATTGGACATGCTCTATTGTGATCAAAGAGTTATGTGGGTGCATTGAATCTAGGCAAGAATCCAATGATTACAAAATGGGAGGACTTCAAGACATTGTTGATGTTACACCTTTATTGCATATGCTATGAAGAGGAGCCACTCATAAAATGGTAGTTGCTTAGGTAAGAATAGCGATAAGTGTTGCAAGAATACACTTTTGAATTCAGGAGGCAAGCCATTAGGTACGGTATCTCTTTGAAAGATCTAGGCACTAGTTGATTCGTTGGATAAAAAATATTCTCAAAACTTAAAGTTGTCAGAATGGCTCAAAAATGGAGTGATTGGATAGATTGCATCGTTTTGAATATGGCGCAATTCGTTTCACGAAAAACGAATGTCGTATGCTCTCGGAAATGATTTTTGTTTGTTTGTGGAAACAGGTAAAAAATTGGTTTTGGCAATGCAGGGCTGCCTAGTTAGCATTCCATACAGCTGACTTGGCCTGTTGTCTTGGTAGGGTGACAGGGCTCCATGGGCCATTCTCCACGTGACACTGGGTCATTTTCTATTGGCGTTGACTGGGTCAAATTTCATTGGAGGATAATTGTGGTTGATGTAGACCAACCAATATAGGCTGCCATGTGGCCCAACCAGAGGCTACCACGAGACACCTTAGTGACCACTAAAAATTTGGTTAAGGTCAAATTACACCTCCAGGGAGTCGAACACCAGACCTCCTTCATACTAACTGCGGCCTCCACCAATCAACCAAACATGTTACTTGTTAAACATTAGGGTGCAAACATTATTTAAGTTTGATGTTGAGTTCATTTGGGGAGGGGGTCAGGCTAAGGCCTAGCCCATAGCCACCTCGATGCCACAGAACCGTAGGTGGTGTTAGAGCTTAGATTGACCTCAGGCTGAAGGGAGCAAATCCTATGATAACCACAAACCAAGCTTAACCTGGTAGCTAGCCCTACCAGGTCAGGAGAGGGCTCTCTCCTTGTCAATCTCAGTCAAGATGAATGGATCAAATATGGATTTTAGGCTAGGTATAGTAGTTCTAGGGTTTTTGATTGATTTTTCTGATTTTTGTTACTAGATCAAATGAAGTAGGCAGTTTTGGGTCCAGGAAATCAAGTCAGGAATGCAGGGTGTTCTATGGGGCAAGGTAGGTAGGTGTTTGGGCACTTGAAATTGAGTGAGATGGTAAGTCTAAGACTGTTGAGGAGCTGAGGAGGGCATGCAAAGATCATGTGTCCTTCTCAAACAGTAGAAAACATCAAAAACTAAATGGTTTCCCAAGGCAGAGCACTGTAACCAATGTGTTCTACCTATCTATCGTGATATCATTTAGCTAGAAGAATGAATCGGATTGTGGAACACATAACACATGAGAAAAAATAATAACAGAAGAATAAACTATGCAAAAACACTTTACCACAAATATCCCATAAAAATAGCTGCAAATGCCTGTTTATTTCCTTGCCAAACTGTTGATAAAGGTGTACAATGTAGCTCAGAGTGTCCAACCTTTGCTAATGACTGAAAAAATACATAATATAGACATCAAAACCACCTATGCTAGCCATCAGGGGTCGAATCCAAGAGATAAGGAACTGTTACAACCATTTCCAAAAAAGGAACAAGAATAGAGGCAGTGGAATAGCTTGCCTCTATAAGCATGGAAACTGATTCATTAACCCCAAAACCAACTCAAACTGGTGAATCTACCCCCTAAGATCATTTCTCAATTACATTTACATACCATAGCATTAATTACAATCATAAATTCATCCATGAAGAGATAAAAAGTCAAATTGTAGAGAAACTAGGCGAAAACTGGATTTTTTGGGCAAACTGGCTCTATGCGCAGTGCCACTGGCCAGGTGCATAGTGCCACTTCAGACCCAATTTTGAAGGCCTTCCCCTTGACAAAATTGAGCCCAAGATAGCTCATTGGAAAGGTATTCCTGTCTAGTTTCAGGATAATCTTGAATTTTTTCATTTGGAGGTCATTTTCGCCTTCAAAGGTGAAATCTCCCAAGGATGCTTCTATGTGTCCAAAAAGAGGCAAAGAGGTCATTTTTTTGGTAGTTTTTTGACCTTTTGGTGACCTAGTTTTTCTCCAAAATTGCTGAGATTTTCTAGGTTTGATGCTCTCATCATGCTGAATCTAGATATGTAAGCCATTTTTTTCAAAAGTCCTCCAGTGAAAAGCGTAGCGTCGATGGCGCTACACACCTAGGGCAATTTTCTGTGTTTAAAATTTCAAATTTTCAAAATGACAAAAATTTATCAAAACTTGCCTAGATTTGGCACAAGGCACCACCATCAACCGCTTTGATGGGATAGAGAGGCTTCCACCAATATTATTATTCTATCTTGCTCTTTCTTGCCCTCTAAGGCTCCCCTTTACCTAGCTTTCATCCTCTTCATTCTCATGTTGCAAATTGTGTTCCGTGTCCTGTAGCGATAGGCCATGTGCCTCATCATTTGGTTATCTTTATTGGCCCTATAAAATAACAGCTGGTGATATTGTGAAGGCTAATCCAACAAATGTCACCTCTTTGTTATGTAAATGAGTCACAAACAACCTAGCCAACTCATGGCGAAACCTGACCCTTTCTATCATTTCACAAAAATCAAAGTATGTCTGATGTTTAAAGCAAGAAACGGCAAGTGGGCAAGCTTGTAACTCCGTCAAAATAGTGGGATCTTCTTTGATAATTCTTCCTTCTCTATGAGGTTTCCTCTACTGCTTATGTCTCTCCATGGAACTGTCACTAAGGGTGTCTTCTTCAAGCTCATATTCATTGTCTCTTTCCATTGTTTTTATTGCTGTGATCACTTGTGGTGAATGAAGAGATAGGGTGGATAAGTGAAAGATGAGTATGAAGAAATTTTATGAATGAGTAGGTGAGAGTGAATGGGAGTGTGAATGGGATTTAGGGAGTGAGTAAGGTTTGGCAATAGTGTAGGGTTTAGGGATATATGTACGATAATGTAGGGTTTTGGGGAGAATGTATGAAGGAATGGGATTTGGGGAAAATGTATGAAGGAATGGGGTTTTAGGGAATAATAGGAAATGGATAAGATAGGAAACAAATGAGAGAGTGAGCTTGTCAATTTTTTATGAGATAGTTTGGGTGAACACTAGGGTTTTAACTTTATGAGGGAAAAAGTCACCAAAACTTGATGCAAAACCCTTTTCAACAAGAAAGATTGAGTTACTTACTTGCAAAGAGGTAATTTGGAATATTTGAGGAAAATTGGGGTGATTTGGAATGATTTAGAGCTTGGCTGCCAGGTGCACAGCACCTCACCCAGGTGCGTAGCGCCCGTGTAAATTTACATTGGGAATGGCTACCAGGTGCGCAGCGCCTCCTAGGTTCATAGAGCCTTTTTCAAGACACTTTTGAAGGCCTTCCTAGTGTCCAAATTTGGCACAGGATAGCTCGTTGGAAATATTGTCGAGTATAATTTCTAGAACATCTCCAATGTTTCAATTTGGAGTTCATTTTCCTTGTCAAAAGTCCAATCTCCCAAGACTGGTCAAAATGTGGAGAATGAGGCTACCTAAATGCAAGGTGTTGTAGCAGTCATCTTTTGAAGGTTTTTCTCAACTCCAAATTGAGCTAATGATAGCTCATTTTAAATTGCTTTGTGTCTACTTATCATTTGATTCATCAAGAAATTCATTTGGGCATTCCACCTAGGAGAAAAATTGATTTTACCAAGGTCACTCCAGAGGTGCATCAACCCTCTTGAGGAAAATGATGTTTTCAACATTTCTCCCAAACCATGAAACCTGTGTAAAAATTGAAGGAGGTTTTTCTTCTTAGGAATATTATGGACAAAAACCTCTCTCACATTTGTCTAATTCATCTTCTATTAGTCAAAGACATCATTTGAATAAAACCTATTTCGATATGTGGAACAGGGGATTTGTAGAAATGAAGGGAAATGAAGGGGATAAGGGGCTTCTAAATACTTGAGAAAATTTTTGAGAATAGGGAGGGTTGTTAAGAAGTAGAGGAAAGTGGAATTTCAAATATTGAGTGAGGGGAAGGGGTCAAAAAGGGAAAAACACAGGCCTAGCCTAGAAAATTGTCAAATTGTAGCAATAAGCTAGGGTTTGTGGGAAAATGATGAATTTAAGGGATATCAGTGATGGGAAGTACTTGAGAAGGTATATTAAGGATAGGGGAAGGTGTATGAGCATCAGGATACAAGTTTTGTTGATGATTTGACCATCCAAGAAAAATTACCTTCAAAACCCTAGGAGAGGGAAATGAGCCTTACCCAAGTACAACTGAAGCACGAATAAGGTGTAAAATGACCCATTGGATCCTAAAATGAAGATGAAAAATTTTTGAATGATGGTACACTCAGCCGAATGGTGACATGGATTGACACTTGGAAAACTTTGAAAGGAGTGAAAACAAATTCTAGACCTAATACCTAGAGACCAAATTTTACTTGAAGACTCACTGAAATGACAAAATTTGACATTGACACCCTAAAACCACTTTGTAAGAGCATGTTTGATCACTAGTGGAAGGCTTCAAAGACTGACACTAATAGGTAGGGGGCCAAGGGCAAGGCCCTATCCCATCCCCATGTAAGTGTTGGCATTATGATACATATGTTGTACTTGATGGCAACCCACTCATCTCAGATAATAAATTATAATGTAGAGAAAAGTTCACGCACTTTTATGCAGAGAAAAGTTTATTTCATGTAGAGAAAAAGTTCACGCACTTTCATGCAAGGAAAAGCGCGTATATGTTGGAGAACTTACCTTTGGTCCATGGTAGTTAGTCCTTGGTATTTGAACCTATGAGGAAAAGCGCGTATATGTTGGAGAACTTACCTTTGGTCCATGGTAGTTAGTCCTTGGTATTTGAACCTATGAGGAAAAGCGTGTATATGTTGGAGAACTTACCTTTGGTCCATGGTAGTTAGTCCTTGGTATTTGAACCTATGAGGAAAAGCGCGTATATGTTGGAGAACTTACCTTTGTTCCATGGTAGTTAGTCCTTGGTATTTGAACCTATGGTTTTGGACCATGGTACTTCGTCAAAATTGTTGATCTCACGTACTTTCATGGTTGGTTCATGGTATTAGTCCAACAGTTTTTTGATCCTATGGTTTTGGCCCGTGGTATTGTGAAAGGCCTAAGCCTATATAAAGCAAAGGAGATCACTTGGCTAATTCATTCTTGCAAATCGAATATCTTAAGATCTGAAATATTGGGTTATTGTTTTAAAAGTTTGATCTATGAAAAGGAAGTTGAAAGCGAATCTGTGAAGGGTGATCTCTCGAGCGCTGCAGCTGTGGAAGTGCGGAGACGCCACAGAGATGCCACAGAAGGCGCATTGTGGAGACGCCACAGAAGGCGCAGTGCGGAGGCGCCACAGAAGGCGCAGTGCAGAGGCACCACAGAAGGCGCAGTGCGGAGGCGCCACAGAAGGCGCAGTGCGGAGGCGCCACAGAAGACGCAGTGCGGAGACGCCACAGAGGCGCCACAGAAGGCGTAGTGCGGAGGCGCCACAGAAGGCGCAGTGCGGAGGCGCCACAGAAGGCGCAGTGCGGAGACGCCACAGAGGCGCCACAGAAGGCGCAGTGCGGAGGCGCCACAGAAGGCGCAGTGTGGAGGCGCCACAGAAGGCGCAGTGCGGAGGCGCCACAGAAGGCGCAGGTGTGGTGGTCGCGGCGCCACAGAAGGCGCAGGTGCGGAGGTAGTACAGATATCCGCAGATCTATACCAGTGAAGTTGCGATCCCTGCTTAAAATTTGTTTTAACTGCCTTTGACTATTCTGCAGGGTTTTGGGTGCATAACTGATGTTTGGTTACTGGTATTGAGTTCAGATAACAACATGATTAATGACTTATCTTTATGTACTAGATCTGGTTGATAACTCTCATAATATCATTGTATATGTATGGATCTAGTGATTGGGTGATTCAGAATGTTGTTTGATTATGAGCTTCAATGTTGTTGTTGGGTCCAGTATGAAAATTGGATGAAAAGTGGCCTTTCAGATTATGTGTTGTGCTTCAGTGTATCCAGTCTAAAAATTGATGAGACGTGGTACCTGGAGGAGAGAAGATTGTAGGCCAGCGCCTATGTACTAGTATCTAAGCTAGTACAAAAGCTAAGGGAGATATTTGGAGCATTGTAGCAGGTAGCAGCCTGCGTACTAGTAAATGGATCGACTAGTACAAGAGAAAAGGGGGTTGTAGCTCCCGTACTGGTATAAGACTGCACCAGTACAAATATTGTAAAAGGATTTTCTTATTAAGAAGAAGATTGAGATGACTTGCAGCAGGTGGTTTTTGTCCCGCATTGGGTTTCCACCTTATATCATGGTGTTCATGTGTGTGCCTTATGTGTGATGATCTATTCTCTATTACTGCATCTGTTATCTGATAATATGGTTGATAATGTTCTAATGCACTCATTGAAGATCAATTAACTTAATCATAAGAAGTTGTGGAAGTAGCATATATGAATCTGATTATGGAAATGAAAAAGTTTTATTAATGTGATAATACTGATTCACCCCCTCCTCTCAGTATTATTTCCAACAATTGGTATCAGAGCAGGTCCTTTGATAGAAGCTTGATCACTTGAAGGAGATCCGTGGAACAATGGGAAAGAAGCTTAAGAAGAAAGCACCTAAGAAAAAGAAGTCATCTCAGAAGAACTATGACAGTGGGAGAATCGATTGGGGATTAGGTATAAGAAGCTCTTCAGATTCAGAATCAGATTCAGAATCATTATCAGGTATGAATATATTATCCTCTGATGTTCCAGCTATCTTTCCTTTTGGAAGAGATGAAAGTGATAGCGAAACTACTGAATTTGCTCTTATGGGTGAACAAGAAAGATATCAAATAGAGGCAGAATTTAAAAGGCTGACAGACAAAATTAGAGATCAACAAGATCTATTGAACAAAAAGGAATGTGATTTCAAAGAAGAAGCTACCAAACTAAAGGCCCAACTAGAAGAAGGAAACAAGGTAAGAAAGCTACTCAAGGACAAGGAAGACCAATGTCAAAAATTGCAGCATGAAGTGACATCATTAAGAAAAGAAGTCAACGAAAGAAGCACAACCATCAAGAAACTCAAAGATAGATCCAGCTACTATGAAAATCTTGAAGCTACAATCCTCTCACTAAAATGAGATCTTGAAGAATCAAAGAAGCAGAATACAGATCTACTCCAAGCTATTGAAAAACAAGAAAACGAAGTCACCAACTTAAAATCTCAACTAGAATGTGCCTTCCGAGTTCGTCAAATGCAGCAGGATCTGAATGAAGAACAAGAAAAGGAGATTCTCAAACTAAGGGAACGAATTGATGAAGGAAGGAAAGCTGAAGAAGATTTGAAAAAGCAATCTCTTGAAAAGGAAGAACAGCTTCAGGTTGAGGTAAATATCTTGAAAGGTAAACTAGAAGAAAAGGATAAGCTTTTACGATTTCAAGATAGTTCTAAAGTCTTGGATGATATTCTTAGTAGTCAAAGGTCTCCTGCTATAAAGACTAGTCTTGGTTTCCATGAATCTATTGAAGGTGAATCTAGTTCACAAGGTGAGGCAAGGAACTCTAAAGAAAAATCTAAAGTGATCAACGAAGAAATGAAAGATCAATCTCATAATCAACCAAGAAAAGAGATTCCTCAAAGAAAATCCTTTACTCCTCCTATGAATAATGTTGAATGTTATGTATGTCATAATCTTGGACATGTTGCAGCTAGATGTAGAAGAAGAAGGGTTCAAGACCATTATGCAGAAAGATCATCACATTCAAGGTACTTTTATGGATATTGCTTTGCTTGCAATATGTTTGGTCACAAAGCTGTTGATTGTTACAGGAGGAATATGAAACATGTAAGATGTTATGCATGTAAAAAGCTTGGACATATAGCTAAGGAATGCAGGAACAAAGTGTGGGCACCATATCAAAAGGAGAAAATGTCATCATCACGCTTGAAGATATGGAGGAAAAAGGAAGTACAGTCAGAAAAAGGCGGCACTTCACAGCGTACAGACATATCAGAATCAGAGGGAGCTGAAAGTACAAAACTTCAGTGTCCTGAATCTCATATGCAAACTCCATAAAGGAAAGTTGCATATATACGCGAGTTAGTTACTGCATAGTCGCGTATATGATTGTTTGAAGAAAGGCAGTAGGGACAAATTCAAGAGAAGGATCAGTTTTGCTCTAGTTAATAATAATGATGTGTGGATATGATGGTTAGAAGTGTTTTGGTTCTAACTTGATATTGATGATGTCTTGATACTTCTTATTGATATGCATGATCAGACAGATGGCACAGGTTTAGAGGGAGCATATGGACTTAATGCATTATTGGCATTATGGTTAATAGTCCTTGGTGATGATACTTATATGGATAAATGATTCATCTTGCTATGGTTATGAGTTGTTCACATGGTTCTTGGATCAGATTTATGGTTGATTCTCTAATGATGCTTGCATGGGAAGCACTTAGCTTGAATTCACATCTTCTTGATGTTGAGTCACTCATATGCTGCTGCCGTCATATGCATAAAGATCATGATTCCTTTCATTCTTGGCACAAATGGATGAGGATTGTTGGCTGGATACAGGGATGATTATTCAAAGTTGCATTGTTGGAGACATGATGATATTGAGCTCTTATCTATATGATGATAGGATTGTTTCATACATATGTTGATTAATGCAGATATTCCCAATTGATGATACTTGATTCATGTAGATCTGGATGGCTATGATGTTTCTCACATAGAATGTGAAATTCTGTTGATGCAGACATACCTTGATGATTCATGCACTAATACAAGTTGCTGGTCTAGTTGTTGTTGACAGATACTATGGAGCAGATCATAAAGTGTTGTTGCTGATGTTCATCTTATTTAGGTGATGTCATATCAAGACTCATGATGTAATAGTGTCATCTCTTCAGGTCATGTAACGACCTATGTTGGTTTCCCCACTGTGCCTGGGATGAAGATGTAATGTATTTGGTTTTCATTTTTCTGATATATCCCCACTTGGTTGGGTGATGGATGTATGTGTTGAATCTTTTAGGAAGGTCATTTGTGATGTAGAACATCCTTTTGCAGACCTTGCTTACAGTCAGGGAGAGCCTGAACATGAACAACACTATATAGCAGAGTAGACATTTCAGCTTGTTCTGAGAAAGAGCATGATCAGATTGGTGCACCATGACATATACAAAGGGGGAGCTCATTCAGAGATTTCAACAGGTCCTCAGGGGGAGCTTATAATGCATTGTTGGCATTATGGAGGACGTACAGAAGGAGATCTTGGATGCTGGTCTGATTATTGCTGCAATCTATCTCTTTCATGGTCATTTATGGTGTTTGGTGGATTATGTTTCTTCTTTGCAGATCTGGTTTATAGTCAGGGGGAGCATGTTCTTAGGGGGAGCATAACCCTTTGCCCTTGATGTCAAAGGGGGAGAGTGATTGGTTATTGTTGCCATCAAGTCCAAAGGGGGAGAATGTTGGCATTATGATACATATGTTGTACTTGATGGAAACCCACTCATCTCAGATAATAAATTATAATGTAGAGAAAAGTTCACGCACTTTTATGCAGAGAAAAGTTTATTTCATGTAGAGAAAAAGTTCACGCACTTTCATGCAAGGAAAAGCGCGTATATGTTGGAGAACTTACCTTTGGTCCATGGTAGTTAGTCCTTGGTATTTGAACCTATGAGGAAAAGCGCGTATATGTTGGAGAACTTACCTTTGGTCCATGGTAGTTAGTCCTTGGTATTTGAACCTATGAGGAAAAGCGTGTATATGTTGGAGAACTTACCTTTGGTCCATGGTAGTTAGTCCTTGGTATTTGAACCTATGAGGAAAAGCGCGTATATGTTGGAGAACTTACCTTTGGTCCATGGTAGTTAGTCCTTGGTATTTGAACCTATGGTTTTGGACCATGGTACTTCGTCAAAAGTGTTGATCTCACGTACTTTTATGGTTGGTTCATGGTATTAGTCCAACAGTTTTTTGATCCTATGGTTTTGGCCCGTGGTATTGTGAAAGGCCTAAGCCTATATAAAGCAAAGGAGATCACTTGGCTAATTCATTCTTGCAAATCGAATATCTTAAGATCTGAAATATTGGGTTATTGTTTTAAAAGTTTGATCTATGAAAAGGAAGTTGAAAGCGAACCTGTGAAGGGTGATCTCTCGAGCGCTGCAGCTGCGGAAGTGCGGAGACGCCACAGAGACGCCACAGAAGGCGCAGTGCGGAGACGCCACAGAGGCGCCACAGAAGGCGCAGTGCGGAGGCGCCACAGAAGGCGCAGTGCAGAGGCGCCACAGAAGGCGCAATGCGGAGGCGCCACAGAAGACACAGTGCGGAGACGCCATAGAGGTGCCACAGAAGGCGCAGTGCGGAGGCGCCACAGAAGGCGCAGTGCGGAGGCGCCACAGAAGGCGCAGGTGCGGTGGTCGCGGCGCCACAGAAGGCGCAGGTGCGGAGGTAGTACAGACATCCGCAGATCTATACCAGTGAAGTTGCGGTCCCTGCTTAAAATTTGTTTTAACTGCCTTTGACTATTCTGCATGGTTTTGGGTGCATAACTGATGTTTGGTTACTGGTATTGAGTTCAGATAACAGCATGATTAATGACTTATCTTTATGTACTAGATCTGGTTGATAACTCTCATAATATCATTGTATATGTATGGATCTGGTGATTGGGTGATTCAGAAGGTTGTTTGATTATGAGCTTCAATGTTGTTGTTGGGTCCAGTATGAAAATTGGATGAAAAGTGGCCTTTCAGATTATGTGTTGTGCTTCAGTGTATCCAGTCTGAAAATTGATGAAACGTGGTACCTGGAGGAGAGAAGATTGTAGGCCAGCGCCTATGTACTAGTATCTAATCTAGTACAAAAGCTAAGGGAGATCTTTGGAGCATTGTAGCAGGTAGCAGCCTGCGTACTAGTAAATGGATCGGCTAGTACAAGAGCAAAGGGGGTTGTAGCTCCCGTACTGGTATAAGACTGCACCAGTACAAATATTGTAAAAGGATTTTCTTATTAAGAAGAAGATTGAGATGACTTGCAGCAGGTGGTTTTTGTCCCGCATTGGGTTTCCACCTTATATCATGGTGTTCATGTGTGTGCCTTATGTGTGATGATCTATTCTCTATTACTGCATCTGTTATCTGATAATATGGTTGATAATGTTCTAATGCACTCATTGAAGATCAATTAACTTAATCATAAGAAGTTGTGGAAGTAGCATATATGAATCTGATTATGGAAATGAAAAAGTTTTATTAATGTGATAATACTGATTCACCCCCCCTCTCAGTATTATTTCCAACAGTAAGCACCATACGATGGCTTCAATCACCAACAAACTCGGGCCACACGGAAGGCCACAAACCATAACCATGGCCCTCACAAACCACAACAATCTGACATGTGAATAGGGCCCATGACTGTTAACAAACCGTGACCGCCATGAAATCATAGCTTTAAAACTGCAACCAATCTTCCTTTATGGCCAGTCTAAGTGTGAGGATGAGAACCGTTAGCGAAGAAGGTTAAGGGGCCAGCCTACGAGGGCCAATCCTAGGTTCCATGGCAACCCACACAACCAGGTGCGCACGGAACAGGGCGAGGGGAGAGGGCCAACCCCACGTTTCATGTGGACCCACATGATCGAGAGCGCAGGAGGAACAAGGGCTAGATAAAGCCCCCGAATTTCGGTACCTATGCGGTCATATGGCTGCCACGTGACCAAGTTATTTGGGATTGGGGGCTTAAAGGCACCCTTATCTGTCCTACAATTTCGCCCATCGAGCGAGAACCATGCCAAGTTTAATGGACAATTTTCTCTTTCAGGGTGCACGAGTCCGGTTTTGGCTAAATTGTAGGATGGTTAGTTGCAGAACTTGGGAAAAGGAGGAAAGAGGCATAACTTTCTCAGTTTTTGGTCTTTTTGGGAGCAGAAAGAGGCTAGACAGGGGTTTTTGATAGCTCTGAAGCCATTGGAGTTGTTATTGAAGCCATTTGAGCACTATAACTTGATGTAATCACTATTTTTATGAGCATAATGATATAGGCCCAAGCATTGGAAGCTGGACTAGGAGACGTAGCCCAGGAGGGGTGAACTCCTTCATCACTTGTTGTTTTGTTTTTATTGTTATGGTGGATTTGTCTGCAATATTCTGTAATTTCTAAATTTTAAATTCATGTTTATATGTTTATGAATTTAAGATAAGAGGCTTAAAAGACCCTATTTAATCACTTGCAATTTTACATAAACCTCAAGCAGTTTCATATATAGATCAAGTTTGGTATCAGTGCTATGGTTCTCTGTTGCTGTGAGGATTTAATTATTTGGAAGTGTTTCTAGTGCTTACAAGTTTGAAGCTCAAGAGAGGAGAGGGAAAGTTTTTGGTTGAAGGTTCTCAAGTTGGAACAAGGATAAGGAGAGAACATTTGTCACAATATCCACCACAAATTTCACCTCAAGTTGTACCTGAAGCTTCAATAAGCATGTCACATGAAAGAGGACCTAATAACATGCTAGATGATGAGAAGGCTTTCAGAAAATCATTCTTTGACATGATTGAGATGGTAAAAGTTCTCTATGAAGAGAGAAACACAATATTGCAGGGTGAGAGCTCCAAGCCTCCAAAGGGAGAGAGTTCTTTAGGAGGAAAAGGAGGAGATGAGAATAAGCCTAAACAATTGAATGGAGATAAACCACCATCTTCTCCACCATCATCTTCACATCCATCCTCACCTTCATCTTCATCCTCTTCCACAAAAACCCTTTCACAAACACTTCCACATACTCCAAAGGGACATGGTAAAACTCCCTTGTTGAAACTTGATATTAAATTTGAATTTCCTATGTATAATGATGAAGTTAATGTTGAAAGACTTGATAATTGGGTTCGTCAACTTGAAGTATATTACAGGATTCAAAACATCAAGGATGATGAAACAAAGATTCAGTTGGCTTCAGTAAGGTTGGAGAGTGCAACACTGATTTGTTGAGAAGCCAAAACACAAGAGGATATGAAAAATCATGGTAAGGTCTCAACCTCTTGGATTGATTTTATTACTGCATTAAGAAGATAGTTTTATACATTAGCTTATGTCCAGAAGGCTATTATGGATTGGTATAATTTTAGGCAATTAAAATGACAAATTGTACAAAACTATACTCAAGAGTTTAGGAGAAGAGTGCTAATATTTGATGTAGATTTAACATCTCAAGACACTTTGTTAAAATATATTGGAGGTTTACATAGTTATATAAGGCACATTATTCTCATGTTCAATCCCACAAATTTAGATGAGGTTTGTGTTCAAGCCACACATTTAGAAGCAAGAGTGAAAAATATTTGAGATGAGAAAAGTGAGAGTTCCCTTGAAACTGGAGAAAAAGAAAAGGGTAAGTTTAAATGAGAATGGAAGAAGAATGCTTCTATCAAAATGGAAAAATAAAAAATAACACGAAAACATTGTTTGAAAGACATCCATGATGAATACCATTGTTGGAAACTTCATCGAGAGATGAGACTCAACAAACTTAAAACAAAGAGAAGGAGAAAACAGTTGCAATTATAGAACATAACTCATTTATGGGAGCATGTGATGTTTGTTTTTCGTGAAACAAATTGCGCCA
This sequence comes from Pinus tabuliformis, assembly GCA_031772625.1. NCBI lineage: Eukaryota > Viridiplantae > Streptophyta > Pinopsida > Pinales > Pinaceae > Pinus > Pinus tabuliformis. Next base: position 70,731,899 of record CM062815.1, read on the forward strand.
GATTCATAACAATTGTTGAGTCTTGAAAATGCCATTCATTTCCATTACACTTTCACTATTATGCCCATTATATCACCTCCATTTCACCTCCATTTCACTACTATGTCACCACATTCATCCCACTTTCATTATCATTGGGCCACCTTTATGTTTTTCCAATCTTTATTATTTCTAAGCCTTTTAAATGAATTTGTGGTTAAACATTAGAAAATAATGTGCATATGCTTATACCTAACAAATGGGTTGAGATTGTTGACATGTGTAGGTTGAAAGGAGGCTTCTAGAAGACCCTTATGTGGCACCCCAAGGCCAAATTCGAATTTGAGTGGAAAGAATCATGGGATCATGAGGATATGTGTCACATCTCCTAATTGTATTGTAACTCTAAGAAGGCATGTGTCTTATCAGTTCCTATTTTTATTAGGACTCTAGAGGTAGAGGGAGAGATTCATGGATTCTCATTAATGAGATGGCTCTCATCTTTTTGTATAAATAGGAGATCTCTCTCCTTCATTAGTTAGTCCCTTTTAGTCTTTTAGTTTCTAGTTCTCAAGTTTGTAGTTCTTCCTTGATGGCTTTTGAAAGCTTTTGTACTTTGTACTTTTGAAGAAATTGAATAAAGCTTTGATGTTCTCAACATGTAAGGAGATGTGAAGTAGATGTCATGGAGCATATTAGGATGTAAGGTAGAGTAGATTTCATTTTGTAAATATTGATTTGTAGAATGTAAGGTAGATTAGATTTTTCATTCATGAAATTTTAATTCATGCAAGTGTGTTTAATTTTGCTTTGATTTCATGACTAGTGGCATGTGTGATCATCTTGTCTATGTTGCTGACCTTTATTTTTCTGTAGTTTGATTTTCATTAGTATCATTTCTTTAACTTGCACTTTACTTTTGCTCTTAGATATCAAGTTGTTCATCTATTGATGGTTCTTTTTCCATAATCAAATAACTTTATGGCAGCCAAAATATCACTTAGTACAGCTTGGTTTAGTTTGCTTTAAGACTCACATTGCTGACTTGTTCATAACTGTTCTCACATGATAAATCTAGCTGAAAGGCAAAAAGGTTAAGAAAAGGTTAAAGTAGTGTGATTTGTCTCCTTTATGTAGTGTCACTTAGATTTCACATTCCATTTTCATTTTAAATCAGCAACAGAGATACTAGGCCGATGTCATTAGTCCTTTATTTGATGTCTTTATTTTCCTTTAAGCATTTGATTTCTTAGGTGGTAGGGGGCCCCTGCCTTATATAGTTGTCATTTTATTTCACCATGTATATTAGCTGTACATAAATTTCTTTCAAGTTGATTGTAGATTAGTGATGCACATAGCATTTTAATGAACTAATGACATGATAGAATCATCTTGTCCTTTTGCTGAAGCAGCAAGGACACTGGGTCTCATATTCATTCTCTCATTAATTGATTATTGCATTTTATTTTGATTGAACTAGCTGTATATTTACACTTTTGTTTAAATACTAACTCCATCAATAATATGTTTTAAGTTCTTTTGAAGTGCTAAGTTTTGGAAATTACCATTAGGGACAAAGGCCTTGTCTTGAAATCTTTATCCATACTTGTCCTTTAAAAGTATTCTTAAGACCTTAGAATAGGATTTCCATTTGCATTAAACACTTTAGAAAACCAACAAAAACAAAACCCCAAAAACAAACATAAACTATAAAACAACGAAGTAAGAGAAAGGTTAACTAAGCACATATAGTGCACCACACTTCATCAGTTTACGATCCCCGGATTGATAATTTATGTAGAGCAATTTAAGACATTAAATTGACTAAACATTTTGGCACCGTTGCCGGGGAAGTGTAATTAGGAGACCTTATTTCTTACATCTGGAAAAAAAAGCTAATAATTCTTGAGTATGCTCTCCTCTTGCACTTTGTGTGATCTAGAGGATCAGAAAAATGATTGTTAAGTAAAAAAGAAAAATAATAATTCTTGAGTATGCTCTCCTCTTGCACTTTGTGTGATCTGGAGGATCAGAAAAAGAATTGTTAAGAAAAAATATAGGAGACAAAATAAACTTCATCACTTCAATTGATTCAAGAAAAAAAAAAAAGAGAAAAATAAACTTCATTTCATTTCCATTTTCACTCCATGCCATCCATTTTATCATTTCCCCATGATCATTTCCATTAAGATTGCCTAACTATCTCTATTTAGCTAAGTGGTTGCTGTGACACCGGTTTCCGCAGCCACCACTCTATTTTTCAAATTTACAGTCAAGATATTAGTGCAATAAAATGAAAATGCAGGGATGAATAAGCAATATAAAAATTCAAAAATTCAAAAAAAAAAAAAAATGATATCATTGCCCCAGTGCTTCATCCCTGTTATCATATCTGTGTCATACACTTGACAATAAAAGAAATGGCAGGCAAAAGTTGTTTTTTTTTCCTTGTAATTTCCATGTACCTGTAGCCTTTTCAGGCCAAGAGCTTTTAACTTCATCCAAGAGACCATAGATGTCTGTGGGCTTTCTCTGGGAAGCAAGCCAACTCTGCCCACCCAATTTGATATATCTTTCTCTCCTGTTACTAGTTAGATTGGAGCCGACACAAGGAATTGGTTGATGCAGCCAGATTGAAATGTGATTAGAGATGCAGTGACATACACAGAGCATGCGAGGAGAAAGACCGTAACAGCTATGGATGTTGTTTACTCCCTGAAGGGACAAGGCCGAACCCTTTACGGCTTCGGAGGCTGAGAAGGATGAAGTACCATTCGTTCCTCCTGTTGCCAGCCATTTATTTGCTCATGGTGTCTGTTGACACCACCCTTGTCTATTCGGCAATGGTAACCTTGAAAATTATCTGTATGTTGAACAGATTGTGGATGCTCTGTTTTAGCATGGAAACAGAATTGTCAATTGTCGTTGGTAGTGGGAATGTTTGGACTTTTGATGTCGATAATGCTGCATGGCGTGAGGTTCAGCAAATAAAACCACCATTTCAAAGGCCGAATGCAACAATTCAGAACAGTAAAAAATTGATAACTCAGAAAAACGTAAACACAGAAAAAACATCAAACTTCAAACGTTCGATTTGCCCAAATGGAGACGAATTTCAAAAAACTAAAACATGGGTTTTTTTTCCAGGTGGGTTAATTAGATAACCTAGAAACCGTTCGAAGAAATTTGTGGCGGTCTGGGAGAAATCTTCGGTTCTTTAGAGCCTCTTTTTTTGCCGCCGCGTGAAAAAATTGAGTTATTAACTGACAGTTTGATGTATTCCGCGTGCCTGAAGAAGAAGAATTCCAATTTGATTATGTGTTGGACTCTTTGCCACCACGTCCTCTGCCCATATGCCACCCGTTAACCAGCAGTTTCAATCCAACACGGCTCTCCATTACGTGATCTGGTTGGATACGGCTCTTCACAGCCGATTGATAGACGTGGCGTGAACCAAGTGACCAGTTTTATTACGGCTCTTCTCCACTGCATAACTCCCGCTACCTATTATAGACTGGGGTTTGGGTTTTCATCTACAAACATATTATAAAGCCCGATATCAGTGTACATGCTTAGCTTGCTTGGTTGCAGAGATGGTGAAGGGCATCCAGAACTCTGAGACGCTGGACCAAGGTTATCATTCCAGTAAGCGGGAGTCTCAACTTTAGATTCTCTTTGTTATCTCAAAGCCTAATGCCTTCATAGATGACACTGGAGTGGAGCCCAAAGACATTAAACTGGTAATGACCCAAGCTGGAGTATCGAGAGTTAAGGTAGTTAAACCTCTAAAAGCTGCTAGTGGAGATATTGTTAGTGTGATCATGGACCTTACAACATAGGTGTATGAACTGATATAGGCAACGAGAATGGAAAAGGCTATCATATGGAAGATTAGTTCATTTACACCTTAACTTTCTTTTGGTTGATGCTATAAACTATTAATGTCACATAGAGTTTCCGCAGCTGAAAACTGTTTCCGCAGCTCGCACCAGTTTCCGCAGTTCGCACTAGTTTCCGCAGCTGATCCCAGTTTCCGCAGCCAATCCCAGATTCCGCAGCTGTTTTCTTAAATGCTATGTTCCAGGTGTCCTCCGGGTAGAAGAGCCACATGGGCAAGTTTGTGGGATCAAGGACATGGTGTGTGTCCTTCCAGCTCATCCAAACCAGTCATCAAAACCCGTGGTCAACAAGGAGGCAAATACGGTCAAACTGAACTAAAGGCAGAACCGGAAGGGCTTAAGTCTATGAAAGGGTCAAATAGTCATGATAATGGTTATAGAATGTTTTTTTTTTCATCAATAAAACTATTTCGCTCTACAGACAATAAAAAAATAAAAATAAAAAAATTTTGATGATCAAACTTTCCGCAGCCAGCTCAAACTTTCCGCAGTTGTTTTGTTAAACTCTAGGTTGCAGGTGTCATCAAGCAAAACAAGTCACATGGGTAGTTGGGGGAATGTCAGTACATGGATGGTGTCCTATTCATTCGATAAAATTTGATGAAAAAGACCCCGGTCAAAGGGAAGTCAAATTGTGTGTTATCACTAAGTCGCCACACTGAGTCGCTGCATGTCAAGAAAAAATAATAATTTTGAATCAATGAAATGAACAAGTTATTTTCTCACTTTTCTGAAGGTATTGATTAATTTTGGACTGATGATGAAAGATGAATGGCTAACTTTGTATTCAAGATTTTTAGCTACAGAACTGTGCACATTCCGCAGTTGTTCTCCAATTCCGCAGCCAGAAAAACCTCATTGTTCAAATCAGCCTAACTTTTTCATACAAAATCAGATTTTGATGATTTAACTATCATTGGAAAGATCTCAACAAGATCTATACAATGAGAAATCTATCATTAGAGTTTGAAATGGCAAATAATGAAATAAATTGCTGAAAAGAAGCAACATCAACTTGAGGCACTAATTCCAAAGCAGGTATAAATTCTTTTGATTTTTCCTTTGAGAACTTGTTTCATTAATACAAATTCTTAGTTTTGTGTGTAAATATCATAACTAGAGAGATTGATCACCTCTCTCCTTTGATAATCTTACATTCCATTGCAGAATAAGTATTAGTTTTTTTTGCAGGTTCTAGGAGGAAGGACAAATGACTACAAGAGAATGGTGTCTCTCTAAGAGACCAATTTGTTTCATAAGAGGATGATCAACAACAAAGAGGAAATATGCTAATGCAAAATCAGATCCAAACATTTGAAAAACTTTCAGATGCTATTGTCTCCATCACATCCATCCATCACATCCATACTTCATAATAAACCATTCATCTCATTTCACTCCATATTTTCCATTCACATACACCTTCCATCTCTTTTTGTCCATTCATAACCCACAAATAAAAGAAAGAGGCTCATTCATATACTTATTGCCCATTGCCATTTCTACTCTCCATTGCCATCTTCCATTTTCATCTTCCATTTCTTGTCATTTTCATTCCGCAAATAAGCCCTGCTTCAATGCAAATTATTGAGTCCATAGTCCTTTGAGTCTAAGTTCTTTGTAAAAACACCTTGAGGCTTGCATGCCTTAATGGCAAGTCCTCATGCTGACAAACAATGGGAATACATTAATGTCCCTTGTTCGTTAGATCTTCTAGGTGACTCGACATCAGCAAATTCATTCGTACCTAGCAAGATGTGTTTGGGCATCTTGACTCTCATTGTCATCAATGGTGAGAGTTCTCGTGTTGACTAGTGGCATCCATTAATGGCCACTAAGCCAACAATTTCCTACTATGTTCGACATCAAAACATCCGTTCACATAGTAGGAATTGTGCTAATGAGTTTTGAAGACATGAAGACTATTATTTTCAGCATTTTGGAGCAAATTCAGCAAGTTTTAGTAGAAGCAATAAAAAGCCATCTTATCTCTCTATCCATGACTCCTCTTGTTCAGCCACTTGAAGAAGAAATATGATCAGAAATTTTCAGCCACTACACATACAACTCATCCATTCCAAAAGGGTAAGTGAAGGTACGTCATTTTCTAACTTTTGACCATAGAATTCCATAAAAAGCTAGAATGATAATTGTTGGAAAAACATTTCTCTTCCTCATTTCATAAAATTGCCAATACCATCAGTTGGGGGGGGAATACATTCATATTCATATCTTGCCATGTCCATATCATATTCAGGAGCTCACATACTTCCAACATATATTGATTATTACATTGCTAATATGAGCATACAATGGCTTTTGAAAAAGTGCTTAAAGGATAAATTGGATACAAACAAAATCATGGTTGTCACACAAGAACCAACCATCATGCAATCCAATAAAGAAATACTTTGCAAACAATAATCAAAATATCATTATGCAAAGTTCAAAAATCAAAATAGAAGGCAACAATAAAAAAAAAAAAAAAATTGGTTGTAACACAAGAACCAACCATGTTGCAATTCAAGTGAAACACTTTGCAGAAATATGAAGTTATCAAATGATATCATGCAAAGTTAAGCCAAAGCTCAAGGATCAAAAGAGTTAATGTAATATATATTGCATGAGGACATGCAATAGCTTCAGTTGGGGGGTATGTTGAGTCTTGAAAATGTCATTCATTTCCATTACACTTTCACTATTATGCCCATTATATCACCTCCATTTCACCTCCATTTCACTACTATGTCACCACATTCATCCCACTTTCATTATCATTGGGCCACCTTTATGTTTTTCCAATCTTTATTATTTCTAAGCCTTTTAAGTGAATTTGTGGTTAAACATTAGAAAATAATGTGCATATGCTTATACCTAACAAATGGGTTGAGATTGTTGACATGTGTAGGTTGAAAGGAGGCTTCTAGAAGACCCTTATGTGGCACCCCAAGGCCAAATTCGAATTTGAGTGGAAAGAATCATGGGATCATGAGGATATGTGTCACATCTCCTAATTGTATTGTAACTCTAAGAAGACATGTGTCTTATCAGTTCCTATTTTGATTAGGACTCTAGAGGTAGAGGGAGAGATTCATGGATTCTCATTAATGAGATGGCTCTCATCTTTTTGTATAAATAGGAGATCTCTCTCCTTCATTAGTTAGTCCCTTTTAGTCTTTTAGTTTCTAGTTCTCAAGTTTGTAGTTCTTCCTTGATGGCTTTTGAAAGCTTTTGTACTTTGTACTTTTGAAGAAATTGAATAAAGCTTTGATGTTCTCAACATGGAAGGAGATGTGAAGTAGATGTCATGGAGCATATTAGGATATAAGGTAGAGTAGATTTCATTTTGTAAATATTGCTTTGTAGAATGTAAGGTAGATTAGATTTTTCATTCATGCAATTTTAATTCATGCAAGTGTGTTTAATTTTGCTTTGATTTCATGACTAGTGGCATGTGTGATCATCTTGTCTATGTTGCTGACCTTTATTTTTTCGTAGTTTGATTTTCATTAGTATCATTTCTTTAACTTGCACTTTAATTTTGCTCTTAGATATCAAGTTGTTCATCTATTGATGGTTCTTTTTCCATAATCAAATAACTTTATTGGAGCCAAAATATCACTTACTATAGCTTGGTTTAGTTTTCTTTAAGACTCACATTGTTGACTTGTTCATAACTGTTCTCACATGATAAATCTAGCTGAAAGGCAAAAAGGTTAAGAAAAGGTTAAAGTAGTGTGATTTGTCTCCTTTATGTAGTGTCACTTAGATTTCACATTTCATTTTCATTTTAAATCAACAGCAGAGATACTGGGCCGATGTCATTAGTCCTTTATTTGATGTCTTTATTTTCCTTTAAGCATTTGATTTCTTAGGTGGTAGGGGGCCCCTGCCTTGTATAGTTGTCATTTTATTTTTGCATTTTATTTCACCATGTATATTAGCTATACATAAATTGCTTTCAAGTTGATTGTAGATTAGTGATGCACATAGCATTTTAATGAACTAATGACATGATAGAATCATCTTGTCCTTTTGCTGAAGCAGCAAGGATACTGGGTCTCATAGTCATTCTCTCATTAATTGATTATTGCATTTTATTTTGATTGAACTAGTTGTATATTTACACTTTTGTTTAAATACTAACTCCATCAATAATATGTTTTAAGTTCTTTTAAAGTGCTAAGTTTTTGAAATTACCATTAGGGACAAAGGCCTTGTCTTGAAATCTTTATCCATACTTGTCCTTTAAAAGTATTCTTAAGACCTTAGAATAGGATTTCCATTTGCATTAAACACTTTAGAAAACCAACAAAAACAAAACCCCAAAAACAAACATAAACTATAAAACAACGAAGTAAGAGAAAGGTTAACTAAGCACATATAGTGCACCACACTTCATCAGTTTACGATCCCCGGATTGATAGTTTATGTAGAGAAATTTAATACATTAAATTGACTAAACAACAATGAGATCTACCCATTCGTTCCATTTTTTATCCATTCCAACAACTTTCATTTTTGAGCATATTTTTTATCCAACGGATCACTCCTCCCCACTTGAAGCTTTTGGACCCCAAATGTTCTTTATTATTGAACAATTAGATGAGGGTACAACCCCCTCACCCTTCCAGCCTCAACCCATTTGAATTTGCTTGAATTCAACAATTTGAGCTTTTCATGAAAACTAATCTTTTTCCTTGATTCTAGAGACCCTGTCTTGCTGTTGTAGATACCATCTTACTGCAAATTTCATAGATGAGGTAGAGATTGGTGTAGTGCCATTAGATATATGTGGTATAGTTTTGGGAAGCCCAGAACTTTATGACAGGAGATCAATTTTTCATTTCCATGAGAATAAGTATCACTATTCAAGAATGGAATTGATTACATAGTTAGAGCACATCGTAAGAAAATGAGTTTGTCTCTTATGTATGCTGGACAAATGAAGAGAATTGTGAATGCAAGTCAACAAATTTCTTTGTTAATGTTCAAGCATCAAGATGTTGTGAATGAGGCATTTCAAGGAAATGCATCAAATGAAAAATCTGATTTCGTTAAGGTTGCTAATGGTTGTAATAATTTGTTTCAGGGTTCTAACATGTTGCCTCCCAAAAGAGGTAAACAAGATGAGGAAAAATTGCAGCAGTATACATCATTGTTGAACAGCGATGGGAACAAGATGTCGGTGCTAAAGAGTGAAAAGGTCAAAGAGAAAGTGCCAAAGAAATTTTCCAAATAAGGCATAGGTTCCACAAGTTCTTCGTGGGGTTTTCAAAATGGTGCATGGCAATGGTGAAAACACTTGGTCAAGAGTCGAGCCAAGTACAAGGCAAGGCAAGCTAAACATCATCATGTTGACAATACTAAAGGTGAGAAGAATTTCAAATTGTTTAAGTTTCCTATGATTGACAGCCGAGGAAGGAATATGTTTGTTCCTTCAAGGAAAGTTTATTGTGCTACAAATTCTAGGAAATTGCAACAATATGGTATCTACAACAGTAAGACAGGGTCTTTAGAATCAAGGAAAACGATCAATTTTCATGAAATACTCACATTGATGAATTCAGGGAAATTCCAGTGGGTTGAGACTGGAAGAGTGAGGGGATTGTACCCTCATCTAATTGTTCAGTAATAAAGATATTTTTGGGTCCAAAATCTTCTAGTGGGGAGGAGTGATATGTTGGATCAAATATATGCTCAAAAATGAAATTTGTTGGAATGGATCGAAAATGGAATGACTGGATAGATCTCATCGATGTAAATTTGGTGCAATTAATTTTAGAAAACACAGATGTCGTATGCTCCTGGAAATGAGTTCTATTCATTTGTGGAAACAGGTAAAATTTGGTTTTTAATAGTTCAGGTTTGCCTAGTTAGTAGGCCCAGTCAGTTGTACAGATTGCTGACTAGGCAACCCCGCACTACCAAAACGCAGTCTGGCACAGCTGACTGGGCCTACTAACTTGGCAGGGTGACGAGGCTCCATGGGCCAACCTCCATGTGACACTTGGTAATTTTATACCGGCACTAACTGGGTCAAATTTGATTGGATGATGATTGTGGTTGATGTGGATCAACCACAGGCTGCCATGTGGCCCAACTAGAGGCTTCCGCATTGCACCTTAGTCGCCACTAAAAATTTGGTTAAGGTCAAATTACACCTCCGGGGAGTCGTACACCAGACCTCCTTCATACTAACTACAACCTCCACCAACCAACCAAACATGTTACTTTTAAAACCTTAGGGTGCAAACATTATTTAAGTTTGATGTTGGGCTCATTTGGGGAGGGGGCCAGGCTAAGTCCTAGCCCCTAGCCACCCTAGCACCACGGAACCACGGGTAGAGGGCCAAGGACTAGGCCCTAGCCCAGCCCCACATAATCACCATACGATGGCTTCAATTGCCAACAAACTCGGGCCACGCGGAAAGCCATAGACCATAACCATGGGCCTTACAAACCGCAATGGTATGACATGTGAATAGGGTCTATGACCATTAACAAACTGTGCCTGCCATGAATCTGCGGCTTTAAACCCACAACCAATCCGCCTTTGTGACTAGTCTAACCAGCGGGCCGAGAACCGTTAGCAGAGAAGGTTAAGGGGCCAGCCTTAAGTTCCATGGGAACCCACATGACCAGGTGCGCGCAGAATAGGGCCAGCAGAGAAGACTAGCCTGTAGGGGCCAACCCCCGGTTTCATGTGGACCCACATGACCGAGAGCATGGGAGGAACATGGGCTAGATAGAGCCCCCAAATGTCTGCACCTATGCGATCATATGGTTGCCAAATGACCAAGTTTTTCAGGACTAGGGGGTTAAAGGCGCTCTTATCTGTCCTACAATTTTGCTTGCCGAGTGAGAATAATGCCAGGTTTAATGGGAAGTTTCCGTGTTCGAGGTGCACGAGCCAAGTTTTGACCAAATTGTAGGATGGTTAGTTGCAGAACTTAGGAAGAGGAAAGGGACATAACTTTCTCATTTTTTGGTCTTTTTGGGACCAAAAAGAGGCTAGACAAGGGTTTTGATAGCTCTAAAGCCATTGGAGCTATTATTGAAGCCATTTGAGCACTGTAACTTGATTTAATCATTGTTTTTATGAGCATAATGATATAGGCCCAAGCATTGGAAGATGGACCAGGAGATGTAGCCCAGGAGGGGTGAACTCCTTTGTCACCTATTATTTTGTGTTTACTGTTATGGTGGTATTGCCTGCAATATTCTACAATTTTGTAAGTTTAAATTCATGTTTATATGTTTATGAATTTAACATAAGAGGCTTAAAAGACCTAATAACTTGCAATTTTACATAAACCTCAAGAAGTTTCATATATAGATTACTAGCCAAGACACCTAATGATCTTCCAACATGTGTCCTTAGAAATAACTTTGTTATGCTTGGCTTTCAAAAATTGACACCAATGATCAACTAATATCCTTTTGTTTTCGAAAGAAATGTTTGTGTAGACTATTCTAGCATGATCCTTATAATAGTAGTCTCCAGTGATTGTCAAATTAGAAAGGTAAGCTACCAAAATATCCATGTATATTTCAATCAATACTGATACAATGAAGATTATGCTCGTAGTGAAGGATGGAGGAGATGTAAATTAAGCTATATGAAGGGAAGCTTCACTGTACTTAGCCTCTCTTGGAACATAAGTTCTATTGATCTCATGAAGATAACTCTTCTCTAAAAACATGTTCTCTTATTCTCTAATGGTGTCAATATTAAAGCCTTGGATCTACTGCACAACAATCAATACCAGATACCATCCCATTTCTCACTGTAAATGGATTAGAAGGAGGTAGAGAATGCCTTCGATACACACGTGAATAAGGATATGATGCTTACAAATAATAAGCATTAACAAATAGTTCATGATGAGGAAATACTATATGAGGTCGATATAAGCCTAATCAATATATACTTCATATCTTTCCTCTCTTTTCACCATATCATTATGAGTGACTTGAAGAACAAGTCTCCCCATCCCACTATCTCATGGAGCACAAGAGTTCTAAGAAGGTATCGGTTGAAACATATAGAGCCATAAATATATAGGGAGGCCTGATAGACTCTAGATGGATCTAATCGAGTTCCCCAGATCAGATATATATATATATATATATATATATATATATATATATATATATATATATATATATATATATATATATATATATATATATATATATATATATATATATAGGAAACTGTCAGATATTCGACGTTAAGTGGAAGCCATCGGATATCCAATGTTCTACCGATGGAACAAAGTGTCAGATCCATAACAATCCCTTTGCAAAAACTTATTATATCGTTCATTATCTGATGCTAAACCACTGGACATTTGAATCCATACTAACAAAACAAATAGTCAGCGCCATTGGACTAGAATAATACGACATCGAATTCAAAAAATAAATTCTCTAGACACCCATAAAATCACCTTGCCTTATATAAGACGAACCACTGATAAAATTTGCGAAAATTCTAAACAAGAAAAACATTAATGTTGCTTTTAACTCTCTGAACACCATTACGAAAATTATTGATTCTATTAAAGATTTAATTGAACCAAAACAACACAAAGAAGTGTACTCAATTCCTTGTTCTTGCGAAAAAGAATATATAGGTGAAGCTAGAAGGTCTGTTGGCATAAGATTAAAATAACACATAATAAACATATAATGGAATAAGACAACAAAATATGCCCTTGTGGAATATGCATTCTCCTCCTCACACTAGATTTGCATGGAAAATTCAAAAATAATTCAGAAAGAAAAACACTATTTAAAAAGAAGAGTGAAAGAGGCCATTGAAATAGAAAAAAAGGCAACAAAATGAACAAACATGATGGTCTAAAACATAGCAATACTTGGAAGCCTTTATTAAAATAATAATAATAATGAACCAAATTTAATTAATTAATTATAAAACTAAATTATATTAATTATCACTATGAGGCGACATGAAATATACTTCCCTTATACATAGAAAATTTTAGGGGTGAATCTTAGCCCAAGAGAAAAATTTAAGGGGTTTTGTATTTTGGAGGCACGAATTTTTTATACTACATCCTTTTTGTATAGTTCACCTAAAAATTATTTTAAAAATAAATAAATATTTTTTTAGCCACCGATATTATGGAAAAGAAGTTGGAGAAAGCAATTCGCCTTCGAAAACTTGTTTGCAAGTGGGATTTTCTTCCCATCACCATGATTTCCAGAAATGGCACTGGTTAGGGGCTATTTGGCCCTCTACCATTCCTAAAATTCGCACTCTACCATTTGATAGTTGAATTCGTCTTGGATTTTAGGGGTTTTCATTTACAATTTGATTGTGCCTCTCCCTGGTCAGCTCTGCATTGGTGCTTGTTCGAGGGTAGTGGGAGTGGGGATGAAAGATAGAGGTAACCCACCCCAAAAGACGTGTTGTGTGTTGCTTCCATTGTAGCACCCAAAATGGAATATGGAAGGTGTGGTTTGAATAGAATGCGGGCCTGGGTAATAACCTTGAAATTAATAACCCTTAACTGAGCTAGGGTACAAATACCTTTGGCTATGGTTTGTCTAGTCTCATGTAGTTGGTATCCCTTCCTCAACCCTATCCCTTACAACTGACAACACAATATCTCACGAATGTTTTTTTATGGATCTACCAGTTGGGGATATCATTACATCAAATGCTTGAACCTCATAATCACTCACGTGGAACTTCCTTCGTAAACCACATATCCAACGAATGCAACTAAATCCGCCCAAACAGTGATTGGATATCAATATATAGACTATTAATTAATGATATTTGGTATCTTTTCTATATGGGTTGCAGGGAAGGATGGAAAAATAGAGTTGGAACCTGTGAAGGAAAATTCAAGACCAAATAGTTTGGACACTAGCACTGAAAAATTATCTTCTAGCAGATCAAGACATGGTACTATTTTCTGGAGTGTTTGGACATGTGTTGTAGAGAATCTACAAAGATGAGATGTAGACTCCACATTTGTTTAAGTCGTCTGTACTGGGGATGATCTCTTATTGTTTAGGCTTATGAATTGGGCTGACCATGTCTTGGAGCACTTGTAAAAAAGGACCATTGTTGAAATGCTGCGAAGTATTGTGCAGCTCCTAAAGAAGCATAAACACTTGGATTTAATAATCCCTTGGAATAAATAGGTCATTCATATAAACAAACCTATTCTTTGAAGAGGACATGTGGTTTTTTGTGCTCTTAAATGTAAACCTACTTATGTTTCTTATTTTGGACATTTAGGTTGTTAACTTGTCAAGTGATGGTCTAGATTGTTTTGACCTACCTCTTGAAGCAAAAAAAGACATTTTATCGGCCTTAAAAGAAGCCCCATCACTATATTTCATGGATGCTTCAATTAGACATACTATTTCTTAGATTTCATTGAAACTGTCAACTATTTGGGCCACGGATTTATCAAGAAGCAGGAAATGAGTAGCTACAAAAATTTTGTTGCGAAGCAGGTAATAACTAAATGAAATAGAAGTTCTCGCCACTGCCATTATTTGAAGGAAAATTGAGTATGTTATGAGTACCATGCCGTGTCTGGGATCTTTCTAAGGCATGTTGTTTCTTTTCCCTATAAATCTAGAAGGCCATTCCATCAAAAATTGTATAGCTTAATTAACAAATTCGTTAATTCTATTTGTTCTATCGATGTTATTGGAAATGAGCATATCACGTTTTTTTTGTGTCTGTTGTTAAATTTGGTAAACATATTGATATCTTAACATGTGTGCTTGCCTTGTTTATTTCAATTCTTTAAGTTAAACTTTAAAACTCACCTTGCATATTGATTTTATTTTGAATTCCTACCTAAAGCATGCATTGTTATTGAGAGAGCATTAATATACTTTTAATCTACAGGGGTAGAGAGGAAATATTGTTTTATAGTATGTCTCCTATAATACTTAGATCTTCAGTGGAAGAAGGAATCAATCTGTTAAGTTGTTTCATATATTTCAACTAGTGAATATTAACTTTAGAAATATTGATCTAATCACTAGAAACTTGCAAACCTTCGACTTAGAAAATGTTAGGTCTCTATACTACTAGTGTAACCCGTTATTGTTATTCGTGCAGCCCCCTTATTATATTGTTGTGCCCATGTAGTCCCCATATTGTTATTATTGTGCCCCATAGAAGCCCACTATGGTTATTGTTGTGCCCTTACATTATTATTGTTATGTCGGCTCTGATTATATTATGACCCCTTAGACAACTATATATAGAAAGGATGTATTGTCATTTGTATCATCCAAGAATCATTCATTTGTGTAATGTAAAGGAGGTTTCCCCCTCAAAGAGGCTGATTTTGAAGTCATTGATCTATCTTTCTTATCTTTTTTTGAACTGGTTTCATAACATTTGGTATCAGAGCTTTGGATTCTAGGGTTTTACTGCTCCAAACAGGTCATCGTGGCATTTTTAATATAACTTATTTTCTATGAAGTTTCAGAAGCTAAAAAAAAATCCATTTGAGTTGAAATTGTTTTGAACCTCAGGTCCAACTGTCATATCGTTTCTCGCTATATTTTCAGAGATATGATCTAAGGAAGTTAGGGTTTTTGCAAGCTCCAGAATTCCATCGCAAACAGGTTATCATGGAATGTTCGCTATAATTTTTTCTATGAAGGTCCAAACTCTAGAATTAAAACCCATTTGAACCGAAATCATGGTGAAGCTCGAGCCCAAATTTCAGATCTTGTTTCACTATATTTGCAGAGATATGGTCCAAGACATTTAGGGTTGTTGCAAGCTCCCGAATTACATCCCAAATAGGTGACCTTGGGAAAATCGTCATAACTTTCTCTCTGAGCATCAGATTGAAATTTCGTAAGAAGTTACAGAAAGAGTATAGACTATGCTTCTCTGTGTATCATTTTTAGGTCTGAAGGTTGAAATGGTGACACGTGGAACTTTGTAAATGTTCACTCTACTTAAAAAGTATATAATCAATTCATCTTGAGAGATTGGGCATAACACTTTCTTGGAGAATCCAATTTCGTTCAGACTTGTGGCATTGGAAGGAGGACATGAAGGGCTACCGTAGGTCACAATTCCATACCTTAGAGATCTAAAATTTTAGAGATACAACAGATTGAAGATCGAGATCCTAAAAGCAAGAAAAAAATTACTCGAATCAAGAAAATAGAAACACCTAGTAATCAAAATTGCATGGATGTTCTGAAGAATGCGATCGAAGCTAAGATAAATAGTTTTATCTATGCCACAGAAGCTGATATCAATGGTATGAAAGCATATTGGAAGAAATTCATGGAAGATTTGAAGAAATACATGGAAGGTTTGAAGGAAGGTGGGACAAAGCTACTAAAAGAAAGGCCTCCTAATGGCGAAAAGGTAGTAGAGGAAACTCATGATGAGAACAAAAGTAATCATTATTTCATAGAATATAAAATTGGATTGAAGACCCAGCATATTCCAAAGATAGATATGAGGAATTTTGATGGCAAGGATCCCGTAACATGGATACTACAGATGGAGAAATATTTTGATCTACATAATATGAAAAACACACAAAAGGTACGCATTGCATCTTTATATTTAGAACCGAATCAGTTTGTATGGTATAGAGGGATTTATTCTCATAAAAGACTTGTCACTTGGTCAATTTTCATGGAGGAAATGATAGCACATTATGAGGATACAAAGAGCAACACCTTCTTTAGCCAATTGATAAATCTCAAACAAAAGGGTTCAATGGCATAGCACATTGAGGACTTCCAAAAATTGAATATAAGAGTAAATGATATTCAAGAGAAGTAAAGGATTGACGTCTTCATAGGGACTTTAAAGGATAACATTCAACATGAGGTTCGTCGTTGGGAACCTGATTTATTGAAGAAGGCATTCAGGTTGGCAATAAAAATGGAAAGCAAAATTATGGCAACAAGGAAACCTAACACTCACAACTATACAGATGGAAAGTGTTGTTGCCCCTAGCCTTCCACAACCTACAAGGTTGACACCATAACAATTAGAAGAAAAAGAGCAAAAGGGCTTTGCTACAATTGTGATAGAAAATACACTAAGGTTCATAAGTGTGCTGAGAAGAAATTATTTTACATAGATTGTGAAGAGGAGGAAGAAAAGGAACAAGAAACATCAAAAGAAGAGGATATACACCAGGAAAAAACCCTAGAGAAAGAAGAAATGAATCTGGCCATATCTTGTAATGCATTGGCCAGAATTACCACTCCTCAAACTATAAAGATAGAAGGACATATCAAGAAGAAAAAGGTAATAGTTTTGATTGATTTGGGAAGTACCCATAATTTTATTCATTGTAACATAGCCAAGGAATTGAATTGCTTCCTATATCCAGCACCAGAGTTTCAAGTGACGGTTGCAAGTGGAGAAACCAAAAATTGCTCTGGAAAGTGCCATAATATCAAGCTATCCATGGGAGAATATGTATTGAATAGCCCAACGCTTTCCATTCCAATGGGTGGTGTTGATGTTGTACTAGGAGTCCAACGGCTACAATCCTTGGGTACAATAGCTTTTAATTTTCAAGAACTTTTCATGAAATTTTTTTCAGAAGGAAAGGAAGTTGAATTAAGGGGTATCGCACGGAAACTGGGAAAGATAATCAACTCTAAGGAATGACAAAGATTCTAAAGAAAGAACAACGAGGCATAATTGCACAATTATGTTCGCTAGAGGTTCCCACATTGAAATCATCTATTTCTCCAGATCTCCAAAAAGTCTTGGACAATCATTCCAAGGTATTTGAGACTCCTAAAGGCCTCCCACCTATTCGTGATCATGATCATGCTATTCATTTGATTCCAGGAAGTGTTCCTCCAAACATTAGACCCTACCTAATGGGAAGGCACTTAAAGGTAAAAATGGATCATGATAGCCTTAAATATTTTTTAGAACAAATATTATCTTTAGAAGAACAACAAAAATGGGTCACAAAGATGTTGGGTTATGACTTTGAAACCATCTACAAAAAAGGGGAGAAAAATGTTGTTGCAGATCCACTCTCAAGAAAGGATGAGTATGTGGAAACATTTTTTTGTTCCATTTCTATTATCCAAATAGATTAGATAAACGAAGCAAAGGATGAATGGAACAATGATGAAGAAGTGTGGGCACTCATTCAAAAGTTGCAGAAGATCCCTATTCAAACAATATTGTCAGAACTTGACAAAGAAGGAAAAATCATATTGGACCCCGAAGCAGTCACTGAAACAAGAAATCAACAGCTACGAAATCGACCAATTTCAGAGTATCTCATCAAGTGGAAGAACTTACCCACTGAAGATTCCACATGGGAGGAAGAGAATTTTATACAGAAGCATCCAGAACTATTCAAGCATTGAGGACAACACTTTTTGAAGGAGAGGGGCATGTTAGGTCCCTATACTACTAGTGTAACCCCTTATTGTTATTAGTGCAACCCACTTATTATATTTTTGTGCCCATGTAGTCCCCATATTGTTATTATTGTGCCCCATAGAAGCCCACTATGGTTATTGTTGTGCCCTTACATTATTATTGTTATGTTGGCTCTGATTATATTATGACCCCTTATACTCCTATATATAGAAAGGAGGTATTATCATTTGTATCATCCAAGAATTGTCCATTTGTGTAATGTAAAGGAGGTTTCCCCCTCGAAGAGGCTGATTTTCAAGTCGTTGATCTATCTTATCTATCTTTTTGTGAGATGGTTTCATAACAAACTACAATTCATGAGGATCACTTCTCATTGGTAGATAGATAAAATTAAGTCCTATAAAATTGCCATGAAATTTTTGAGTTGCCCATGGCATTGCTTTAATTTACTTTCAGTGAAAGGTTTAAACCCATGAAGTTGAAGGTATCTATCTGCGTTACTAACTATGGGGACTTTTAGCTGCAACAAACACATTTTTCAAAATCCACCTTTCATGAAAGATAAATTAAAGCAAGTTCTATCACAATAGATGATTAACCTTTGAATGCAATGGTTTCGTAACTTTCATTTACCTTACTTGTATTGAATTTGATACATGGAAAACAAGTGGAAGTGAAGTTTGCTAAAATTTCAATGATGACAAATAGCCTATGGGAAAGAAAGGCTTAGAATTGGTGAAACATTCCATTGTATATAGGAAAGAAAAACAAATTTAAGGTCCATGATCCAATGTGTGGTACAAAGAATTTTTGGATTAGTCATTTGGATTTTTCACCATGGGTAGGTCTCCCAACCCAGCTACCCAACTAGATTGGCTTTTGGTAAGTATTTTAGGCTCTCTTGGTTGTTTCATTTACACGTGGTCCTATAATGTTTCCTTGGAACTGCTGATCTCTGTTTTTTCTCCATTCTGGATGTAGTTATAGGCATCACAATTCAGTAGGAAATGTTGCTCCTTTTCTCCTATGTCCATTGGATTCTTTCCATCTTCCTATCTCGTGTATTAATTAGAGTGATTTGATGCTTATCCAGCCCAAAATTTGGTTTTCTCTCCATTGGAGATTTAGTTTCAAGTAGTCCTGAATTTCTTTTTCTCCCCACATGATGAAATTATGATTGTAGCATTGTTAATTCCTCTTGGGGTTTCTTTTCCTCTTACCTTTACTATAACATTCTTGTATGTGGTTTTTATCTCCTATTTATATACCAGACAACTTTCTTGATCTATATACTAGTTATCGAACCACCTCTTACATTGTTGGTCCAATGTATTTTGCTCATTTGAAATCTTCTGTTGGATCTTGTTGGTCATCATTTTTCTACCTGTAGCTTCCACAACTTGTCTTCATACTATTATCTTCCTTGGGCATAATCCTATTTCTGCAAGAAGTGTTTGATATAGAGTCTTTACCTATATTTTATGGAAAGTTGTCATCAAGTGTTTCTCTAGTATCTCAATATGATTCCTCCAGTTTATCTAGTAGTGCTTAGTTCCCATGCCTCACACTTGTATATAAGCATTGGTGTTATGTGTTCCTCATGTAATACAATTTCCTTCCATGTGCTTGCAATTTTTCCATTGTGCATACATCCCAATTTATCTTCTTATTGAAGTCTAGTCGAAATTCATTGATAATCCTTCTTTCATTCTAATTCTATTATTGTCCAAACTTTTGGAAAACTCCCTATGGCCATTTGGTTGAGTATGGATGCAATTTGCTTTTCTTGAGCCCATTTAAATGCAATGTAAGGAATTCTTGTCCCCATTTCAAGTGCTTTGATTGATCCCATCAATTCCTTTTGCACTTGATGCTAGGCACTTGATCATTGATTCATTTTTGTGCATCTACTACATCTTGAAGATTCTTTCCTCTATAGTGATTTGAGTGGGATTTTTCTCTCAGCAAGACTCATAAAATCTTTTGGCATATATAAATCATTATATCACCATGTTATCAATTCCATGTACTTGTTTCTTCACTTGCATCTCATTCCAAAATGTTTTGGCCCTTGGAATTTTTCTTAGTTATCCTCGACAACGCCTCTTGTCTGAGTTTTACATACTTGTTCTGAAGTTTTATTACCTGCTTATAGATCTTCAAAAGATATTCAACTTTGTTAGTAATAGAAGTTTCTTAACGTAGATGCAAAGATGGAAAAATCAACTTCCATTTTGGTTTTTCCTAAAATGTTTGTCCTCATGCTTTGGTATATTTTTGGAACAACTTTATTCCTTTAGGAATTTGATGTGCATCTTATTTTCTTTGTACAATTCCTTAGAACAGAAGGAATTGTATAGAATTCCTTCTAAAACAACTTGAATTCTTCTCTCGCAGCTATATTTCATGTCTTCAGAGTTTGACTATGTCAAAGAATATCATCATTAAATGAAATTGATTCTTGGACCAACGCACTACAACCAACCTAAAAGAAAATAATAGGAAAACCAGAAAGCCTTCCACTAGAATCCTATGTTCGAACAAGCCTTTATAGCAAAAAAAATTGGTTCTAGCATAAGATGTTGAACAAAGAGGCTGTAATATTAACAAATTGAATCCTATAAAGAGAAAAAACAAAAAAACTTTCATGTAGTTGATATCTATAAACTTTTAAAAAAATCACAATTTACAACTGCTGCTTTCACTTGTTAATTTTTTTTTTAAACAAATGTAGCTTTTGTAAATTGTTGGTAAGTTTGAAGGTGTCACTTTGTGTAACCTTGGCTTCCTTCCATACCTCCTTTATCATTTTTTAACTACTATCACACACATGTTGGTGTTTGAAGATATTTCTAGACATCCAATGACTATTAGAAAAGAGCAGGAATCTGTCATGACCAACATAAGTGTTGGTACAACAATTTCAATATTCTTTTGTAATTTGCAAACTATAGGAATTTTTGGAATTTATAAAAAAAAAAAATTCCATAAATTCCTCATTATGCACTTTCTCGAAATTTCCTCTGCATGTTCCTCAAATTTCTATATGGGTAAAAAACCATGTTGCAAAATTTTTTATTGCAGCTTCAGTTGAATGCAAATGTATTGCAAGAAGTTCATATGAAAATAGGTTGCTACAGGAAATCCTCAAAATTTCTGGTTGTAGGATTTTCCTGCAGTAACTTCCAAAATTGAACTTGCTTCCTCCTGAGGGCATAATTAGGTATGTCTAGCAGTTTGTTGCATGACATGAGCTTTTTATACCTTGTTGCTACTATTCGTTTCACATAAATAGCTCTGTTGATGGTGTTTCTTTTCTATATTGAAAGCACAAATGTTTTGTGAGTTTCATGAGGTTCCTTAAATCCTTCCGAGCAAGGAATTACAACTAGTGTCCAATTACATCCATGCTTAACATTTTTGTAGAAAATAGCAATCATGTTGATCTCTAGCTATACAATACACCCAACTTCTCACCTCATTTAAGGAATCATACTTAGGTAGTAGTAATTGTTGTTGAGAATTAGATAATTCTCTAGGAATAAGATGAAATTATACATTCTCAAGTGAAAGTTCTCTAGGATTCCCTTTATTGTATAGTTGAAAAGACCAATGCCATTATAACTTCTAGCAATCAATTTCTCAATATCATACCTCTGCATCTTCCATTCAAAAAATGAAAAAAAAGAAAACTAAGTTGATCTTCTCCACGCAGAGGATTGAATTTTAAATTATCAATATGAAAGTGACTCAACAATTCGAAATATTTTTGATAGTGTGACAAGACATGGAACCCTTCGATCAAAATCTCTTTTTGTTCATGAAAGGACTCCATAACAACTTTCAAGGAAACTAAATTTGTTTTAAAGGCATCATACACAGGTGGTTATGTCTACTGGGGGAAATGGGTGTAATAGACATGCTAGGGTAATCAAGCTATTTGAAAATAAAATATTCGACCCAAATATGAATATTATACTCCTATTTACCCCTAAATACAATTACAATGACCCTAATATTTTCTACCACACCCATAGATTTCTCCAACTCAAATAATCATGTCCAATAGCATGGATGCAATATATTCCTCTTAAGGAAGGCTATGAGAAATATTTGCAAGAAATAAAACTAAACCCCCATATGAGAAGAAAAAAATCCGTGTTAATCATAACAATGGACTTCCTTTTATTTTTCTGAACTTCATTGTTCACTGCATTTTTTAGGAAACAACAAAGAGGAAATAGAACCACACTTGCTCATTCGAAACGCGTCGTCAAATGCATTCTGATGTGATTATCACCAAAAAACTTCTTAATAAAATAGAACCTTCCCGGCCAAATGCTATACATGATGAAGATGAGATGGATGAAGAGGTCCCCAAAAGGCAAGGTACCTATTCCCTAGACAAAAAGCCATGATGGATATTTTCTGGCTAGGATTTCTCTAAAGATCTGGTTAGTTCTTATTGGATATTGTATTGAGGAGTGACGAAGTCAGACGGTGGCCGTCTTCTTGGATGAGATTAGCTCTCCAACTTACTTTCAGTAGGAAAATTCTCTTTTTCCATATTTCTCGTAGCTCCTCTATGGCTGCAATGAGTTTGTGCTTCATTTAGGCTTCGTGGGTTTGGCAGTTGCTATTACATTTTTCTTTGGTTGTACTTTTGTTTGTAATTTTAAACCATATGGGTGTTTATGTTTGAAGAACTTGTTAGAAAATCAGAATGGCATAAATATTTTCTCTAGTTGATAATTACTTATAATATTTTTGAATTCTTATTATATTTCTTATGTTCTTCTATTATCATAGTTCATCAAGAAATTACCAAAACCAAAATACAAAGATCAAGGACACCAGATGTATGCACTCAGTCAAGGCTAAAACCGTTTTATAAAGGAAAACCCAGTCATAACTCTTCCTTCAATAAATTCAAATTGAGATAGACCAAGCCCCTAGACCAACAAGCCTTCCTCCTCCACCAAGTCATCCTTCCAAGATTATTTAGTAGTATTTTTTTATCCAGTAGCTTCAACCCAACAACAACCCAGAATTTTGGCTTCCCATTTACAAAACTTTGACCCCAGCTACATAATTTCAACCCATCTTTAGTACTGTAGTTTTTGGCCCCTTCAACAACTTGAAAGCTTCACATATGAGAGAGAGAGAGAGAGAGAGAGAGAGAGAGAGAGTTTCGACTTCTTGTACTTGAAATAGACCTTTGTGTCCTTCACTATCCCTTTCCACCTTCTTCCTTGAATTTCAAACTTTTTACTGCCCCAACTATTGCAAATCAAACTTGGTGAGTGAGAGTGAAAAATGAGGTCGAGTTGTTGCCTTTATATAGTGCTTCTACCCCCGTGTTTAGGCTGACTTGTCCATTTTGAGGCCAACTTGGTGGAGGAGGCCTAATTGACCAATTTTACAATAAAATAAATTTCTTCTTTGACAAATAGAGCCCAAGAAGGGCCTTTTACATTATAACATGGACAAGGACACTTGACATAAAACCTAGAAGTCTTCAATGGAGACTTTGATCTAACATGAAACCCACACTTTAGTAAGTTAATTCCTTTAATAATAAAATTTCTTTTTCTTTCTTTTGAAAAATATATTCAATTATGACTCAAATACAATTATGAAGACCAAACACTAGTTACATTCTTCAATAGAACTGAGGACGAGGAATAATTTGAGGAAATAATAACAAGGTAATTTTTTTATGCATATGCAACATTTATTTTTTCATTAGGATAAGCCATTTATGTGTAAGGTTGTTGCATCTGCAAGGGGGTTTGCCTACGATTTCTCCATTTTATTTATTTATTACTCTATTTGGTGTAAAAGTCCAAGGTATTTGTAATCAACTTGGAAATGCGTTGAGGACTTGCACCTGACCTTGACTACTTTGGCATTGAGCATGTGCAGACTCCATACAGGATAGAAACTGGGTTGTGTGTGTGGCAATTTCTCCAACTTACAACTACACCACAATGCTCCAACTATTGTTGGTCAAAGAAATCCTAGACAAAAAGAGGGACCAATGAAGGGGTCAAAAGGGGTTGAATATGATAACCAAGACATAAATATGTATAAGAGCACACTAGGAAACCCTTTTTTTGCTTTTTCCAATATGTTCTCAACTTTCCTCAGTCAAAAAATCTACAGCAATATTTTTGATATAGTTATTGGGAGAAAGATCAAGAATCATGTGTGTGAGACTCCTGAGTTGTTATGTAACATGTTCATGATATAGTTTATGCAAAACATTCTTACTTTTTTTGGTGGTTTCATTACACAATATAAATCTCGTGAAACTATAATAAGACAAGATACGTGGTATATCCTTGAAAGAAGAATTTTGGCATAGGCTCTACACTCACATTTCCAGATTTATCAACCCATGCCTCATCTATTTGATCTACGACATTGTTGCATTAAATCTATAGATTGCACTTCTATCCTCTTGCAAAAGGAGGACTACCATGGGGGATATTCTATAGAACTTCCTCCAATATGTGACTAGATCATCCTCCATGAGCCATAAAATTTCATAGACCTTAAACCTAATTCCCTAGAATCCATAAATTACTTCTTAAATTAAATACTTAATGAAGAAAATATTATCTATCATTTTCTTGACTAAAGCATTTGTGGTTGAACTTGTTTTCACCTTCCATTATGCCTTTTTATCCATTGCCTCCATCTATTGAATTAATGTGGCCTTATCCTTCCCAGATTCTCCACCTATTGTTTTAGTTATGGGTCTTGAAGCTACAAATCCTACATATGCTCCTCTCTTTCTCTATACCTTATCATCATTTCATTATTGGATTAAGAAATAAACTTCACTAAAGATGGGATGTCCAATTGTTGGAGATTGATCATTGGTTGCATGCTCTTCACAAGAAGATTTGATATGGAATATTTACCCCTTATATATACCTTGAATTGAAATCTTAACCTTGTAGTCCTTAAGGTGGCTTGCATATCATACTTGTCACTCATATCCACCCTAACTACGGGACATCCCATCCCCATAGAAGTCTTGGTTGTAGTGGGTATTGGGATATATCCTTCCAAAAACTCAAGGTGATTTTTCAAGAACTCCTTCACTGATATGTGCTCCAAAGGACCTTGGGGGAGTTATCAACATATGTAGTTGTAACTTTAGTCACAAAAATTATAGAGCCTATGGTGAGGATATATATTATTCTTTCGTTAGAGTCCCATAATAGATCTGTTAGTGCATATTTGTCACACCTTGTATCAAGAAAGAGCTCCAAAAAGACACTCTTATCATTTTATGGGTGTGGCCATTATTAAATTGGAATCACCTATGTAATTAAGGTTAAGGATATGCCCAAATATTTTTCTAGGATAAGGCCCTTCTAATGGAATAGAAATTCTACCATATTATTAGAGTTTTTCCAAAGCACTTGGATAGGAAATGTATTGAAAAAGTGGATTTAATGTTTTCCAAATGGTAATTAAGTTAAAACGGTTTCAATTGAATCTCATCTTATTGTTCAGATCTCCCCATTTCTGACATTTATCACATTTTAAATAAAATTAATGGACATCATTGAGAATTGTATAACACCACATATTATCTTCAAGAACCTTCCTAGAAGTTGTGTAACCTTTTATGTGGCCTACTAAAATCCCTTGGTGTGCTTATAAGGTATATTCTTTTGTGTTTGTATGGAAAAGTGAGACATCCCTAAAACTTGAGGACAAAATCTTGAATGTAAAATTTAAATTGTAAAAATTACTATATTCTAGAAATTTAAATTTGTATTAATGTTGACTAAATACCAAAATATATTAGAGATTAGTAACTACAACTAACAATAATATCCAAGCAAAAGAGATGGGTGAAAATATCACCAAGACAAGAAATGAAATGAATGAAAAGTGAGTACAAGAGCAACAGGAAACAAAATCAGATAAACATAAGTGTACAAGTAGGTTATCCCATAAGAAAAACCCTAGAAAATGAAGAGTCAGTAAAGGAACCTTGATTGAATTAAGATGCCTTTTCCACATAGAAGGAGGTAATTAGTCTTGTTCATCTTTTGAATTGATAGATTCATCTTCAACCTACTTTGTTAAGAATTCAATTGCAATGATAACATATTTAGCTTTTATTCTTCTTGCCTGGATAGGAAATGTATTGACAAGGTGAGTTTCTTGTTTTCCAAATGGTAATTGAGTTAAAAAGGTTTCAATGGAATCTCATCTTTCTGTGCAGATCTCCCAATTTTCTCACATTTATCACATTTGTAAACAAATTAATATGCATATTTGAGCATTGTCTAACACCACAAATTATTTTGAAGAAATTTCGTAGAAGTTGTGTAACCCTTTAAGTGACCTGCTACAATCCCTTGGTGTGTTTATAAGATAGCTAATCACCATGAACATATTATGATGAGATCATTTTATACTACTTCATATTTGAGTTGATTTGTTGTTCAAATTACCATGAAAATGCTCCTAGGTCTATCCTTAAGTATGCCTTCCTTTCATTGTTTAAAAGTAGGACACGCCAAAAAATATTGATCATTTTTTGTGGTAACAGGAACCATGTGATGAAAATATAACTCAACATGGCATCCAACATTATCAATGGAAGGTAGGCTTAGAGAAAAATAATTTATTGCTGCAACATTGTTCAAATGACTAATTGTCATGGCAAGGGTGCAACACTTCTCTCCCTTAAATTGAAATTTGTATTAATGTCCACTAAATACCAAAATAGGTGAGAGATTAGTAACTACAACAAATAATAATAGCCAAGCAAAAGAGATGGGTGCAAAGAGCTTCCTTATAAGAAATGAAATGAATGAAAAGTGAGTACAAGAGAAACATGAAATTATATCATTTAAAGGGCATATATATCATTTCTGAAGCTGATTATAGGTTCTTCCTTTATTTACTTGCAACTATGCTATCATTTGCACATGGGACTACATAGAGTGAAATTTCTTTGGCTAGGTTCTGGGTGTGATAGTTAATTATTCTATCAAAAACGCCCGAGACTTGCACCCAGTCTCATTCCTTTGAAAATTTATCCCTTCAGTGGTGGCAAGTCACAATGCGAATGAATCCTTGGTGAAATTCTTAATAATATTTCAATGCCCCATTGCAAACCCAAGGTCATTTGGTCTATTGTGGTGTTGTATCTCAACTCCATATTTCTCAAAATCTCCAATTAAGTTCCCCACCAAAGATCTACCATTCCACAACATCTTTCATTTTCATAAATATCATGTTAGAACTATCTTATTGAAGCATCTCCCTGAAGATATGGTCTTAACTCCTTCTAGAATTTGATTGTAAAAGGATCTGAAAAACCCTATAAAGTAGATATGAAGACCAAAATTGTTAGTGATACCTCATATTTATTTAGCACATATCCAAATTTTAAATATAAACATACGTGCTTGAAAATCTCTACCATCTATATCCAAAAATATGCCACCTCGTTTTCAAATGTTGATTTTCTGTTGATAATATCTTGCCTGGAAATCTCTAACAAACCATCGAATCTTGAGTTTAATATTTCATTGTTAATTTTCCATCATGAAAACTGAGATTTGGTTTCTAATTGTGTCCTTATTTGGGTTTGTAATCCTCGTTGACTTCAGTCTAATATATTAGCAGCAGGATTGTATGGTATATAGAAATTGCGGATGCATGATTTCAATGTACAATTTGAATCTATGTTTAGAAAAAATGTCCATTGTCATCACATGGATTTTAAGCACATGTTGCATAATACTTTTATTTTAATTTGCAGGTCTATATTTTCAGTCATGACTCATTTTCACTGTAAGCTAACCTTGCATTTGTTTTATGGTTCTTGCTTTTGGTTTATTAACATTCTTTCTCATGTTAACACATGCTCTTACCACCCAAAATTAAGTAGAGAATGGAAAATGGGGGCTACATACGTTATTGCACTAACCTCACCTTGCAACTTTCTAGTAACCCTCCATATACTAGCATGTTTTAGCCTTTCTATCCTCCTGGATGATGTCTAGTAGATATTTTTCACCATTCTGCATTATATTTGTTTTGAATCTCCCTTTTCTCTTGTTCTACATACAATATGATTATGCTTCTTTCTGGATCTAACGATCCATCATTGCATTATGTATGATCATTATGCATGAGTTGGCTTGCAAGTCGCACAAGAAAGAGGTTTCACATCATCTGTTCAATCATTACTTAACATGTTTTTTCCTTCACATATTGCAACCTATGTTCTTTCCTTCACATATTGCAACCTATGTTCTTTATTGATATAGATTGAAATATCTTGTGTGTTTCCTTGTTTTGAATGTTTATATGTTCACATCGTTTCCCGGGAACATCCTCTATTAAGTTTTTAGGCTCTTCTTTCCATAGAATACGAGGACAACATTTCTGCTATGATGATATGTTCATCCCTCATTTCTTCCTTAAGATAGTTTCCACCAATGGAGATTGTACAATTATTTAATAACAACTGATATTGTATCTTGTATGTGAGTGCATACCATGACACTAATGGAAAACCTTTGAAAATAGAAATGCACTATCACTGTTGTAGTTAGAGTTTTGTGAAATGCACCTTTACCTAATTTCTTTTGTAGTATCTTGTCTTTGAAATCTCTGGTAATTGAATTTTTATTTTTTTATTTTGTGCTAGAATTTTATAGGAAGCTCACAAGAAGGTATGTGATCCTTAGAATCAAGGGTTCATGGTTTAGAATGGACTGTTGATGAAATGGCTCGGGATCTAGCTGTATCTACAGGTAGGTTGTCTAATTCTAGTATTGAAGGTGGTATATTAAAGTATATGTTGTAAGTTCTCTGGTACAATGTTTTTAAGCTCTGAGTTTTGGAGGAAAAGTTATGGAAGATATGTTGCCATAAGAATTGCAACATATGATATGTCATCCTTGAGTAAATTTGGAGGAACAAAAAATAACCTAGATAATAGAAGGCATAAAGGCATGCATGGTGGTTTTATAGTGAACCCCTTGGAAGATATTAGAGGCCCTTCAAGGAAAGAGAGTAACGAGTCTATTTCAAACAACTCTCAAAAGCCTATATCAGAGAACTTGAAAGGAGATCAAATAATGACTGGATCACTAGACATGAATAGGTTGGGTGAGGGTCCCTTCTCAAGGATCGTTGTGAAAGCCTCAAAGGATGAGGCTACTCTCTCTGCTATATGGGTTGTAGGGAAGGATGGAAAAACAAATTTGGAATCTGTAAAAGAAAATTCAAGACCAAACACTTTGGACACTAGCACTGAAAATTTATCTTCTAGTAGATCAAGACATGGTACTATTTTCTGGAGTGTTTGGACATGTGTTGTAGAGATTTTGAAAACATGAAATATAGACTCTACATTTGTTAAAGTTCTTTGCACTGGGGATGATCTCTTATTGTTTAGGCTTATGAATTGGACTGGCCTCGTCCTAGAGCACTTGTAAAAGGGACCATTGTTGAAATGCTGCAAATTATTGTGCAGTTAATGATAAAGCATAAAAACTTGGATTCAATAATCCATTGGATTCAACAAGTAATTCATTTAAACAAACCTTTATTTGAAGAGGACATGTGTTGTTTTGTGCTCTTAAATGTAAACCTACATATGTTTCTTATTTTGGACATTCAGGTTGTTGACTTGGCAAGTAATGGTATGGATTGTCTGGACCTACCTCCTTAAGCAAAAAAGGACATTTTATCAGCCTTAAAAGAATCCCCCTCACTACATTTCATGGATGCTTCAAGTAAACATACTATTTCTTAGATTGCATTGTAATTGTCAACTATCTTGGCTACAAATTTGTCAAGAAGTAGGTAGTGACTAAATGAAATATAACTTCTCACCACTACCATTCTCTAAAGGAAAATTGAGTACGTTATGAGTACCATGATGTGTGGGGGATATTTCCAAGGCATGTAGTTTTTTTCCCCTATAAATCTATAAGGTCATTCCATAAAAAATTGTATAGCTCAAATAACAAAGTCATCAATTCTATTTGTTATATCAATGTTATTGGAAATGAGTATATCACTTTGTTTTGTGTATATTGTTAGATTTGGTAAACAATTTAATATCTTAACATGCATGCTTGTCTTGTTTATTTGAACTTTTTAAATTAAACTCCAAAACTCACCTTACGTATTGATTTTATTTTGAATTCCTTACTAAAGCATGCACTATTATTGAGAGACCATTAATATGCTTTTAATATACAAGGGTAGAGAGACAATATTGTTTTATAGTATGGCTTCTATAATACTTAGATCTTCATTGGAAGAATGAATCAATTCATTAAGTTGGTTTATATCTTTCAATTAGTGAATACTAACTTTAGAAACATTGATTGAATCACTAGAAACTTGTGAACCTTTGACTTAGAAACTACAAGTTGTGAGTGTCACTTCTCACTGGTAGATAGATAAAATTAAGTCCTATAAAATTGCCATGAAATTTTTGAGTTTTCCATGGCATTTCTTCAATTACTTTCAGTGAAAGGTTCAAACCCATGAAGTTGAATGTATCTATCTGACTATGGGGACTTTTGGCTACAACAAATACACTTTTCAAAAGCCACTTTTCGTGACAGATAAATTAAAGCAAGTTCTATGACAGTAAGTGATTAACCTTTGAATACAAAAGTGATTAACCTTTGAATACAATGATTTTGTAACTTTCTTATCTCACATGTACTATATTTTATACATGGGAAAAATGTGGAAATGAAGTTTTCTAAAATGGCAATGACGAAAACTATGCTATGGGAAAGAAAAGCTTAGAACTGATGAAACATTCCACCGTATAAAGGAAAGACTTTTGGTAAATCTTTGAGGCTCTCTTGGTTGTTTATTTACACGTGCCCCTAGAATGTTGCCTTGGAACTGTTGATCTCTATTTTTGCTCCCTTCTGGATGTAGTTATATGCACCACAATTCAGTAGGAAATGTTGTCATTTTTTCGTATGTCCATTGAGTTCTTTCCATCTTCCTATCTCATGTATTAATAAGTGTGAGTTGGTGTTTATTTAGGTCAAAATTTGGTTTTCTCTCCATTGGAGATTTAGTTTCAAGTAATCCTGAATTTTGTTTTCTCCCTGCAGATGAAATTATGCTTTTAGCATTATTGCTTTCTCTTGGGATTTCTTTTCCTCTTACCTTTACTACAACATTCTTGTATGTTTATTTTCAGTTCCTATTTATATACCAGACAACTTTCTTGTGCTATATACCAGTTATCGAACCACCTCTTACATTGTTGGTCCAATGTATTTTACTCATTTGAAATCTTCTCAGTGGATCTTGTTGGTCATCTTTTTCTTTCCTGTAGCTTTTACAACTTATCTACATAATATTATCTTCCTTGGGCATAATCCTATTTCTGTGAGAAGTATTTGATATGGCGTCCTTACCTATATTTTATGGAAAATTGTCATCAAATGTTTCACATGTATCTCAATATGATTCCTCCATTTTCTCCAGTAGTTCTTTGTTCCCATCCCTCACGCTTGTATAACAACACTGGTGTTATTTGTTCCTTGAGTGATATAATTTCCTTCCATCTTCTTGGAGTCTCTTCATTGTGCATACATCCCAATTTATCTTCTTATTGAAGTCTAGCTAAAATTCATTGACAATCCTTCTTTCATTCTAATTTTGTTATTGTCCACACTTTTGGAAAACCCCTGTGGCCATTTGGTTGAGTATGAATGTAATGTGCTTTGCTTGAGCCCATTTAAATGCAATGTAAGGAATTCTTTTCCCCATTTCAAGTGATTTGCTTGAGTGCATCAATGCTTTTTGCACTTGATGCTAGGGACTTGATCATTGATGCCTTTTTTTGCATCTACAACTTCTGGAAGATTCTTTCCTCTACATTGATTTGAGTGGGATTTTGCTCTCAGCAAGACTCGTAAACTCTTTTGGCATATATAAATCACTATATGCCTGTGATGTCAATTCCATGTACTTGTTTCTTCACCTGCAACTCATTCCAAAATGTTTTGGCCCTTGGATTTTTTCTTAGTTATCCTCGACAACGCCTCTTTTCTAATTTTTACAGAATTATTCTAAAGTTTTATTACTTGCTTATAGATCTAATCTAAGAGAGATATTCAACTTTGTTAGTAATAGAAGTTTCTTAATGTAGACACAAATATGGCCAAATCAACTTCCATTTGGGTTTTTCCTAAAAAAATTGTCCTCGGGCTTTGGTATCTTTGTGGAACAACTTTAGTCCTTTAGGAATTTGATGTGCATCTTGTTTTCTTTGTTTCTTCCTGTATGTTAAGTATTTACCAATGGAAATTTTTAGTATAGACAAAGCTATTGTTATTTAGTACCTTTTACAGTTGTCATCTTAATAAAACTCATTTAAAGAGTTTCCTTTATGTTTTACATCTTGCCAAGTTTTCTGTTTTGATTGTTCTATGTAGAGCTCGTAGAGGGACTTATCCTTGAGAATTTTCCTAATTTGATAGGTCCTGTTATATTTTCATGCGACTTCTAAACCAAATGGTAGTATTTTAGTTTTAAACTAGTATTGATGGAATCTGTGAAACATGTAACTCCCACTTTCATTTTCACTGGAGGCGAGAAGTCTTTTCGAAGGTTTTTTCTTATGATTGGTCTTGTTTTTTAACAAGACCAATATATATTGAAATGGATTAGTCAAGGACAATCAGTGAAAAGATTGATCTTTCCTAGCTTGATAAAAGTGGTGGTCAAGATCAACACACAAGAACTTTGCAGTGGAATATCATCAAAATTGATATAAGGATATGCAAGAGTGTACAGTAAATATCATCCAAATTGATAGAGGGATATGCAAGAGTGTACAGTAAGAACGCCTACTGAAGATTGCAACATTGTTTATAGGAAGAACAAATTATGTTTCTTTTTTCCAAACATGTAAATTATTATATCACAGTTTAATGAATATGTTTTTCTATTATCATATGGTTTTATACTTTATAGAAAAATTCGCCAAGACTTCACAATGTTTTATAACTTAATAAAAGATTTACCAAAATTTTACTAGTGAAAGATTTGCCAAGATCTTACAAGATTTTATAATTGAGTGAAAGATTGGCCATACAAGATAATATAATCTGGTGAGAGATTTACCAAAACAATTATATATACATATTATATTATTGATAAAATAACATTTCACTTTTCCTATATATCACAAAATTTACCCATACATCTCATTTGTAAACTGCAATTCAATTGACTTTTTATAAAACCCCGCGGATAGTTACCTCCCAGACAGGGATTTATCAATTGTCGGTCCTGTACCCCAAATATTTGTCCGGATGTTTATTTCTTTCACTTCGTTGATAATGTCCGGGCAAAAACAATATCTGGGACAAAATTTTCCCATCTCTTACTACGTCACAAAACTCTGTCATGGGCGTAAAAATTCTGTCCCGACTAGTTGACCTACCTGACCCCAAGACGACAAACATTTACGTTGTTTAACGCTCCACTTCCCGTTTTCTGTAAGCTATTTATCCGTCAGGACGATTTAAAGCACAACACTTTTGGAAACTCCTGGGGAAGTTTTGTCAATCCTTGTTTAATTAACTTTTTGGTTAATAGATTTTAGTTTTAAATAAGACATTTTGGTTAATAGATTTGAGTTTTAAATAAATTATTCTTATCATAATTTTATAAAATATTGTAATAATGGATGCCAATTACATTGAAAGACGTTTAAATATTTAAATAAATTTCATAATTTGTTTTTTAATAAATAAATATTTCTTAATCAACTCCTGCATCATCATTATAGGCAACCTATATAATATTAAAAAAAAAAAAGGGAAATTTGAACCTTTTTTATCCATAGTATCAAAAAGAAAATCAACATTAAATGCATGATCCCAAAAAAGTTCACGTGGATTCCATGTTCAATGAGATTTCAATAAGATTTTTCATCCCGAAATGAGTATGGGGAGTCAATAGTCAATTAACAATTAGGTTTAGAATAAAGTTTATAAAATATTAATTAAATTTATTTCAATTTAAAATTATTAATAATTTAATTTTTAATAATTTTAAATTTTAAATTTTAAATTTTTAATATTAATAATAAATTGAAATAAGAATAATTTAATTTTTAATAATTTTAAATTTTAAATTTTAAATTTTTAATATTAATAATAAATTGAAATAAGAATGTAAAAAATATTTAAATTTTTAATAATTTTTAATTTTTAATATCAATAATAAATTGAAAAATTATATATTATTTTCAGAATAGAAATTGCGAAATAAATATTTTTTCCTATTTCTTATTTTTCAACCGTGTCTTCACAATCTAGAAAAACATAATCATAAGCATCACACAAACAACATTATCAATTATATTTTAATCTTTTAAGCAATTTGTTTTTTTCTAATTCTATAATTGATCATCCTTTTCGAGCTTGTTCTTTTGACTACGGGCAGATATCGTTTTCAAAACAAGGGTGTAATGTTCCACATGGGAAGATTCTTTACTAAGTTTTCCAAGATGGCATTCTCATAAGTTCACGTGATTTAAAAGTCTAATGGTCGGCAGTTGATCTTCCAATATGTTTTAAAAGTCTAATGGTCGGCAGTTGATCTTCCAATATGTTTTTTTTAACTAGTTCTTTTAGTGTTTTTTGATAGTTAGTATTTTTTTTATTCATAAGTATAGATTTATCTCAAGTACAAATCTAATATGAGTGGAATTGATCAAATTTTTTCACCTGCAAATTTTTTAAAGTGCATAATACAATGTGTTATTTTTCATTGTTTAAATTATATTTTTGAATGTTAAATAAAGTATATATAGGGTAATTTAAAAAAATTAACCATAAAAACTTCATTTTTTTCTACATATATAGGTATATATGAAGTTGATATCACATAAATTAGCTCACATAGATCTTCAAATAGTTTATTTAAATCTCTTAATTAAATATTTTTGAAAAGTATAAGATTTAAACATCTCATTCACTCATTTTTTACTTTTAATTACTTTATAACATATTCATTTTTTTTTTAATTATAGTCAACATTATTTTTCTATTTACACATAACCTCATATTGGGCTATAGAATGAGTTTCTTGGCTCATCCAGCATAGATCCATCTTATGTACGGATCTAATATGAGCAGAGAGATCAAATTTCTTCACTTGTAAATTTTTTTAGAGTGCAAAATAAAATGTGTTATTTTTCATTGTTTAAATTATATTTTTGAATGCTAAATAATATATATATATATAAAAGGTCAAATACAAAATTTAACCATAATTTTTTTTATTTTTTTTATATATAGATATATATGAAGTTGATATGGACATAAATTAGTTAACATATATCTTCAAATAGTTTATTTAAATCTTTTAATCAAATATTTTGAAAAATATAAAATTTAAACATTTTTTTTACTTCTAATTACTTTATAACATATTCATTTCTTTTTAATTATAACCAACATTATTTTTTTATTTATAACATAATTTTTATTTTAAATGAGCATAGACTGACTGACAAACTACACATCACCTCATACTGAACTGTAGAACATCACCTCATTCTAAACTATAGAATAAACATCTTAACTCAAATAATAAAGTCAAATTACAAAAACTAGTAACAACTCATTTTTTACACTTAAATATGTTAAATTTTAGTCGGTAAATACTCAACAAACAATGTGCTCCATAGATCAATAATTCTTTAAACACTTTTTCCGAGCCATGCTGAGGCTCGTTACGAGACACAAATACGTAAAGACTGGAAAAAAAACACAGAGAATGTACCCACTTTTTTACCATAAATAAAAGATTGGACAATTTTTTTCTTTAAACACTTTTTCCGAGCCATGCCGAGGCTCGTTACGAGACACAAATACGTAAAGACTGGAAAAAAAACACAGAGAATGCACCCACTTTTTTACCATAAATAAAAGATTGGACAATTTTTTTCTTTTGGGATATATATATATATATATGAAAACTATATATATATATATATATAAAAGAAAACCGCTTGACATATGCGGAGATATGTTGTCGCGTCTCGTCCTCCTGTCGTCTTTGCCGTTGGACAGAGCATCTCATTGATGATTTGTAGTCCATCTTTCAATCGTTTATATAATTTTCAAATTTCAATTTTTTGGTGGGTGACCGTTTTGCAAGAAAAAAGCATGTGATAGCCATCATTCTTCCAGAATGGGTTTTTCAAATTTCCATTTTTTGGTGGGTGATCATTTTGCAAGAAAAAAACATGTAATAGCCATCATTCTTGCAGAATGGGTTTTTCAAATTTCAATTTTTTTGGTGTTTGATAATTTTGCAAGAAAAAAACATGTAATAGCCATCTTTCTTCCAGAATGGCTACCACTGTGGGCTAACTTAGAATGGTTCTCAGTGAATATCATGAAGATGATGAATTTGACAGTTTTCAGATGAGGAAGTTAGAACTTGTTGATACCGAATGTTCTATCTTCGAATGCATTCTTAGGAGAGTGCAGTCTCTAAATCTTGTATGGCTCCACTGGAAAGAGTGTGCGTACTCTTCCATGCCTTACTGGATTCCATGAAGAATTCAAAGGTTCTTCAAGTGTGAAACGACACATTAGAAACATTACTGTGGAAATAAAAATGACAGGTAAATTGAAGTTTTTTTGTGTAAATTTTTACAACATCACCAGTTGGTAAACTGGAATTTGTTGTAATGGATGTTCAAGTAAACTGAAATTTGTTGTGTAAACGCATGTGTATCCAGTGACTATTATTTCCAATGGTTGTGTGTTTAGTGGCTATTAATATCACCATGATGTTTGTGTTTTGTAACTGCTTGGAGGAGTTGTTGATAGATACATGTATGCAACTGAAGAGCATATGGGAGCTGCCCCAACTGAAAAAGCTTTAACGACTATCATTTTCAGGGGCCTTTACTAAAAAGAGTTGCCTACTCTTGAGACATTGAGAGGTTCAGTTGGTATTGAGTTCGATGTGTGAAGGTGAAAAACATACTCGGATTGGCGCAGTGGATAAATTTTTGACACCTAAATGTTAATGATTGCTTTGAGTTAAAAGAACTTCCAAATATGGAAATACTTCTGAATATGGAAACACTGGTATCATTGGGGGAGTTGCAGGCATCGAGTTCTGTGGAAGAAGTCGTCTACGGAGGTGAGGAATTGGAGTTGTGTAAAAGGAGTAGTTTACAGAGAATTGTCCGGACAATCAAAAGTAATTGGAATTTGGGCAAATAATTTTAAAAAAACATGTAGTGGCAATGCTTGAATTGTGTTTTTGATAGTGGAAAATGTTTGAATTATGTTATTTATAGCAGCACGATCAAAAACCTAGAAAACACCTAAAATATTTAAAATTAACCACTATAACCAAAATTTAGAAAAATTCATGGAGATTTAATTAAAATATAACTAGAATTTCCCTAATTTTCGAGGGGGAAAAACAGTCTGTTCCCTGCGTTCGTGGCTTTGCGAGCCCACTTCTTTCATCGTGTCTGTTACCGTTTACCTAGACAAAGTTTACAATGACGTCTCTGTCACGTGAATTGTATTGCCTGAACAAATTCATAGCCTAAAGCCTGTGCGCGTGTTAAATATCTGTCCATTGTCCTCGAGCCCTGTAGTGCGGAGCTTAAGGCATGGAATTCGCTGGTTACAATGCCTGGGTGGTAACTGTGCAAGCGCCAGAGAAAGTTAGCTTTGGGGTTTTACAACATTAATTTTCCACTTAGCATTACAGTTTGAGAACACAAATTTTCCCATTTTTATATCTTCAACGAAGGTATAACATGGCTTAAACTATAATGAAATTGTATTGGACCAGGCTAAACAATATATACTTTAAAAATAATTTAGTGAAGTTATAATTTATTTTATTTTATTTTATGTTTTGTAAAATGTACGGTAATTAAAGAAAAAAAAAATGAAAAGCAAATTTATATATATATATATATATATAAAAGTTAGTAAATTAGAAAAATTACTGTATGACGAGATGGTTTTGCATATAACTTATAATTTATGACTCAGATGCCTTAAAATTAATAAAAATAATGACACAACCTTTATTAATTTTATGTTTTGTGATTTTTAATAAAAATATATAATACATATAACATATTCATGTATATACATATATAAAGAATGGTTTTAATTTATTTAGATAATATATTATAAATAATTTAGATAATTATTTATTATTAAATATGTAAAGAATGGTTTTAATTTATTTAGATAATATATTATAAATAATTTAGATAATTATTTATTATTAAATATGTAGTTTATATATATATTTATTTATTTATTTATTTGAATTTTAAAAATTATTTATAATTTTTTGATAATATATCATAATTTTTATTTTTATTATTTTTAATAAAGTTATTGTTAGAGTGTAAAATGATAGATATTTATATTTATAATATATATGTTGATTTAGTGAAAGTTATTATATTTTAGAAAATGTGTAATCAATAATAATAATAATATATTTTTAAGGTTATGGCTAAACCAGAAACCAAATTATATTTAGAAGGTTATATGATCTTATTGAGATCACATATTTTGTGGGAGGATGGACAGATTTATACATATAAAAAAAATTGTAAATAAAATTTTTTCATTTATGCTAAAATATTACATCTTTGTCCAATGTTTTCCAAAATCCTCACTCTCACAAGATTTTTTTGCCAATAGGTAGTTGCAAAATATGACTAGGCAATGCCAAAAGGAGATGGCAATTCATAAACAAAAGAGAACATAATACCAAAACACCATTAATATCAACACACAACAAAGAGTTATTATGAATATGATGAAGTTACCTATGTAAAATTCTCTAAGTCACAAGTAAACCCAAGCTTGGGGTGGCCACAGACTCCATAGGAGGAAAAGCCTCCTACGCCTCCTAGGAAAAGAACCTTCTTAGAAAATACAAAACTCCTAGAAATTCAACAGAATACAACTAATTGTAGTCCCAAAGAAGAATAGAGAATTAGAAACACCTGAACCATAGGGAAAATGTTGGACACCTAATCCTCTATGGGTTGGTGTAGAATGTGAACAGCCATGAGAGTCCAAGAGACCTTGATGTGGAACCCAACGGTCACACAAATGTACTATAAATGTATATCATTGTCAAATAATAAAAACAATCTCATGCTTATCTTTTATATTGCCTCCGCCATGTATGTGTTTAACATGGTACCAAAGCCATGATGTGTGGCCTTCTCAGTAGGTTTCTCAACCACTAATTGTGTAGTCTTCTTTTTACCATTTATGTGTTAGGTTTTATACCCTGCGAACTCTGTCAACCCTGACATTTCCTCAGCTTTGTCGATTCTCCTTCTCCTTGAATAGCGTTGGTCTGTGTTGCATGCAGTGTTGTAAATCAATTCAAACAAACAAACAAAAAAGTAATGGTCCCTACTCCCAAACCACACTTTATGCGTTATTTTATTCCTATCAGTGTTTCAATTTTCTGTTGGAGCCTATTTTTTTGTTTGTCAGGCCTGTAAATAACGTCTCTGCCCACCGTTGCTGGCTACCAAATGCACTTGACAGTCCATAACAATTTTTACAGTGAAACGCTTATAGAAGACAACGTTCATTTTTTATCAATGACCTGTCTGAGGGCGCTATTGTATTCTGCATTGAACGTTACTTCTTTTGATGTCGACTATCCTTTGGCTTCTCTGTCATTGTGAAATTACCTGTTTTATCTGAGTGCTTCTAAATGTCTTTGTGCTTCCAATTTACCAACCCTGCATTGGTTTTGATGAAAACTAAAGCATAAGTAATATGTGAGCTTAACATATTACTTTGTCTAAGTTTAAAAATTCGTTGTTTCTCGCTCGGGAGCTTTGCTTTGTCTGAGAAATCCTAGGGATTGTAGAGAGATTGTGGATTTGTCTGTTGTCTGACAACTTTGTTTTCTTTTGTTATGGTCGTTTGCTTCTGGCCGCTAATTTTAGTGAATTCTGTGTCCAGAGTCCAGTCCATTCCAAATAAATCTGGTAAAATACTATAAAGGCAAGCAAGGAAAAGACATCACGTATGCAATTCCTAACTTCATTTCGAACATTGAAGAAGCCTAGATCCCCTAGAAGGCGTTGCTCTATACTCCAAGCCAGACTCTCCATTATGGACACCTCCACATAGTAATGATGGTAATTCAATGCCAGCAAAACGTGTTCCAACATTTTAAGCTTTCGCTGGTATGGAAGTCGTAGCAGGAGGTATTGAAACACTTTACTAGATAATAATAATCACCACCTACTCTATTGGGATGTGGATTGAAGGTCGGTCCCCCTTATTCGTGCGCTGGTTCAAGAGCCACCTTGACTCAGTCACGATATTCCCTTTCTAGTCTTGAAGTAGTGCGGGCCATTAAATATTATTATGATGGGTATGACGCATTGAGTATATGTTGTCCCCTTTGTGGGCTCCTCCTTTGGTTTCAAACCTGTGTGTGTGTAAATCTTGGTGGACTTCAGCGTTTGGCTTATGACCTCGAAGAGTTGATCGAGAGTAATGAAATGCTTCAAAGCCCAAGTTTTTATATAAAGAAAAAAGGGTAATCGTATCTGTTCGTGCTTCAGTTGATTGACAGTGTTGAGAGGATTCTCCTAGACTGAATATATGCCTATGATGTTGCACAGAGAAGAGTCCTCATGAACCCGACATGAATCTGTTGGCTGAGTGCTGTTATAGTGGTGTTGCGATGTCAAAGAGCCAAAATTCCATGATCCAGTTGCAAACTAGTTGATGATTGTAAGCTAGATCGAAAGCCTGAAATCCAGCCTACGACCATCATTTTTAGATTTGAAGAACATGTGTCCCTATCTAAGCATGGAAACTGGTTATCGTTGTTCAGAGCCGAAAGGAACCAGTATTTATTTACAAGTGCTATAAATCTCTGTAAACATTGGCGACCCATTTTCATACACTCGCTGGATGAGGAATTTCTGTCAGTCATCTTGCCACATCACAGTCATTTCCTACTAGTCACAGAGCATTCGAATGGAGCCCTGGTCCATGCTTAACGCCTAGCCCACGCTTTTCTATATGTGCATTTGGAGGAGCGTTAAAGCTCTGGATGTCGATGTTGAGGAAATCACTTAGAATGGCGATCGTTGGTTTGGCCCAGATGCAATAGTGCATTCTTGTTGTTGTCCATCAAATCCGACTACAAATTGGAGCATAGGAACTCGAAATAGATTTTCAAGGGTTGTGTTCATCTTTGACTCAAGCAAACTACCTTGATTTTCCTCCACTTATAGTTGCATAAGCTTTTATTGCCTAGATATTGTGAAAACACATGTGGTTCTCTTGCTTTAAGATCACATTTTCACTAGTTGCTTTGCTTCTTCTGAGACTAAAACCTGTGAAGCTAGGGCTAGAGAGATAGCCTCATCACTACAGATTTTGCTGGTATAAAGGCTTTTATCCAAGCCAATATTATTAATTTCTCTCCAGCTTATGAAAAGAAGAGCTACTTGAATACCTTTGTTGTATTATTCAAAATTGAGTAGGGGCGGTTGAAATTCCATGCTTGGAATTGTTGTATGCTACTTTGAATACGTTGAAGGCTTGCATATTCCATATGTTCAATCGTATTCTATTGTGGTTTTGAGCTGATTATATATATCTGTGACTTGGTTTATTTATATATGGCTTGAGATCAAGAATCTATATTTGCGAAATTTACCTTCTTTTTTCAATGAAAATGGCCAGAATCAATGAAGTATTAGAGTTCCTCAAAACTCTAATATTGTCTACTACTCATGATACATTAAAAGTCAGCAAAGTTCCTCTCACAGACATTCAGGTCTGTCTACAAAATGCACAAGAGAAAATTGGCATTTTGCAGCTTGAATCTCAGCTACAGCGAGCAGAATTACAACAATGGAGTCATCATTCTGAACATGTTTCTATTCAGAAAAATGAAACAGACTCCCATAAACAGCAAGTCAATAATGTTACAAATTCATATCCAGTGCCCAATGAAGCAGCAAGGTTACATGCAGATGCAGAAATTCAGTTTGCATTTCCCAAGCCCATCATCAAACCTTGGGAAGAGCTTGTCCACAACAAGCACAGAACTGGTCTTGGATATGACAAGGAAGTGTCCTTTCATATTCCAAACTACTCAAAGCCCATCCAGTTTCAAAGTGTTGGATTCCTTCATGACAGTTCACCTTCAATTGTTCCAGATTTTTCTCTTCCTCCACAGCAACAACAACAACAACAGATTGTGAAATGCCAACACTGTGACCGAGTTGGCCATTTGAAAGATCATTGTTTTGATCTTCATCCATGCAAGAACTGTCATAAAACTAGTCATTCTTCAAACAGATGCTTCAGAAACAAATCTCCTGCAAGAGCAAAGATTCATCTTGGATGGATCGCTTCTTGGCAATGGGCATCAACAACCAAGAAGATATTTCAGTCATATGTCTGAACGTATTCTGGAGTATTGAATAGTCTTGCAGTTGATTTTTCTCCATCATCTCACCTTGTATCTGACAGGGGGGAAAGGACGGTCATCTACAAGCTTCAAAGCCACATCAAGCGAGCCTGAGCCATAACCAGCCATACCGGATTCAAAGTTGTAGCTAGAGACAAAGATTCCCTTGAACATGCCTTCAGTCAGTGATGCCTCTTCAAAGAATTGGGGACACTTCATCTAGTAGAAGACTTCAGCTTCTTGCCATTTTTGGAAGAGTTCCAGGAATTGCATTAAGCATTCCAGAGTTATTGGTCATCCTTAAACCATCACAGGTTGAGACCTCCCTTTTCAGGATGAGGTTCTCCCTTTTATGCAGGGTGAGACCTCCCTGTCATGGTTGAAGGTTTCCCTCTTCAAAACATCAGGAGCACTTCCTCTAGCAGAAGACCTGAGCTTCATGCCAGACTTGGAAGAGTTCTAGGAACTGTACCAAGAATTCCAGTGTTGGTGGTCATCCTTAAACCATCGCCCTTTATACCAACATTTCAGAGAGCACATTCAACCTAGTGTTGCCATGCATTTTTGCACATTTTGTATTACAGCTCTCTTCTTGGACTCATACATAACCCTTTGGATTAAGGGGGGGAATGTTGGACACCTAATCCTCTATGGGTTGGTGTAGAATGTGAATAGCCATGAGAGTCCAAGAGACCTTGGGATGTGGAACCCAACGGTCACACGAATGTACTATAAATGTATATCATTGTCAAATAATAAAAACAATCTCATGCTTATCTTTCATATTGCCTCTACCATGTATGTGTTTAACAAAAGAAAAAGAACACAGTGCCAATAGTGTCCCTCCCCCTCGATGAAAGCAAGGATGTCAAATGTAGAAGAGATTATCAAGAAGTCCAATGGCCTACGACTCCTCTCTTAAGCTAGCATGTCGAAACAAAAATCAATACATGGTTTACTCAATGTAGTGTTGAATGGTGTTGTCATTGATGTCAACATCGATGCTTGAACGCTCTTAATATTTGTCTGAATTGCATTTTTTGAAGCTCCAATGGTCAAGAAGCCTTGAAAGACCTAGAAGCCCCACACTTATTGATGACATTGAGGATGACTATCAATGGATTTGCTCCTATGACCACTATCACTAGATGCTCATTGTCATGCTGATTCCAATGGTATATGCCGTGCCTCATAGTTCATCTCTGATAGAGAGTTATGATAGATCAAAGGTTAAAGCCCCCATCTTCTGGTCATATTCTCTAGCAAAAAGATGATGTGGCAACCCCTCATTAGATATTTATTTAACTCATGGACATAGAAGGATTCTCATGATTTATTACGGAATTATTATTATTGAATGATCTTCATGAATTATTATTAAATCAATTTCTCTTTAATATTATTGAAGGATTTTATTGAATTATTATTGAATCTTTTTCCCTCTAATTCCTTATCACCCTACAATTTCTCCTTAAATTTTGATGTAGCAATATTTTTAATAATTTGGGTGGTTAGTAGAAATGTGGTTATCCTCCCAACATAATTCAATTTGTAGTATGATATCAAAGCTCATAATGACTTTTTTTTATAACGACTAAGTGGGGTATATATATATCTATATATATAGATATATATATATATATATATATATATATATATATATATATATATATATATATATATATATATATATATATATATATATAATTTTTTTGTCAATACTTGATAAATTTTAATTATTAATAAATATTATCTATTTACAATATATTTCATTTTCCCTCTAATTCTTTATCACCTTACAATTTCTTCTTGAATTTTGATGTATTATTATTTTTAATAGTGTGGGTGGTTAGTAGAAATGTGGTTATCCTCCCAACTTAGTTCAATTTATTTTATGACATCAAAACTCATAGAATTTTTTTTATAATGACTAAGTAGTCTATAATGTCTAAATATCCTATGTAGATTATACTTGTGATATATATGTGTGCAATTTTTTTTGTCAATCCTTGATAAAATTTAATTATTAATAAATATTATCTATTTATAATATATTTCATTAATTAGGTATTATGATTAGCTTTATTTGTAAA
The DNA here is from genome assembly GCA_031772625.1 of Pinus tabuliformis. NCBI lineage: Eukaryota > Viridiplantae > Streptophyta > Pinopsida > Pinales > Pinaceae > Pinus > Pinus tabuliformis. The sequence goes on from CM062815.1 coordinate 70,776,808, forward strand.
GTTAGATATTTTAATATAAGATTGCAATGATGATGTACTAATTCTTATCCAAAATAAAATATCTTCTAAACATTATAATACTTCCTCCCTTTACTAATTTTTGTAAACTATTATAATGGATAAAACCAAACTAAGTTAACATTCTAATCAAAATGTTTATAGCGAGATAAAGATTATCCATAATTTTTTTGGATGAAATATTGTAACTTAATTTAACAATGAATAGAAATGCAATTCATGTATACATAAACTCATCAATTCCAACACTCATTTTCAATTATAATTTTCCCATTTAACATTCGACTTATAATATGATAATATATTATATGAGTTCGTTAATAAATAATTTATTACTAATTATCATATATATGTGTGTGTGTTGGGGGGGGGGGGGGGGGGGGGGGGGGGGGGGGGTGTGTGTGTGTGCTCTTTTAATTATAATATATACTTTGGACAAAAATAGCACAATGTTGATGCAACCATAGTCATGTTAGAGAAAAAAATAATTGAATATGATAGAGCAACCCAACTAATATGTCAGGACTAGCTAGTTCAAAATTTTCTTTAAAACCCAATACATCAAACCAGTAAATTATCCTATTCCACTGGGAAAGATGATAGTTATGGTATTCCCACCATTTTACCATTGTGATATTTCCACTGCCCAAGAGAATCAGGCTCTTATGGTATCCTGGGAAATGATATTTAAATTGAAGTTATTGTTCTTAAATATCTTTATTTTTAACAAATCCTGTGATGATGTATAAAATTGCTAAATTTGAAATTTAAATAATACTAATTTACTTATAATTTAATAAAAATAAATAAAAATAATTGATATTATCAAATATCATGATAAAAAATTACATCTATGATTAAATTTAAACATATATTCCCTTACTTTTATTGGAATGGAAATCCAAAAATAATGCCCAACATAAAAAAACATTTGAAAGAATCAATTCAACAAATAGAACAATCAAATTAACTTTAATATAATAGAACTCTTAGAAGTTTACATTTAGATTCAAGACCCACCAGATCCACACAAGCTATTTTGGTATAAGATAATTTTCTCCCGCCATATTTCGAGTTATAAGAGAATCTCCAAACTAGAAAGTTTATCTCTAATTTTGGATTACGGGTCTCAAAGATTCACACTTTCACATTCATGATATCTTGTGGGGATGGAGATCCCATGGAATATTAACTTGGGCCTCCAAATCAATCTAACCACAAAGCAAAAGAATTACTTAACCAAGAAAATTATAGATTAGGGTGTTACATTCAACTTGTAAACACTAAATATTCCATTACTTTAATCTCTCACATGCTAGCGGTGCAAATAAATTAAAACACTAAGAGAATTAATGAAATTAAAATACTAAGCAAATTAATGATATATTTATGCACATACTACACTTAAAACAAGGAGTTGCAATAAGGAAAGAAAATGCAAATGCAAGGAAAAACATCCTAACTCTTATTTGATCATAAGCCTCTTCTGAGGGAGAGTTTATCAAAAAAAAGAACATGATAGATGTTGGTACATAAGTCAAACTTCTTAGTTTAGTTGTTCCACTTGAAGCTATTTTTAACAAACTTTTTAGATCCTACATTACCAACCATAGAATGAATAAATTCCTTAGCATTTGTTTTGCAAGTTTAGATTATACATGTTTTAAATAAAACATTTGAAACTAACCTTCACATTTGAGATATGTAATTCTCACCTTCATATGTTTATATTTCTTTCATTGTCTCATGTAGCAGTTCTATCAAGCTCATTAGAAAATGTTTTTTTCCTTTTAGAACCCTGTGTTGGGGGGGAATTGTGTAGAGCTAGATGATGTACATGAATTCTTACGAGTGATCATCCTCAATTAGGGGAATTTTGAGGTCTAAAATGGGCCTCCTAAGAAAATTGTACAACCAAAATAAAGTTTAAAAGAACCAATAGGATTCAAGATGATGATGTCAACCATGTGGGATGATTCACAATTTTTGGAGTTAAAAAGTACAAATATTAAAAAATAATAAAATAATAAAACTACTTTTTCAACTCATATTTTCAACTTATCTCCCTAAGGTTTTACTCAAATTTTGAGTGAGAGTACTTGTTGGATGCAAAATTTAGTTCCACATCCAAGGAGTACCCATGTTGCATACTTTCAATGGACATTGCTACATGAAAAATCAGAAATACATGAAAAAATGTGATTGCAATCACACTTTTTATGTATTTCTCATTTTTCGTGTAGCAGGGTTCATCAAAAGTATGCAACATAGGTACTCTTGGGATGAGGAATCAAATTCTGCATCCAAAAAGTGTTGCCGCTTGAAATTTGAGTAAACCCATAGGGAGATAAGTTGAAAATACGAGTTGAAAAAAAATAGTTCTTTTCTTTTTTCCCTCTAAAATTTAATGATGGAATCTAATCTTATTTTATTATTTCCACTATTATTTTATAATTTTCTTAGGAGACCCATTTTAGACCTCAAAATTCCCCTAATGCTCCAAGAAATCTCTTTCACGCCCAAGTGTGTATCCAAATCCATCTTCCACTTGTTGGAAAGATGGAGCATCTGGATGGTCCAACCCCAAATTGGTTGATGTCAATGTTGTTTTGAATTCACTTGCAACATCTTCCATGTGTTTTTCTAAGAAGTAGAGATGTGACTCATCACCAGATAACTGCAGAAGTGACTAAAAAATATGACAAATATTTTGTGAGATCTTTTCTCATTTGTGAATTAGATCAACATTAGTGGAAGAATCCATCAAAGCATTAACATTATCATTTACTTGCAAAGAAAAAAAATAATCATAACTAAAAAACATAAAATTCACCAAGTTATGAAATTATTACCATGACATCAACATAAGAATCCATGACATCATTAATATTCTCATTTACCTACAAAGCAAAAGATAAATAGTCATAACAATAGTAAAAGAGTGAGAACAAACATAAAATTCATCAAGTTATGAAATTATTACCATGACATCAACACCCAAGTTATCCACAGGTTCAAAGCCATCATTTTCAAGTATCTGTGAACAAAACAGTGTATCATATTAGATCACGATGAATATTATTTATCGTTATTTATCTACATATTCAATCAGAAATACTCAAATCACCTGGTTTTGGGTTGTTGCATTGATTCTTACTTCTAACATTTCTTGTTCCAACCTTATTTTTTCCCTCATGATGCTGACCTTGATGACATGTTTGCAAAGATATCCACTTTTTGCCCAATTACAATCACACATAGCAAAACTTGAACTTGAATGACATACCATATATGATTTACCGATATCATGTTGGCTTTGCACCCATGCTATTTAAGAATCTGAGTGGTGCAATATCACATCACAATTTGGAATAGTTTGTGCCCTTAGCCATGAATGAGCTTCTATTTTCTCCACCTTATAGTTTCTATGGAAACCAATTTTTTGTAGATTGATGCCACCAATAAAGAATGTGGACCATTAAACACAATTGATGCAGGTCCAACCAATCCACTTAACGATGTGAATTTTCTCATATTGACTTCAAAAGAACTTGTTTCAGATGTGAAAGGTAGGACTCAATAACCCCATTTGTTTCTTTTCCAGCATGCTTTAAGTGATGAAAACATTTTTCCCACATTTCCGATTAACACCAAAGAAAGTATGTTAGTAGTCAACACAAATATACCAAAAATATGAAAATTAAAGCTATGAAATTAAAACCTATTATGTCCAACCATCACGCTCGAAGGTACTCAACAAAGGTGGATTCCTCTTTGAAGTCATTTAGAAATTTGTTGGCCTTAAGTGTAGAATTTGCATTTTTCTGACTATGCATAACGCTACCTAGACGTTCAAACATGGCACGTCTTGTAGCATCATCTTTCACTTTCATTACAAGATTTTTTAACCATGCCCTTCTAACATGCCAAATGCATAAGTACACTTCACATTGAAATATCACCCTATTGCACATAAATTTCATACAAAGTTATATATATGGTGAGTCTACAATTATATATATAACATTGAATTTTGAGAAATGAATAAAACACACACTCATATCTCTATACATGATTGCACCAATCTCAACAACTGCGTCATCTACCATGAATGCATTTAACTTCCACTCCAAAATATCCACATGAACTTTAAGAAGTAGCATATCCATCCATTTGGCCATATCACAAGTCATAGAACTTGACATGAAAACCCATGCCACTGGAACATCATTATGTTGGGTATCAAATGCCAATAATGTATAAAGCTGAAACTACATAAAAATAAATAAGAAATTACTTATATCCTTGGATTATCATATAAATAACAAATGATAATAAGAAAATACATAACAATATAAACTTACCTTAAAGTTATTTGTCCCAAATGTAGAATCCATTGCTAATATACTATCATGACCATATTTTCTCATATGTTCCAGCTGTAGTGGTTGTTGAATGTCTAGAATGAATGGAGTGTGTACATCATCATCTATAGAATTGTCAAACTCTTAGTAGTTAAAATACTTTATCAGGATTTGTTGATTTCCATATACGCATACTTTGAGCATCATTCTTATCAAACATGTATTGGGCATGTTTCAATCTCCTCTCTATATTTCCAATGTCGTCATGAGTAAGAAAACCGTTTCGATCAAACTCAACTCTAGATGAGGTTACTTTCTCATGCACTAATTCATGATGTTTGTGATGTACACATTCAGTTGACATTCCCAACAATAAACATATTTATACCCATTGAAGTAGTTCATTACTAACATGGGGTGCATGGTATGCCCTTGTGCGTACAAAATCATCAACCTCTTGCCCTGACAAGGTTTCCTATAATATCTATATGGTTCATCTCAACATAAGCGATCAAGGCACGTTCTGGTGCTTTCCTGGATATGTGAACACTAAAATGGCATGTGCAACCATGTCTTAGATGCTTATGGCCTAGAAGACTCCCTATCCCATTTTAAGGCACTTTTGATATATCATAAGACAATGCATCAATCTCTCAATAATCTTTTGGACCATATGAACACCAAAACCTGCAAGAAACAACAAGATATTAACATGACAAAAAATTAATTTAAAAAAAAAAAATTATGAAAAAACAAGTAGTAGCAAAATTCTTACATTATATATTCCAATGGGTTGTCAACTCTATATTTTTATTTCCAATATTTTCATTTTCTTCTTTGATTTTCTGCTAAAACGTTTTCGAAAGTTTGTTGGATACAATGGATTTTTGCTCTCCCCAATAACAAACGCATTATATGAATTGATCCAAGCCACATTGTTACCTCCAATCATACTCCAATCCAAATCAAATGAAGACAATATTTCCTTTTCTAGATCTTGCACTTCAACAATTAGAAGTTATTTCCATTTTGAACACCTCTACAAGATATATAACTCAATTTATTTTCTCATAAATTTGGAACAAAAAAAATGAAATGTGTCATTGGAAAAGTCAATGAGTTTTATACTTAGAACACTATATGGGTATCAAATTCCAATAAAGTATCATGTTGATTATCATATTCAGTTAAACATCTATAATTTCCATTTTTCCTATTTTTATTCACATATTAACATCTTTAAAATTAACATCTTGAAAATAGATTGAAATTTGAATTTCAAAGTTAAATATCCACATAAACCACATCATGTGAAGTGACGGAAATTTATCTGTCGTGTCCATTTCTATCACTTCAAATGATGTGGTTTATGTGGATATTTAACTTTGAAATTCAAAAATGTTTTAAATTTGTCAATCTACATAATTTTTTTTAATATTCATTATAATATGTTTAATGCTCCAAAACACAAGAATTTCTCATCTAAAAACTCAAGCTTAACAATGTGATGGTTCTCATCTAAAATTACATTAGGAGTGTTTCTGAATTAGCAAGTCATTTTCTGGGTATGCTATAATCCAATTGTTTGGTGCCTCTTTTGAATCAAAGATGCAAAAGGTTAAAAATTTAAATGGTCTTTACATGAAAAATATTTTCATCTAAATTTACTAACAGATGAAAATGTAATTGATGATTGTATTAGAAATATTTTCATTTGAAGTGCTCGCTTCTCATCAAAGACATCTATTCATTATTATTCTTAAGTTTTAATAATACCATGGTAACTAGGTGAATCAGATATGCTCTGGAGAGCTACAACCCCATGAATGAACAACTTTATCCCAATATCCAAATCTACTCTAAATAATAAACTCTAAATCAAACAATTCATGATGACAAATACAAAATTTTGAATTAAATCTTTAATCCATTTTAAAAAAATCCAAATAGTATCCAAAAGTAATTAATGACTCATCTATTATTCTATAGGAATGGTACCAATACAAATAGAATAAACCAAATGTCAAATAACATTGCTAATGGCTTATCACCAAAAAAACTCTTTGCCACATGAGGAAGTGATTAAACTCACTTCGACCACTAAAACAAATCAAAATAGCAAAAGTATATTAAAATGATCATAATAGCATACTACCATATCTATACTAGTCTTCCCTTTTAAGAAAAACTATAATAAAATAACATATAAAATGAAGATTCTATTCAGAGAGATATATTAAATTATCATATAGAAAAAAATTCCTCACTAAATATCGTAGTTTTCATTTACTATACGGTAAGGCTAAAAAACAAAAATTAACTTCCTTTATATGTGATCAAAGTTCTCATTTAATGTTAATGTGAAGTCTAAATGTGGAATTTGTTATCCTCTAAAATAATTACATTGAATAAAATTTATGTAAGGCTCAAAATCAATTTTATGACCACTTTGCATAGTTTTTCACAATTTTTGTTTACCATACAATTCTAAAACATACACGGAACTAAATCTCCTAATTTTATTCACTATTTTAATAGACAAAGATTAGAATTGTTAAAAACAATAACATTATTTATAACCACTCAACAAACTACATTTAGGCATTTTATTAGAGTCAATTCATGATCGTGTATTTTATCATTTTTACTATAAATAAAAAAAATGAAAAATAAACACTCCATATTATTTAAAACCACTCAACAAACTCCATTTAAGTATTTTATTAGAGTCAATTCATTGTTGTGCATTTTATCATGTTTTACTATAAATAAAAAAATAAAGTATTTTATCATTTTTACTATAAATAAAAAAAATGAAAAATAAACACTCCATATTATTTAAAACCACTCAACAAACTCCATTTAAGTATTTTATTAGAGTCAATTCATTGTTGTGCATTTTATCATGTTTTACTATAAATAAAAAAATAAAAAATAAACATTCCATTGTCAATCTATTTTATTGTAAATAAAAAAATAAAAAATTAGAGTCAATTCATTGTTGTGCATTTTATCATGTTTTACTATAAATAAAAAAATAAAAAATAAACATTCCATTGTCAATCTATTTTATTGTAAATAAAAAAATAAAAAATAAATACTTCAATGTTAACCTTATTTGACAAACAACATATATCAAGGGATTTTTTTTATTTTTTTTGGAAACATCGGTGAGGGTACTAAGGTCCAAAAGAGAGAAAAATGGCACAATAATAAAAATACAGTAACATATTGGCACAAAGATTTGAATATCGTTTAAAGGTGCTCGTGTCTGGTGCAAAAACATGGGAATTTTGTGGATGAAAGCAAGGCGAGAAAGGAGCTGCTCGTAGAGGACAAATATCATTGACTTCAACGAATGTCTAGTTTCCTTCAACGGAATTTGAAATTGGTGGGACGAGAACTTAATCTGTGATTGGCTCTACTTCCTTGAGCCAAATCAATGGTGTAAATGAGCCAATGCCATGGATAAATCGATAGGCTGGACGAATGTGCTATGGTTTCTGACACTTCACAAACAATTTCTTGCTTTATCTCACCACTTGAATAAATCATGTTAATAACCTCTAACTTGGGCATATCGACACACGAATTGAAACTGCATAATGCAATCTCTCTCTCTCACCTTTGTAAGTCGGTGGTTGTAATTAGGAGATGAACGAATTCATTGAGCTTGGGCCATCTTCACCACTTTCTGCTACTTCGTTTTTCCTGAGCCTGATATTATGATATCCGGGGGAGATATCATTTCCTGTTACGTTACAACAAACCTTGCAGGTCTATTTCGAACCCCACCCTGTCACACTAATAACATATTTCTTCAGGAATGGAAATTTTTGGAGGGGAAAATGGATGTTTTTAATTCGTTTATGATGGGGTTGAGAGCTGGAAGAGAAGGGACCAACGACGGGCATTAACTTAGATCATCAATTCGACGTCCATTGTCACCTACCCAACTCGGAAGTTCTAAAAAATTTCAGTCACGACATCCGGATGGTTTATAAACGGAGACCACAAGGGAGATGGAGGGACCCAATGGGCCACGTAGACAGGTTTGGGCAACCTGCAGTCAAGATAAGCTAGATAGAAATTGCATAGCCTCAGGGAGTTTGAACATAACTCAGCTTGTCTCGGGGTCGAATCTCCGCACGAATATACATTACATTTCTCATGTCGTCAGCAAGTACGCGAAGCGATTTCCGTCCAAACCAATCTCTTTACAATGTCCTATTTAAAGTGAAAGGAGGAGGACGAAAATGGTGCTTTGGGATTGGGTAGGGTGAACCCTGGAGTTGTCTATAATGCGACTTTTTGGAGATTCCGGTGACGGAATCTGGCGGAAGAAATTGAGATTAAATCATGATTTGTTGCAGTTAAAATGGTTTTTTAACTGCATATTTGGATTCAGCACCCTGAAAAACCCCTGGGACGCTTTGATTGTGCAGAAACTAGCTATCAAACTTGGGATTCCAATAAATTGTTGCCGGATTTTCACCAGAAAAACCTGCCGGAAAGACTTTCAAAAAGTCGCGTTATAGACAACTGCGAACCCAATTAGCTTCATAGAGGGAATATCTTCGGTGTAATTAATGGAGTCTATATTTAACTTACAGGACACGTCTTTCAAGGTCCCGTGTTCCGTATTTTATGTGTCGGACACGAAAACGGCCCTAAAACGTGTCGAAAACATTTTTCATCGTGTCCTGTAAAATGTAAAACATATTCGCTAGTTTTTGTCGTGTCTTGCATCTGGAAAACGCGTATTCCGTTGATAGAAAACGTTGTCTGCATAAGCTACAATTTTTTTTAAAAGAAACAAATAATTTTTGAGTGGGGCAACTTAATGATCAAGTCTAGGCCCTAGTATTGATATGCTATTCATGGTAATGTTAAATTCTTAAATTTTCATCCTTTTACTTAAATTTTTAACATCACCATGAAATGACTCAAGATGTTTGAAAGTGGTTCTGGCCTCATTGGATTTCATATGGAGAAAGTAGAATTTTAGATTTCATTCAAAATGCAACAGACTTATCAGTTTTTTTCAGGATTGGGAGATTGTAATGTTTCCAGGTGAGACCACCTACCCAGGCCACCAGTAGAGGACGTGGTCTACCTCCTATAGCTCCTACTTCTAGTTCTTCAGCTTCTAGAGCATAGCAAACTCCACTGCCAACTCCACCAGCTTCTACATCTAGAGGGAAAGGGAAAGCTGTGGCATTTTCTCCCAAGAGGGGCAGAGGAAATCAATAGGATTAGACTTTAGTTATTTTCTTATGTGCTTGTAAGTTGTACATGAACAATGAACATTGAATATTCAAGAATCAAGACCAAACATATCACATTCTAATTTCTAAATAGTAAATTTTGATTCTATTTATTTTTTTTAAGTGAACTATGAACTTTGAGAAGTAATTATATTTTAATTTGATTAGATAAGCTGCAACCTGCAATTTAATATGGATAAAAAACTATATTTCGGTGTATATATATATATATATATATATTATTAAATATATATAAAACGTGTCCCCCGTGTTCTGTTTCCAGGTCTCCCTGCGTTTCGTATTGAATAATCGTATTTACATGTCCTCCGTGTCTCGTGTCCTCGTGTCATGTGACTTAGGTCTACACATATGTATATTAAAAAATTGGGCATGGTTATTGTTATGAGGTGTTACATCTTGGTAGGAATAGTTATCATTTCAACCAAATAAAATAAATGCACATAATTCATGTATGCAAATAAATAGTGACATGTCACCTAGTGGCTCTTTTGAAATTAAAAATTAAGACTAACTCTTCTAGGTGTTTAGACATCTTTACATGCCATTAATTGTTTCCGAGCTTTCAAAATGAAGAAATATAACCATATAAATTACATGATGATTTTATTGTACTCCATGGAATAAGGACTTTTGTACATAAAACAATTTTTGGCATGGTCTAGACGCCACAAATTCACTTGAACAAGAGTTTTCTTGCCGAAATCGGATCAATTTGTTTTTTTAATCAGGGTGTTGAAGTGTTTGAATAATTTTTTTATAGTAGAAATAGATTCAGCACAATCAAAAAACCCAAAAACACCTTAAAGTTTAAAAATTTACTTAAATTTCCATTATTTTCTAAATTAATTTGTAGATTTTTTTTTTAAAACTAAACTTATTTTTTTTTACCATATATGCCGTATGAAATGCTCCAATGTTTATCGGTTCCTTAAAAGTTTGTACTCACCAACTTTACTTTTCGCGCGTGATAAGACACTAGAAGAGATAGTGAACAACCCACCAAGTTAGGGTTTTGCTTTGATCTGTTTAAGATAGAAGAGAGAAAAACATGTACTACTTTCTGAAAACGGCAGAAATCCTTGAGAAAAAATGTTGGAAGTCTTCTTTTTCCATATCATCGTGTCAGCATCATAACTCACCACGTCTACTTGATCACAATTAAAATTAAATTAAATATTTTGTGTATTCATGAGTACGACTTGGACTTACCTCCCATTGTTATAATTTTTAAAAGCATCTACACTTTTCAATCATGGGATTTGGCATAGCTTTCAAAATGAACTGAAAATTTGAACCTTTTTATTTTTAAATCAGTAGGCTGACTTTCTGAAATAATAATTATTTTTATTTAAATTATTATTATTTTTGTGTTGATGATATTGTATTTACAGTAATGATAAGTAATTAACAACTTTTGTTTTAATATTGATGTGATAGTAAATATTTTTTTAAATAATATTGGAAAATATTATATTAATAAAAGGGTGTGGTCTAAGTATATAGATTATGAAAATACTTCCTCTGAGTTTATGGATAAATTCTTTTTTTATCACTGATCTTAAGAATTTTTGTATAAACAAAGATGGACATTATTACAATATGTATTTTGAGTAGACTAAACTATAAGGGAGCTTGCCACAAATCTCAACCATGCGTGATCCAAAGAAAAAAAAAACAATATACAACCAAAAGATACAAAAGGGAAAGAAATTAGACATAACTTAGAACTATTAGTTTTTGAGTTGCCGATAAAAATTTCCAAGAGTACCCAAATTTGTAAAGAGAAGAGTCTTTATTATTGGTGGAGAAATGTTATTTGCATTGGCACTTATAGGAGCATTGCTACTTGTTTGAGTTGAATACAAAGGGAGGCAACTTGAGTTTTCCATTATGTTAATCCTTTGCTCCAGGGAATCAACCCTTCTCTTCACATGTAAGTGAATGCTCAAAAGTATATTTGGCCTCCCTATATGGGGACTCACCAATGTTGACAGAATATTTGTTACGATGTCTAGCTCAGGACATAAGTTTTGGATTTCTAATTCGTGTTGACGAAGGGAGCTATGAGTGGATCACAACTCTACAAAGTCCACATCTACACTTGTAGTTGGAGGAAGGGGGGGGTGAGGGGGCGAGCGGAACAACAGAAATTAAACTATTCGTTATCTCTCTCAACTTTGCATGATGACTTGCCAAACTATTACCTTTTTATATGAGCCAACTTCCTAGAACGAAAGCCATATGCAAGGGTAGATAAACCCCACAATGGAAGTGTGGGAGAGGACAGGAGGTAATAAAACCTCTGCAGGTGACATAACTTATCATCATGGTAGAGGGTGGTGAATGTATGTTGTACATAACTTGATAACTCGATGATGGCTCCAATTGAGGTGGTTGTGATGTGACACTTATTGATCTATAAGGTTATTGTGTAGGATGAGGTTCATTTGTTCCTTTGAATGATCCCCCCCCCACCATCACACACACATATTTTTGTTCATGTTGATAGCCAACTTGACCTATGAGTTTGCCAAGTGGTTATTTTGCCACTTGATGTGGAACCATTTCAAATCACATATGAGAAGGTGAACCAAAGCTCAGATTTAGTTAATGATGGCTTCCAATATTAGATCATTGACCTTATATCCTTTGTGCATGCACCTTATTATCACTTGTGAGTCTCTAAAAACCATTAGACAATTAGGGTGAAAGGATATGACGAAGGCGATATCATTGAAGAGAGTGTATGCTTTTGTTGAGTTATTGGTTTGCATACTAAGTTTCCATCCGAATTATGCTTTGATTTTTTCTCTAGGGCGAAAAATAGTGTTACCCCCTCCCCCTGGTAGTTACCTCCCATGAATTTCCTCTCAAGGCTCCATCAATAAATAAGTCATGAGAATATTGTGAAGTCCACTATTTGGTGAACTCCTATGTTTCTAACTGAAGATGCCAACATGATTTTGTTAGATTTTTAGTGATATTTTTTTCCTTAGGAGTGCTCAAATTAATAGAAATAGTCCATCATACTTGTTCTAATTCATCCAATCGAGGATTTTTTTGACATGATATGGTGTAGAAGAAGAATTCTCTGATAGAAAACAAAGATCTTTTGGCTACATGGTTAGGGAGGTAAATGACCTATTTGAAGATGGTTTTATTCCAAGCTAAACCAAATCCTCATGAGAAGTAATTTTGGGATGGCCATCCAAAGAGATTTGAGATTAGGCATATGATCAAAGGAACCACTGTACTATTTATGCCAATTTGCAAATGTAACTCACCATGTAATAGGAGGATTTATTCATGTATATAGGTTTAAAAAAAATACCATACCTATTTGGCATAAGGGCATTCCAAAAAAATGTGCTTTGTAGTTTTATTGAGGCACGAAAAAGCTCACATTTGGTGGGGAAAAGAATCCTTCTCATTGAAATCTTGTCAAATATAAGAATTTCCCCTTGAGCTAGAGCCTAGTAGAAGAAGTTTACTTTTAGGGGGCATTTTAACCCAAATTCTTTTCCAGGGAATGTCCTTAACTAGGATGTTTTACTACTCTAATTTTCAGGCATATCCCTACTTAACTAAACAATCCCTTGGACTGAAACATGGATTGTCTTGTTTGTGGATAGATTCTGGAGTGTAACCTAATAAATGGGATTCGAGGATGGAAATAGGGGATATCATGCTTGGATAGGGACGGAAATTCCAACCAATCAACAGACCATCTAAATCCCATGAAGAAATATCCATAAGAGAAGTTCTCTCAATACCATCCAATCATTGCCTTAGAGGGATTGAGAAGGAATCTTAGCTAAAGGGAGAAGTCCTTTGATGCTATCTATCCACAAGTTGATATGTCTACATTGTCAAGGCTCCAAGATAATGTTTTCTTGATAATGAGGAATGTTGCTTTCAAACCTTTCCATATTTGAAACCCTACCTTGTCTTGGATGGGCAAATCAAGATATATATTCTTGGGTCACTTGAAATACTTCTAAGCAATACTATTTTCCACCATTATGATTTCTCACTCACTAATTTCCATAATATTTTTTTCCCGTTTACTAAATTGGCTAAATGAGGGTGTTTGATTCCCAATCCACTAGAAGAATAGGGGGCCCTGATAGTTTCCTAATTAATTAGAGGATCTATTTTGGATGAAATTTTCCCCACTTCCCATAGAGAATTAAAAAATGGGAATGGATGATAGGATGGCTTTCAAAAAGGACTAATTTGCTAGCCAAGTCCAACCATTGAGACCCTTGGGAGTTCATATTGTTTTTAATTTCAGAAACAACCTTTTGCTATTGAAAGGAGGAGACCAAGTGAAGGTAGGAATTCTGAGATAAGTAAAAGAGTCCCACTTATATTTATAGGGAAAATATAGGATTATTGCTATGGATTTTAGCATTTTCTCCTTGACATTCCATCCATAAATTTGAGGTATGTGGTAGTTTATCATCCCTATCTATATTCAAAGGAAGGAATCTCATATAGAATTGAATTGGGAAGCCATGATAACTGAAGTACCACCCAAAAAATGGTGTTATATGCAAATTGAGATTAATGATATTTTTTGACACCACATACAATCTTGATCCCAAGGATTTGACTTGTTTTTATTTCATTTTCCAACTTCCTACTAAAGGAATTAACCATTAGAATAAAAATAAGAGGAGAAATGGAATATCCTTAGCTTATACCTATTTTAGAAAATAAAAAAGAAGAGGTCCTATCATTGATTAAGGGGCATATCCCTGGGGATCTAATACATGTATTGACCAGGTTGACGAAGTGCTGACAAAAGCCAAATTTGGAAAGGAATTGAAAGAGCAAGGAGTGGTTGAGTCAATTAAGTGCATTGACCATATAAATTTAATGGTCATTCCTCCATCTTCCATGGCCTTACTAAAATTGATTCCTTATTGAAAAATTAAAATATTGTTTAGAATTTCCTTTTAGAAATAAACTTTCCTTGATTTTATAAAATAAGTCTTGGAAGAAAGGGTTTCAAGTGATTGGCAAGGATTTTGGTCTAGGTCTTGTAGAAGACACTGGAGAGAGAAATAAGTATCATGTGGGAGAAGGAAGATGGATTGGATTATTTTTTAATTAAGGCAAAAAAATGTGCCATTGATGGATGTCGTTTATTCTGAGTATTTTCATAAATAACTTAATGTTCTCACAAGATTAAATTTGATCAACTACCAATAAGACTTGTAAAATCTTATTGAAAATCTATCCCAGCCTAGGCATTTCTCTGCCTTGAGTGACTATATTGTGGCCTTGATCTCAACTTCCCTAATTTCTGCAGTGAGAGAGGTAATATATGTTGTTGTGATTAGTTTAGGGATATGCTCTAGCATATCATTTGCTTCTCCAAAATCCTGGTCTAAAGGTGTTGCCTATAAAGACTCAAAGTGATGGAAAAATATAACTTAATGTCTTCAAATTTTGATAACATCCACCACTCTTTAGATTTTATGGATTGAACACTATTTTTTCATTGATGAACTTTTTCTTGTTTACGGAAAAAGGTGTTTTTGTCCCCAACCAATAATCATAAGCACCTTGATCTAAGTCTCCACTCAGCTTCATTATTGTGAATAGATTTTGGATATGCCAATTATGCTTCTCTTTCTTGAAGGAGTTAGTATGGAGTAATTTGGTCCCTTTCCATTTTCCGCTAGATGTCTTTTAGGGAATCCTTGCATGTTATCAATGCTTTTTTATAAGAGGGGTGGTCGTGCTTTGCCAATGATTTCAAAGTAGTCTTGGTGAGTTTAATTTTATGTTCCCCTATACAAGTGGGGGAGCCTTTGATCCAAGTAGCCTAGGCTCGACTCAATACATTCATCACCTCCTATTTATGAATCCAAAGGGGACTGTATTTAAAGGAAATCAACCTGAAATTATACTTCTTTGTTATTTCTAGGATGATAGGGAAATTGGAGGTTGGCCAGGGGATGACACTGGAGGATATGACAACCAAATCAAGGAAGAAGAAATGGTGAAGAAGGAGCTAATCAAATCTGGTTATGATATGGATTGAACTGTAATACCCTGTAATAATAATAATAATAAAATAAAATAATATAATATAACATAAGATTAATATAAAAGTAAATAAATAATAAGAAATAAAGAAAAGATAATAATATTAAATAAATAATAAATAATGAAGATAATATAATAGTAGTAAATAAATAAAATGGTAAACAATAAACTAGAGTTCTAAATAAATACATATAAAAATAACTATAAAAATAGTAAAAATAAGTAAAGTTAACAAAAAGTTAAAAAAAAATGAATAAAATAATAAAGAGTTAAATTAAGAGAAATATTGTATGAAGTAAAACTTAAAATAAAAAAATAAAGTTGGCATGTTGACACATGGAATGTGTGCATGCGGATCCCTTTCCATCTTTGGAAATGTTTGGTCTATTTAATGGATGAGGAGGATGAAGAAATTCATTCATTCCTTTGGAAGGGAAGTGTTGTGAGACAAACGATTCCCTGGAAGTAGGATGTTGATTTAGGGCTTAGGGGTGGCCAGTTGTAGAAAGATTATGTGTAGCTGAACCTACCGTTGCATGGAGAGTCATCCCCAAAACAATTGTTGCAGTTAGTGGAATTCAAATAACATTTAACTCCAAAAGCACAAGTAAGGAATATCATCAATACCGGTAAGTCATCTCTAGTTGTGTTTTAAAAAAATTCTATTCTAAATAGTTGAATAGTTGTGTGGTGATTATTAATCACATAAATTTATGTAATTAATTGTATATTTTAATTTTGGGTTGTTACATGAACTAAGCCTTTTTCAGACCATGTGAATTTTTTGGACTTATGTTTGACCTCAATTAAACCCCAATTAGAGATAACATCTTCCATATGTTCTCTAAAGGGGTTGTGAACTCTTTTCCTCCTCCTCCCTAGGGAAAAACCTTTTTTAGACAAGTCCAATATTGTATTGAAACCCCCTCCTATGATATTGTGCTTAGACAACGACCGATCAATGAAGGCATTTAGGGAGTTCCAAAATTTTTCCCCTAAGATTTATAGGCATGTAAATGTTGAATAGATATATTAACTCACCTAATTGGATATGATTTAGAGATTTCATGTTTCGATGCTAATTCTTTATTTCTTTCTCAATAAAAAGAGAGTTGGGTTCCATATGGTTTATACCTCCTAATGCACACTTTGAGTCCACTTATTTTCGTGTGTTGTTTCCCCATATATTGGCACCAAGATCAAGGGAATCCTAAGTGCTTATTTTTATCTCTTGGATGAGAAAGATCATAGGATGCTTCATCTTAATAATATTTTTTAGTGACTTTTTCTTTTATATATATAATCCCAATCCCCTACTATTCTAGGAGATTATATTCACCATTTCTTATATTTTGATTGAGATGCTCCTTGGAGGAGGTCCTACTATTCTTTGTTATTTATATGATTCCATATCCAAAGCTATCAAATATTATCTACTTTCTTAGGCATTTCTCCTATTTAGGTTAATGTCCCTTTGAGGATTTGCTAAAGAGGAGGCCCTTTCTCCTAGTTGATTAAAGGACGAGTCTTCCCTAGAATTGGATGATGAATTAGGATTAGTTAGATCCACTTCAAGAGGAGGGATACTGGTAGAGGAAATTCAAGAAGGAGAAGGGGGGACAAGGGGGGAGAGGTGGTAAGAAACCTCCAAATAGGGGCCAAAGACTTTTGGCGTAGCCATCAAAGAGGGTGGGATCTAAGAAAGAGGCTAGGAGAGATGGGAAGTGGGAAGGAGCTAAGAATATTTTGAATTTTATAGAACTTCATAAATATGATTAGATTGTAGAATGATCAGAAGGGTCTTCATTGTCTTTGGGAGAATTGTTCCCAGGTTTTTCTTGTGCTCCAAATGGTTCTATATTGAATGGGTATATGATAGTAAATATTCAAAACAAAATTTATGATATTCAAACCAAAGAAAACCACTTACATTAATTTTGTGTATAATAATAACAACTTAGAGGAAGTTAATTCATACAAATATCTAATACTTGACCACATCACAAGATTAATTGGAACTATAGCATTTATAAAAGGATTAATAGAAAGTGCAAATTCTATTTTGTTCTTGAAACAACTATAAAAGAATAGAAATTTGGTTATAGGACAAAAATAAACTCCTCTTCGAGACACTCATCATTCTTGTTATCTTATATGGATGTAAAGTTTGGGGTTGTTGTATCTTTAGATGATAGTAAAATTGAGAAAATCTAGAAGCATTTTATAATATTAAAATTAAGAGCAATATGCCTTATCATATTCTATGCTTAGATATTTGAATTTACCCCATTGAGAGTATGGCTATGACTTGGTACCTAATGTACAATCACAAGACAACCAACATGAAAGATGAAAGACTTCCAACGATTGCCTCAAACTCCAATCAAATCCACCTATGGATTAATAATGGTTAGTATAAATATATTAAGTCTTGGCTAAACCATTGGAAAATAGAGGAAGCGATCTAGAATGGTCATTATTATAATTTTTCATCTATCTTGGTACTTTATAGGTGGAAAAATTGGAGGATTTGACTCGCAGGTCCCATTTTAGGGGTAGGTCCCAACTTAGAGATTAAGCATCCAAAGCATCCCAATGCCACTAGAGGCATCAAATTGCATTTTTTGGTGTCAAAAACTTATGAGTATAGATATAAAGCCTTTGATGTTGTTCTACACATCAAAATATTTACAATGGTGTGAAAATCACCTTGATCAAAGTCCAAATGCAAAATTTATACCTCTTGCAAGTTTACCTACCTTATTGACCACCATGGTATTAAGTGGATGTCATGTATCTTGCATCACTAAAAAAGTGGATTTATTCATGTGTGGGGTTATAATATTAATCAAGTGGATCTAAAATCCTAAAATTAAGTGAGGGTTGAGGCATGCAAAAATTATGACCCTAACCCTATACAATTATCGAGCTATGTTAGATATTGGGCCACTAAGAAGAGTAGGGTTCCATTAATTTTTTATTGTTATCATTCCATAGTTTAGTAAAGCGGGATACTTAAGCATAACATATAAGGTATAATATTCTATAGAAGCCATCTAGGCCAAAATATCCATGGCAATCCATAGTGATTGCCTCTTTCTTTTTACTTGCATTCCAACATAGAAAAAAAGGACACACCATAGGACTCACCTTAGATAGCTAGGTTTTTCTCTTGGATTCAATTTCATAGGTCACATCTTGTGTTTATTTGTGTGGATGTTGTGTTCATTTTCTTGGTCTTTCTTTTCAATTTCAATTATTATGATAAATTTGAGCACTAAGTAAGTAATAGTAAATTTTAGATCTAAGGTAATGAACTATATAATAAAATATTTTATAATATTGTAAGATTCGTTGTGAAGAATTGTTCCAATGGAATATCCATGATACTTATAGATAAGAAAAAGAAACTTTGCAAAATGTTGATACCATTAAAAATACTACCATATCTAAATTTAAGGAGAAATTGTGGTGTAATAAGAAAATAGAGGATGCGAGAAAATTATGTTACTATAAAGAGGTCATTAACTCTAATCTAGAAGATCAAAAATATCCTTCCATTATAACTATATTAAAAAATAAAATCAACATATTAAAATAAGAATGAGCTTTCATGAGCTTCATAGAATAATATGGTGATGGAAAATCTAAGAACATGATGGGATGAAATATTTGGTCATCTTTGTGATATTAAAAATGTGGAAGATAAAAAAATCCTTCTCTTAGAGTGTGTTTTTTCCCATGGAAAAAAGTCGTAATTTCTATTGATATATAAGAAATTACATTTTGTATATGCTAAGGAATATGCATATGGAGGCAGAGTTGCCTGTCAAGTTCAAAAGGAAACTGTTGACCAGAAAAAAGTAATGAAAAGTTGTATCTCCACGCAAGGAGTTTGTTATCTGTTGTACTGTATCTGCATGCTCTCTAACATAGAGGGAACAAGATCAAAATTGAAAGCTGTCTCTTTGCAGAGAGAGAAACTAAGTATCAAAATCTGGGCTGTATATCCCAAGTCATAAATATAGACCAAAAAGAAGTAAATACAAACATGATTTATACAAGATTATCAGAAAATATTATAGGGCTTATAGCCCATTTTCTCTAGGATCCACAAAAGGTCTGTGGTAGTGCTGGTGGAAGGTCCCATCTATTTCCTCCTGGATCAGCCAGTCATTGCCTTGTCTAAGCGCTGCCTCTTTGGAAAGGTGATCAGCCCCTGAATTTTGTTCCTTGTAAATG
The DNA here is from genome assembly GCA_031772625.1 of Pinus tabuliformis. Taxonomy (NCBI): domain Eukaryota; kingdom Viridiplantae; phylum Streptophyta; class Pinopsida; order Pinales; family Pinaceae; genus Pinus; species Pinus tabuliformis. The sequence goes on from CM062815.1 coordinate 70,796,780, forward strand.
TGGCAACAGGAAAAGGAGTCAAAAGAAGATATCAATCTTTGTGCTTCTTCTAATATATGCCTCAATGAAAATGCATTACAGTGGGATGCATTATTTAACCAATTACAAACGATTTTGGAATCACCAAACAGTGGTAGATGTCTGTAATTCTTTCCAATGCAAAATGTATGAGATGTTTAGCAGTGCAGAGTTCAGCATAATTATTAGTTCCCCTACCTAAACTTATTTGGATCTTGAAACAATGTGTATCATTTAGGTAGAGAATGGCTCCTCCACCACATCCTGCCTCCTACGCAGAGCCATCAAAGTATGCCCACGCTTTTGTTTTGTCTATGGTTTCTGGTATAATGGTGCGGGGAGGGGCATTGGTGTCCTCCTCGGGAAGAAGATCATAATCCACAATGGTATGGAGAAGGATGGCAGGCCAATGGGGTATTTTGTGGTTGAAGATGGAATGATTTCTAACAATCCATAGTGGCCAGCAAACTAGAAGAGGCATATTTCTGGATTTTCCATTTTGACTTTGACACCATGTACTCCAGGCATCCAGAATGTTGTGTCCATGCCAGATATTTAAGCTTGGATAATGAGTAATGATGGAATTCCAATGTTCCTTAGTGGTGGGGCAATGTAGGAAGAGATGTTCAGTACTCTCTTCGTCATTGCGGCACAGGTGACACCAGAAAGGGCCATGAAAATATCTTTTCATCATATTTGATCCTGTGGGAATCTTATCAAACAAAATGTTCCACATCAGTAAGCGGGTACGAGGGGCCGCCTTAAGCTTCCAGAGTAATCTCCAAGTCGGGTTTATGTTCTGGGGCTTGAATGGTTCCATTAATCTCATATAACCCTCTTTTAGAGAATATGTTCCGTGTTTGGCAAAGGCCCATATAATCTTGTCCGGTCCTTCTGATAGTCGGATGTGTGCCTGTGTAAGAGCATCTGTGTATTCCTGCCAATCAAGTCGCCACTGCATAGGGATGTCCAGATCACGAGCCGATTTCCATGCCTGCTGTAGGAAGGAGGAATTGTTTCTATCACCGATGTGTTTGATGTGGGTGATACCCCTGTTGTGTAAGTGCCTTATCAAGTCTGTTGGTAGTTCGTGCGAATTGCCACAACCAACCCATGGTTCCGTGCCAATACGAACAACATTGTCCTCCTTTATTCTCCACGTTATGCCTTCACGAAGGAGTGGTAATGCATTTATAACCGCCTTCCATACATTGGAGATGTTATTACTTGTTCTATGTTGTTGTCTGAACCAGTCCATCAGATTCATGGGCCAGATGTATTTCACTTGTGCAACCCGGGACCAGAGGCTATTTGTAGTGATAAGATGCCAGCCGAGCTTTGCTGCCAGAGCTTTGGAAAAAAGATCAAGCCTTTTGATGCCCCATCCTCCCCATCTCTTAGGCTTTGCTATAGTGTCCCATTTGACCCAGGCAAATAACCTACCCGGTTGATTGCCTTTCCATAAGAATCTGCAACATATGCTTTGTAGCCTGTTCAATATACCTTTCGGTATCCAAGCCAGGGTCATCCAGAAAACAGGAGTGGCTTCAATCACAGCTTTAATTAGGACTAATCTTCCTGCACGGGATAGGTATTTATGGTACCAAACCTGAAGGTGCTTTTCCACTTTTGCAATAAGCCATGTCCAGTCTGCGATCCTGTATCCGTGAGGCTTAAGCCTAAAGCCCAGATATTTAAGACCGTCTTCCAGGTTCAGAGAGGTAAAAGGGAAACACTGTGAGGTAAATATAATCTCATGTTGTGAGCAGCCAAAGGAAGTAATCGTAGATTTACTATCATTTATTGTCATCTCGGTTGCCTGTTGAAAAAGATTGAAGATATTCTGGAGGACTGTGGTGTCTCCAATGCTGCCATTTAAAAAAATGAGAATGTCATCAACAAATAATAGATGGGTGAGATAAAAATTCTCAGAGATCTTAATGCCAGCCAGTTGATTTCTATTTCGAGCAGATATGATGGACCTACTTAATCCTTCCATGATAAGTAAGAAAAGTAGGGGGGAGAGTGAGCATACCTGCCTGAGACCCCTCTCCGAGAGGAAGAAAGATGTGTCTTCCCCATTTAATAACACACAATAAGATACATCTTTAATGCAACTCATGATCCATTTAATATATGCAAAAGGGAAACCAAGGTGAGTCAGTAATAATCTAATGTAGAGCCAATTAGCTCTATCAAAGGCCTTTGAGAGGTCCACCTTCAGAATCATGCCTTTCTGCTTCTTCATCTGCAAAGTGTGGAGGAGTTCCTGAGCTGTGGCTATAGCCTCATGAATCTGTCTGTGCTGAAGGAAAGCAAACTTCTCAGAGGATATGTGTCTGGAGAGGATAGGCTTCAGTCGGTTTGCTATGATCTTTGCGATAATCTTGTACAAACAGTTGCAGAGGGAAATGGGTCGGAAGTCGTTGAAAGAAGAGGGATTGTCATATTTTGGAATAAGGGCAATGAAGGTGGATTTGATGGCCAGGGAAATTCTTCCACTCCTTCTGCAGTCCTCCACAATCTTGAGTAAATCGTCCCCCAGGATATCAAAAAAAGCAATGTAGAACTTGATGGTCCACCCATCTGGCCCAGGGCTCTTGTCTTTTTTAAACCATTTTATAGTTGCCTCAAGCTCTTCCTTTGTCACTTCCATCATCAGGTCCTCCGTGTCTTCCTGCTGTACAAATCTGGGAAAGTGTTCAACAACCCGCATGATTTCCATAATATTCACAGCTCTGGGCGCCCTGTAGATGCTTTTGAAGTGTTCAATGGCTAATCTAGCCAGATCCCGTTGAGATGATACCGATTGACCCTGATCGTTACGAAGTTCCCAAATAGTATTAATGGCCTTTCTACCATTGGCAAATTTATGAAAGAACTTGGTATTGTCATCTCCTTCAGTGAGCCAGATTGCCTTGCTCCTGAGCCTCCAGCTCTCCTCCCTTTCCTTCAGTATTTGGGAACGCTTCGTGATGAGGGAGGTATAATGATCTTTGCTTTCTTGTGATAGGAAAGTGCCATTGGAAGTGTCCTCATGTGTGGAAATGGCCAACTCTGCCTCCCTCAGGGTGTTTTCATCATTTTTCCATTTCTGGTGAGCGCAAATTTTGGAGATCCTCTTAAGTTGTGTCAATTTCCTGATAAAACCTTTTGTATGATCCTCGCGTTCCTGTATAGGGTTGGATTTCCAGTAATTAGAGACCAATTGAATGAAGGAAGGATCCTTGAGCCAAGAGGCGTTGAATTTGAAGGGGCTTTTAATCCTTAGGTTTGTGTCGTCCAATTCCAAAAAGATTGGCCGATGATCAGAAATTCCTCCAGTACCAACCCACTGACGAATACAAGGATGAGAGCTTAAGAAAGCTTCTTTGATGAGAAATCTGTCAAGTCTCCTTGCAAGGCTGTGGTCTCCACTGCGATTTTTTTTCCATGTATATTGTATCTTGGTAGATGGAATGTCTACCCACTGATGCTCCTCTAGTAAGGTAGAGAGAGTGTCTGTGAGGCCATCTACTTGGGCCGAGTGTCCCCAAGATTCATTGTATCCCAACGAAAAATTTAAATCTCCTCCAAGAATGATGTTGTCTGCCTGTAGGAATTCTAAGTCCAGAAGGGATCTCCAAAAGTTTGCCCTATCCACACATGGACCATATACATTGATAATCCGAACTTTAGTCTCTATTGAGTGGGAAAATATATCCATGCCTATAAAACCTCGACCTCCCCAAATGTTCCTGAGGTCCATAGTCTTGTTGTGTAGACCAATAGCAGTACCCCCAAATCTCCCAGATGTGTCCAGGGCATGGAAGGTCCAGTTCGGCAGCCAAGAATTAAGAGTAGAGATAAGAGAATCAGCTGAACAGAGAGTTTCCTGTAAGAATATAATGTCTAGCTGAGTCGAAGTGAGCAATCTTCTGAGAGCTAGTTTTTCAGGAGGGCTAGCAAACCCTCTGCAATTGTAGGATAGGAACTTCATGGAGGGTGAGGCAGAGGGCCATTCCTAGCTCTAAGGGCCCTGTCAATTGCTTGTTGTTGCCCAAGGGCAACTTCTTCATCCGTAGTGTGTCTGGCTTTAGAGAGATGAGATGGGCGACCCTTGGAGGGTTTATGGGAGGCAGGGGTAGTCTCAGGGTCCAAACCAATCACGTCATGTCCACGATCCTTTGATCTGGAACGGAGGGAATACCGAGGGGGAGCAGAGGGGGAGGGGATGGAAAGAGAAGGAAGGGAGGAAGATGATGGAGATGGGATGCTGGGGGCACTGATGGGAGGGGGAAGAGGAAGGGAGCAGAGAAGAGAGGAGGGAGGAGAAAAACCCTGAGATCCAATAACCATCGAGGAGACCAAAAATGATAAAATAGGAGGAGATATGCTAATGTATGAATGGGATGCAAGAGCTTCAGATATACGAGATACATGAGAAGAGAGAGAGGAGGGTCTTAGAGTGTGTTGCATATACCCATATTAAATATCTATTTCAAAATACCTATAACACTATCAACCTTCCTAACTTGTTAAATCATCAAAACTATGGCAATTTAGGTTAATTTCTTTGCAACATTTTCGAGCATAGACATAAAATCCTGATCAAACAAATCAATTCCTTATCATTTTTCTTTAGCTCCAACAACTCAAAGTTTTATTCAATAGATGGTAACAATCATCATTGTAACTTCTCCATCCCTCCCATTGGGTTACACCATTTACACTATTAGGTACCTATAATACTAGTGTAATCCTTTATTGTTATTAGTAAAACTCCCTTATTATATTGTTGTACCCATGTAGTCCCCATATTGTTATTATTGTGTACCATATAAGCCCAATATTGTTATTATTGTTCCCTTACATTATTATTGTTATGTCGGCTCTGATTATATTATGACCCCTTAGACTCCTATATATAGTAAGGAGGTCTTGTCATCTGTATCATCAAATAATTGTTCATTTGCGTAATGTAAAGGAGCTTGCCCCCTAGAAGAGGTTTATTTCTAAGGCGTTTATCTATCTTTTCTACCTTTTTGTGAGTTGGTTTCATAACATTTGGTATCAGAGCTTTGGATTCTAGGGTTTTTGCTGCTCCAAACAGGTCATCGTGAAATTTTCACTATAACTTGGTTTCTGTGACGTTTTAGAAGCTAAAAAAAAACCCATTTTAGCCAAAATCACACTGAATATCACGTTCGAATTTCATATCTTTTCTCACCATATTTTCGGATATATGGTTTTAGGAAGTTATGGTTTATGCAAGCTCCATAATTTCATCTAAAACAAGTCATCGTGGAATGTTCGCTATAACTCTTTCTCTATGAATTTTCAGAAGCTAAATGAAAAATCCATTTGAGAAGAAATTGGTTTGAACCTGGGATCCAAATTTCAAATCTTGTCTCGCTATATGTTCGGAGATATAATCTGAGGAAGTTAGGGTTTTTGCAGACCCCCGAATTACATTCCAAACAGGCCACCTTGTGAAAATTGTCATAACTTTCTGTCTGAGCATCAGATTGCAGTTTCGTAAGAAGTTACAGAAAGAAGACTTCCTGTAGATTTGTGTGTATCAATTTCAGGTCCATAGGTCGAAAATGTGAGACGTGGCACTTTGTACAAGTTAGATCTTCTGAAAAGGTATATAATCAGGTTATCTTGGGAGATTGTGCATAAATATTTCTTGGAGAATCTAATTTCGATTAGACAGGTGGCATTGGAAAGAGGATGCAGAGGGATACTGTAGGTCATAATTTCATAACTTAAAGATCTGAAAGTACAGAGTTACAGTCGTTTCAAGATCGAGTTCCTAAAATAAAGAAAAAGCGAGATGATGAAGTTTGATGGCAAGGATCCGGTAAATTGGATACTACAGATGGAGAAATATTTTGATCTACATGGTATACCACTGTTACAAAAGGTATGTATTGCATCTAATTATTTATAACTGAATCAATTTTTATGGTATAAAGGGATTTGTTCTCGTAAACCACTTGTCACGTGGTCAATTTTCAAGGAGGAAATGATAGCACATTATGAGGATACAAAGAGGAACACCTTCTTTATCCAATTGATAAATCTCAAACAAAAGGGTTCAATGGTAGAGGACATTGAGGACTTCCAAAAATTGAATATAAGGGTAAATGATATTCCAGAGAAGAAAATGGTTGATGTCTTCATAGGGACTTTAAAGGATAACATTCAACATGAGGTTCGTCTTTGGGAACCTGACTCATTAGAGAAGGAATTCAAGTTGGCAAGAAAAATTGAAAGCGAAATTATGGAAATAAGGAATCCCGCCACTCATGACTATAATTATGGAAGTGTTTTTTCTCATAGCCTTCCACAACCTACAAGGTTTACACCACAACAATTGGAAGAAAAAAGAGAAAAGGGCTTTGTTACAATTGTGATAACAAATACACTAAAGGTCATAAGTGTGTTGAGAAGAAATTATTTTACATAGATTATGAAGAGGAGGAAGAAAAGGATCAAGAAACATCAAAAGAAGAGGACATACACCAGGAAATCACCCCAGAGAAAGAAGAAATGAATCTGATCATATCTTGTAAAGCATTGGAAAGAATTACCACTCCTCAAACTCTGAAGATAGAAGGACATATCAAGAAGAAAAAGGTTCAAGAAGTGAAAGATCACATCAAGAAAGAAGAAATGAATCCGACCATATCTTGTAATGCATTGGCTGGAATTATCACTCCTCAAACTATCAATATAGAAGGACATATCAAGAACAAAAATGTTCAAGAAGTGAAAGATCACATCGAGCATCAAGAAATGAATCCAACCATATCTTGTAATGCATTGGAAGAAATTACCACTTCTCAAACTATGAATATAGAAGGACATATCAAGAAGAAAAAGGTAATAGTGTTGATTGACTTAGGCAGTACCCATAATTTTATTCATTGTAAGATAGCCAAGGAATTGAATTGCTTCCTATATCCAGCACCAGAGTGTCAAGTGATGGTTGCAAGTGGAGGAACCATAAATTGGTCTAGAAAGTGCCATAATATCAAGTTATCCATGGGAGAATATGTATTTAATAGCCCAATTCTTTCCATTCCAATGGGTGGTGTTGATGTTTTACTAGGAGTCCAATGGCTACAATCTTTGGGTACAATAGCTTTTAATTTTCAAGAACTTTTCTTGAAAGTTTTTTGGGAAGGAAAGGAAGTTGAATTGAGGGGTATCAAAGGGAAACCAAGAAAGATAATCAACTCTAATAGCACGAAAAAGCTTCTAAATAAAGAACAATGAGGCGTAATTGCACAATTATGTTCATTAGAGGATCCCACATCGAAATCATGTATTTCTCCATATCTCCAAAACGTTTTGGACAATCATTCCAAGGTATTTGAGACTCCCAAAGGCCTCCCACGTATTCGTGATCATGATCATGCTATTCATTTGATTCCAGGAAGTGTTCCTCCAAACATCAGGCCTTACAGATATCCATATGCCCAAAGGAGTGGGAACTCATTCAAAAGTTGCAAAAGATCCCAGTTCAAACAATATTGCGAGAACTTGACAAGGAAGGAAAAATCATATTGGAACTTGAAGCAGTCACATAACCGAGAAATTGACAGCTACAAAATAGATCAATTTCAGAGTATCTCATCAAGTGGAAGAACTTACCTGCTGAAGATTCCACATGGGAGGACAAGAATTTATACAGAAGCATCAAGAACTACTCAAGCGTTGAGGACAACACTTTTTGAAGGAGAGGGGCATGTTAGGTCCCTATAATACTAGTGTAATCCCTTATTATTATTAGTACAACCCCCTTATTATATTGTTGTGCCCATGTAGTCCCCATATTTTTATTATTGTGCCCCATAGAAGCCCACTATTGTTATTATTGTGCCCTTACATTATTATTGTTATGTCGGCTCTGATTATATTATGACCCCTTAGACTCCTATATATAGAAAGGAGGCCTTGTCATTTGTATCATCGAAGAATTGTTCATTTTTGTAATGTAAAGGAGTTTTCCCCCTCGAAGAGGCTTATTTCTAAGGCATTCATGTATCTTTTCTATCTTTTTGTGAGCTGGTTTCATAACACACACAAACTCAAAATTTACAAATATCTTTGAAAATATATGTTCAATTTAACCACAATATCTAATTTATGTGCACAACCAAGCCATAATAACCATGAAACAACTTAACAAAAGAAGTGTTAATTAAAGCATGACAAGTAAATTATAAGCACAATTCAACCAAAAATACACAAACCATGTACAACACAACCAAATAAGCACATAAAACATTTCTCAAAAACTTATCTGTGAAATTAATTGGATAGATGCAAACCTTTGACGTTCCTCCCAACCATAGACCACACTGTTATTTTTCTCTCAATAGAAGGTCAAACCCAATCTAGGGCTTTAACTCCACTTGGAATTAACTTCTCGAGCTAGGTATGTGCCTTGTACCAACATGACAGAGCCAAGGTAGTAAGCCTACCAATCTACAACCAACATGCTCACACTCCCCATCAATACCCAAGTGGTGCACACCCTTCTCTACACCCGTAGTCCCTCGGGCTATGCCACCCCCTACAAGTTTCATACTCACTCATCTAGTAATTTCCAAACTCCTATGGATCCAAGACTTCCTCCTTCCCTCATGGGTCTCTAAGTACCCTGCAAGTGTTGAAAAACACAGCAAGAAATTCTCAATTTGATTTTGCCTTGATTAAATTGAGAAAATTCAAATTTCCACATCAACAAACAACTTGGATGACGTTAACTTGAGTGACATGTCTTGTGTCACCCATTTTACTCAGTAAATTCAAGTTGGAGGAGTTATAATTCAACTAAGCATGCGTGATTTCTAAATTTTAGCAATCAAGGCCAGTTATCTAAGTTTGTTTATAATTAAACTAGTTACAATTGTTGGAAGAACTAGTGGAGGGTCAAGTTGTGGAATGGGACTTCAGTGAAACTTAGTGATCATTCAGTTAACCAGTGCATGCAGAGAATTCAAGTTACCCAGTTGAGATGGAGATTCCAAGGCAGTGTAACATAAATTGTAGACTAGACTTGAGTGTATAGGTGTTGCATGCAGTCAGATGCTTAGCCTAAAGGAATTGCACAATCAATTTGTGGAATTTCATAAATAATATGGGCCTAATTCCTCAAGGAACAACGCAAGGAAATAGGAGCTAAAGCCAAGGAAGAAATTAACTAAGTTTGGGTCAGAGGCCTTCAATGAGCAGAGAGATAGAGTGTACACTTGCAGGGTGAGCTCGATTGAGAAAAGTAATTGTAATACATATCTATTCATTTGATTAATGTAAGATGAATTGGGGTTTTTTAGCAGATTTCGTTACCCAGATAAAAATACTTGTTTCATGTGTGTTATTTCTTCATGCATGCTTACACATTTTGTTCTAAACTGTGAAATAATGTTCGTAGAGTAGTAGAGTAGGTTTGTGTCTTGTGATTTTGATTAAAAATTCATGAGTATTTGACAATATACAACATAATTTCTACAAGGTGTCAATGTTGGATTCATATTAGAGCATAAATTCGAAGTTGTTTCTCAGAGGTTAGAATTTGGAGATCAATGTTGCAGGTTTTCTTCAAAAATGAGAACATGAATTTCAATGGACTAAGGCTAGAGTATGCCTTGGAAGGCACCTCTAATTTTTTTTCATGGAAGGATCACATGGAGGTAGTATTGGATGACAATGGATTGCTAGAATACATCAAATCAGATGTTGCAAAACCACAAGCATCTAATGCCTAGAACCTTTCTCAGTGGAAGAAAGATGCAACCAATGTGAGGAGAATTATATTGGAGGGAGTACATGATCATATTGTTTAAAATATCCATGGAAAGGAAACTCTGTTTGTGATGTGCAAAACATTGACAGAACTGTTCGAGAATAATAGTGATCATAGGAAGCTGTCACTCAAGGACAAACTTTGAAGTAGTAAGATGTAGAAGAATGTCACAGTTTCGCATTACCTGAGCAGGTTCGTACAATGTCGTGATGAACTTGGTGGGGTGATGTTAATTTCCCTGAAGAAGACTTGGTAACCCTAGCCCTTTTGGGCCTTCCCAAGAGTTGGCACAACTATCAAGATTTGGTGAAAGGTAGGGATAAACTACTGAATTGGGAGCGCTTATGGTCTGATTTGGTACAAGAGGAAATAAGGTGGAATACCAGAGATGGTAATTCATCCAAGGGCGAGGATGACGAAAAATTTGCATTGGATGGAAAGGAAATGAAGGGAAAAGGGAATAAATCCCAATCCAAACCAGAGTCTAATCAAGGGGGAAAGAAGAAAGATTTGTCAAAAATTAAATGCTTCCATTGTCATGAATTCTGGAACTATGCCACGAAGTGTCCACACAATAAGGCAAGAAAGAAGACCCCAGGAGGAGCAATAGGTGAAGCTTTAGCTTCACAATTCAAGCTTGAATTTACCCTCATTGCATCCATGGCCAACATAGTGATGAGGAGCATGTGGTACTTGGACTCAAGTGCATCGTTCCATATGACGGGGAATAGATATTTTTTTAGTGACCTAAAGGTGAGAGACTTGTAGATGCAAATTGAGATGGAGGATGATAGAAGGTATAGTGTGATTAGGGTTGGTACAATCACCTTTAAGAGGGATTTAGGCTCCCCCCTCAGGCTCAAGGATGTCATGTTCGTTCCAGGCCTAAAGAAAAATCTCGTCCATGTTGCAATTTTGGAACATCGTGGTTATGATGTGATCTTCAATAAAGAAAAGGAATTCCTGAGACACATCCGCTAGACAATTGAAGCAGATTGGGGTTTGTGTGAAGAACCTATATAAGCTACATTTGAAGGATTGTGCTACATTGAGCACAAAGGCAGAGAAGGTGTAGAGCCGTGATGTCGATGAAATTTGGCATAGAAGACTTGGCCATTTGCATCATGGTGCTTTGAAGTTCATGTAATAAATAACCACAGGCCTCCCAAAAGGAGCACTTGATCAGCAAGATGGATGTAAAGGATGTACTTTAGGGAAGTACAAAAAATCCACTTTCCATGATTGAGACAACAAAGCACATATAATCCTAGAAAGGATCCACTCTGATGTCTGTGGACCTTTCTTAACAACCTCCACTGCCAGGCACAAATATTTTGTCATTTTTATTTATGAATTCTCACGAAAGTGCTGGATCTTCTTCATGCAAAAGAAAGATGAAAATTTCTCCAAGTTTGTAGAATTCAAGGCAATGGTTGAGAAAGAAACTGACAAGAAGGTGAAGGCTCTCTGAAGCGATAATGGAGGTGAGTATGTGTCAAATGAGTTTAAAATTTTTTGTGTAAAAGAAGGGATTTGACGAAAGTTAACAACACCCCACAACCCACAACAGAACGAGGTGGCAGAGAGAAAGAACAATAGCATTGTGGGAGCATCGAGGGTGATGTTACATGACTAGGGACTACCTCTTCACTTGTGGGCCGAAGCATGCAACAAAAAAATATATTTTCCGAACCGAAGTCCTCATCAAATTTTGGGCATGATTACATCGAAGGAGGCTTTCTTGGGGAGGAAGCCTGATGTGTCACACTTCTGGATATTTGGAGCATATGTCTGTTAGAATTAATGGAGAAAGATACAGGTAGTTGTTTTAAGAATAGGATTAAGACTCTAAGATTAGGTCTCAGATCCTACTATCTAGGGAGTGGTTGAAACCACCCTGTTAGTTTGAAAGCCTATATGTACTAGGTTCTCTTGATTGAAGAGTAGTGCGTATTGTGTGATGTGCTTGGGCACTCTCCAAGTATCTCACTTGGAAAACCATTTAATATATAGCATATATATTCACTTTTTATCATGATATTAGAGCTGTAGGGTTGTTGATCCTGTACACTGAGTGAATGGCGCGACTGAGCCGAAATCGTCGCAAGTTTTAGATGCATAAACGCGTCGATCCCAATGTTACCCTTCTGCGCGTTTTCATTTTGTTGATAGTCGCATAGATGTGGTGTACAGTCGCGAAGACCTTCGCAAGTCCGTAGTGGTAAATCACGCCATTTTCATTTTGTCGATAGTCGCATAGATGTGGCGTACAATCACGAAGACCTTCACGAGTCCATGGTGGTAAATCGCGCCGACTGTTTTAAGCTGCGTGTTTTAGGACGCCTTTCTAGACTGTCATGTATGCGTGTCGCCGAGGAGGAGTCAGTGGTATGGTGAGTTTGAGATCGCCCAGATTTCATGCACCTGAGACTTGAGCAGCAGTCATCATCGTTGCAGTGGAAGGTGTCAGGCTCCATCCAGGCCCACGCGATCTGAGAAACTCCGTGGAGGCTGCCAGGGTGGAAGACGGGAGTGCAGGTGTGCGAAGGCTACGAGGTGTTGGACAGACATCCATTCCACCTGTATCATAGCCTGATATCACACGAAATCTGTGAATTTGGCTCAGATTGTTGACTTGACATGGTTGTTGGTTCCTCAGTGTCGTTGTTTTGTTGTGAGTCACTGTACTTTTCTTGTTATAGTTGCAGAAAGTTGGATGCATGTGCCGAGATGGAAGAAGATGTGCGTGGAGGCTCGTGGAGCATTGTTGGGGTCCTTGCAGTAGTGTACAAGGTGAAGAAGGGCAGTCATTGACGCATATGTAAGAGGGTAGATTGTTGTGGGAGGCATGCAACAACGTAAAGTGTTGTTGGAGGTAGCAATATTGTTGTCGATCGCATATATTTGTTAGAAAGTTAGGTTATTGTGGACGCAGAGTGTAAAAAAAATTATTGTTGTGGATTCATTAGCTGCGTTGTTTTGTTATGAGAGGCAGCATTAAGATGTGGAAAAAGTAGGAGCATAGCATGCAACCTGGCATTTGGGGGGAGATAAAACACAAAGCATAGCCTTAGAGTCAAACTTCTTTCAAAGAAATATGAGTTTAATTGTTGAGTTTCAATATTTTTGTATCTTGGTTCTGTGCATTATGTTTTTTTGTGAACACAAATAATATCATTGAAACACGCCTAGAGAGGAGGATAAGAATTCACATACAACTGGTGGAGATATCCGAGTGTTGGTGGAGAATTTGACTGTGGTGTGGCTGTTGGGATCCCCCATTGTTCGATCTGCCTTGTGGCCCATTCCTATGTGGCTGGAGTGTGAGTGTTGTAGGAGTTGATCGCATGTGTTTAGACAAGTACAAGAAGCTAAAGGGGATTCCGAGCTGTGTCTTCCACTGCCTGGACAAAACTGGGATCACGTTGGTGGAGAGAATCGAGAGCATCGGTGTGACATTCAACTGTGGTTCTTTGGTTGTGGTGTTTTTGTGTGGCTGCTAGAGAAAAATTAAGTACGTAGCCGTGAGAGTGGTGGATCGATTTCCAGATCCGAAATTGATAGGGGAGAAAATGGGTCTTCAAAGTAAACTGAAAAATTCTCGTAGAAAACCAAGGAGAAAGAATCAAAGGAGAAATGAAAAATATTGTTTTGATGAGTTTAGTGATGTGTTTCAGGTTGACAGTGATGGACCAGTAGCTGATCAAGATGCAGATTTGGAATTTGGTGAGATTATTAAATGGTTATTTCCATATTTACCGTCTTTTTCAGGTATGAATTATGAAATATGGGCAAATAAAATGAAAACAGTATTATGGAAGGTAAATTTACTGGATTATGTTGAATATGTTATTAATGATAGTGGAGATGCATCAACATTAAGTCTTATAACATCTGCATTAGATGATAACATCATACTCAGCATAATATATGAATATGGAGAGGTTCTTAGTGCAAAATTCTTATGGGATGTTTTAGAAATGAAATATTGTTTGAATGAGGGCAATGATGCTAAAGATATTTCTCTTGAAAATGATCCCATATTTGATTGTGAAATTGAAGATGCAATGATGGGTGATGAATGTGTGTCTGTAACTGAAACTTGTGATGATGAAAACACATCCATTATTGTAGAACCTGAAATTTTTCCAGATGCAGAAATCAAGTTTGATGAGACTTATATACCTCATGATGAGTGGATCAATTTGATGATTGAAAAACATCTTATTGATGAATTATTGTTTGGTGAGAAGGAAGGCCTATCTTCACATACAGATCAAATGCAGAACATGCTTGTAGCAATGGAACTGAGTGAAGAGGCTGAAGGCATAACTATGTCAGCAGAGAGGGATGGAGTAGGGAGAGATGGAGAAATGAAAGCTCTCCTAAAGGAGCAGGAAGACAAAAGAAAATGTGGTCCTCTTTATAAATATAACATTGTTATTTGTGCAGATATTGGGAGACAAGAAGAAGCAATTGAAGAATCCAAAGAACCTGTAACATCAAATGCAAAGAATGCTAGTATATACTCGAAGAGGAGGATAAGAGTTCATGTGTTCCTCCAGAGGGGGAGAAAACGTAAAAAGGAGGCGAAGCTCCATCATTTTATTATGGCAAAGAAAGTGAAGATGAAGCTTCATCCACAAATGAACAATTATGGGCTCTGCTGAAAGAAGACTAAAATGAAAACTCTGTTACCAATTTTTTATGTACTATTGTAAGCCTAGTTGAGACTAGACCAGCAGGCATATGTTATTGTTCAGTACTCTTTCTCCATTAAGGGGGAGTGTTAGAATTAATGGAGAAAGATACAGTTATTTGTTTTAAGGATAGGATTGAGACTCTAAGATTAGGTCTTAGATCCTACTATATAGGGAGTGGTTGAAACCACCCTGTTAATTTGAAAGCCTATATGTACTAGGTTCTCCTTATTGAAGGGTAGTGTGTATTGTGTGATGTGCTTGGGTACTCTCCAGATATCTCACCTGGAGAGCCATTTAATAAATAACATATATATTTAGTTTTTATCACTGTCTACTGCCATGTCTCCAAAGATGTCAGGAAGAAACTAGAGCCAACTGCAGAGTTGGGAATATTTATGGGTCACATAGAAACTCCCCACGACTACTATGTGTACTTTCCATCCCTCAAAATGACAGTTGTACAAAGGGATGTAAAATTTGATGAGGATACAATGATTCGATGCTCTCTTGAGAGGGAGCTTCAAATCCCACCAGAAGAGGATCTTTTAGCTCCAAAGGAGGAACCTCGGGAAGTTGTGGAGCAACTAAAAATTGAGTAGAAAAGAGCGGAGACAACCACTAAAGCAGAACCATCCAGAGAAGGCAGGAAAAAAACCAGGGAAGTTGAGAGACTTGTGCAGGATGTGAGGAAGAATGTGGGTGCTCCTTCAAATCAACGCAGGTAGAGAAGGTCACCAGATTGATACACTGGCTACATGGCTCTAATGACCGAGCTTGTAGATACTGAGTCAACCTCTTTCGATGAAATATTAGAGAAACCTGTATGGGTTGATGCAATGGTGGAGGAGTACAAATTCCATTGTAAAGAACACTGCTTTGGAAGTGGTCCCAAGACCAGCAGTCAAATTAGTTATGGGTTTGAGATGGATATTCAAGGTAAAGCATGTAGTAGATGGAAACATAGAAAAGTACAAGGCCAACTTTGTGGCCAAAGGATACTCTCAGTTTGAAGGGATTGATTATGAGGAGACCTTTTCTCTTGTTGCAAGGTACTCATCCATTGGATAAATTCTTGGTCTGGCTACACAAATGGGGTGGAAGATCCAACAGATGGATGTGGAAACAACATTCCTCAATGGAGTGATTAAGAAGGATATGTATATAGAGCAACCAAAATGATTTGAGACTTTTGATCAAGAGTTTCATGTGTGCCAACTCAAGCGAGCATTGTACGGTCTCAAGCAAGCACCCTCTGCTTGGTACACCAAGATCGATAGCTATCTCACCGGTTTCGGATTCACCAAAAGTGAAGTAGATGTAAATTTATATCATATTTTGGTAGAAAGTAAATTGTTGATTATTGTCTTATATGTTGATGATTTGATTTTAACTGGTGATGAATAGCTGATTAGATCTTGCAAGGAGGACCTTGCAAGAGAGTTTGAAATGAAGGACATGGATCTCATGCACTACTTCCTCAGATTGGAAGTGTGGCAAGGAGACGGGGAACTATTTGTCTCTCAGGGAAAGTATTGCAATGAGATACTTCAGAGGTTTCGCATGGAGAGTTGCAAACCCATGGAGACTCCCCTAGCGAGAAACTGGAGGAAAGAGGATGCCACTTCAGGTGAGGAAGTGGATGCTACTGTTTATTGGTAGTTGGTGGGTTCACTAATGTATCTTGTGAACACACGACCATATATGTGCTATGCAGTCAACCATCTGAGCCAAGCCATGGTTCGACCGACCAAGTTATTTTGGAGGGTAGCTAAGCATGTTATATGGTACCTCAGAGGAAATAACTAGTTTGGACTATGGTACAAACATATAGAGGGAGTGAATCTACATGGCTTCACAGATGAAAATTGGGTGGGGATTCCATCAAATCGAAATAGTACATCAGGTGGAATTTTTAGTTTTGGGTCCACAACAGTTTCTTGGTACATCTAGAAGAAAAGATTTGTGGAACTCATCTCAATAGAAGCATAATACATGCCTTCCAGTCAAGCAACATGTGAGGTGATCTGAATGAGAAATATACTTGTTGGATTGTTTGGTCATATGATGGATCCAACTGTGATCTATTGTGATAATCACAGTTGCATCAAGCTCTCTAATAATCCTATTTTTCATGATTAATCCAATAATATATATATCTGGTATCACGATATATGAGACTGTGTGCAAAATCAAATAATATTGTTGCAGTACATCTGATAGAGGAACAAGATGCTGACATTTCGACAAAGGCTTTGTCAAGAGGGAAGTTCAAGTTCCACAAGTGCAAGATAGGGGTGGTTGATAATCCATTTCTTGTTGAGAGGGAGTGCTGAAAAATGCAACAAGAAATTCTCAATTTGATTTTGCCTTGATTAAATTGAGAAAATTCAAATTTCCACATCAGCAGACAACTTGGATGATGTTAACTTGAGTGAGTGTAGGTTTTAACCCCGTACAAAAATTACTTGCATACGAATTCTGAAACACAGAAAATAAACAATGCGAGAGCATAACACATAAAACACATATACATAGAGATTTTCCCCTGGATCCCAAAACCGAGACTACCAACTTGATTTTTCATTATGTTCCTTTTAATGTTACAATACATATTTATACATGCCGAAGCATCCAATACCATGGACCGAAAACCATCGCGTCCAAAACCATGGACCAAAAACCATAGGTAGGTTCACACAACCTAATATAGGGTCCAAAAAAAATTTTCCCGGGGCACTGCCCCAAACCCTGTAGAGGGGGGCTACTCACCCCCCTCAAACCCCTCGGACAAGGGGGGCTAAACCCCCCCCCCCCCAAACTGTGCAATTGGTGCAATGAAGGGGGGCCTACGCCCCCCCTCTAACCCCCTGGTTCACTACGAAAGGTTAGTTGTGGAAAGAATATAACACAACCCAACAGTGACATGGCTTATGTCA
The DNA here is from genome assembly GCA_031772625.1 of Pinus tabuliformis. Taxonomy (NCBI): domain Eukaryota; kingdom Viridiplantae; phylum Streptophyta; class Pinopsida; order Pinales; family Pinaceae; genus Pinus; species Pinus tabuliformis. The sequence continues at coordinate 70,814,239 of CM062815.1, forward strand.
CCCAATTTACTCAGTAAATTTAGTTTGGAGGAGATAGAGTTTAGTTAAGCATGTGTGATTGCTAATTTGTAGTAATAAAGGTCAGTTATCTAAGGTTGTTTTCAATTAAACTAGTTCCAACTATTGGAAGAACTAGTGGAGGGTCAAGTTGTGCAGCGGGACTTCAATCAAACTCAGTGATCATCCAATTAACTAATCAATCAGTCCAAAATAGCCACTGCATGTAGAGAATTCGAGTTACTCAGTAAAGATGGAGATTCCAAGGTAGTGTAACATCAGTTGTAGACTAGTCTTGAGTGTACAAGTATTGCATGCAATCAGATGATGATCTTAAAGTAATTGCACAATCAATTTGAGGAATTTCCTAAATAATAGGGGCCTAATTCCTCAAGTAACAACGCAAGGAAATAGGAGCTCAAGCCAAGGCAAAAATTGACTAAGTTAGGGTCAAAGGCCTTCAGTGAGCAGAGAGATAGATTGTATACTTGTAGGGTGAGATCAATTGAGCAAAGAAATTGTAATACATCTCTATTCATTTGATCAATCCAAGAGGCATTGGGGTTTTTCAGCATATTTCTTTCCCCAAAGAAAAATACTTGTTGCATGTGTGTTATTTCTTCATGCATGTTTGAATTTTTTGCTCTAAATTGTGAAATAATGTCCGCAAAGTAGTAGAGTAGGTTTGTGTCTTGTGATTTTGATTAAAACTTCATGAGAAGTTGTTAATCTACATCATAATTTCTACACCAGGCTCTCATATCAAACCTTAGAAACTTCCAACCTCAAGGCTCACATCCCCTGTCATCCTGCACCCAAGTGGCACTGTAACAACCCTGGTGAAAACTCCATGTAAAAATATATAAATACCACCGATTATGGGACACGTATTCCGAACTGAATGGTGGGCAAGACAACCTAGGGGGTGTTCATTTGGTTGTTTATGGTTGAGGAAATTGGCAAAGTTAATGGCTAAGGCATTAAAGTGGCAAAAAGGTATTTTGGCACATTTATTTATGAAAATAATGGAAATTGGGAGAAAAAGGAGGTGAAAGGTCACAGGTTGCATGTGAGGAGGAAAATGAAGGAAAATAATGGAAAATGAAGAAAATAGAGGCCTCATTAATAAAAAGGCTTATGAGGATCAGTTAGCAAGCTTCTTCATTTCAGTGTGAATCTTTTGTCAGTTTAGTTTGGGAGCTCTCTCATTATTTTCTCTCTCTCATACTCTTGGATCCTTAGAGTTTTCTTGGGGCACTCTTGGAGGGTGTGGCATACTTGGATTCTTATAGAAAGAAGGCAAAGGAAGAGCAATAAATCACAAGAGGACATCGACATCAGCAACTACATCAGATTGCTTGCAGGTATCGAGTTGCATGTATGATTTCTTCACTAGTTTTGGCATGCTTGGCACATGCATGTGGTTTCTTGGTTATGATCTCTCATTGGCATGGAGGATGGTCGTGATTGACAGTGGATTGCCTAGCCTTGCCATTTCCTGGATAACCATGTTGATTGTGGGTTTAATTTCATTATTTTATTTTGGTTGGTTCTCATGTTTCCTTAGCTTTCCTTGAGTTATTAGTCCTGGAAGCCCTGGTTGAAAAAACGCTCTGGAAACCCTATAACAGCTTGGGTTGAGTTATTAGTCCTGGAAGACCTAGTTGAACAAACACTCTGGAAGCCCTGTAATAGATTGGGTTGAGTTACTAGTCCTGAAAGCCCTGGTTGGACAAATTCTCTGGAATCCCTTGGTGGGTTGAGTTACTAGTCCTAGAAGCCTTGGTTGGACAAATGCTCTGGAAGTCGTGTATAAGTTTTGGGTTGAGTTACTAGTTCTAGAAGCCTTGGGTAGACAAATGCTCTGGAAGCCCTATATAAGTTGTGGTTTGTGTTACTAGTTCGGGAAGCCTTGGCTGGAAAAATTCTCTAGAAGCCATAGAAAGCTTGGATGGAGACCAATTTGACAATGGTTTTGGTGATGTCCGACCGTGAGGTGGAATCACTATTGGATGGGTTGAGGTGGGTGGCCTCTGGAAGCCCTGGATGAGTTTTGATTGATGTGTTCTCTGGGATCCCACATTCATGCTTGGAATATGGCACGCGGGTGATTGGCTAAAGAGAGACTTGGATCATCCAATATATGGTCGGGTGGAATGTGGTAGTCCCATCACCGGCTGGTTCATTGCATTTATTAATGAAAAATTCATTCCCTTGATTTTCATGTGCAAATATACTAAGGTATATATGGATTTTGATGGATGATATGTTTATTGTATTTATGTTCCTATTATTTTGTTTACATGAACATTTACCCTGGAAGGTGTTGCAGAGTGGTATCAGAGCATGGTTCAAACACTTGGACTGGATGGGCTCTATCATAGGTGAAATGAAGAACAAAGGTTAAATTTTAGACCTTTCTGTCATATCTATTATAAATTTTCTTTGTATAATATTAGAACTTGAAAATTTGTACATATTTAATGTAAATCGCACTCATAATGTGGTAAAAATTTCAGATATTGGTTCACAATACTTTAGGAATTATGATCTAAGGAAGATGACCTTCCTAAATGTGCCTTTAAATAGGTCATGTTGAAATTTCTGCAATAACTCATCTTCTGTAGGCTTTCAGAAGCTGAGAAAATGTCCAAATTTAGGGGACATACCACTGATTATGTGGTAGAAGTTTCAGATATCAGGTCGTAATATTTTAGGAGATATGAGTATAGGGATTCGAGCCTTATGAATGCTCCTAAAATCAGGCCTCAAACAAGCCATGGTGACATTTTTGCTATTACTTTTCTTATGGGCACTCTCAAGAGATGACAATTTTTCTACAATGAGGGGAAATCCCACTAATATTGTGATAAAAATTTCAAACACTTATTCTCTATATTTTAGGAGATATGACTAGTGTAAGTCGAGCTTTCTGGATACTCCTAGAATTGTGCACCAAATAGGATTGTGTTGGTATTTTTGTTATAAATTTTCATCTATGAAATCTCAAAAGTTGAAACTTGAACCTGTTATCACTCAGGTTGTCCCTTGGCTCCTTAAGGGATACGGCCGAGGTAACCACAAACCAATCTTTGGACTGCAGGTCCTAGCCTACCTGCAGTCAGAGAGGGCTCTCTCTTTATAATATAGCTTTGTTTAAGGGTGATTTTAGGCTAGTTATGATGTACTTGGGTTTTGTTTGAAATTTGGTGGGATGGATGATGATTCAGACAGAGTTGGCCTGCATAGTGGGAGAAGTTTAGACCATTGGGCATGGAGTCAAGGATTAAGGTTGCTGGTGCGTTTTCTTGGTCACAAGAGGAACTACAGAGCATTATAGTTTAAACAAGGAACAATATCAAAGCTGGAATAAGGATGAAATGGATGTCAGGGAATGAAAGATAGCTAAGCAGCTTTCATTATGCTAACAGAGGGAAGGCGAGTGAACATTATATAGGAGCAATCAAGGATTCCTAAATAACAGTCATATATGAAAGAACTAGTGTAAATATGAGCAAAGAAGTATTCATATTTAGGACTAATTCAGAGGAAAACATGGAGAAATAACAGGAATTGAGAACAGAGTACAACTAAGCAACATCTGGACTATTCTTTCTTCCTGCAATTTAGATCATGACATATAGATGATATAGCATACATAGAAACAGAAAACAAGCGAGAAATACTTATTGTTCCATGAAGAAAGCATTAGAATTCTGCAATCAGATCTTTAGCCATCAAGTCCACAAAGAGACAGTCCATAAGCCAACATTCCAGCAATCTTTGTTCATTAAATCTTGTGAAGTATACAGTGCAAATATAGAAAGAGGATTATCAACCAGCCAACCCTTTAAACAATAAACAGGGTCATTTATATAGAGAAAATATCCAAAAAATATCTACAACAGTAGATCTTAAATAGATCTGAGGGAATAAGCGTCTTTAATCTAACTTATCCTGAAATAAATGCATAAAAGATCTATCTAACTGCTGCGTTGGGGCAGCTGCCTCAAAAATAAGTTAGTATGATGTCCTTTGAGCTCTGTGCTGTTCATTTGGCCATAACTGTGCTTTGGTTTCTGCAGCGTTGCCCTTAGGTGGCCTTATGTGCATTAACTTTGATCTGGTGAGCCTTAATGGCTTTAAATTCCATCACTGATACTCTTTGACTTTGCTGGGGCTCTTTAATGTTCCTTTGATGTGGCTTTATGATTTCCACTGATACACTTTGCCGCTACTCTGATACTCTTTAATACTGAATCGGGGCCTTTTCTCTCCACTGATACACTTTGCCGCTACAAAATCGCCCTTGCCTGCCACTTTATGGCGAGATTTGACTGTTGTTGTGCCTTCCGTGGCCTTTAGAACTGTTTCGGTGCTTGGCCGATCAAAACATTATCAAAACTGAAGAAATATTGCAAAAAAGAGGAGGAATGGACGCTGATAGCCTGCTGAGGCAAAAACCCTGTTGTTTAGAGCCAATCTGTGATGGAGCGATCCAAAATTGATGCAGAATGATCAAGCTTCCCTTGGAGCTGAAGCACGTGCGCGCGCCGAACAAAACCATGAAGAAATGCCTTTTTCCCTATATAAAGTGAAAAACCACTTTAAACGTGAAATTTGGTGAAAAACAAGGCGGGAGCGATCACCGTAGCAGAGAATTAATCTGGGATGTTGGATTGCGCGAAGGCAAATCCAACGGTTGGCACGCAATCGGTGATCGGCGATTGGTGGATTTACAATGAAATGGGTTCGCGGACCCGAAATCCATTTCAAACTGTTGTTTATAACTTTTCGGCTTCGGTTATGGAGCGTATAGTGCCAATCCCTTGCAGACCCGACACACTATTAAGCTCCATTCTATAGTATTTTGGCTCTGGAATATCGGAGCTATATATGGGGCTGCGACTTAATGAGGATCGTTGATCTGAGGGCCCGAATGGGCGGCTGCGATTAAATCGGCATTTCGCTATCGGCGGGGACATGGGGGCGGGGCTTTATATAACTGCGATCGCCGAAATGGGGCGATTGCCGATAAGATCTGGGCCGTTAGATCTGAGGATTGATCGGACGACAGCGAAATAGTGATGCGATAAGGCTTGCGATAAAACATAGGTTTTGCGAAAAACCTAAGCTTTGCGTTAAAATTGAAATATGCGGAGATATATGAAAAGGGAGCTTGCGATAAGGAAGCATTTGCGATGCGATATGCCTTCGGGTGCGATAGCGATATCGCATCGGAGGAATGGGAGAATGGTGTGATATATGTAAAGGGCCAATACTGCTACCACCTCCGACAGCGATATCGCGTCGGAGGGGGGGAATTCCAATCGGAGGAGGGTTTTTATAATGAAGAGGGGCTTTTATATGATCGGAAGGGTCCGATAACATAAAAAGAGGGTTGTTAATGCTTTTTGGAAGGGGTCCAAAAGTATGAAAAGAGGGTTTTATGAAATGATAAAGGGGTATTATGCATAGGAATGAGTCCTAAATGCATTGGAAGATGGTTTGATGAAGATAAAGAGGGTTCTTACTAAGTTTCAGGCAAACTTAGTAATTCCCAAGGGATATTTATGGTTATTTTTCAACCAAAGGGAGGGGATACATAAATAGGGGGATTTTACACATATTTTAGTATGGGAAGGGGAAAAATCATGGGATTTATATAATAAGTTAGAAGTTAATATGAATTTTGATCAGAAAAGCGCTAAGGATAGAAATCTTAGTCTACAAAGGGGAATTAGGACTTATAGAAGAAATATGAGCATCCTAAGTAAAACAGATCTTTACTTAAGCAAATGTTTATGGAATATGATGATTTTTTAAAGATATCAAGCAGATCTTGACCTCTTTAGGGGAAGTTAGTGAATGATTTTGGGGAAAAGGAAGAAGGGGAGGTTAGACATGCCTCGCTTGAGCTGCTCTGAATGGATTTTGCCTTATACTTGTGATCAGAATAGATTTAACACTTGAAAACTTGAAATGGATCACAATTCATCATTCTGCCACCTCAGAACTACCTACCCGGCCTACTTAGCCTAACATTTTTTCTTCTTTTTGTTTGGGTGCACTTAGACTAGCAAACCCAGCTTTTCAACTTTTCTTTTGGCTATCCTCCTATCTAACTCTACCCTTATTTCTGCCAGGGGCTCAGATTAAGCAATTGAGCACCCTTGTTTCTCTACCTATCTAATGATCTGCCAAGATTAAACAGTTTGGACAGATATTGATTCTCTATCTCTACAACAAGCAATTTAAATCTAGGGAAGCCAAGATTAAGCTGTTTGGCCTTCCCTTAACTGTGAAACTCTTCAAAAATGGAATAGTTCTTCAAAAATGGAATATAGTAGTGGCATTTGAGCTAGCACACTTTCCTGGCCTTTTGTTTGGGGTTCATTTCATTTATTTTTCTCTTTGGCCAATTGATTCTTTTTGCCCTTTGATTATTCTTTTAGGGCATACCCTCTTTACATTTTTTAAATTTTATGAGTTTTCTAGGAAATATGGAACCTTTGCAGCATGGAAAGAATGACATATTTGGCATGTAAATAGTCAATCATGAAATATGAAAACCTATTGCAATAGGAGGCTAACAGTGGCTCCACTTGGGGATGGCTTTTCCAGATGAAAAGCCAAGAACAACAGGTCAGAATGCCTTGGCCTTCAATTTTTGTTGTAATCTGAAAACTTCCTTCTTCTTTGATGCTTTTGACTGAATTCTTGTAAGTTGTTATGCAGTATTACTTTGAGCTGATTTGCAGAAAAAAAATTGCAGCTCTGCTTCTTGCCTTTTGAGTGCTTATAAACATATTCAAATATGCCTGAGCACTTCTTTTTTAAATCAATTCAAAACAAAGATCAAATGGTGCATTTGCTTTGATCCTTCCTTCAAAATTTTCTGCGTTATTCCCTTTTATCGGCCTACTATAAAACAAAGTGCTAATAATATAAAATATTAATGTACAAATATAGAGCTTAGTTATATACATCAAAAGGGAACATGATAGTGATTTAGCATTCGGCCATTGATAGGGCCTTCTTCAGCTTCTGTGCCATCCAAACTCTTGAGAAAATATGTATTGTTGCCTTGCACAGCTTGAATAACATATGGCCCTTTCCACAGGAAATCGAATTTTCCATGCTTTCCTTTGTCCTCTCTCCTTGAATCCCACCTTAGCACTTTGTTTCTATATAGAAATCTTCAGCCTTTGCTCTTTTATCAAAAATCTTCTTCAGCTTCTCTTGTAAAATCTGAGCTCGGTCATACACTTGCTCTCTTGTTTGTTGTAGTGGATGGTTTGATTGATTCTTCTTTGGATATCATTGGGCTCAGCCTGAATCTCTTGCAGTAATTTGATAACAGGGATTCCCAAAGATGAGGGGAATCTTGCCTCCATTCCATAAACTAACTCATATGGGCTTACTCCAATGAATCTCTTAGTTGTCAATCTATCAGCCCATAGTGCATTTGTGAGCTTCTTGTGCCAATTCTTTTTATTCTCCTCCAAGACTTTCTTGATGATATTGATGAGGATTTTATTGGATGACTCGGCTAGGCCATTACCTTGAGGGTAATAGGTTGTGGAGTGACCTAAAGAAATGTGGTATTTGTGGCAAAAACTGATCATTTTCTTGGATTTAAAGGCAGCAGCGTTGTCTGTAATGATCTTCTCTAGATAGCCAAATCTGGACAAAATATTGGTTTCAAGGAATTGGATGATGGTTGAGTCATTGGCATGCCTACATGGGATGGCTTCAATCCACTTGGTAAAGTAATATGTGGCTGTTAGAATCCACTTATGCTGGCCAGAAGAGGATGGATAGATTTCTCCAATGAAGTCAAGACCCCATTGTTGAAAAGGCTTCTCGGTTGAAATGGGCTTAAGGGGCAAGGGCAGAAGCTTTCTTTTTCCTTCAAAGATCTGGCACTTATGGTAAGACACCACAAAATTTTTCACATCAGCAAACAGGGAGGGCCAATAGTAACCAGCCCTTAGTATCTTATCAGCAGTGGACTTCCAATATAAATGTCCTCCATAGTCTCCTGCATGGAATTCTTTCATGACACTGTCAGTTTCATTCATAGTTAGACAATTCATCAATATTCCTTCATGATTTTTCCAAAACAGGGCACTATCTAAGACACAAAACTTTGATGCTTTCATCTTTAAAAATCTCTTTTTGGTTCTAGACAACCCTGGAGGAGCACACAGGTTTAACAATATAAAACATATATCAGCATACCATGGGGATTGCAAAAAATCTTCACTGATCTGTGGAGTCGCCAGCTCCTGTTCGTTGTCCAGTTCATTTATGTCTAAGGCTTGGAAATTTGTTTCAGACATTAGTTTGGCTAAATCTTGTCCCTTTATCAGTTTAGTGGGCTTTATCTCAATGTCATACTCAAGGATATTGGCAATCCATTTACCTCTTTTTCCCTCAATTCCCTCTTGAGTTAGGATGTCTTTTACAACAGAGTTTGGAACATATGCATTGACATGGGAGTATAAGATGTAAACTCTGAAATCTTTGATGGCCTTAACAAGGGCATATGCTTGCTTCCCCATGATTTGATATTTCAAGGGTGCATCTCTAAGGGCTCAGCTGAAAAAAGCAATAGGATTTTCATTTCCTTGATCATCCTTTTGCAAAAGGACAGCAGCAATTGTATGTTCAGAAGCGAAAGAAAAAATGATGAAATCTTTATCAAATTGAGGACTTTTGAGGACTGGTGCTTGGGTTAATGCAGTTTTTATGCCCTCAAAGGCTTGCTTGGCTTCTAAGGTCCATTTTACCTTGGAATCCTTCTTTAACATGTTATTCAGCATTCTTGTTAACTCAGCCAAGTTTGGGATAAATCTCCTTAGGAAATTGATCTTTCCTAAGAAAGCTTGCAACTCTTTGATGTTTCTTGGATAAGGGATTTGAAGAATGGCTTGGATTCTTTTCGGATTGATTCTAATCCCCTCTTTTGAGATGATGTGGCCTAGCAATTTGCCTTCTTCTAGGCCGAAGAGAGACTCCTTGGGATTTAAAGATATGCCATACTTCCTACAAGTAAGGAATACTTGTCTCAGATGTTTCAAATGTTCTTGATCAGATTTGGAGAATGGGGTAAGATCATCAAGGTAGACCACTAAGAAATCATGGATCTCTTTGGCAAAGGCAATGTCCATTGCCCTTTGAAAAGTAGCAGCTGCATTCTTAAGTCCGAAAGGCATTTTTACATATTTAAAGGTTCCCCACGGTGTTGTAAAGGTTGTCTTGTCTTGGTCATCCTGGTGAACAAGTATTTGATTGAAACCTGAAAAGCCATCAAGCAATGAAATTCTAGATGACCCCACTACTCTTTGTAGAATGTGGTCCATTTTTGGCAATGGGTAGTGATCTTTAAGGGAGACTTGGTTCAGATTTCTTAAGTCTACACATAGCCTAATCTCACCTGTTTTCTTTCTTGTGGGAACAAGATTGGATACCCATTCTGAAAATCTAATGGGTGCTATGATACCAGCCTCAAACATTCTTTTCACTTCTTTCTCAATCAAAGGGAGAAGCACGGGATTGATTCTCCTTAATTTCTGTTTAAAAGGCTTTTGATTTGGTTTCAAAGGGATGGTATGTTGAATGACAGAGGTGTCATAAGACTTGAGGTCCTCATAACTCCATGCAAATACATCTTGGAACTCTTTAAACAGGTCAACATACTTTGGCTTTTGATATGGGGGAAAAGACTTGGACAGTTTTACCATTTTGGGCTTTTCTGCTGTTCCAATATTACAGTCTTCAATTGCAACGTTTAAGGGTTGCATTTTTGGCTTTTTGGGAATGTCATTTGAATCGAATATGTCTTCTAAGGGAGTCAAGCCTGTGGGTAGGAAATTGTCTTTCAATTGAATAATTTCAGTCTCTGCCTCAGCTATTTCATCCAAATTCATTTGTTTCAGCTCTTCTATGTTCTTGTCATAAAAAACGGTTGGGCGCAGCATTTGATTTGTTGCTTCAGCTGTTATAGTCTGCTCATTTTGGCTCATTTGCTGTTGTGGGTCATCCATGGCATCTGTATCAATCTTTAGGCTTGAAAATTCTTGCTGTAAAGTGAGGAAATTATTGATCTATGCATCATTTTCAAAGACTTGCCAGTCTTTGACATTGTTAGGGACTGCAAGCCTGTGCTTTATCTCAGTAGTAAAGTGGTGATTGGGCTCAAAAGGCAGATTACAAGTGCTAGCAAAGGTAGCTAGACTATGCGCATGGAGATTATGGCTTCTTGGAATTTTGGCAAGTTGGCATTCTGTGAAGGTATTGAGTATTTCAGTGGCTGCCTTCCTATAAGCTCTTAGCCTATTGTCATTTGTAACAAAGTTGCCTTTCATCTGTTGAATGATCAAATCAGAGTCACCTAGAATGGAAACCTTTGTAGCTCCTAGAGATTTGATGAGTTTAAGGCCTAAAAGGAGGGCTTCATACTCTGCCATGTTGTTAGTACATCTGAAGTTTAATCTGTAAGCATGACCCTCTGCATGATTGTTTTGTGTATTATGGATCCACACTCCTGCCCCTGCTCCTAGCTTATTTACTGAACCATCAAACTCCAAATACCATAGGATTTCTTGCTCTTGACTAGTATTGAGAGTTTCAATCATTGTCGGAGTGGGCAGATTTGAATTTTCTGTTTCATTGAGTTCTTCTTGTGTGCTGGTTGCATTGATTGTTTTGACAGTTTGTTCGGTATGGGCAACTGATTCCTCATTCATGCATGCTTCTTGTTCTAAATCCAAAGTCTTATCATGCGTGGGAGGAGACATATCATCATTAAACAAGATAAATGAATCCATATTAGAATGGATTGAGTAAATAGGAAAGTTTTGGGGCTTTTCCTCACTACTTACCACATATTTCATAATTGTTTCCCTATACAGTCTCTTTGGTTGCCCAAAGACTGATATAGTGGCATAAGAGAGGTCTAATTGGAGAGATCCTTAGAGTTTTTCTCCCCAAGATCTTGATAAGAGCATACCATACTTTGGTGGAATGTCAGCAACCACCACGTCCATTAGGATTGTTTTGTTTGGGTATTGGACTAAAGACACACATAAATCTTTGATTAAGCCTAAACACTTGACTTGGCTAGAATCAAATGAGAACAGGTCTTTGTATGGTCTAGTAACATCAAGGTTTAGCTTCTCCATTACAGCTTTGGGCATTAGGTTGTGTGAAGCACCTGAATCAAACATTGCATTGTGCAAGACTTTATCATGTATGTGTAAGCTGACATCAAAGGGTAGAACAGCTCCATTTGATGATTTGCCATCGACTTCCGGACCGAAAAGTAGCTCAGGTTGATCATCTAAGACATTAACATCATCCTTATTCTCTGGCATTTGCAGCGATCTTTTGATTTGATGCCTGTATACATCATGTTTAGCAAGCTCAGAGAGAGGAATAGATATCTTTAGTTTACCAATTTCTGCCTCTAAATCAAAGGGTTTCTCTAATTGAGTTTTAGTGTTGTGAATGGCAGATTTTCCTTTTTCAATTGGAGTTTCAGTGTTTTTCTCTTGGTTTTCAATGTTATCTTGAAGTATTTCTGTTTTGGGAAGGCTTTCAGGAGTGCTATTTACATTGTCTTTTGAGGGAAAGGATACAAAAGGCTTCTTTTTAGAGGGCTGCATATCGGATACATCCTCTATGGTCACTTCTTTTGGATTTGAGACTGTTTTATCAGCAGGTTCTGTGATAGCGGCCTTGTCTTTTACTTTCTTAGGCTGCTTGGCATCCTTTGGCTTGATGGGATCAGACACATCAATGGTTCTTGTTCTCAATTTGTATTGTTTATGGACTTCGTAGACAGCTGAATCGTAGCCTTCTTTGAAATCAAATGACTCTCCAGACTTGGTCTGAAATTGATTTATGTCATGGTCATCTTGGTCTTCCTTAGTTAGGAAAACATGTTGTTCATTTTTCAAACCCATCAAGTTTATATGAGAATCCTCGACTGGTTCATTAGATGTGGATGCCTCAGCATAGTTATCTTGAAAAGGAGGTCTTATATCATGGTCGGGGCTAGTCCTTCCAACGTTTGGATTTTGGTTTTTTCTAAAATTTGGGTTTCTGATAGTATTAGCTTGTTTTCCATCCCATGATGTCTTTCTTTCAATAGTTGCCATTCTATCTCCAATACTGTGCACGGTATTGCTGATTGCATCCAACTTTTGCTCAAATGTTGAAGGTTCTTCTTTAAAAGTAGTTCTTCTCTCAGCTCTTGCTCTGTTTCTCTTGGCAATTAGGTTTGCCTCCACACTAACAGCTACATTCTGCATGTCTGCTAAGCTTTGAGGGGCTCTTTCCCTCAATTGATATGCCATGTCAGAATCAAATCCATCAGGGAATTTGTATAAAGCTAGATCAGGTGGAGGTCTAAGGTTTTGTGGAATAGCATTGTAAACATTGTTGAACCTAGCACAATAGTCTAAGACAGCTTCTTGAGGGCCTCTTTTGATAGTGTCATATTCAGATAATATGTGCAGAGGGTCCCTCTTCTTCTCCCATCTGTTGAGAAATGTTTGGTAAAGAGCCTCTGGATCAGCTATGGAATTTGCAGGGAGAGCTCTAAACCAGGGCCTTACATCACCTGTTAAACTTTGGACAAAAATCTTCATTCTTACATGATCATCATCTATTTCATAACTCTCAAAATAGTCTTGCATTTTCTTGGTATGTTGCAGGGCAGTGTTAGAACCAGTACCATCAAAATATGTGATTTTGGTTTGATCATCCTGAGGCATGGCCCTAGGATTTGTGGGTAATTGTAAAGGTGCATATCTATTAGCCATACTTACAGATATAAGTGGAACAGCAGGAAGAAATGGAACGACTGGAACAGTAGTAACGATAGTGGTAATAGGAGGAGTATGTGCAGTGAATGGAGGAGTGGAGAAGGTGCTTTGAGAGGTGGATGATGAACTAGGGGAAGTGGGGGCTGAACGAAATAAAAATTTGACAGGGGTTGGAACATAGCTTGGCTGAACTGTTTCAGGACTAGAATCAACAAAATCTTCTCTTCGCTCTAGCTTCCTGAGGTTCCCTGGGATTATATTGGGATTTTCAAAAGCAGCTGGGGGATTTGGGTCTGGATTTGACCTTGTATAACGTGAATTCTTCTTGGGAGCCAGCTTCTAACTTGTTTTTTGGAATTTTCTGAAGATTGTCCCCAGTGGAGTCGCCAATGTGTTATCACTTAGGTTGTCCCTTTGCTTCTTAAGGGATACGACCGAGGTAACCACAAACCAATATTTGGATCACAGGTTCTAGCCTACCTACAATCAGAGAGGGCTCTCTCTTTATAATTTAGCTTTGTTTTGATATGATTTTAGGCTAGTTATGGTGTACATAGGTTTTGTTTTTATTTTTGGTGGGAAGGATGACGCTTTTCAAATGGAGTTGGACTGCAAAGTGTGAGAAGTTCAAACCATTGGGCATGGAGTCAAGGATAAGGGCTGCTGGTGCGTTTTCTTGGTCACAAGAGGAATGCAGAGCAGGATAGCTACACATGGAACAATATCAAGCTGGAATAAAGATGGAATGAAGGTCAGAGGTGAAAGGCAACTAAGAATCTTTCATCAACTAACAGAAGGAGGGAGAATGAACTTTATCTAGGAGCAGTCAAGGATTCCTAAACAATCATTCATAAATGAGAGAAATAGCATAAACATGATCATTTAAGTATGCATATTCATAACTATTTCTGAGGAAAAACATGTAGAAATAACAGAAATTGAGCATAGAGTGCTGCTAAGCAAAGTCTAAGCTATTCTTCTTTCCTACTATTTAGATGGTGGCACAATGGTGGCATAAACACATATAAACTGTAAACAAAGGTAAGAAAGACTTATTGATCCATGTAGAAGCATTAGAATTCCGTAGTTCACTCTTCAGCCATTAAAACACAACAGATAGTTCATCATCCAAGCATTCCAGAGATCTTTGATTATAGAGGCTCTCAAAGAATACAGCGCAAGTCTCGAGAGGAGTTATCAACCAACCAACCCTTTAAACAATGAACAGGGCGGTATATATAGAGAAAATATCCAAAAATTATCTACAACAGCAAATCTTAAATGGATCTGAGGGAATAAGCGCCTTTGATCTAACTTATCCTGAAATAAATGCATAAAAGATCTATCTAACTGCTGCGTTGGGGCAGCTGCCTCAAAAATGAGTTAATATGATGTCCTTTGAGCTCAGTGTTGTGCATTCTGCAATAACTGTGCTTTGATTTCTGCAGCGCTGCCCTTAGGTGGCCCTATGTGCATTAACTTTGATCTGGTGAGCTTTAATGGCTTTAAATTCCATCACTGATACTCTTTGACTTTGCTGGGGCTCTTTAATGTTCCTTTGATGTGGCTTTATGATTTCCACTGATACACTTTTCCGCTACTCTGATACTCTTTAATATTGAATCGGGGCCTTTTCTCTCCACTGATACACTTCTCTGCTACAGTAATCGCTCCCGCCCTATTTTTCATCAAATTTCCTAAGTAAAGTGGTTTTTACTTTATAAAGGAAAAAAGGCATTTCTTCATGGTTTTGTTCGGCGCCCGCGCGTGCTTCAGCTCCAAGGGAAGCTTAATCATTCTGCATCAATTTTGGACCGCTCCACCACAAATTGGCTCTAAAAAGTAGGGTCTTTGCCTCAGTAGGCTATCAACGTCCATTCCTCCTCTTTTTTGCAATATTTCTTCAGTTTTGGTAATGTTTTGATCAGCCAAGCGCCGAAACAGTTCTAAAGGCCACAGAAGGCACAACAGCAGTCAAATCTCACCATAAAGTGGCAGGCAAGGGCGATTTTGTAGCGGCAAAGTGTATCAGTGGAGAGAAAAGGCCCCAATTCAGTATTAAAGAGTATTAGAGTAGCGGCAAAGTGTATCAGTGGAAAATATCAGTGGAAATCATAAAGCCACATCAAAGGAACATTAAAGAACCCCAGCAAAGTCAAAGAGTATCAGTGATGGAATTTAAAGCCATTAAAGCTCACCAGATCAGAGTTAATGCACATAGGGCCACCTAAGGGCAGCGCTGCAGAAATCAAAGCACAGTTATTGTAGAATGCACAACACCGAGCTCAAAAGACATCATCTTAACTCATTTTTGAGGCAGCTGCCCCAGCACAGTAGTTAGATAGATCTTTTATGCATTTATTTCAGGATAAGTTATATTAAAGGCGCTTATTCCCTCAGATCCGTTTAAGATATGCTGTTGTAGATATTTTTTGGATATTTTCTCTATATATATCACCATGTTCATTGTTTAAAGGGTTGGTTGGTTGATAACTCCTCTCGAGACTTGCGTTGTATTCTTTGAGAGCCTCTATAATCAAAGATCGTTGGAATGCTTGGATGATGAACTGTCTATTGTGTTTTAATGGCTGAAGAGTGAACTATGGAATTCTAATGCTTTTACATGGCTTAATAAGTCTTTCTTACCTCTGTTTACAGTTTATATGTGTTTATGCCACCATTGTGCCGCCATCTAAATAGCAGGAAAGAAGAATAGCTTAGACTTTGCTTAGCAGCACTCTATGCTCAATTTCTATTATTTCTACATGTTTTCCCTCAGAAATAATTATGAATATGCATACTTAAATTATCATGTTTATGTTTTTTCTCTCATTTATGAATGATTGTTTAGGAATCCTTGACTGCTCCTAGATAAAGTTCATTCTCCCTCCTTCTGTTAGCTGATGAAAGATTCTTAGTTGCCTTTCATCTCTGACCTTCATTCCATCTTTATTCCAGCTTGATATTGTTCTATGTGTAGCTATCCTACTCTGCATTCCTCTTGTGACCAAGAAAACGCATTAGCAGCCCTTATCCTTGACTCCATGCCCAATGGTTTGAACTTCTCACACTTTGTAGTCCAACTCCGTTTGAAAAGCGTCATCCTTCCCACCAAAAATCAAAACAAAACCTATGTACACCATAACTAGCCTAAAATCATATAAAAAAAAAGCTAAATTATAAAGAGAGAGCCCTCTCTGATTGCAGGTAGGCTAGAACCTGTGATCCAAAGATTGGTTTGTGGTTACCTCGGCCGTATCCTTTAAGGAGCCAAGGGACAACCTGAGTGATAACAGAACCATAGTGAGGGAAAATACCACTATTCATATGGTTTAGTTTACATAACGTGTACTACTACATTTAGGATATATGCATTGAATCATTCACTATATTAGTTTGCATGCAAAGTGTTTGATGAAATTCTTAAATGGTTTAATGATTAATTGCATACAAACTGTTTGATAAAATGCCCCAATGAGTATGTTGTTTGTTGTTGGGGATAATATTGATGTGTAATAGTATTTTTGTAGTTGATATATAATTACTTGTATGCAAATAGTTTTCTATATTAGTTTGCATGTAAAGTGTTTGAAGAAATGCTTACATGCAAATGTAATAGTATAGTAGTTGTTTGAAGAAAATGTAGAAGTATGGTAACTGTTTGAAGAAAAGGTTATTTTTTTTAGATGGGATAGTATTGTAGTATGATAATATGGATGTAGCTGATCTATCCCTATTTTCATGCAAAGAATTTGAAGATTTGCATTTAGGGAATTTGAAAGGTTGCATGCAAGGAATTTGAAAAGTTGCATGTAAGGAAATGGAAAAGTGGCATGTTTTTAGTTATTATGTTACAAGTGGAATAAGTGCAATGTTTTTTAATTAGATTAATACAAATGTATGAGAAATAAAAATGAATTTCTTTTCAAGTGTGGTTAAATTTAGTAGATCTTTGGAGATTCCATTTCCATAATTAGACACTGGAGATTGGGCCATTATAGTACCTTCCTGCTTCTACCTTAGTGTGGACCATGGATAGTAAGGGGGTATGCTTATAGGTTTTTAGTATTGGTGAATGCTGATTTCAAATTAATAGACACGATGTCTTAATTTTTGGAACATGTGACTGACCGTGTATGAATTATATGTCGCTTACATGTTGATTTCTTGATACCTACTTACATCCTTGTATGTTAGGTTACATTTTTGAATATTTTGATTACATGTATTAGTCTTGTAAGTTGATTACAAGAATTGATCTCCTATGTTCGACTACATGCGTTTATGCGTAGGTGTAGTTGATTTGGCATTGATTATGCACATTGTTGGTTTCATGTGGAAATGTGTACAATGGGGTAATGGTTCTTGTCATGCAGGAGTTCATGGTTTGTGTACTTGATATGGTCATGCATTGATGACTGGACTCTAGCTAGAATGATGTGTATATGGTTTTGTATTCATTTGTTATGTGTGTATATGCAGTTGTTATGCATGTATAGTATGTCAAACATGCCTTGTGAAGTCATTGTATTCAATTTAGGTCATCATGATGCTATTTTTTGTTATGATGCTAATGAGCTAGTTGAGATAGAGCAAGGGATGCAGATCATCATAATGAGGTTGCAACATTAGACTTTGGGATAAGAGAAGTTCTCCATACAATTAGTGTATGTTTGGCATGCATGTATGTAAGTTAAGGAATATTATATGCATTAGGGTTATATACATTAGGTTTATGAACATGTATTTTCTGTTACGGTTACATTCATGATAGATGTTAGATGATTAGTGTGGTTATATGCACATGTGTAGATAGTCAAGAATGATAGTAACCTGTAGTTGTATGCATTGCTATTGTTGTTTTATATTAGATAACCTGATGATTATGTTGTATGTTGTTGATGAGTATGATATATAGCTTATTGTTGTTATATGCTATTAACTTGATGATTAGGGTCATTTCATTGAGATATTGATGTTATAATTTGGATCGGTCATATGCGTGATGGTTACGTTCATTGCCTTGAAAATCTTGATGTTATATGTATTGTGTTAACCTAGTTTGACCTATGCAGATGGTTATGGTTGCGATATTAAGGTATGAACCGACATATTTGTGAGATGGTGTCATACTAATCTAGATTGTCTTTGCATATGTGTATGAGTTTACGATGTGAACATGTTAGTTAGATATTGTTATGGATATCATGATCTTATGAGTGCTTGAGCTGATGTGTTGTAAAGTTATATCATGCTAACTAGATTGATTGTGCAGACAAGATCACCTCCCCTGAGATACATTAAGGTATCAATTGCTTATGTCATATATTTGGTGCTTGATTGTTGATTATGTCATCTAGTTGATTTATTTAGCATGGTATGAATGTTTGATGAATTGCATAATATGAGTGTGTGTTCAAATGATCTTGTTTTAAGATCATTGTACTAAAATATATGTGTTGAGACAGTTGATATGTACTTGAGTATAGTAGGTGATAGTTGTAGTATTATGACTGATGACTATGAGTTGACTATGGATTATGACATGATTATTAGTCTTGGTAATGGTTGATTTCAAATTAATAGATATGATTGTCTTGATATTTGGAACATGTGGTTGACATGTGTGAGTAGTTGTAGGGTAACATGCTTGGTATTATCATGACAAGGTAATAGTTGATTTGTCTATATAACTAACAGTTGGTTGGTGTGACCTCATATAATAAGCCTCGATTCCAAAAAGGTAAAAAGGTAAAAGAAAAGGAATTGGGCAAGAATTCCTTTGGCTATGTTTGGAAACCCTAATTTTGAACGAATGAGTGCTTTGCACACAAGAAGTCTTATTAACCTTGATTTTGTCTGACATTATGTGGATATGTGCTATACTCATGAACATGCACTTGACAGGTATATTAGCTAGTCTTTAGCTAAATGTGGATATGTTAAAGGATTGGAGTCCCTTGAGAGATGGCGTGGATGTGTTCCGTTGCAAGCAGCGTGATTGGCACAATTAGATCAGGTAACTGGTGTATTATTATGCTTAATTATACATTGACAATTATGTGTTTATGGCAACATGATGTAGGGAGTTGCATGGAAAGACAGGTTGCCATGAAATCTTGAAGATGGCTTGGGTTGAGCTTTCCTTGGGAATCATGGGGATTGAGTCATCGTGTCAGTCTTGTGCTTTTGGTCTTTTGAGGTTGATTTTCAGTTTTGTTTATGTATGGTGCAAGGCCTTGCCACTTTTTTGTAGTGTCATATTGTTATGGGCTTTCATGGTCTTCTTCTTGGTTTTTTCTTGTCTTCTCTTTTATTGTTTTGCGTCTTGGGAATTCGTTGGGAAAGAGGAAAGTTGACGGAGCTCGAGGAGAGATGTGTGGTACTTGAAAGGTAATGTAAGATTCAGATGAAGCTTGGTGCATGAGTAAGCGGAGTGGAAGGTAAGGCTATGACAATCGATTGGACTCACTGGGTCCATTGTGGTAAATGGATGGTAGCAGTATAGTCATGAGAAAGGTAACAGGAAAAGGTAAAGTAAATGGATTTGAGGTGTCATATGCTTTGGCTATGTTGGGAACTATTGCTCTCAATGCCTATGCATAAATAAGGAAGTTCTCTTAACCTAGATCTTATGTTATTTGGTAATTATGTTATGATCATGATTATGTTGATGTTTATATATGTATACATGAATGTATGTATGTCGTTGTCTGACAAGGTGATGCTTGTTTTACGCTAACGATTATATATGTATGTATGTATGTATGTATGTATCTATGTCACTGTCTAATAGGGATTGTCAGGGATCATGCTTGTGAAGGAATAATTTCTTACACAAGTGAATGGAATGAAGAGGTTCCTGGTTCATGAGGAATCAAGTGGGAAGAGTAGTCATGATGAATATACGAGGTCAGTATCATGTGGTTATGATATGATATTATGTGATTATATTATGACTATGTTGTGGACATGTTATACCAAAGGATACACCAGCAGAATGAAAGCAGCATGGTCCGCGACAGGTTAAGACAAGCATGGATAAGACACCGAAAGCAGGGTTGCTTGGTAGAGTTAGTGTTGTTCTGGGTGTGTGGTACTACTGTTATGCAGATATTGTATATGTTGTACATGTTGTATCTATGATGTGTGCACCTGTGGTGTTGTGTATACATAACATGTGTACATGTTATTTATGAAATGTTATGTACAGGATGGTACAAATAGGGTTGTGCGAATATTGCATATGGGGTGTTGTATACATATTGTACTGTCTTCATGATGTATATGCAGCATCTGTGCATACGGTGCTCTGTGCATGTTGGATATGCAGTGTTCTGTACAGATAATGCTATGTACATGTTGGGAATGTAATGCTATGTACAAGTGGTGTTATGTGCATGTTATACATGTGGTGCTATGTACATATGGTGTGGTGTACATGATTGTACGAGTGGTGTTGTGTACATGTTGTACAAGTGGTTTTGTGTGTAGGTGGTGTTGTGTACATGTCGTGCATGTGATGCTATGTACATATGGTGTCGCGTACACATTGTGCGTGTGGTATTGTGTACATGTGGTATTGTGTACACATTGTACAGTGGTGTAGTGTACATGTGGTGTTGTGTACATGTTTTTCAGGTGGCTCCATGTACATGTGATGTTGTGCACATGTTGTGCAGGTGGTGTAGTGTACAGGTGGTACTGTGTACATGTTGTACATATGGTACTGGTGCACATGTGGTATTATGTGCATGTCATACATGTTACGTTGAGGGCATGTGGTATTATGTATGTGCATCATGTAGTCGTGGTATTGGGAGTGTGTACTCATTGTGTTGTACTATGTATTGGGTGGTATTTCACATCGGGTATAGATGGATGCACTGTGTTGTACATTGGTTGTAGATGTATGAGTTGTACGTCAGGTGTAGGTGCATGTATTGCATGGTGTTGTGTGTCAAGTGTGGTTGTATGTGTGTGATGCACACTATGCGTATATGCACCTGGTATAGGAGAAGGAACTGGGTGTTTGCTAGGTGTGGAAACCGATCCGGTGTGTGTACAAAAGAACAAAGGTAGAATTAAGGATTGATGAAGGATAAGTATCGGTATATTATTTAAGTTTTACTAAGCATGTGATTTATGATTATGATATATGATGACAATATGTGATCTATGATTCTGTTTATGATGGTTACATGTGATTTATGATTTTGATCTATGATGGTTGTGTTTTGAGCTAACCTGATGTGATATTTTTATACACATTGATTTGGTCAAAGATGTTAGTTTGACTTCTTGTGACAGGAAGCGAACATGATTCGAAGTGTACCTTATTAACAAACTACCAATGACGTATGATTTGAATTTATTTCAATTTATTACAAATCTAATGGAAGTGATGTGTTTAGTACATGAATGCATGAAATGCCCGGTTGGATGAATGAAATTGGTTGCAAGAATTGGCAGCAACAACAAAATAAATTGGAACATGCAATAGTATGATGGTAAAGCACTTCAGGAGTAGGGCCATTGTGGGACATTGGTACCCAATAGTGTCCATTGATTTCCATGAGCATGCTATGATCAATATGATGGTTTTAAGGTAGGGATATTCCTTGGTTGTTGTATCTTCTGATGCAAGAAATCCTTGCCAAGGGATGGATTGCCCAGGATGAGGGTTCTAGTGGAACTTGGAAGGTGAGTGACTACACGGAAGGGGTGAATGGATTCCCGAGGGACTGTGTAGCAGACAATGGAAGGTCATGGATGAATTTGTTTTGGTCATTAGCATTGCCAGATGGAATCAGATGCACATTAGGAGTGCGCCCTGGAACAATGAGTCGGCAGCTATTCGCTGAGAGGACAAGTGGCACAGGATTATAGCGCTAGAGATTGGATGAAAATTGGACTTTGCATTGGATTCTGGACTTCCTGGGAAGGAGGTGAATGCTAGTATTACTTTGAGGGTGGAGGTGTGAGCCTCTAGATTCCCTTGTTGATTGATACAAGCATTGTATATTTTATTTGCTAGTTAAGCAAATGTGTATGTGTGTATATGTATATATCATTGTAAATACCATAATGAGCTGTGTTATAAAGATCCAGTATGCGGTATGTTGTCATGATGTTTTGACTTTGAGTAGGTCTTTAATTCTAAATACTACAACGAGTTGTGTTATAAATCTCCATGGGCAGTATGTTTTGTTTTCATCAGTCATGTGGTTATAGGTGTCATTGAACATCGAGGACGGTGTTCCCCCAAGGGGGAGGGTTCTATAACAACCCTGGTGAAAATTCCATGTAAAAATATATAAATACCATGGATGATGGGACACATATTCCAAGTTGAATGGTGGGCAAGACATCTTAGGGGGTGTTCATTCAGTTGTTTATGGTTAAGGAAATTGGCAAAGGCAATGGCTAAGGCATTAAAGAACAAAAAAGGTATTTTGGCACATTTATTTATGAAAATAACAATGTAAACTTTGAAACGGGAACTATAAACTCGAAATGGGAACTCTGGCTGAAAAACCCCGTAAAAAAATAAAAAACAGTGCTAAAAACGAAAAGTGTGTATACTGGAATGATGATTTTTTCTTTTAGGCTCAATTTTGAACATGTTTTAAAATGGTAGTGAAAACGATTTTTTCGTGCAAAAATTGCTCAAAAAATACCTTGAAAACGAAAAACGTTGATACTGGAACGATGGTTTTTTTTTAGGGTCAATTTTAAACATTTTTAAAAAATGTCAGTAAAACCGAATTTTTATGTGCAAAAAAATAGTTGTTTTTGACGAAAAAAAACACTAATGTTTTTTGTAGAATAACATTTTTCTTTCCTAAGTATAAATTCAACATGTTTTAGTAATGCCGATAAAGATAAAAGAGTGGGATCTGAAATACATTAAAATTCTATTAGTTTTCATCCATGTTGTTAAACATATAATAACATCACACTAGAGATCGCTAAAATTCTAATTATTTTCAACCATAACATTAAAGATACAAAAAAAATTGAAAATATTCAACCATAAAATTAAAAATCCATGACATTATGAAAAAATTACATGACTAAATTAATCAAAATGTCATTATTTGTACATTGAACGAAACATACATTATATCTCTAATTTATTGTTGCATTGTAGACATTCTAAACAATAAAAATCATCATAATTAAAACATATAATCCAACAACATAAAAATGACTCATAACTTCTGATTTAACACCATATGGAAATCAAAATTTTTATTTCAAGATACGATGCAAACATCAGTTATATAAACTGTCTTAGACAATTATTCAAAATCAATCATATTGTCTTGCACACCATCAGAATTCACATCTTCAAATGAATCACTGGACGCAGACGAAGATGTTCCATATTTTTCCCTTTCATCAACTAGTGCCCCATCTCAGTCCACATGCATGCCCACCATTTTAGGTTTCAAAATTCTTCTGGATCTACGATTGGTTTCAACAGACTCCCATCTCAACATTGTTCCTTCTGGTAACAACCTTTTCAGAATCTCTATCGTCTTGAAGCGAAGAGTTCCTCTCTTAGTTAAATTGAAGTCATAAACAAGTATGTCAACATCCTCCAATTTTAAGAGGTCTGTGCAGCGACGATTTATATTTGTACCCTTTCTTTTTCTCTTTCCACCAATTTTTTTATCAACTACCATCTCTGGCTTATACACACCATTGAATGGGTGTGTATTTGTGGCATACCAATGTAATTCAACACCTGTAACATCTTCATTTTGTGTAAAAACCTTTGTAATCTTGGCAACCCAGAATGGATAACCATTGGGATCTCCATCTGCTAGCATTTCGATCATGTAACCCTCCTTAATATCTTGTACTAAACCCCTGTAAATGGCTTCCATGGCTTCACGTTGTGCACGAGATATTCTAGAACCAATATACATCTCTCTTTCCTCTGCCTGTGAAGAATTAATAATACCTTGAGATTGTTGATGTTCAACAATGTTTCTTTCCTCATGTTCATTTGACACATTTTGTGGCCAAATAAATGGATTTTTCAAAGGTATATCTTCATTTGTTGTTCTTGAAATGATATCACTTTGATTATTGAAAAATGACTCCCACCAAACTGTATCAGCAATGTCAAAGTACTCATATGTATATCTAATACATTTTTTAATTTCTTCCAGGCAATCAGAATAATGTATATCTCTATTCTGTCTGTGTGCATTATGAACTTCACCAAATGATTGTAATAACAATATTTTTGATGCAAATATTGGATGATCTGGAATGAACTTCAAAAATTCCAAACCTGATGACGGTGCCCATTCTGTAGCAGTTGAATACTTCTTGCCCCATATTAGTGTTTTCCCATCAATTTTTTTTATACGAAATTGATGTTGGAAGCTAATGTCATTAAGTTGTTCAATGCATTTCTCCTCACCATGCGATCCCAGAATAAACCATCGCATGTCAACAATTTCTTCCAACACATAAAAAGTAGGCTCTAGCATGTATGATTTATTAATACATTCAATTAATGATGGCAAGCTCCCAAATTCTTTCCTCCTCAATGTGACTGAAAAACGACTGAACATCTGATCAATATGCTCATGAGTGTGCCCAACAAGAAGGAAACCAACCTTTACCTTCTGAGAAATTCTCAATTCAACAAGCATGTTTAGATATTCAAAAACAACCTAATTTTGGTTTTCACGGAAAGTGTTGTCCAATTGTAGATACAAAACTTCAGGAAGATTACCAGACCAATGAGAAAGCACATCATGAATTATGGTTATTTTCAGATTTGCATCATTATGAATATTTGGAGTTGTGAAGTACACCCTTGGCAACATTTTCCCATTGAAGACCATACAACCGACCAAGTGATACTGAATAAAATTTTCCTCCTGTAAATTTTTGGGTGTGCGAACAAAATGTGGTAAAAGTGTTTTCTTCTGGTCCATACCATCAATTATCAAACCCAAATATTTATTTGGATTATCATAACACTTATTTTGATGCTTGTACAACTTTTTCCTTTCACTTGTTTGTTGTTTGCAATGCTCTTGAAGTTCTTTGACAATGGAATCTACACAACATAAAAGAATCATTAAGAAATACATTTTCATAGTTGATGACTATACAATTTTAAAAGTTAAAGTTATGAATGCTTACCTCTTTCTGACCCTTCACATTTATCCCTTTTTTATTTAAGAGAAGCACATGTACTGCAAATCCCCATCCTTGTCTTCTTAGGAATACAGACATTGTTGAATTATTTCTTCCATACCTTCACAAAATATTGATATGTAATAAACCGACCATGTCCCTCAAAACCTTCTGCATATTCTTTGTACAAGTTGTAGATTTCTCATCTTGAAAAATTATCTGGAATATGTATTGTCGCTCTATTTTGCATACACTCTGCATGTTTTGAAAATAAATCTTTCATCCATGACATTGTAGTAATGAATAATGGCCCAAACTGTCATTTATGACGTACTTCTGAATAAATGTGGGATCCTTTTCCAAATTTTCTTGGATTCTTGAGAGACGAAAATTACCCATCGAATGAAACATTTTGAAAGCCTTTCTACAGATAAATAAAGACCCAATATGGCAATCATAACCTGACAATGTAGATTTCATGCACCCAACTAAATATGAATTGTGCATGCTTTTATTCATTGACAAATATCTCTTCCTTTTCTCTAATGTAAATTTGAAATCCATATGTTTCAAGAAATATTTTTGACAACATTCACTTGAAATGAGAGCGTTGATAAAACTTCTTCTCGTCAGATATTCTGCTCTACACCTTGTATAACTAGAACATCTTGGATTGATACGAAAAGGTCTGCTCCTACTCCTTGATACAATATTTCCTGGCAACATCTCCATCATTGGATCATCATTTGTATAAGCATTTTCATCATCATTCTGAGGAATGTTATCCTCACTATGATCAGCTATGCTTTTGAAATATTGACTTGGAGGATATTCTTCATCTTCCCCTTCTTCAGTGCTACTATCATAGTCCTTAGAATTAGGACTAAATGGAAAATTTGACTCAATGTTTATTGGATATTCTTCCTCATGTGCATTGTCAATGCTACTCTCATAGTCCATAGAATTAGGACTACGTCGAAAATGTGACTGTTTACTTACTGAAAATTCTACATCCTGTTCTTTGTCACTGCTACTCTCATAGTCCTTAGGATTAGGACTAAGTGCTTCATCCTGTCCTTCGTCACTACTGCTCTCATAGTCCTTAGGATTAGGACTAAGTGGAAATTGTGACTCTTTATTTATTTGAAAATCTTCATCATGTTCTTCATCACTACTACTCTCATAGTCCATAGGATTAGGACTAAGTGGACACCGTGACACTCTATTCATTTGAAATTCTTCATCATGTTCTTCATCACTACTGCTTTCATAGTCCATAGGATTAGGACTAAGTGGACACTGTGACACTCTATTCATTTGAAATTCTTCATCATGCTCTTCATCACTACTGCTCTCATAGTCCATAGGATTAGGACTAAGTGGACACCATGACACTTCATTCTTTTGAATTTCTTCATCATGTTCTTCATCATTGTTTCTTTCATAGTCCATAGGATTAGGACTAAGTGGACATTGTGACACTCTATTCAGTTGAAATTCTTCATCATGCTCTTCATCACTGTTGCTCTCATAGTCCATAGGATTAGGACTAAGTGGACACCATGACACTCCATTCTTTTGAAATTCTTCATCATGTTGTTCATCACTGCTGCTCTCATATTCCATAGGATTATGACTAAGTGGACACTGTGACACTCCATTCTTTTGAAATTCATCATCATGCTCTTCATCACTGTTGCTCTCATAGTCCATAGGATTAGGACTAAGTGGACACCGTGACACTCCATTATTTTGAAATTCATCATCATGCTCTTCATCACTGCTGCTCTCATAGTCCATAGGATTAGGACTAAGTGGACACCATGACACTCCATTCTTTTGAAATTCTTCATCATGCTCTTCATCACTATTGCTCTCATAATCCATAGGATTAGGACTAAGTGGAAACCATGACTCTTTATTCATTTGAAATTCTTCATCCTGTCTTTCATCAGTGCTGCTCTCATCACTACAACAAAACCCTGTGATTAGCATCCCTTTTTGCTTCCTTTTTTGCATCTAGAGCCCATTTTTGGTGCTATTTGTGTCCATTTATCAAATATGGTGCAAAACTTGATGCAAAGTTTGCACCCAGTTTTGCACCAAGTCTTACATCAAGTTTAGCACCAGGTATTGTAATAAGTTTTACACCAGATTTTACACCAATTTTTACGCCAGGTTTTATGCCAAGTTTTGTGTCATCCTTTGCACCATGTTTTGCATCAAGTTTGGCACCTTATTTTGTCTCACCAACTTTTGAATCCTCTATTGCATCCACTTTTTGCGCCTACACTTGCATCAACTTTTGCATCATCTCTTGCATCCTCTTTTGCATCATTTTGTAAATCATTTTTTTGCATCCATTTTTGCATATTTTTTGCATCCCCTTTATGCCAAGTTTTGCATCGAGATTTTTGTCTAGTTTTTCATCTAATTT
Source organism: Pinus tabuliformis (assembly GCA_031772625.1). NCBI lineage: Eukaryota > Viridiplantae > Streptophyta > Pinopsida > Pinales > Pinaceae > Pinus > Pinus tabuliformis. The sequence goes on from CM062815.1 coordinate 70,841,677, forward strand.
TGCATCTAATTTTGTTGCATTAAATTTAACATCTTGTTTTGCATCCATATTTACATCCTCTTTTTCATCTGTTATTGTGTCCACTATTGCATCCATTTTTCTTGTGCCAGAATTTGCACCTAGTTTTACACCTCCCTTTGCACCCTTTTTTGTTTCTAAATTTGCATCCACGATTTCATCCTCATATACATCTAGGTTTTCATCGAATTTTACATCTATTTTTGCATCCCTTTTTATATCCACTTTTGCATCAAGATTTGCATCAGGTTTTGTGTCTCATATTGCATCTACTTTTGCATCGAATTTTGTTGCATCAACTTTTGCATCATATTTTACATCCATTGTTTCACCCATGTTTACGCCCACTTTTACATCCCTTTTTGCATCTTATTTTGCATCTTCATTTGCTTCTTTTTTTGCATCTATCATTACATCCACTTTTGTTGTGACACAATTTGTGCCATGTTTTGTACTTACTATTGTACCCACGTTTGCTTCCAATTTTGCATCCATCTTCGCATCCTCTTTTGCATAAAATATTGCATCTATTTTTTAATCTACTTTTGTGTTGGGTTTTGCGTCTCATTTTGTATCTTATTTTGCATGTACTTCCATTGCATCCATATTTTGCATCCAATTTTGTTTCTCCTATTGCACTCGTGTTTGCATCCACTTTTACATCCCTTATAACATCTTGTCTTGCATCTAAGTTTGCATCTTTTTTGTGTCTTTTATTACATCCACTTTCTCATCCACATTTTTTGTGCTATGATTTGTGCCATATATTCTTCCAATCATTGCAACCCACATTTTCTTCCACTATTGCATCCTCTTTTGTGTCCAAGTTTGCATCAAATATTGTTTATGTTTTTTGCATCCCATTTTGAATCTACTTTTACATCCACTTTTGATTCGTCCAATTTTGCAACTAATTTTGTTTCCACTATTGCACCCATGTTTGGCCCATGTTTACATCCCTTTTTGCATCCAAGTTTTCGTCCTTTTTGCATTCAAGTTTGTGTCTTTTTCTTTACATTCATTTTTGTATCCACATTTGTTTCACCACAATTCATGCTAAGTTTTATGCCTACTATTGTTCCCATGTTTTCTTCCACTTTTTCATCCATGTTTGAATCCTATTTTTTGTTCAAGTTTGCATCAACTATTGCATCTACTTTTTCATCCACTTTTGTGTCAAATTTTTTGTCTTGTTTTGCATCTACTTATGTTGTGTCCACTCTTCATCCAATTTTATGTCTATTTTTACCCCCATTCTTTTTTTTCACTTTTGCATCCCTTTTCCAACGCACATCATATTTTTTGCATTGATGATATTTCTTATGACATTGAAAATTATGAACAACTGATGACAATGTCAATAATTATAATGATGATGATAATGGGGATGATGACGATGACATGAATTGTGATTTTTATGATAATGACAATGATGATAAAGATGATGGGGGTTACAATGACAATGATGATGACGATGCTAATGACCTTGGCCATTCTTCCCAGTTTTATGTTGTCATGGTCATAATCATAATTGTTATCTTTGGCATTGTCTTCCAAGTCATCATCATCTAATCATCGTTATCATTATTTTCATCTTGGTCATCATCAGCAACAATAATGACATGAATGATGATTATGATGTTCATGATGAAGATGACAACAATTATGATAAAAATTATATTAGTTATGATGATGGGGATGATGACAATTATAATGATGATGATAATGGTAGTGATGATGATGATCATCTATCATCTCTAAAAAAAAAAGTTTTTATTTCTCTTGCATATATCATGTGTCCTAACAACCCTTTTCCAGCACTCATAACATTTTTTGGGTTGATGATATTTCTTACGATACCTATAATTATGAACAATTGGCGACAATGTCCATAATGATGATGATGATGATGACATGAATGGTGATTATGACGATAATGAAATGATGACAATAATGATGACGGTGATGGTGGTGATGATGGTGATAATGAAGATGATGGCCCTCCCTCTAAACTAGGGAGGTACTCATAATGAGACAAAAAAGTACTCTCAAGTTGAAATATTCATATAAGAAGGGATATGGATTGATAAGCATCAATAATGATTTACATCATCATATCCAACATTGTCAAAATAGCAAGGCCTTGACTAACAAGTTTATCTCTCCATTAGATCAGAGCACAAGGTTGGGAGGCATAAATTTGGACACCATTGCCTCTCTAGGTACTTACCCCACCAGGATGTTCTCCAGGTATGTCCTCACATGATCATTTCCTAATCCATTATCATAATATTTGAAACTAGGAAATGTCAGTCCTCGTGACTATTCTTATCTTAGATTAATGTACTTGAATTATGGCGGTTAGTCCTACTCAAAGTCCAAATTCTCAAAGAATATTGGTCCCAGATGTTTATCCAATCCACCATCCTCCCTACTGGTGTTTTTACTAGTCTTACGACTATTAGTCCTGGCCATAGTACATGACACATGGATAATATGGTGTTTACCCTCACTCCCTCTCAACCGGAGAGGAGACATCCAAAAGAATAATATTTTCTCAAGAATACCCATCATTTTAATAGAGAATAACATAATTAATTTGTTTTCATCACATGATGCCTTTATGATTAAGCATTCATAGATTTGTGGCAAAATTTTTCTCCTTTTATCATTTGTGATGAAATAAAATCAAAAAGTGAAAGCCAAAATCATTAAAGATACATTATACTGATTTATCTAAGTCTAAGCTCTAATATTGAAGTGAAAATTCATGTAAATTTTTTATCTATGAGTTATGCCAAACTTATGAAAACCTTATTCCCTAAGTCCTATATATAAGAAAAATAAAAGAAAGAAAAATAAGGCCCAATGAATGGTAACTCATGTATTCACTCCCTCTTTGGAAAATATATGAATATATACACTCCTAGTCACACTTGATCACATGTTTGTGATGGTAAATTCATGAAGTCCTCTTTTCCCCTTGCATTTTCACTTCATCATTTAAGCACCTAATTGAGGATCTAGGGAACGTTTGTTGCCTAAGGGTTTCATGTCTACTTTTGGTTTACTTATTTCACACTACTGTCAATTTATGTGACGGGGTGAAATACATAAATTTGTGGAGTTATTAGAACAATGTATTAAGTTAGTCACCACACACACATGTATTACATCTCATTGATCCACATGTGTGGGTTGGAGACTCATTGCTTGACAACTTTAATAGAGACTACTTTATGGATTTAATGGTATAGCTTACAAAATATCTTGTTAAACATTGTGATTCATCCTTTCTTTTCCTCGAGACACTTGATAATATTGAAGTCACTCCCAATAATCCATGGAGATGGGGAGTATAAATTATTTGTGCTAGAAGTAGAATTGGGAAATAAGGGTTTTCCATTTGCGATATTGGATTCATAGACATTGGATACATGGTAGTAGTCCTCGATGTCAATTAACTAAAATTGTATTGTCATAATGCGAAAAGAGGTAAACATATTGGTAACCTTGATGTCTTGATCATTTCAAATAATAACCATTCCACCAAAGTATCTCTAAGCATCAACCACTACTACTTGGAAATTCCTCCCCCATTTGCTAATTATATGAGGTAGAACCTCACTTAATATTTTTGTTTCTTATATCAACATTATTGATGGGTGATTTGCGTACCATTTTTCTTTTAGGATTATTTGTTTTCCTTTACTATTGAGGCCCCTCTTGTTCCATGAGACTATTTTCATCGAGAATTTTAACAGAAAGGAAGTATAATGTGACTAAAAAAAACATGTCTCAAGATTTAAGTGCTTGGACAATTCCACTTCATGATCCTATATTTCCTTAACCTGGGACCGAATGGTGAACTTGATGGCCTTAAGGGAAATTTCTCAAAGGAAAATCTAAAAAAGAGGTGACTTTTGACTTTATCACATACAATTCAATATACTAAAAAAAATATCCATAACAATTTCATCAATCAATTAATCATATATATATATATATATATATATATATATATATATCCAAAACAATTTCATCAAAACAATTTCATCAAGCAATGAATCATTGCATTATAAAATACAATCTATAAACCTTTTGGGAACGTTTTGCTAAACCATACTAAAAAACCAACATATTTAATATTAATATTTAACAATAATATGGACAATAACACATTTTGATAAAACGTAACGTATTATCAAGCCTAAAAAATGTCACTAAAATAAAACTATAAAGCATGCAACTAATGGAAGTGACGACTCAAGGCCACCATAAGACAATTAGTCTATTAAGACCAAGATTAATGGGGACAAAGATTTACAAAGGACAAAGGCAAACCTATTTTAACTTTATTGTTTTTTTAGGTTCAAGATGAACATTTCAAGATATAATGAAGAACATAATTAGTTTTATTGCATTAAGAAAACCCAAGCACATTCTATAACTTATCAAGGAACAGATGTATAATACCCATCTTAGCGACACAACACATGGCATTAAGTTACTTTTTTATATATTGAACTCTTATCATAAAATCATATATTTAGCATGAATGGATTGTTTAAAATCAATTTTTATAAAAACAAAATATAATTTTTCTTATAGAAAAAAAATACCAAAAACTAAATATATTTTTTTAGAAAAAAAAAAAATACTAAAAGTAAATATATATTAAAAAAAACTAAAACATAAGCAAACTAGAATTTGAATTTGACACTTTTGTTCACTTTCAGAAACTCGTATGGTGGAATGTGATCTCTTTATCCTCATCTTTAGTTTTTTCCTAAAAAATAAAAGCATACAAAAGTGGGAAAGAGCCATAAACCATGGGGAAGCTTTTTCCTAAGCACAAAAGCATCTAAAAGGTGGAAAAGGCCATTTTTATATGAGGAAATATTATTCACCCAAAAGATTTTGCCCAAATTGAACTAATGAGGAATTTGGGAAATCTTCATAGCCTTCACTTTCCTATATATTGGAGGCTTGGCCATTGAAAAAATGATGGGAGTTCTTGTATTGTCACACTGCTCAAATCAATCTTGAAAGGGAGAGTTTTGGAGCTAGGAGTTGGGGGAGGTGTTGCTGCAAATACATCTGATTGTTGTAGATTTCCTCCAACTCCTTTATTAATATAGATCAGTTGTTCTTCCTTCCATATGTTTCTATTCAATCTTTACTTATTCTATTTAACTAATGAATGTATGAGATTTTGGTTTATATTTATTTATTCAATAATATTTATATGTTTCTGATAGTTTTGATTATCAAGATATTATGCTGTGAAGGTTGCTTTATTCTCTCTCTTATGTGTAGGACCAAGCTTTGGAGCTAGCTAGGAGCGCTTCCTAGCTATACTAAAATCTCCAGGAAGACTTGCATGCAAGGACTCACAAGAATTCCTTCTATTTTTCTTAATCTATACTCTATATCTTGATCCACTAAGAATCCTAAGCCTTAGAACAACCTTTCTCTTAATTGGTCTATCCTAGGTTTCTGAGATAAACTGAGAGGGTTTTATGTTCATCTAACCGTGCATTAAATCCGAAAACAAAATGATATTTAGAAACTTTAATATATTTCACTATGTAAATGAAATTAGTAAAATGAACCCATAGAGGGGGTCATAAATGGAAATAAAAGTAAAACTCTAAACAAGAAGCCAAAAGTGGATTTAACCATTGATGCAAAATTGGGAGTAGAATTGGATGTTAAACTAGCCATCAAAACAACATGGAAATAATGACACAAAAAGGTTTTTAAAGTAAAATTAAAAAAAAAGGTGCAACAGTAGACACAAAGAAGGGAACAAAATAGGGCATATGAAAGGATACCAAAATGGGTGCAAACAAAGATGCAAAAATGGACACCAAAATGAGGATGCAAAGAATGGTGTACAATTAGGATGCAAAATTGGGTGCAAAAAGGATGTAATAAAATACATCAAACAAGATGCAAAATGGGACTAAAAAAGGGTGAAACCAAGGATGTAAAAAATGATGCGTAACTAGATCAAAATTCAAACTAAAATCTAGGTGCAAAATGAGATGCAAATGTGGACACAAAATGTGGCAGAAAAAAGGATGCAAATTTGGATGCCAAAAATGATGCAAAATTAGATACCAAAAAGGATGCAAATTTGGACATTAAAAAATGGTGCAAAATTGGACACAAAATAAGAAAAAATGGTGCAAAATGTGCATAAAAATGGCTCAAATTTGGATGCAAATTGAGATGCAATATTAGATGTAAAATGAGGTGCAACAAATCATTCAAAACTTGGTGCAAAAACAAGTGCAAAAGTAGATGAAAAAATGGCTCAAAATTGAACGTAACAATAGACACAAAATGGGATGCAAAGGTGGATGCAACATATGGTTCAACATAGGATGCAAATTTACATGCTCAAAAGGATGCAAGATTGGATGCAAGAAATGGTGTTAAAAATGATGCTAAATTGGATGCAACAAATGATGCAAAATATGGTGAACAATACGATGCAAAAAAGGGAAATAAATAAAACACAAAAGTGGATGCCAAAATGCATGAAAAATATGGCACTAAATCAAATTCAACATATGGTGCAAAATTGGATGGAAAAAATGGTGTAAAAAAAGACATAAAAACTAGCGCAAAAATAGATGTAAAAATAAGTACAAAATTAGAAGCAAAAGATGGCATAAGACCATATGTAAAAATTGGCACAAACTGGATGTAAAAAATGCACTAAATCAGATGCCAAAGACAGTGTAAAACTCGATGCAAATTACGACACAAAACTAGAAGAAAATAATGCCACAAAAGAGGAAACAAAAAATGATGCAAAAATAGATGCAAGAAATGGCACAAAACTAGAAGCAAAACATGTAAAACCAAATGAAAATCTTGGTGCAAAATATGATGCAAAAAATGATGGAAAATTGGCATAAAAAAGATGCAAAATTTGGTGCAAAAAATGATGCTTTAAAAATTGTACAATAGAGCCAGATTTAGCATCAGGCTACTCATCCCAATTCAGAAAAAAAAAAAAAAAAATGCACTAAAATCTGGTGCTAAATCTGGCGCAAATTGTCTGTTTTGTTATAGTGCATAGTCCTTAGGATTAGGACTAAGTGGAAGAATTGACTCTCTATTCATAGTGGAAGAATTTCTATTATATTCATCAATATGAATAGAGTTGTTACGCGACGAAGATGTTGATGCTTCACAAAGCGAAACTTCACTATCAGAAGAATCCATGCCTCTCAAATAGAAGAGGTTGAATGATACAAATGCAAACTCTCCTAATGACAATATATAGCTTAAAGAATGAAAATTTCCCTCCAAAAATTCCATTTCATGTATTTCCCTCCATTATTTTCTTCTACAATTTATTGAAAAATTTTAACTATTTTTTTTATGAAATAAATCTTTAAAATTAAAACTGTAAACTAAATCTTTTACCTAAATTAATTTATTACTTAAACTATATAATATTTACTAAACAATTGAATGTTTTTTTTATTTTTATTATACCTTCTAAAACAAATTAATCCCACATTCACTGTGCTGTAAAACAATTCCGTAATATTCGCTTTATCATAGTTTCCTATATCGCCATAACAAAATTAACATGTTAAAATTTATAAAAACAAATTAATCCCACATTAACCATACGGTAAAACAATTCCATAATTTCCCCTATATAATAAATTTCATTATCACTATTCCTCACATCACATCAAGGTTTTCCGAAGTTCGTTAAAAGACTTGGAGAAAATTTGTGGAGCAGCTACATTGCTATCAACAACATATTCAATGGAGGATTATCGCATTTGAAAGGTTAGTTAATTTTTCTACTATGAAAATTTTAAAATTAAATAAGTTTAATGAAATTTAATTTTTTTTAGTAGTTAAAAAATTTTGTGGGACAAATTTACCCACTACGTCCGCAGTGGGCGTGGTGGGCCCGATAATGCTCCCGGCGGCCCAACGGGCCCGTGAGTGAGGGGTGGGGGGGCTGGCTGCCCAGCCCCCGGCCCCACCCCAATGGCCCAATAGCCCGCCGCTCCGACCGACCATTGGGCTGTCAGGGTGGGGCGGGGGGCCGAGCGCTAGCCTCCCTACCCTGGCGGCCCAACGACCGGCCGGGGCGGCACACCGAGGCGATGAGCCATTGGGCCACCGGGGTGGGGCGGGCGGGCTGGCGCCCAACGGCCCGCCGCCCTAGCCGGCCATTGGGCCGACAAGGAGGGGCGGGCGGGTCGGGCGCTAGCCCCCCCGCCCCACCCCGGTGGCCCAACGGCTTGCTGTACTTGGGGCGGCAGGCCGTTGGGCCACCGTGGTTGGGCGGGGGGTCGGACGCGCCCAACAGCCTATCGGGGTGGGGCAAGGGGGCTTACGCCCGACCCCTAACCCCAACAGAGTGGCCCAACGATCTGTTGGGGTGAGGCGGTGGGGGGGGGCTAGCACCCAACGGCCCGCTGCCCCAGCCGGCCGTTGGGTCGAAGGGATGGGGTGGGGGACCGAGCGCCAGCCCCCCTGGCCCACCCCAGCGACCCAACGGCCCAACCCCCACGCCCCACCCCAGTGGCCCAATGGCCTGTCGCCTCGGCTGGCTGTTGGCCCGCCTGGTTGGGGCAGGGGCTGGTCTGCAGCCCTCCACCCCACCCTGGCAGCATCGGCCCGGCAGGCTGTTGGGTTACCCAGGTGGGGTGGAGGCTGAACACCACCCCCTCGCAACCCTAGGTGGTTAAAACCCTGCCCCACCCTGGCGGCCCAACAGCTGGTTGGGTAGTGGGCAGCTGTGATGGGGTGGAGGGGCTGGCGCCGCCAGGGTTGGGTGGGGTGGGGTGGGATGGGGGGTTTGGGCCAGGTGGGGCTGGAGTGGGGAGGGGGGAGCAGTTGTTGGGCCGCCAAGGTGGGGTAGGGGGGTTGGACCCAACTGTTGTCCGATTTATGAGTTGGGGCGGCAGGGTGCTATATTTTTAAATTTCTTATTTTTTTTTTAAATTGTTATGTTTCACAAAATTAATTATCATTTATAATTTTGTTTGTTAATTTAAGCTATTATTTTTTCGTAACTTACTGATTTATATGTGTTTTTTTCAGGAAAATGGCATCAAACAAGATTTTTATGAATCTTTTTGGACCAAAGACTGTTAAAGGTGGATCTTCAAAAACCACTGTTGAACAAACCAAATTTGAGCTGATAGCTACAAATCTTTCAATTGCCTTAAACAATAAGAAGATTATTTCATACTGGAAGAAATAAAAAGAAGTGAAACTTCCAGCAAATGTTTGGTATGTGAAAGAAAGAGAAAGTCAAGATGTGTAGATATATCTATATGTTTATATGCCTAATGATACTGGAATTTATGAGGTGCTGGAAAAGGTCATAGACATGTGTTCGGTATTGGACAGTGAAGTTATTTACATACTTACAAAACCACCCAAGTCACATGAAAGGATTAAATACTAGTTATCATATTCATTGTATGACACGAGAGAGGTATCTACAAAGTTGGGTAAACAAATCGTAAATGAGATGAAACAAAATATCGTAAGTATTGTTATTTATATTTGTGTTTTGCGTTCTTGTAACTGTCTCATTATATTTTTATAACTTTGTTTTTATTGACATATGATATTTTGTTTGGCAGAATTTTGTTGAAAGTTGTTCAATTATGTTGGGAGGCATTCATTTCATAGAGCATGATATTATGAAAGTTGTCAGTAGTTTCTACTCAGTGTCAGAAGAAGATATGGCAAACAAGAAAAATGTAGTAATTCATGATGCTACAAAACTACATCCAAGGGATCAGAAAAAAATGCCTCTAGTGGATAAATCTAGCAAAGGTAGACAAGTTACTTTTGAAGATGAGGAAGTTGAAACTGACACTGAAGAATATGTTTTCATTACTAAGGATGACATTGGAACTAATGTTAGAAAGGAGAAGAACCGTAAAATACCAAAAGTAACAATGCCCAAGAATAAATCTATTCTAGTTAATGATGAGAATGTTATGAGGAAGAAAAGTAAAGTTGAACATTCTGAAGTAGTCATTACCAACAGTAAAGATCCTAGTGAAACTTCAAGAGAAAGTAGAGAAATCATTACCCTAGGAGCTGATTTAGAGGATGGAATTATTAAAACAAAACAAAATGCCATTCGGCAGAACTTGACAAAGAGAAACTTAATTGAGGGTAGTCGTACCTTTCAACTTAATTTGAGACAAATCTATAAGGCAAGTGAAGGACAATGTAAATATCAAATCAGAAAGCCACACCACCTGCATGTTCACAACTTGAAGACATTGATGAGGTACAATCCATATGCTCATGTGGTTAATTATGTGCTTCTTGTTGATCCAGATCAAGTTCACAACAAAGAAGCAATTGATAAGTCAAAATTTTTTGAATACAATTATTATGTGCTTGGGAGGAACCATTCAGTAGAAGCTCAAAGACAATTGATGGAGGCATATCCCAATAACCCACGTTTTGAAACAATGAAATGTATCATTTATGTTGGTCTATCAGATACAGAAGCAAAGTTAGTGGCATGGGATCATAATTCAAATAATGAATATAGGATGTCTATGAATTTCATCCAAAGGGTTAGATTTGTTCATAGTGAATTTGAAGAAAAATGTGGTGGGGATAAGCTAAATGTTACTGTAGATTTCTGAAAGGAATGTTGTATGGAAATAGGCTATCAAATTAAGGAGAAAATCAATTCAAAAGGTGACAGAGTAAACACTGATTTATTCAGAGGTATTGATAACATTTTCCAGTTGGCATTTAGAATTGGAGAGATATGGGAATTGATTAATGAGATTTTTAGCATGTGGGAGAACATTGGCATTAAAAACCAGAAGGTCAAAAGGTATAAACCATTGATATGTAGCAATAGTAAATCAGGTCCTGAAATGAAGCAGCTTCTAGAAAATATGACTATCACACCTTAGAGAGCATTACAAGGAGTGAAGGATGAAAAACTTGTCAAAGCAATATTATCTCGTGTGAGGTCAGGGGAATTATCATTGGAGGAAATGTCTGAGGAATTTCAAAAGTAAGTTTGTTGAATTATTTTTACTTATTTATAGATTATAATTTTCTTTTAAATATAACATATTGTTCTTGGTAGTATTTGTTATACATATCATTATATTAACTTTTTTTACTTTATTTATGCAACCACAAAGTTTACATGAAAATACAAGAACAAATGGTTAAATTGTTGAATGAATATAGTTGGGATGATGTTGTACGCAACTATCCAGAGTCAAGTTCTACATCAGCATTTAAATTTTTTTATCTTGCATTTAGAAAGGTATGTTGATTTATACATTCATTTTTATTCATTTGTATACTATTTTTATTTTATAACTTACACATATATTTGTTTATTTTATTAAAGATGAGGAAGGATGCAAATGGAGCACCAGATAGTTTCAGAACCTTTATTGGAAAAATTAAGATCAAAAGACTGAAGAAGCAATGTCTTAAGAATGTTGAACTTGATCCAACTCTTACTCATTTCATTTGGAATGGGCTTGACACTATTCAATATCAAGTAATACAAGGCAACTGTGAATACATTGCTAAACTCATACCTAAAAGGGATTATGCCCTAGTTATTGCAAATATTCCCCACGGTTTCAATATTTCAAACATTGCCTATGATAGTGACCCTTATTGATGCAGGAGCATCCGGACTTAGCTAGCAATGTGAAAGTTTGTTCACATGTTGTGGCTAAACAAGTTGAAATTCATTGACCTGATGGGTCAAAAGGCAGTTTTACTGAGAGTGTTTGATCTCTCAAGAAATGAGTTGTATTTCATTATTGTAATAAGTTAGAAATTGTCTTATTTTAGGCTCAAAGATGAGTTGTTAGCATAGGTTTGAGATAGAGCTAGGAATTAGAAGATTTGTTGTTAGATTTATTAAAAATAAGGATTGATTTGTTAGACACAGTTAGAGTGATATCCGATTTATAAAAGGGAGGAAAATGTAATGAAAATGGAGAGAAGATTGAGGAGTGGATTTAGTAGAGCGAGAGAAAATAGTGTGTGGATTTCATAGGAAACAGAGATCTTTTATTTTGTTGTAATCAGGCCCAAGGCCGAGACTCTGTAACCATTTTATTTATAAATAAATGATGTTGTCTGTGTAATTTCATTATCAAACCTATGAGAATCGTATTATGCTTTCATATGCTTTGTTTGTTTTTGGGAGAGAATCAATGATTGCCTCATTTCCATGCTTTACAATAGATAAACACTGAGTTAAAAGAATAATCGACGAGTTAAATATATCGTTTTGGTTCCGCAAGCAGAAAACCCAAATTACACTAAGAATCATCGCAAAACACATTCAGATTTGGAATCCGGACTTCAAATATTATGGACAGAGGTTTTTAATGTTATCGAGTCCGTGGAAACCCAAATCACATCATTTCAGTGGAGAGGAACCGACTTGTTGAACCGCCGAATTCTGACATAGCAATACAATTGGATCCGAAATATTATAGAGAAGGGGTGATAATCTATCAGGTCTACGAAGGGATATCGCATCACAGTTTTGAAGCATAAGGAGTCTGGAAATTGGACATTGCAATTTGCGATCGGGTGATTAAATCGCAACCGTTGGATCACGATCAACCGCGACCATTGGATCACCAAGCGGTCTCGCTACAGTGGACAGTATTTCAGGCGCACTAAAGGTTCTAAGTTGTTTTAAAGGGTCGGCACCCGATCCCATTCACCCTTCAACACGTAGCAAAGGAGGTGGGGAAGAAAACCTCTTTATTGGGCGGTTAACCCTCGGTCTATTGTTCCACCTGAAATCTTTGACAACCATCAGATCTCACCGATCTAGATTGACGGTTCCAAAGCATCGGTGCATTGACTTTCGATGTACGATAAGCGCACCAATATAAAAGTTAAATATCAATGTTTCACATTGTTTTTCAGTGTATTTCGATTAAAAATAAAAGCAGTTGGTTATAGTATAAAATGGGATCCGCGGGGTGATTTGGGGGTTTTCTTGAGTCCGCTTCCATGTTGCGTCATTTGTGGTATCATAACAGAGGAAAGGGTTGTTTGCAGCGAAAATGTCGCCAAGGAGAGGAGTTGGCATTGGTCAAGGAAGACCTGAAGCAAATGCAATTCTACTGGAAGAGGTACGAAGTCTACGTACGAGAATGGAGACAATTGAGACTGCCAAAAGAAGAGCACCTGATGAAGGAGATGAAACTTCTTTAGAAGAATCTCCTGCAGAGGAAGTAGACGAAGACAATGAAACTACCAAATTCATTAAGATGTTGGCGAAAGTAGGAGGAAAACCTAAAGCAGAAATCCCTATGTATGAAGGGAGCTAGAACGCAGAAGAGCTAATGGATTGGATTAGATCCTTAGACCAGTACTTTGACTATGAAGAGGTTGAGGAGAAGAATATGGTGAAGTTTGCAATTACCAGATTGAGGGGTCATGCAACTATCTGGTGGGAAAAGGTACAAAAATCAAGAACGAGGAAAGGAAAGTCCAAGATCAAGCTAAGGGACAAAATGGTAAGTAAAATGAAAGCCAAGTTTTTGCCTAAAGACTATCATTTGAATCTTTTTAAACAATTGCAAAATTTAAGGCAAAAAGGAATGTCTGTTAAAGAATATACATAAGAATTTTATAGATTGAATATTAGAGCAGGGCATGTAGAGGATGATGTGGAAAAGGTAGCTAGATATATCAATGGCTTAAGGTATGACATACAAGATGAAATTAGCTTGTTAAGTCTGAAGACTGTTGAGGATGCCTATCAAGCAAGTTTGAAGGCAGAAGAAAAGATCTTGAGGAAAAAGAGTCAAAGGAATAGAGGAAAAAGCTCAGTAAGAGGTAGAGGAACTACCAGACCAAGGGGACAACAGCATCAGCATGAAGCAGGAAGCTCAAGTAGCAGACCACCACAGAGGGGAGAAGTTAACAGAGGAAGATTTGTGCCCAGAGGAAGATGGAGAGGAAGAGATGTTCGGTAGTATACATGTGGAGAATGGGGACATATGTCATGGGAATATCCTCATAATAAACCATCAAGTCAGAGGAATGCGAATGTCGCTGAGGCAAAGCCAGAACCACCTCGACTTGTGGAAAAGGAAGAACCCTGTGAAGTAGGTGAATCACTGTTTTTGAGAAGGACTTTTCTTAGGGTAGAGCCGGAGATTGGAGAACCAGCACAGAGGAAGAATTTGTTTAGAACTACCTGTAAATCCAAAGGTAAGTGCTGCAAAGTAATAATTGATAGTGGAAGCACTGACAATCTCGTTTCTACAGAGATGGTGTACAAGCTCGGACTAGAAAAGACCATGCACCCTACTCCTTACAAGGTATCATGGTTACAGAAGGGACATCAGATTATTGTGACTGAACAATGCAAGGTTGATATACAAATTGGTACGTATAAAAATGTGATATTATGTGATGTAATGCCCATGGATGTATGCCATGTATTGCTGGGAAGACCGTGGCAATTTGATCGAAAAGATATTCATGATGGAAGGAGAAACACTTATACTCTGGAGAAGGATGGAACTAAACACACATTGCTGCCATTGAAGGACGATGCTGACAAAGGAACACCTGGAAGTAGTATTATGTTGATAAGTGGAAAGGAGCTGCTACAGGAAGTAGTGAAGAACGAGGAGTTGCATTTTTCTATTGTGGGAAGACCAAAGGTAATTTTGACTTCCACAAACTTGGATGATTTTCCTGAAGAAGTTAAAATGTTGTTAGATGATTTTGTTGATATTATTGTGGATGAGTTGTCGAATGCATTGCCACCGATTAGGAGTATTAGTCATCATATTGACCTAATATCGGGATCAAGTTTGCCAAATAAAGCAGCATACATATTAACTCCTCAAGGGAATGTAGAAGTTGGAAGGCAAGTGCAAGAGCTGATGGATAAGGGGATAATAAGAGAAAGTCTTAATCCATGTGTTGTACCAACAGTACTCAGTCCAAAGAAAGGAGGAGAATGGCGTATGTGCAGAGATTCCAGAGCCATCAACAAGATCACTATCAGGTACAGATTTCGTTTGCCACGCATGGATGATTTAATGGACTGTTTGAGTGGATCAAAATACTTTACTAAAATAGATTTGAAGAGTGGATATCATCAAATAAGAATCCGAGAAGGTGATGAGTGGAAGACTACATTTAAAACAAATAGTGGGTTGTATGAGTGGTTAGTGATGCCTTTTGGACTCACTAATGCACCTAGCACATTCATGAGATTAATGAATGAAGTCTTGAAGGAGTATGCAGGCAAGTTTGTTATTGTTTATCTTGATGATATTCTAGTTTTTAGTAAAAGTAAAGAAGAACATTTAGAGCATCTTAAGTTGGTTCTAAGAACTCTGCAGAAAGAGAAACTACTGATAAATCTGAAGAAATGTAGTTTCATGAAGGAAGAACTGGTTTACTTGGGATTTGTAGTTTCTAAAGAAGGCTTGAAGATGGATCCAGAGAAAGTCCAAGCAATTTGGAACTGGCCTACTCCCAAAAATATATTTGAGGTAAGAAGCTTCCATGGTCTTGCAAGTTTTTACAGAAAGTTTATCAAAAGCTTTAGTCAGATTTGTGCACCCATTCTTGAAACAATCAAGGAGATCAATCAGCCACAGAAGCAGCAGACAAAAATTTTAATTTGCTGAAGAAGAAAATCACAAAGGAACCAATTTTAGCTTTGCCTGATTTTGAGAAAGTCTTTCAAGTAGAAACAGATGCTAGTGGAGTTGCAATTGGAGCAGTTCTGAGTCAGGAGCAAAGACCGATAGCATACTTCAGTGAGAAATTGAATGATGCAAAGAAGAAATATTCTTCTTATGATAAAGATTTTTATGCTATTGTGCAAGACTTAAAAAAATGGAGACATTATTTGCTGCCAAAAGAATTCGTATTGTATTCAGACAATCATGCCTTACAGTTCATCAATAACCAGCCGAAGCTGAATCAGAAACATGCCAAGTGGGTAGAATTTCTACAAAGCATTACTTTTGTAATAAATCACAAAAGTGGTAAGTCAAATAAAGTAGCAGATGCAGTGAGCAGGGTAAGTTTTATTGTGCAAGAATTCAAAGTGGGTGTTGTAGGATTTGAGGAAATGATTGAAATGTACAAGGATGATGCAGATTTCAAAGATATCTATACAATAGTTCAGAATCCAATGAGTCATAACAAAAGTCAGTGGTTGGACTATCTCATTCAAGGAGGCCTATTGTTTAAAAGCAACAAGTTGTGTATTACCAAATGTTCCAAGAGGGAAAACTTAATAAAGGAGAAACATAGTGGAGGATTATCTGGTCACTTTGGACAAGATAAAACCTTTGCTCAGGTGAATGCTTTTTATTATTGACCAAAAATGCAGATTGATGTTAAGAAGTTTGTTAAGAAGTGCAGGATATGTCAGCATGCAAAAGGAAGGAGTCAGAATGTAGGATTGTATCAGCCATTGCCAATACTAGACTGACCGTGGGATGCAGTTAGCATGGATTTTGTTTTGGGATTATCAAAAACCCTGAGAGGGAATGATTCCGCTTATGTTGTAGTAGATAGATTTTCCAAAATGGCACATTTCATTGCTTGTAAGAAGACTAGTGATGCAACACATATAGCTAATTTATTCTTTTCAGAGATTGTAAGATTACATGGGTTACCTATAAGTATTGTGTCTGATCGAGATACCAAGTTTGTAGGGCATTTTTGGTGAACTCTTTGGAAGAAACTGGGAGCTAACCTCAGTTTTAGTTCAGCATACCATCCTCAAACAGATGGACAGACCGAAGTAGTAAATAGGAGCTTGGGGAATATATTGAGAAGTTTAGTGTATCAAAATCCTAAGCAATGGGATTTAGCACTAGCTCAAGCTGAGTTTTCTTATAATGATACTCCAAATCGAAGTACTAGAATGAGTCCATTTCAGATTGTTTTTGGAATGAATCCAAGAGGTGTGTATGAGCTAAGGGATTTGAGTAAATAGGAGACCAGAAGTGCAAAAGTTGAAGAGTTTGCAGAACAAATGCAGAGACTACAGGAAGATGTCAAAGGCAGATTGCAAGAAAGCAGCAACAAATACAAACAGAGGGTAGATATGAAAAGAAGAGAGAAAGAATTCCAAGTGGGAGATTTAGTGATGGTGTATCTGAGAAAAGAAAGATTTACTGTTAAAACTTACAACAAACTAAAAATGAAAAAGATAGGACCATGTAAAATTGTAAGGAATTTTTCAGCTAATGCATATGAAATTGAGTTGCCAGAGGGATTGGAATATCCCCCATCTTTAATGTTGCAGATTTGTATCCATACAAAGAGTCAGAGACAGAGGTATAGGAAGAAACTACAGGAGATGAAGTTCAAACTGTGAATTGGGAAGAAAAAATGCCAAAGACAGCTAAGAAGGAAGTGGAAGCTGTTTTGGAGAAAAGAGTATCCAAAAGAACCAAAGGACAGACTTATTTCCAATATTTAGTCAAATGGAAAGGATAGCTAGTGGAGGATGCTAGCTGGTTGACAACAGCAGAATTGCAGAAGTATGGAGTAAGTCCTGAAAGTTTGAAGGACGATTATTTTCTTCCCTGGGAGTCTAATGCAGGAGCATCCAGACTTAGCCAACAATGTGAAAGTTTGTTCACATGTTGTGGCTAAACAAGTTGAAATTCATTGACCTGATGGGTCAAAAGGCAGTTTTACTAAGAGGGTTTGATCTCTCAAGAAATGAGTTGTATTTCATTATTGTAATAAGTTAGAAATTGTCTTATTTTAGGCTCAAAGATGAGTTGTTAGCATAGGTGTGAGATAGAGCTAGGAATTAGAAGATTTGCTGTTAGATTTATTAAAAATAGGGATTGATTTGTTAGACACAGTTAGAGTGATATCTGATTTATAAAAGGGAGGAAAATGTAATGAAAACAGAGAGAGGATTGAGGAGTGGATTTAGTAGAGCAAGAGAAAAATAGTGTGTGGATTTCATAGGAAACAGAGGTCTTTTATTTTGTTGTAATTAGGCCCAAGGCCGAGACTCTGTAACCCTTTTATTTATGAATAAATGATGTTGTCTGTGTAATTTCATTATCAAACCTGCAGAAATCATATTATGCTTTCATATGCTTTGTTTATGTTCGGGAGAAGATCAATGATTGCCCCGTTTCCATGCTTTACAATATATAAACACTGAGTTAAAAGAATAATCGGCGAGTTAAATATATCGTTTTGGTTCCGCAAGCAGAAAACCCAAATTACACTAAGAATCGTTGCAAAACACATTTGGATTTGGAATCCAGACTTCAAATATTATGGATGGAGGTTTTTAATGTTATCGAGTCCGTGGAAACCTAAATCGCATCGTTTCAGTGGAGAGGAACTGGTTTGTTGAACCACCGAATTTCGACATAGCGATACAAACGGATCCGAAATATTACAGAGAAGGGGTGATAATCTATCGGGTCCGTGAAGGGCTATCACATCGCAGTTTTGAATCATACGGAGTCTGGCAATTGGACATTGCGATTTGCGATTGGGCGATTAAATCGCAACCATTGGATCATGATCAACCGCGACCGTTGGATCGCCAAGCGGTCTCGCTACAGTGGATAGTATTTCGGGTGCACTAAAGGTTGTAAGTTGTTTTAAAGGGTTGGCACTCGATCCCATTCACCCTTCGACACATAGCAAAGGAAGTGGGGAAGAAAACCACTTTATTGGGCGGTTAACCCCTAGTCTATTGTTCCACCCGAAATCTCTGACAACTGTCAGATCTCACTGATCTAGATCGATGGTTCCAAAGCATCGGTGAATTGAATTTCGATGTACGATAAGTGCACCAATATAAAAAGGTAAATACCAATGTTTCACATTGTTTTTTAGTGTATTTCGATTAAAAAGAAAAACAATCGCTTATATTATAAAAGGGGATCCGCGGAGTGATTTGGGCGTTTTCTTAAGTCCGCTTTCGCGCTACGTCACTTATACTTATCACGCTCTTAGTAAAGTGGTTGCGGGATTTCTAGAAGTCACATCATCACCATTATGGAGATTTGTGACATTTCATTCAAACACACAATTGGCAATGTTATTGTCAAGTTTTAAGGGGAAAACAAACTCAAGGATGCAACTTACATGGTAAAACATTGAAAATGTATATTTGATTAATGTTTAAAAAATCATTTATGTACACGTTAATTGAACTTTTACTATTTCATGTTATAGGAAAAAGACAAATCTTCTTAACCGTGAATATCAACCATTTATAAATGATTGTGAGTTCATCCATATTGATAGTTGGGCAAAATATGATAGCTATATGTCTATGATTTTTAATCGGGTAGATGGAAAGAGTCATAGCCAAGTACTGGCTTATGATGTTGTTGTGAGAAAACTAACATATGAAGACAAAGAAGAAAAAGGAGAGATAGTTAACATTTATCAAAAACCATAGTTATTGATTAACTATCTTATAGACATATGTGCAAATGAAGGAGATTGAATTCTGGATTTATTTTCTAGCTCAGGTAAGTTTTATTATATGGAATTGAATTTCAATATCTTATTTCTTAATTTATATGTCATTGTACTAATTTAATTCATTATTTCTTTTGTGCTTGATAATTAGGTACAACACTAGCATGTTGCCTTCAAAAAGGAAGAAATTGCATTGCCATTAAAAAAGATCCAATACAGTGCAATTTTATTCAGCAAAGAATTAATGCTCTTCAATTTCTTCCCGATGCAATGCAAGAAATTGGGTTGAAGAAAGGGGACTTTCGTGAATCACGTGTGGAAAAAAAGGCAAAGGAACCCTAACCACCATTACATGGAATGATTGGAAAGGCATGCATTGGGAGATTCACAGACATCAAAGATCCATTAGAAGAGGAAAATGAAGCAGAAAATATTGTGGAAGAAGACAATGATGAAACTCTAGAGGATGAAGAGTTTGGATTACATGATATTGTTGTTTAAATTTTAAGTTATGCTTGGAAATCAAGCTCATTTTTTGTAACTATTAATTATTTATACATGAAATGTTTTGACTTTGACATTATATGATAAGAATAAGCATTCAATTAATGTTGTTATGTGTTCAATATTTGTATTATGTGATTTTCGCATTAATTTTTATGTTAATATTTTTTTTTTGAAAAAACAAATGATTATTATTATTATTTTGACATGAAATTCATAAAAAAAACCTATTATTTAACCATTTTTAGTTAAAATTTTCCTATAAAAATTGTGATTTTGACATGTTATTTCTAGCAAAAGATTACAAAAATTGATCAAAATGTGTAATTTTTTAGTTATATTTATGTTGAAAATGGTTATTTTTATGTCAGTTGTTAAAATTTATTATTTTTTAGAGGCAATTATTTCATGTGCATTGAAAAATTAATTAACGATGTATAAATTTGTAGAATATCGAAACTTCAAAATATCGACCTTGTTCTTTAAATATGAAAAATAATAAAAACCTCACTAAAAAAAAAAATTAAATAAAAACAAGAAAATATGAAGAAGAAGAAGAAGACCACTTCAAAAATTGTTAAATTTAGAAAATAATTATTTACATTTCATACAATTAGAAAATTTAAACTCAAAAAATAGGTCTTTTAAAAAAGGGCCTGATGCAGAATCACCACTTTTTTTAAATCAACATGCAAATCACTAACATTCTATAACGTAATGTACACAAAAAAATTTAAAGTGCCAAAAACTATGCTCTAAAAAAAATATGTGTTCTGCATCGCCCCTTTTCAAAATCGGGTCACTTTTTTGCTATCTCTACAAAACAGGTAACAATATTAGTTCCTGTTTCAAAGTTTACATTGTTAAATAATGGAAATTATGAGAAAAAGGAGGTGAAAGGTTGCAGGTTGCATGTGAGGAGGAAAATGAAGGAAAATAATGGAAAATGAAGAAAATAGAGGCCTCATTAATAAAACGGCTTATGAGGATCAGTTGGCAAGCTTATTCCTTTCAATGTGAATCTTTTGTCAGTTCAGTTTGGGAGCTCTCTCATTATTCTCTCTCTCTCTCTCATACTCTTGGACACTTAGAGTTTTCTGGAGCACTCTTGGAGGGTGTGGAATACTTAGATTCTTATAGAAAGAAGGAAAAGGAAGAGCAAGAAATCACAAGAGGGCATCGACATCAGCAGCTACATCAGATTGCTTGCAGGTACCAAGTTGCATGTATGATTTCTTCACTAGTTTTGGCATGCATGGCACATGCATGTGGTTTCTTGGTTATGATCTGTCATTGACATGGAGGATGGTCAGGATTGAAAATGGATTGCCTAGCCTTTCCATTTCCTAGATAGCCATGGTGATTGTGGGTTTACTTTCATTGTTTTATTTTGGTTGGTTCTCATGTTTCCTTAGCTTGGGTTGAGTTATTAGTCCTGGAAGCCCATGTTGAACAAATGCTTTGGAAGCCCTGTAACAGCTTGGGTTGAGTTACTAGTCCTAAAAGGCCTGGTTGGACAAATTCTTTGGAAGCCCTTGGTGGTTGAGTTACTAGTCCTGGAAGCCTTGGTTGGACAAACGCTCTAGAAGTCCTATATAAGTTTTGGGTTGAGTTACTAGTTCTAGAAGCCATGGTTAGACAAACGCTCTAGAAAGGCCTGTATAAGTTGTGGGTTGAGTTACTAGTTCTGGAAGCCTTGGCTGGACAAATGCTCTGAAAGCCCTGGAAGGCTTGGATGGAGACCAATCTGATGATGGTTTTGGTGATGTCTGACCGTGAGGTGGAATCACTATTTGATGGGTTGAGGTGGGTGGCCTCTAGAAGCCCTTGATGAGTTTTGATTGATGTGTTCTCTGGGATCCCACATTCATGCTTGGAATATGGCACGGGGGTGATTGGCTGAAGAGAGACTTGGCTCAGCCAATCTATGGTTGGGTTGAATGCGGTAATCCCATCACCAGTTGGTTCATTGCATTTATTAATGAAAAAATCATTCCCTTTGATTTTCATGTGCAAATGTACTAAGTTATATATGGATTTTGATGGCTGATATGCTTATTGTATTTATGTTCCTATTATCTTGTTTACATGCACATTTACCCTAGAAGGTTTTACAGAGTGGTATTAGAGCATGGTGCAAACACTTGGACTGGATGGGCTCTATCATAGGTAATTTTGATTAAAACTTCATGAACAGTTGTTAATCTACATCATAATCTCTACACCAAGCTCTCGTATCAAACCTTGGAAACTTCCAACCTCAAGGCTCACATCCCCTATCATCCTGCACCCAAGTGACACAAACCTTTCTTTGCACCCAAAGTCCCTCGAGCTATGCTGCCACCTCCAAGGTGTCTTTCTCAACCAGACAAGAAGGACCTTAGCTCTAGGGCTCTAAGAGTTCATGTTGTCATTTTGGGTATCCAATCTCACTAGGTAACTCACTACCTTGAATACGGGATAAAACCCCATTTATAGCCATGTTCCCATTTATTTATTATGTTAATATTATAATATAACCTTCTCATCAAGACACCTTTTCCTGTCATGGAGTCTCCCCCCCCCAACACTCTTTTCATCTAATTCAGGTCATAACCATTACATGCTTATTAATATGCTTAAATTAAACATATTTACCACATCAATATTTCTAGCCTTAAAACATATAAAAGCATATACATGTGGGCACACTTCCCCCAACCTATAGGCACACACATATACATGGGCGCACCACCCCAAAAGTAATTCTTAGCTTACCAGCTTAATTAATTATGTCTAGGTTAACTAGCCTAATAATAATGATCCTTAAACCCATTACATAGTCACACCAACCTTAACCATATTTATAGCTTGGCCCACTAGCCTAACATGTACATACATATAGAGGCATACAAGCCTCAATGAGTTTTAAGCTCACCACCCTATTCCACATTTTGGCTCACTAACCTGATCATTGGTGTGTATCTTTTGAGGGGGGTCCTAGTTGGGGGTGTTACATTCCCCTACCCCTTATTTATGAAATTTCCTTAGTGCATCCAAATATATACATAATCAAAATTGAAAAAAATTGTTGTTGGATAGTGTCTTCATGCATTATCCTCTGTAGGCTCATTGTTCATCTGCCACGGTGATTGCTCTTGTTTTCGGTGAACCCCCAACTTTTTGTGCTTATTTGTGTAACAAATTTATGCCCCGCCTTGATGGGTGTGTAATCGAACATGATCACCATCATATCCTATGACATCAAACACAAAGGAATTAGCACTTGCAGCAGATGACCCATGTATATCCCCTCTTCCAAAAAGAGTAGAACAACAATATACATGAACAAGAAAATAAGAATAAGTTAAAATGTATAAATTTAGTCAATTAGAAAAGCACATCCTTCATATAAGTGCCTTAACATTGAGGCACTATCCCTTGCATTCTAGCCATGTCAAGCTAGCAAGAGTTTGTGGCCACTCAAGACATTTTGTCATTAATATAAACATAAAACCTTAATACTCATGTTGTAGCAACCCAAATTTGTGCTTCTTGTGTTGTCCTTACTTGTGAGTAAACCAATTTCTAGATTATCCACTACCTGTGGCTCAATAGTAGGAAATAGCAACAACTTTCCTTCTCATTTATGTCAAACTTGGAGTGGTTTATGCTCCCAAATTTTCCTTTTCCATTTACCAATATTTTCTCTTGTGCAATGCATTTACTAGCTAGCTTGGTAGGATGAGAGTATGTATCCTTCCCATAGATACAAAAGGGGTAAGAATATTCAACCTCTTCTTTGGTGTTGCTAATGTTAGAAGCTAAATATGGATTTAGTACATGATTCATGATCAAGCTTCATTATCTCGTTGCACTGCATTCATGTTTTATTAATTTCCAAATTTGTTGGTTGCTTAAATTGCTTTCATTAGTGCCAAACTTCCTATAATCAGGACAACAATATTTCCATTGTGATTGATAATGACAATCACTTCCTGAGTAGTAGAAGAGAAACTATCACAAAATTGTGTAATCATGGTAACATTAGTGTTGTAAACAACAATCTTTTATAGAGTTTTCCAGCTATCTCCCTATACCATGGATTGTGCTTGCTGCAAATTTGAGAACATGTGGCTTTGCCCTTACAAGGTACAAAATGAGAACTGGTTTATTATGCCCCTTGTTATTCAAGTTCACCCATATTTTTAGCATATCCATACTGCTATGATGAAATGTCCAGTTTAATTTCCAATATTTTAGTTTAAAAATAAGTTATGTTCCCAATTTCAAATTATTAACCTGGAACCATTGTGCTTGTCCAATTTTTTAGTTTACAAATAACAAATTATGTTCCCATTTACCATTGTCCTTGTCCAATTTTTAGTTTACAAATAACAAGTTATGTTCCCAATTCCAAAGTATTAACGTGGAATCATTGTCCTTGTTAAGGAAGATACTGGCACTGTCTATTTCTCTAGTGCCAACATAGATTTGGCCATTAGAATAGTCGATGGAGAAAACATTATTCATACTATATGAAGTTGTAATGACAACATGCTTCAATCCCATAAACACAATGAATGTATAATAGTTGTTTATACCTTTTTCCCCGTTGATTGTAAAAGATGGTGTATGTATGTAATGTGCATAGATGTATCATAATGAGCTTTAGCATTCAGAAAAGGAAACTACAATGCCTCAGGAAAACAACCTATTGGACACCCAACATCAATCCACAAGAATTTATGTAATCCAGCACTATCTTTATCAATAGAAATGTTCATGCCAAATACCTTATCTTAGAATTGATAATTTGTTAAGGGTACTATCAATCCAAATGAATCCAAATGAAGCAAGGCTCCAAAAACATCTCCAATTTCTACACATCAAGTGGCTTGGTACGTGACTATTGCTACAACTACCACTACAACTAAATAGGGTTATTTAACACACATATCCCCATATCATATAATATGTTAAATGAGTACATTACCGACAAAATCATCCTACTAGATCCTATTCCTCAATATGTAATCTTGAACATATTTTCCTTATTCTAGTTTTGCAATCCCTGCACAGAGTTTATAATGTCCTTGTGCCTCTTCTCATTTCCACCATAACTAGATATTCCATGCACTAGCTTAATTAAGTTGGGTGTATAAGAATTACTCAAGTTGACTAGCCAATAAAACTTTTCGTGAGAATAAATGTGCCAATTGATAGAAACAAGGGAAACTGCGTAGTGGTAATCCCTTCCGTATTGCCAATAAACACGTTTGGATAGTCTCCAAGAGAGCCATGAGCCATCCATACTCATCTTGCTTGTAACAACTGCGTGGTCTTTAACAAATAAGCAACTTCAATTCAAACACTGGCATACTGTTGATTGCAAGATTCCGTGCGGAAAGAAAATATTTGTTTGCGAATTAGCCCCAAATGCAGCGGATGGCCGGACGATTCCTAGTGTACAAAGGAAACAACTACCTCACCTGGCCCAGAGTATTGTGGATATTTCCATAAAAACGAAAGACAAAATAACTCATATCTAGAATATGTTACTTAGCTATCGCTTGGATCTTCTCGAAAGTCACTGATAGCGGATTAGTGCAGTAGATGATCGGCTTGCAATCATGAAAATGCGCGTATTCATCTCTGAGGGGCACATGATATGAGAGCATTAGATAGCTTAGCAGATGCAGCAAGCTGTGTGATCTACCACCAACAAGAATAATAAATAGCAATGATATAATAATAATAACAATAAATAGCAAGCTATGCGATCCACCTAAGTAACCCTCAATATTTACCTACTCAATTTGCAAGATAACTGCCACGTCCAAAGATCACGTACCTTACATTGCACAATATTGCAGCAGATGATCTGCTGCAACCATGAATCTTTTTAGAAACGCGATGGAAAAATGCGTATATTAAATGCATACCTGTAAAGCCATTCACATGCAAGGCCGTAGAGAGGCACTATCGTGTCGTGAAGACCAGAGACTACTCTGGATCTTTAAGAAGAAAAAAACATTGAACTATGAATCTTTATTAAAAGGCAAAAATATTTCATATTTGGATTTGAAGGACGATAGATGGTGTGTTAAAAAAGCAAATAATTACTATTTAAAATAGGAATTAGGAATGAAATGAATGAATTCATAATCAACTCACATTTGGAAAAACAACAAAGTTTTTTATTATTAAATTAAATGAATGAATTCATAATCAACTCACCAAGGCTCATTCAAAATTGGAAAATAATATTAATAAAAAATAAAGTAAGAAATATAATAAATGGAAAACCATGTGGGGCAGTGCATGCAACTCCAGCTGTCTGCATTATGGATACAACTGAACTGATACATCATAGATCGACTCCTCAGGCCCTCAACATCAACTTCCTTTGCTTTAACCATGGTGATGTTTCTGACTATGAATAAGTTTTTTTAAGTTTTTTTCTCTCAGATCTTCATTCTGCAGCTGAAAGTGTTAACTTCATACAATTTAGTCCTTGTCTTTGGTTTCTGTTTTTTGCTAATGATGCCTGCACCAAAATTTTAAGGGATACACAAAAACCAAAGCCTTTTTTCCTTAGTTATTTTTTATTTTTGTATTGTTTTTCTTTCTATTGTTGACAGGTTACAGTCCGTCGACCTTCCTCCTTCGCACGCGGGCTCAAACCATTAGGGTTTTGCTTCAGGGTAAGATCTTCGGCGTATTTGTTTTCATTGTTTTGGCCTTACCAGCCTCTTATGTTATCAACTCTAGCTAATTCCATGGGAATTCTGGTTGTCATGGCATGCCTTGGTACTCGGCTTGCTACTCATTTGGTTTCAATCTCTGTTGGCACTCCCAGTCGATGTCACAGGTGCATTTCGGGTTCTGGGTAGTCTATGTATTTGTTCAAACTCGTATAAGAGTTATTATGTATGTAGTTTCAATAGCCTAGCTTGTGCTACAGCTTAAAGGCCTCGATAGACTATATTTTTTTAAGGGCAATAGCCTCTTTTAAATATATTTGATGTTCTTTTCCTCCTTTGATAATTTGGAGGGCTTTGCCTCTTACGACATTTAAAGCATGTACACTGTTATTTTGTATTCTCTGCACTGATGTTATTTACCGGGTCTCCTACCGCCCAACACACATTTTGAAGGCCCGAAATCTTGGAATGTTCAGATCTTCTAGTCCAAAGATGATGCTTCCATCTTCTGGTCCATAGATGATGCTTCCGTCGTGGGGTTCCCTGCGAATCCATCAGATGATAGGCAACGAAAAATACAATGACCTCATTCATCCAGGTCAGTCTAAAAGTCTGGTATAGGACTCTTATCCAAATTATGTATATTGATAGAGATTCTAGCTTATTCACTGAAACAAGAAATGTTGTATCAAATAATTTTCATATTTGTACAGGTTTTGTTGAGAAGCCACTTTATTTTGGAAAGGAAACGCATACCTAGTCGAATAAATCTTTTGTTTCAGTTTATGCAGAACTTAAGGGAGAAAATGCCAGAAAATGCATAAAAACATTCAGAAATTTATGGAGAAACATTAAAAAATTTACTAAAAAAAATGTATAGTTGCATTGAATAATAAATCTCAGAAATTTAGGGATGGTCATGAATATTAAAGCATAAGCTTACCCACATGTTTTTCTCCTTTTTGATGTAGTTGGAAGAATCGGAATAACATGCTTTAGACCTGAACTTTGCCTGGTAAAATATTTGGACTGAGGCTTGAGAAGGACGCGTGCCTTATAAATAAGATAATAATCACAGCATTCATCAGATCCTTGAACATTTGCGGAGAAGAATCAACACACACCACTGGAGGAAACCATCCCACCGCCTCAAGAACAGATTGAAACTGTGGAACACTGTAAAGAAAAGGCAGATTCTTCGTACACTTCTGTCACGCTAGGTTTACAGTGTTGGACAACCTCCCGAGCTCTGAAGAAGAGGTGCATCTGTGTGGCATGTGGCAAGGGTAAGTGTCAAGTGG
This sequence comes from Pinus tabuliformis, assembly GCA_031772625.1. Classification (NCBI taxonomy): domain Eukaryota; kingdom Viridiplantae; phylum Streptophyta; class Pinopsida; order Pinales; family Pinaceae; genus Pinus; species Pinus tabuliformis. The sequence continues at coordinate 70,869,683 of CM062815.1, forward strand.
CAAGTGTAATAGAGTTTGCATAAGGACACATAAGCAGTCTAAAAGTTTGGATATATATGCAGTTTCAAAATTTGGGAGATGTATGAAGTTTGAAACCTAAAATGTTATAAAAGTTCATGTATGGCAGTCGATGCATGAGTTTTTTGAAACTTTGGATAAAAGTTTGTTAGCCATTTTTGAAACTTTGGATAAAATCTTGTTAGCCATATAACATTACCTCGAGACGCGCGAAGGTTCCAATAAGAGTCTCAAATCAAAACTTCGAATAAAATTTGCATGAAGGGAAATTGCAACCCGAGAATTTGGTTAAATTTCAATAGCGCACAATTTTTTTTGGTCAAAGGACTGATTAATGTCTAGTCAACATCGTATCGATCGCTAGAGTCCCTGCATTGCCGGAGGCAAGGACTAATAATGTGCTTGGGACCGTTATGGAGAATGCAAGAACATGCATTGTGATTTTTTTTATGAATCCCTATCTCAATGATATGATCTGCTTCCAATACCCAAACAAGCTAATTAATCGTCCACATAATTAGTTGTGTTCCAAATTTAAATAATTTATTGACTCTGTAAAACATTTGACGTAAATTCATTCTGCAAACTTCCAACATCTGCTAGATGTAACATTCAAGAATAATCTGCCCAAAAGATGTGAGCCCTACTGCATATTAGGTGACTTGGGGTGGTTAACTCCCTCGTTACTTCGACCTGACATGCTCGTGCACTGCTGATATGTGTCTTCGGGGTTGGGTCCCCTCCTTTTGTTAGAAACAATGTGGGTAATACTAGTTATCGGGTGGCTTGAGGGGATTATTTCCCTTGCTACTTCGTGACCCAATATCTCTGCCTAGTGTTGATCTTGACAGGGCGTGATACATCAGGCTGATTGGAAAACCATTAGAGTGTCACTCCTAAGCGCCCCCAGTTGTGTAATTTATAAATATAATCAGGAACATGCACAATCCCACAAAATTTGATCCCACTTTCAATAGACATGCGCCATAGGTGTTTCTTATGCATCAACAGACAATGCATTGGGCCAGTGCGAGCCTTTATTGGATCCTTCATCTTCTAGATTGCTTATACTGAATTTGGTTCCAAGTGGAATGTATTTATAGATTTAGAATGTGATTTTCGATGTCTTTATATCCTCTATTTATTTCTCGAGGATGTCAACACCACCCAACATGCATGACACATAAGCCATCACTTAGTACATCCATTACACTTAGTACATGAGCCTTCATGGTTGTTGGAACCCATGACAAGTGTGGGATTTCAAGGCAGCTGTCTATAATGCGACTTTTTGGAAGCTTTTTCAGTGGGTTTTTTCGGTCAAAATCCAGTAGCAATTTATTGGAATCGCAAGTTTGATAGCTAGTTTCTGCACAATCAAAGCATCCTAGGGGTTTTCCAGGGTGTGAATCCAAATATGCAGTTAAAAAACCATTTTAAATAATACAAATCAAGATTTAACCTCAATTTTTTCCGCCGGATTCCGTCACCGGAATCTCCAAAAAGTCGCATTATAGACAACTCTGATTTCAAGTCCTTGATTGATTTGAGCATCCCGCCTAATACGCAGCTTCAAAAACCTTAAATATATTTCCAATGGCATAATCCTTAGAAAGTAAATTACTCTCCAGTTCTTTTAAAGTGACACCATTAGTTTAAACATACCTTGTCATCCTATTAAACATTGATACGAGTCACGACTATAATGTGATTGGATGTCATTGATAAAGTTGCAGTGTGAGTAACTGCCATAATTGTGTTATATTGTGTTATATTGTAATTATGGTCTTATCCCTATTGCTTGCATAGTCCCAACACATGGGAAATGCTTGTAAATTTTCCATATGCTATGATGGTGTTCCACGAATTCTATATTTTTAATCTGACATTTTTTCAAAGAGTAGCACACTACATTTGCACTTCCTAATGGAAACTTTGGAAACTTGTATTCATACAATAATGACCTGTCCAACCTTTGAATCTATCAATTGCAATTGTTTGATAATAACCATGCCACTAATTATCACAGTACATAACATAAATAATTTGTAAATCCAAAACTACTATAGCTAAAATAACTTTCACAATGACCATCCATATTCAAATATTTATGTAATAATTTGCAACTGTACTCTTAAAAATTTATGCCCTGTCTTTGGTTGGCCTATATAGGCCCGATATTGTAGCTAGGGTTTGATACCACTTGTAACGTCCCCAACCCTCCCGTTGGTCGATGCCATTCACACAAACTCAAAATTTACAAATATCTCTGAAAATATATGTTCTATTTAACCACAACGTCTAATTTATGTGCACAACAAAACCATAATACCCATGAATCAACATAGCACAAGACATGCTAATTAAACCATGACATGTAAATTCTAAGCATAATTCAACCATAAATACCCAAACCATGTACAACGCAACCAAATACACACATAAAAAGTTTTCAAGCACTTGTTTGTGAAATTCATCGGCTAGTTGCAGACCTGTGATGTTCCTTCCATCCATAGACCATGCTGTTATTTTTCTCTCAACAATCAACCACCTGCAAGCTAGGGTTTCGACTCCACTTAGCATCATCTTCTAGAGATAGGTATGTGCCTTGTACCAACATGACAGAGCCAAGGTACCAAACCTAGAAAACTCCATCCAATAAGCTCACTCTCCCCATCATCCTACAGCAACATGGTGCACACCCTTCTTTGCACATGTAGTACCTCGAGCTGTGCCACCACCTCCAGGGTGTCTTACTCAACTGCCTAAGAATGTCCAAAGTCCTATGGCTCTAGGTGTTCGCGTTGCTCTCACGGGTCTCTATGTATCCTCCATGCTCTTATATCAATCCCTAGAAACCTCCAACCTCCAGGCTCACATCCCCCATCAACCTATACCCAAGTGGCACACATTCGTCTCTAGACTTATAGTTCCTCAGGGTATGCCACCACCTATAAGGTGTCTTACTCAACCAAATAAGGATGGTCTCAGCTCAAGGTCTCCAGGAGTTCCTGTTGCCATCCTGGATATCCAATCTCACTAACTAACTGACTTCCATGAATAGGGAAAAACACCCCTTTATAGCCATGTTTCCCTTTTGTTTATTATTATAATATTAGAATATAATCTTCTCATCAAGACACCTTTTCCTACTATGGAGTCTCGCCCCTGCCCCACACACTCTTTTCTTTTGATTTGGTCTACAGGCATTACATGTTTATTAATATGCATAGATTGAACACATTTACCACATCATGATTTCTAGCCTCAAAGCATATAAAAGCATATACACGTGGGCACATAGGCCCCAACATATAGACATACACACAAGCACACCACCCCAAAAGTAATTCTCAATTCACTAGTCTGATTAATTATGTCCCTTCTCACCAGCCTAATAATAATGACCCTCATACCCATTACATAGGCACACCGACCTTAACCATATTTATAGCTTGGCCCACTAGCCTAGCATGTATATACATATAGAGGCAGATAAGCCTCAATGAGTTTTAGGCTCACTAACCTATTCCACATTCTGGCTCATCAGCCTAATGTCACACATGCATTTGTATGTATCTTTCAAGGGGGTCCTAGTTGAGGGTGTTACAATCATCATTATGAATAAAAATTAATTAATGGATTAAGGACAATAATAAAGGAATTGAAGAATCAAAAAGTGAATATAGGTAACAATTTTTGGCAAGATGCATGTGGAATTGTACTAGGCTTCAAATTGTGATTTAAGAGTTTAGTCAATGAAAGTTATCAATCAAGAGTTTAAAAATTGTTGCATGAAAGTTAATTATTTTGGACAAAACATTTCAAAATATCTCGACCATGCTTTTAATCTTTGTGTAAACTCTCATAGATGATAGATTGCTTAAGCTATAAGACTTCTGACTAAGATTTAGAAAGATTCTCGACTGAGACTTTAGTAGGGTATTTTTTATGGATCCAAATATTATGCCTATTTGTAGTATTATATGCGAGTTTAGTTAATGAAAGTTATCAATCAAGAGTTTAAAAATTGTTGCATGAAAGTTAATTATTTTGGACAAAACATTTCAAAATGTCTCGATCATGCTTTTAACCTTTGTGTAAATTCTCATAGATGAGAGATTGCTTGAGCTATAAGACTTCTGACTAAGATTTAGAAAGATTCTCGAATGAGACTTTAGTAGGGTATTTTTCAAGGATCCAAATATTATGCCTATTTATAGTATTATAGGTGACTATTCTCGTTTGAAAAGTCATACATATAGAATGTAGGAAAACATTCAACAAAAAACATGTTATTTACTATTAAAATTAGTAAATTTTTGGCCGATATTATGCATTTAATCATATATGTGTAAAAAATAAGCAAATTTTTAATCAAATGGTCCAATGTGTTTTTTCAGAAAATGCCCAACAAAAATAGTCAATCAACTAAATTTCACCCCTAAAATTTTCCCTATAATTTAGAAGATTCTTAACCAATAATACTCTAAACTATTGATTGAGAGTTTCTATGATATAAAACCAACATAAATCCCCTCCTATGTTATTTTTTACTTTAAATGAGAATAAGACTCTCCCAGAGAAAATAAAAAAAATTACTAATAAATTCCACGTCATAACCTTCTCCGGACCTCCATGAAACAAATTTCTTAAATACTAAAGAACTCACAAATCATAATTTTTATATTATTCCTATTTTATTTTTTTATTTTCCTTTTAACCTCTAAAATATTTAAATATAAAAACAAAAACAAAAAACCATAACAATTTCCATAAAAAAAAAATAACAATATTACAATTAATACCAAGAAACCTCCTCATAAATGTCTAATCCTAGTTTTAAATTTTGAATATATATATATATATATAAATAATTATTTGCATTCCTAAAATAAATGGAATACCACATGCATAAATTATTACTATTTATTATTATTATTATTTTAATATTTATAATAACGTTTTTAAAAATAAAAATAAATAAACATAAATACATATATCATCAAATGAAAAATATTTATATATCTGAACAAAATCAAACTTCATGTTAAACGATTAAAATCATATGAAGTTGGAATAAAGCATGTTACACTCTATGAGACAAACACATACCCTTAACCTCTGTCATGATGAATAAACAAGGAGGGTTGTGGGGCAACAAGTCCTTGCCAATGGACCTTGTGCGTTGGGTATGATGTTTAGATTCCAGACTACATCGTTTAATAATGACACTTCTTGTCAATGATGGTGAGAGAGCGTCATATAACAATGATGTGTATAATTCCCTGTCCTTGACCTTCATGGAATCATGTATCGTAGGGTCAACTGTGAGTGAGAGGTAAGTTCACTTGACCCATTGTCTAGGATCCCCAATATCCCATTACATCGAAGTGTTCCCATGCCTTTGTTCGGGATAAGAATAGTGATTTGACTGGGAATCCATGTGATTCCTCATGGTAGCATTCATAGATTTATTTTCATATTTATTGACCCCAGTAGCTCCCGCTGATACACTAACACAGCCGCCCTTGATAACCGTTATCAATCACCCAACCCAACCCAACCCGTATCTATAGATGAGGATGGATGGGATCATCAAAGCGAAAACCATATCCTTCTGTTCCCTTTTATTACATACTTTTGGGCCGAACCCGCATGAGCTGGCAATAATAGTTTTGTTTGATGGGGTCCAATTTGCCCTTTTTTCCTTCGTCCATAAATAGAAATGCGAGACGAGGTATTTTGGGGGATTATACTTCCTAAACCTAACTACTTAGATGTTCTTATTAATGATAGGACCTGTGGTTTAACACAAGTGATAAGACTACGATTTGGTCATGAAGGTTTGTTCATTTCTTAGGCAATCAAATGGTGATACAGTGATTGGATGAATACAAACGTGTTTATAGAAAATAAACTTTCTCTATGTAAATCTATTTTGAGACTAGGATTTTCTTGAATTACATTTCAAGATGTTCCTCGATGTTTAGAACATTGAATTACATAAAATTGAACCATAACATAAAGTTTAGAACCATTTTTGTTTATGGCACAAAATTTATCTCCGATCATCTATGGGCAAGGTTGGTGGCTGCAAAATCTTTTTTCGGCTCTTCCAGACACATCCTTGAGATTGTTCTTTCAGGTACATAATTATTTGTACTATGCTACCTGTAAGTTTGCATGACAAGATAAGGTACACATTTCTATGCAGCGTGCTACCTGTAAGTTTGCCTGACCACCGATGGCATAAGAGAATTAAAAAAAAAAGTGTAACCTACTTTTTTAAGTAATGAAATCAGTTAGAGGGTTGACGTGAAAACGAAAAATCCTAAATATATGACATGATGTGAAACACAAAAAACTATATGGAACACCTAGAAAAAATAAAAAATAATTAAAAGGAATGTGACAGATTAAAATGCTCGAAGCCTATAAAACAGTTAAACACATTCACATTCGACCTTTTGTTGTTGATATTTGTTTTCGCTTTGGTTTATCTTAGGTTGCATGGCCATGCATGCTTACATTTATTTTCCCACCAACTTACTGATGATACCATGTGCCCATGAATGAGGTGATAAGTTACAAGTGTCCAAGCAAACGTCTCTCTTCGAATTCATTACTGGCATCCTTTCCTGACAAAGCACTTGAACAACTCAAGAAGGATAGCATCACCATACTTGTTACAAGGGCTTGAAGGTACCGACATGCTGAGAAGAAATGAATGAGCAGGCCGAAAAGATAAAAAAATAAGACACGACCCAGTAGTAGCTTGTATAAGCAGCTCAAACCCACATGAAACTGGAATGCTGGAATCATTGGAAGGAGAGGTGGATGGGATGGATCAATGGATGGATTAGCTTTGGGATCGATGGGGGTGGAGCTGGGTGGATGGGTATTGGAAGGAGAGGTGGATGGGATGGATCAATGGATGGATTAGCTTTGGGATCGATGGGGGTGGAGCTGGGTGGATGGGTATGAGGGAGGGTGAAACATAACCCACATTAAATAGGTGGCCGACAAGTGAAGGTATGAAAGGAAAATGTTTTAGGTGCAAGTACTGATAATTTATGGTAGAAGGAGCACCAATTTCAATAGCATCATAGCCAGATCATGTGCCCGCATCAAAGCAAGCAGAGGTGGAGACAGGTAGTAATGCGGGAATCAAGCACTGAGAATGAAAAGCAAGAGGGAGGTAGAGGTGGTCAATTCAAAGAATAAGATAAGTTCTCTTATTTATTTATATGGGTGTCATTTTAGGGAGTTTCTTTCTTACCGGTTCTCGTGCTTCACATCTTGCCTTAAGCTAAAAAATGAGCTACAAGTTTGTATAGGGCGCATGGTCTGTTGTTTCATCTTTAGATATATATATATATATATAGTATAGTTATTATAGGCATCCAGCTTCCGTCATTCCCTACCTAGCTCACATTTCCCTCTTAGTTAGATATTGAATCTAAGAATAAGAACCAACACTCGTAGTTTAAGATCCTTTAATCCCAACATCAGATTCAACAACAACTGAGTAAGCTGCAAAGGTAGATGGAACAAAAAAAGTTAGAGAGGATCCAATTCCAATTCCAATTGACAAAATTCGTAGTTGAACCCATTGATGCTTGCTTTGATGCTCCCACCTTTGCTTCTTATAATGATAGTTCTTATGCTTCATCGACTGAATAAGCTTAACCGACTGGATCAACAACTTGATCGACTTAAGCAACTGGGTAAAGCTCATCAGCTCAGTTAACTATGGGTTGACCGAATCACGAAGAAAGAAGCAACATGCATGTCACACTTCCCATTCATCTTAAGATTCCAGTATATAAATTACTCCAGCATTTCACGACAGATAAGGAAGCAATTTAGGAAAGAATAGATAAGTTGGTATATTTTGACGAGATTCACATGTATGCTTTTGATTACTTAGTAGAAAAGAAAGAAAATGACAAACAACAAAGGCAAAGATCATATATTTTTTGTTGAAGATTTTTGTTTTTCGTAGTTTTTCCACTTCACCAAGCAATATATTTAATAAAAAAATTCACATATTTCGAAAATATCAAATTTCCTAGTTAGTGTTACATGATGTTGAGAACTATATGCCATCAATAACTTCATATTATGATGAAATTTATTAATATTATCAAACCTCTTAAGATAACGAGGTTAATAAATAAAAATTGTGACAAGTTTTAACTTGGTTTATGCCCTACTCTTGAGCTATTGCAGGTGTAAATGAATGAGGAGAAGATGTCTCATCATTTTGATCACGAAAAAACCGAGAAATATATTTCAAAAAAGAAATGTCGAGTTACAGAGAACAATCCGAACTAAGGAAATATTTCGGGATCACATATATCTTCCACCAGGTTTTTGCACACAAAATCGTGGTTGTCCCTACCTTCAATTGCCCATTCTTTCTAGACAGACTCACTGCCCGCGATATCAATAACTACGAGTGAGATGGGTGGCCTCACAGAATCACCTAGTTTAATGAGTTCTTGTTTGCTAGTCATCAGACTGGTTCATAAGTCGGAGCTCAATTATCTTGGGTAGTTCAAATGAAGATATAGTTTTGTAGCACCTAGCTTGTCTTGACAGGTGGTCAAGCAGTGCTAGTACATGCATATAGCCACAGTTCCGTAGCGCTCATCTTGTTTTAACGGGTGGCTGGTCAAGCAGTGCCAGTATATGTAGATAGCCACAGATAGCCATGTGGTGTGGCTCAAGTTACAAGTCAACATATAAATTCCCAAACCAAACATTTACTGTTAAAATACTAATGCCAACATTACTTTCCAATGGAAAAATGCAAAGGACATAAATCCTTTGATATAAGAAATTATATGAAGAATATAGAACACTGCCTTGAGAAGAGGCCAAATAGTATGACCAAAAGTCTTATTGGAGGGGAAAATAATTACATCTTTCTGATAGGTTGAGCGACAATGTTTTATCAAATATGAAATAAAAACTTTTGTTAGTTGTGACATGAACTAATGCCACAGGACCATTTCGATTACTGTAGTCTCATGCATGATGGAAGGGAATTATAATAAGAATCAATAAATAATAAGAATCAAACACACATCACACTGTGAGACATAGAGAATAACTCCATTGGTTATACAATCACTATGATGATTTTGACCCATAGCTAGTTGTTTATATGCCTTCCTTATTCCTAACGACCCATATAACATGATTTTAGAGTCCTCATTAACTTTTGTACCAACAAACCAACATATTTTCTTTATGTTCATGGTGCTTTTATGTAACTTAAGCACATAGAGCCTAATATCTCATTTGCTGGTTTTTTAGTTACGAAGTGAAACCTTTGATGTATAATACGAATTCCCTTTGTGATCTAGATCTATATCTACTGTACAAAAGTGAACTTTCTCTGACAAAACAAATATTTAATTAAGATATAAAAACCTCATTTTAGTATTTCAAGAGCCTTAACATTAAGCTTATCAACAACCTTATCTAAACATATTTTTAGAGCTTTTGAAAAACAATAATTTTTCGACAACCTAGTACAAAAATGTATTTTAAAATATTGACAAAATAATTGTTAATATTCTGCAACAATGGGTCATTTTCCTATAAATAATTAACATATATTTCGTTGAATTTTGTTAAGAAATGGAAAGAAAAATTTGAAATAAGCTTACACACTAAAACTAGCAGCTCATAGGTGAGCAAGATACACCTAGAGATTGCCCCTTTAGTACCACTCTCTCTCATTAATCATCAAATCAGAAATATATAAGTTTACATTCAATTTAGGGAGATCAAAACTATCTCCTAGAAAATAGGAACTAACTCTAATCTAGGACACACACAATTGTGAAACAAACTTTCTCCATTATTTTCAACTCTCCCCCTTAATGGAGAAAGGATTCACTTGCACACCTAACATCTCCCTAAACAATTCAAATTTAATCTTCCCAAGAGGCTTGGTGAAGATATCAACTACATTTTCACAAGTGTTACAATATTCAATAAAAAATTCTTTGGACTAAACCTTTTCTCTAACAAAATGAAATTGAGTATCAATATGTTTTATGTTTTTATGAAAAACAAGATTATTTTCTAGCTTGATTGAACTTTGGTTGTCGCATTTAATCACTATAACATCCTTTTGTTCTTCTCCTACATCATGAAGAAGTCTTCTCAACCAAATTGCTTCACAAGTGGCTGCACATACAACTTGATACTCTACTTTTGTTGATGATAAAGATACAATACTCTACTTTTTACTGCTCCAAGAAATGACCCCGGACCCAATATTGAAAGCATACCCAATTATAGATCTTCTATCGTCCAAATCTCCAACTCAATCTGAATCTGAGGACACCTTTTTCTACCACCCAATGATTTTCAAGATGTTTTGACATGAACAAACTCAACACATTCACTGAATATGCTAAGTCAGGTCTAGTTGTAGTCAAATAAGTCAAACTTCCAACTACTTGTCTGTACAATGTAACGTCCACCTCTTTAGGACCATCATCACTTTGAAATTTAGCATTTTGTTGTATAGGTACTTATTGGCTTAGTGGGTCTTGACCCAGGTTCAGAGTTAAGTTCGCCAAACAAATCCATACACTACTGGTCCGTTCGGCTTCAACCAACGAAGCGCGGACTGAAGTCTCACCCAAAGCAGTATGGGGGGACGCTGGAACTAAGTTTCCGCACCCAGAGATGATTATGATGTCGTTTTATGCCCTAAACCTTCCTTCACATAGATCAATAAGCCCTTGAGGCTTATCGATATAACTCCCTCTTACCACCCTCTAGGCCTTCGCGAAGGTCTATGACTACCTTTCACAGACCCTAAAGAGGCGAATCAACCACTTACACGCCTCTGTAATAACTCCTAAGTCTGTTATTACCTAGATCGGCTTAAGTCTCTGATATCTTTAACATGCATTAAGATATTCTTTGCATAAACAAATATTATTACTTGCATTCATATAACAATGTAAATCATGCAGAATTGCGCATCAATACAGTATTAAATCCTAAACCCAATATTCATCATAACATAAATGCATTCATTCATGACATAAGTAAATGGGCAAAACACAGATATTTCCAGAATAATCTCTTTATTGATGCCTCAGATTTTCTTACATACTCAAGACTACCCTGTGCACTTAGCTGCAGGGGCCCGTGCACTCAGCTGCAGGGGTCCGCGCACTCAGCTGCGGACTCTACTCTAGGCCTCTACGCATACAGCTACAGAGCCTCTCTTCTACTCTAACACTCTCCGCTCTTCACTTCTAATGACCCATCAACTATGAACTTTACTGAACTGAAATGCCTTAGACTCTCTAAGATTCTCCTTTTTATACAATCCCATGGTCAGCGGACCATGGGTAGGTCTATACAAGATGACACAAATTACATAAAATAAGGGAAAATCCCTTTATGACACTTACTATCTACAGGCTCCGCGACCATAACTTGCGGAGAATTTACACTTTACATCACAAAAACTTGGGCTTTGTGCCCCAAAATTGACCGAAGGGGACCTTGTCCCAATAGGTTCCCAACACAAATATCGTGACTCACCCTTGAGTCACTCTGTGGGTGCGGAGACGTCCTAGCTTTACTTGCGCCACTGCTACCTCAACCACACTCTGTGTCGCTGCTTGCTTGAGCTGCTCAACCAGCTGCTCGGTCGCTGGTCCTGCACTGTCTTCTTTGACCTTATGCTGTGTCCTCTGTAGGCCTGCCAGCTTCTCTTCAATGGCGGCAGAGATAACATATGCCTTGTCTAACCAAGGCTCCAATCTAGCCTTGAGGACTGCCTCTTTGCGTTGCGCTACCTCCACCTGTTCGAGCAACTACTTTGCCTCATGTAGCTTAGCCAGTCGTTGTGAGATAAAGACGGTGTGCATCGTTGCTCTTGCTTCGTCATACTGTTGTTGCAATTCCCAGGCCTCTGTGTTCAACCTCTGTAGGTTAGGATCCTCCTGTTGAGTTGTAACAACCTCCATCGACTGTTCAAAGAGCACAGTACAATCCGCCACCATGGCATCCATTGTCGCTACTACATCCTTTACAACTATCTCATGTTGTTTTCTGACCTCTGGTGGAGTTAAAGGTTGCAACTTCAACTCAAGCTCTGTCATTTTAAGGTTTATTTCAAACTAAACCTTGGCCATCTCTGTCCTTGCATCGCGGAATCCTGCAGCCAATTTCCTAAACTTGGCCTCCACCAACGCTTCTTCTGGGATATGCAGCTCCAGAACGGTTATTCATGCTTCAGCTACCACTGCTGCGGTGCGCTTATTCTTCTCTAAACCTTCTTCCAGGATTCTAGCGCAAATGTCTTCTCAACGAATATTTGTTCGTTGTTGGATTTCTACTCACTAATCATGCTCAGCACGCGCTGCTCTCGGGCCTTAAGCTCTTCAATCACACCTTCTTGTAGTGTGTGAAGGAATTCACTGGGGAGCGTGGCCAAGTTGAGGCCAACATTCCCCAATGTGCTAGCTATTGGAATAGGAGAGGGAGATATCTACCCACTGAGTGCTATCCCTTGAGATGTATTGGTGATCTTAATTTCTCTGATTAAGGGAAGCCAGCTTCCACTAATCTCAATACCATTGTCCCTGTTGAGATTATGTGGATGTTTGATAATCTCAAGAGCTTCTCTAATCTTTCGCCTATGATGTTGTTCTTCTCTTGCGACAATAGAGGCATTTTCCAAACAGACATGGTGCTTAGTTTTTGAGGAATGCTCTGCCAGGGCCGAAGTACGAGATCTTTCATTCCTAATATCAGCTCCATGTTCTTTGACTCTTGTCTACAAGGAGTGACCTGTTTCACCAATGTAACTTTTTCCACATGAACAATCTATTTTATAGACTCCCTTAAGTTGATGTCTATCAATATTATCTTTGACAGACCTCATTCCTTGCCTAATAGTTCCAGGTGCTGAGAATTGCGTGATTATGTTTTTCTTTCTCAGGATTTTAGCAATCTTATCTGTCACTCCTTGAATATAAGGTAGAAATACCCTACCACACTGAGGTTGGTCTTGAGCCTTAGGTTCCTGAGATAACACCCTTCTTTCAGCTCTCTCTATAGCTATTTTAATTTCTTTTTCTTTGTAGCCTATACCCTTAAAAGTCAAAACTAAATGCTTCTTCTCTTTATCTAGATGCTTAGAGTCAGAAATTCGAAGGGCTCTGATAGCCAGAGTGTTTAGAACACCAACATTCTGGGTTGGGTGATGGTGGGAATCAGCATGGAGGTAGCTTTCTGTGTGGGTTGACTTCCTGAAAACCTTATGCCCTAAAGATCCATCTTCCTTCCTAATGATGAGTACGTCTAGAAATGGGATGCTCATATTTTCTTCTAGCTCCATAGTAAATTTTATTTTCGGAGAGATGGAGTTCAGGTGAATAAAAAACTTATCAAGCTCAGTTTTACCATGAGTCCATTTTATATTGGTATCATCGACGAATCGTTTCCACCAAACTGGCTTCAAAGGGTATGATGCAAGGGCTTTCTTTTCAAAGTATTCCATGTATAAGTTAGCCACAATTGGCGAAAGGGGTTATCCCATTGCCAAAAAATGGTTTTTACTGTGGTTTCTCCGGTAACTAAGTCAAAAGTTTTGATGATGTCGCTTGCAAACGCTTTCAGTATACCTTGAAAGGTAGAGCATCTATATGGTATAACAATATTCCATCCATTTCAATCTGAAACTGGAGGGAGTCTAAGAAGTTGTTTCTTGAGAAATTTGATGAAGATAAGACTCCCTCCATGTTGCTGAAAGAACTTGGGAATTTGAAAGTGGGGGAAAGAACGAATCAAAGATATTAATAAAAGATTCATTCGATTACTAAATAAGTTCCCCACGGATGTGCAACCTCACGATGATATTACTAAATCTTATTATACATTTGCCTTGCCAATTAACATTTCTGTTTTCGTGAAGAGAGTTGTGAAGTAGACATTGGCCTTGAATTTTGCATAAGCTCTCGCTGTAGAAATTTTTTTTTGATCCATTGGAGTCATCGCAGATGATGACAATTCTAAAGATTCCAAAGAAACTGGTAAGAAGAACCAAGCCTCTTCCAGTAGAACAAAGGACAAATATTCTTTCAACATGGAGAGCTTAACCAAGTCTCTGAAGTTTCTCACAAATGAAAATTTAGAATTGAAGAGATGGTCAAGCGAGGCATATACTACTAGCAGCAAATATTCTAGGCCATCGTTCTTTAAAAGAAACAACAACTCACAACAGGCCAAATCTACTCAGAGTTCCAACACAGTGTTCAACATTGAAAGTTTGGGCATGGACAATTTTTGCACTTTCCATCAAGAGAAACATTCTGAGAAGACATGCCCACAGTGGAATCATAATATGAACACTATGATGGAAAACCTTGTTGGTACTCTTTTGATAGAGGAATAGTCTAAGCAGAATGAGGAGACAAATGACACTGCCATGACCGAAGATAATTTGAGTATTGGACATTCAGTAAACATGTTCAATATTATATACAATTAGGGGTTTTATCCAGTGCATTATATTAGATATCATTTTTTGAATTCAACTGCGTTAAGTATGTCATTCACATATAACCATTTCCATGAGAGGTAGCTGTAATTGACTAATTTCTCATGATTTTGAATAGTTCACTTAGTCATTTACGACTACCTCTCATGGAAATGGTTATACGTGAATGTCTTACTTAATGCAATTGAATCCCAAAAATGATATCTAATATAATGCACTACGTAAACCCCCTAATACTTAAATTCAAAAAGAGTGAAGGGATCTCTACTTGAATGGTTCATGACGCACAATACTTGCTAAGGTTTTGCAAATGGGGTAGCAAGCTAAGTGGGCTTGATTGTGGGCAAAACTCCACAGTTAAGCGCACTTGAGCCAAAGGCGATCTGGGATGGGTGACCTCACGGGAAGTCCTAGTTAACGGGTGCAAGCCCCAGAAGTGATGATTGACGCTATGTCATTCATTTCACTAGTTTCAATCCCACTTCTTCACTCTTGTGAGCATCACCCGATGCAATGAGTGCTAAGTGAACTATTCAAAATCATGAGAAATTAGTTAGCTACGACTACCTCTGATGGAAATGGTCATACGTGAATGACTTACTTAACGTAGTTGAATCCCAAAAATGATATCTAATTATATACAATGCTGACAAACAAAGTGTTTATCAACAGACAATGAGTGAAGCTCCCACTAAACAGTCAACTGTTGTTACAATCACAGGATCAAAGGACATGTTTCTGAGAAAGAGATCAAGAAACAATTGTTACGCAGAATTCTTCCACCTTCAAATCCCACTCAAAATTCACATAACAAGTTTGGAGGTTCTCCTGCTTCAAAGATCACTTCCAGTAACAACAAAAAACAAGTCCAACACTCCTACTACTGTAGATAATGCTACACCACCTGAATCTTCAGCACAACATGTTTTGATGGTTAGCACATATTGCAATATTACGAAGGATATGAAAAGAACTCGTGTGAACATTTCACTCTTCGAGCTCACAAGGATAACAGGCCAGTATGACCCGATTCTCCAGGCACTTTCATCACACACTCCGACAGGTAAAGAGGGTTCTGTATTGCAGGTAATGTTCAATTACTATCTTGATATCCTTGAATCTATTGTAAATGTTGTAAATCTAAATTCTGACACACTCTGCCCACCTTTTGTATTAACTTTCAAAATTTTCAATTATAATGTTCACAATTGTTTAGTCGATTTTAGTGCATCCGCAAATGTGATGCCATTATAAATTGCTAAGAAAATCAATGCACAATGGGATAAGGCTGATGCATGGATTATACAGCTGGACAGATCATTTGTTCAGGCTATACGTAAACTCATGAATGTTCTTATCCATCTTTCATCTAATCATCACATTAATCAATGTATCAATATTATGGTTGTAGACATTTCGGAAGCGTATGCTTTACTGTTATGCAAATATTGGTCTAGAAAACTTCAAGGATACTTTGCGACAGACTAGTCTCACTTATGGCTTTCGTTCAAGGGAAAAAATAATCACATTTGAGCTAACATTGAGCACTAGATGAAGCGCATTGTGACACAACTTGAAAAAAAAACGATGGGCTTCGTAGAAGTCATTTTCAGGAATTATTTTTTGGAGGTTGATCACATATGTTATCTAGCTCAACCTTCATCAGTCCCACCAGATGAATAGTTGGAACTCCTTCCTAGAAATCTAACTAGTGATAATGACCTTTGTACAGTAGATATAGGTAGTACTAGTGTAGGACATAGCTCTAGTATTTCTAGTTTTTGGACTTTATATTTTGACAATTTGAAAACATAGGAGGGGTCTGGAGCTAGTTGTGTTTTAGTAGACCCGCAATAGAGAAAATATCTTATCTATTTTCGCTTGGAATTTGAGTGCACCAACAACATCACAAAATACGAAGCGCTCATATTGGGTCTAAAGAAAGACATCGAACTCAAAGTTGAGGTACTCAAAGCAATAGGTGACTCTGAGATCATTGTATGATAGGTACATAATACAATACACTGTGTGTCACCTAATCTTAAAGGTTATCAACAAGAGGTATGGCATTTAATTTCACAATTCCAATCTTTCAATGTTATTTATGTTCCTAGGATTCGTAGTGTTGTTGGTGATACATTGGAAATTTTTTTTTGCTAGGTTGTCACTACTAGGGATGGCTTTTCTATTGAAATTATTTATAAGCCATTTTCCCCTGATAATATCACTAACTTTCTTATTTTCAATGACGACCAATAGATACTAGAATTTATGGTGAATGCCAATATCTTTAAGGATACAACCATTGATGAGGACAAGCACAATAAAACATTGCAGGATGTAGCACGAATGAGCAAAGAAAACCCCATGCCTAAGGGCGTGGTGTCACTTGAAAAGTTGTATGACTTGCAAAATTGCTTCAAGGCACCAGTGAATGCGAAGAATCACAGTTCAAATCTGTCGTAGGAGCAGATTAATATTCGTACAAAAAAATATCTGAAGTATGTCAATCTCGATACTTGTTGCACACCCCAGGGGCGATAAGATTTCATCTACCTTTTTAAGTAGTACCAAGATCTCTTCACGTGGAAATATGATGATCTCAAAACTTATGACACGCAGATAATCCAACATGTGATTCCAATCAAGGAAGGGGCAAAACCTTTTCAACAGAATCTAAGGAAAGTGCATTTGACGCTTGAGCCTCTAATTCAGAAAGAATTATGAAAGCTGCTAGATGATCATATCATCTTTAAATTGCGACATTCAATGTGGGTTTTAAATTTAGTCCCTGGAAGAAAGAAGTCCAGAGAAATATGTTTGTGTGTATATTTTCGCAATCTTAACTGCACCTCAGAAAAAGATAACTACCCAGTGTCGTTGATGGAGCAGATTCTGCAAATAGTATCAGGGTCAGAAATGTTTTCCTTGATCGATGGTTTTTTAGGTTACAACCAAGTTCTAGTGTTAGAACCTGACAAACATAAAATAAATTTTCGAATAAAGTGGGGCACATTTACTTTCAAAAGAATTCCATTTGGATTTATCAACACAGGTGAAACTTTCCAACGTGCGATGGAAATCGCATTCCGTGGTCTGATTGGCTAGAGCATAGTGGTCTACCTTGATGATGTAATAATGTTTTCCAAGAGAAGATCAGATCACTTACGCAATTTGAAACAAATTTTTGATCGATGTGATAAATAAGGGATATCACTTAATCCCGAGAAGATCATTTTCGTAGTGTCCGAGGGGAATTTATTGGGCTACATTATCACAAAAAGTGGGATTAAGGTGGACCCTAAAAGGGGAAGAGATATCACACATATTCCTTTCCCCGTGAACAAGAAAGCCATGCAGTCCTTCTTGGGAAAAATTAACTCCCTCTCCAAATTCATCTCCAATTACGCACAGATTGTGAAACCAATGCAGGAGATTGTAAAGAAGGATGCAATATACAAATGGGATAAACGGGAAAATGATTCATTCTCCTGTATGAATGAAGTTATCACAGAAGCACCAAAATTGTATAGTCTAGACATAAAAAAAGATTTCCTACTCTACACTTTCGCTTTTGATTCTTCTCTTGTTGTTGTTCTTACACAAAAATATGATCAACATAATGAAAAACCTATATCATTCATGAGTACCAACTTACAAGGGCCTGAACTTAAATATCCCACCATCGATAAAAATTCTTACGTAGTATATAAGGCAGTGAAACAATTTCGGCCTTACCTTCTAAAGAATCGTTGTGTTAAATTTGTGCCACAACCAGTATTCAAATCATTTTTCGTTCAAAAAGAGCTGGGTGAAAGAAGGGAGAAGTCGATGACTGGATTACAAGAGTACGACCTTAATTTCAAACTAGTTCACACTATCAAAGGCCATGGTCTTTGTTGGCCAGTAGTTGAAGCGGTAAACATACTAGAAGATGATTCTTCTGGATGGGAGAAGGAGATTGAAATGTATAATATCGAATGTGTTGACCCCACTAACACATCAACCTCTTGGTACACAAACATGTGACAATATCTTGAGCATGATATTGTGTCATATCACTTATTTGCAAGACAAAAGAGGTAAATCTGATTGAAATCTCTATCTTATCATTTGTTACATGGGGTGCTTTTTAGAAAGCACTACGATAGAGTCTTGATCAGATACTTGGAAGCACTCGATTTGGAAAAGGTTATGTGTGACTTCCATGAAAGATCAATGAGAGGAAATTTCATAGGTGACACAATGGCACACAAAGTTATGCGGGCTGATTTTTATTGGCCCACATTGTTCAAATATTATCATTCTTATACTCACAAGTGTCCGGTCTGTCAGAGATGTGTCAGTCGAGAAAAGAAGTCAACCACCTCATTACAACCCAACATTGTAGAAGAACTATTTCAACAATGGGGCCTAGATGTTATTGGCGATATCTTTCTGCACTCATCGAAGCAACACTTCTATATTCTCATTGCTACAGATTGCTTCATGCAGTGCACGGAAGTGGTTCCCCTCAAGTAAGTGAATGATCACGAAGTTTTCAACTTCCTCAAATAGAATATTATTACCAGGTTTGGATTTCCGAATTCACTTGTTTTTGAGAATGAAATGTATTTTTCATCATTGAAACTTTATGATTTTAGATTGGAAAATGGTATTGTATTGAAACACTCATCAAATTATTACCCGCAGGGAAACAACCTTACTGAATCAACCAATAAAAATCTTATTCGCATAATAAAAAGTATGGTCTCCTTCGAACAAAAGAACTATAATTATGCTTTGGTGAATGCCCTATGGGTTGACCGTGTCATGCCTAAAACTTCTTTGAATACCTCTCCTTACTTCCTAGTGTATGGAAAAGAAGCCATCGTACCTTCAAACATCTAACTACCTTCCCTTCAAATTTTGCAAGAATCCCAGGGTAAGCCTTACCCCTTAGTTCATTGTAGGATAGAAACTCTCCTTAAGTTATAGGAACAAATAAATAAATCAGAAGAAAAATGTTTGTTCATTAGAGTCATATCAGGATATGGTTTGACAAGAAGTCTGTGGGGAAAAGTGAATTCAGTGTGGGTGACCTTGTCTTGAAGTGCGACAAAACCCATGATGATAAGGGGAAATAGACTAAGTTCCAATCCTTGTGGATCAAACCATATGTTGTTCTTGAGAAGCCTGTCCATCACACTTATCATCTCCAATCTTTGGATGGGAATACTGACTCTCTTCCTATAAATGGAAAATATTTGAAATAATATTTCCAAATAAGAGTCTAGGGTTGTGCCCTACCCTATGTACATAGTTTGTTGTTTTGTTTTGGTTGTGTTAAGTTTTTTTTTTGTTTTCTTTTGTCCATTTATGTGAATAGGTGTCAAGTGAGTTGTTGTGGGGAAAAATGCCTATTTAGGACGATCCTATCCACCTAAGGTGTGACAGCGCCTTAGCAACAAACGAATACAGCTATCATGATTTCTTCCTTTATGAAATATGAAAGAGAGGAGATCGGTAGACTTACCGTTGCCTTTCGGTTGTCCCTCGAACTAGATCCTCTTCTCTTTGTGTGTCCACAGCTACTTGCTTCCTCGCTTGATCAAGAGAACAACTACTTGAATCCCACGAGATCACAAGAGAACAGCTACCTGTGACAAGAGAACAGCTACTTGCAACAAGAGAAGAACACAATACAAAGGCAAATATACATATTCATAAATGATTCAGGATTAGAAGTAAATCAAATATACTAATGGAATTACACAGAATACACCAGCATATAGGAAAGAATCAAGATTGCTTTATTGAAAGTAACAGTGTTTAGGAAGAGATACAACCCATAGGGCTCCAACCCAGCATCTCCTTCCCAGTAGAATGGAATTCTTTCTTCAGCTCCTTTCAAAGCATAACACACCCAATATTTCTAGCCACAAACCAACAACAATTCTTTGCAAATACTAAATTCCAGCCTCCCTAGACCTCATGAGAGAGATCTATATATAGGAGTTTTGGAGAAAGGATGAGTCAACTTGAGGCTGGTATGAAGCTGACTAGTGTCCTCTCCCACTTCAGTTCTTGAGTCCACTTGGAGGTTCTTGCTTCCACTTGGATATTTGGAACCTCTTACTCATCACCAGTCGAATTCCCTAATCCAAGTGTCATTTTGGAAGCTTCCTGGGCATTGACACCTTGAGGAATGACTCTGCCACATGTCCAAACTCGCCCAGCGCAGGTAGCCTTCTTTGCAGTTGACATTCAACGCAGGTAGACAGTGGAGCAGTTGACATTCAACACAGATGCTCAGTGGAGCAGTTGACATGATCCATAATTGCCTTGTTTTTGAGTGTTTTCAGGTGGAGAACTTTTGTTAAGTGCTGTGGTTTGCTGGCCTTGTTCCTCTAGGGGTAGGAACAACATGTTTAGGGACTTTGGATCCCTTGATTATTGACATTTCATGCTCAGTGATGCAAGGCACAAAAATGTCTATAACAGTTGCCCCCTAAAGTATGAGGCCGTTTATCGGGTGAAATGCTTTATCCAGGAGGGTCCGAAGTTCATCCATCTGCTGGGAGGAGACCTGTAATAAAATACAATACAATACATTATGATCCATTCTGCTTTCATGATCTAGCTGAGGCGGGCATTCCCATGCTCAGCTTTATAAATTCATTTTTGTACATAGAACGGACGATCATCTGATGGTAGACTGATAATTTTGGTGAAAATTATCATCCTTTGAGTAGGATGATCATCTGCTGCAATGATGTACATGTCAAATGTCTTTATGTTTCCTGAATATATATCGCAGCCCGGATGGATGAAACTAGATCCGGGGTCTTCAAAATCGTTCGATCTTCACTCTAAGTACAAGTCGATCCATGTGAGAATTGCGCTGAAGTCGAACATGGAAAGACATCGCTTGATTACCGGTCAATGATGTAAACCGTTAACAAGCACGAGAGGAATCACCGATAATGATAATGACCCTCAAGGTACTGCAGTACAATTCACATGGTGTGAATAAAGGACTTGGCGTCGAACACCACGCAAAATCTTCTGGTCGAAGGTCATTGATGTATACCTGTCGCCGGAAGTGAGAAACTTGCCATTGAGGCATGCAAGCTTCAAAGTACTGAAGGGGTTGTTCCTAGATCAACTCCTTGGATAATGAGCTGATGTCGACAAGGAGCGATCCGTCAAAGGAGGGCCTTAATGAATCCCACATCAGTGACACGGAACGGAGCTAATGATTTTAATGGAGGTGAAAACAATCTGTGACATATGATTCAGGGTGGCGGTCATGAATGGATGAAGGATAATGTATGGCAGTGGATGGGACCCGGTTGACTCTTTCTGAACGACTTCTCTTGAACATATGGCGACACTGATGCGATGGATCGGTAGCATTACCCCAAATATGGATGGTATGGCAAGACCATGGTGATGTGACCGGTGAATGAAACAACCCAACCCGAGTGTGGTACGGAGGAAAAGTGTCATGTTCAAGAGCAACCTGCTACCATCAAAGTTTTCTTGATCTTTCCCAATTTTTCCCCAGTCATTGCTGACCAGTACCTCTTTATTTTTGTCAAGCTTGAGGAGGATAACATATGCTTGTTCTATAACCTGCCCTTCGGGCAAGCCCATCGCTATGTTTTAACGAGCCTAGCGATAGGGAAACTCGTTCTCGTCTAAAGATAAGTTTGTCGCTATTTATCATTTTAACGAGTCTAACGACAAGGATAACTCGGTCCTTTTCATTTTTAGAGAGTCTGAAAAGGTACATAAAGTTAACTCCAAAATTCCTTTTTCGTCATCTAATCCCTTAAGTCCGAAAAAGTATAAAACAATACAGAAGGGATGAGTTTTCGATAACTTTAACGAGCCGAACAAAACAAGCGCTCGATCTTTTTGTGAAATAATCCCTCAGGTCCAAAAAGCTTAAAATCTAGAGGAGGGATAGCTCTTCCAGTCCTTTAACGAGCTGGAAGGCCAAAACTCGGCAATCTTTTCATATTTTACGAGTCAGCTAAAAAGAGCTTAAAGAAGACTCATCTTTTGAGGAACGAGTGATAAACAGGGATAGCAATTGATTCCAGGTACAGGTTGGAATTTTACAATCACGGCAGTGTCACAAGGATGGCTAGGTGAACTCACTCTTCGCAGCTGTTCCTCAAAATGGGTAAACAATCATATGGAGGTGAACGATCGGCCAAATGAAAGATGGAGGTGGCAGGTGCAAACACGACCAAGGCTTTTATGGCTGATAAATTTACGATCACAGCGGTTATTTACCGAGATAGGTTCATTTTTTAGTTAAAAATGAGCTTAAACTCTGGAGGAAACATTGCTCACTGCTTATATTTATTTTTTAACGAGCATGAAGACCACGTTAAAATTGCTCGGATCTTGCGTTTATTTTTTAACGAGCATGAACTTTATGCTAAAACTGCTCGATTATATGGTCAAATTTTGATTTTTTACCGTTACTAGCTTTTCTCTTTCCAAGAATAGTACTGTATTTTCAATAGCTGCATCAAACTTAGTTAGAAATACATAATCATGAGATGAAAACCCTAATATTTTGCTTTGAACTACGTAAAAAGCTATTAAAAAGTGTTTTTACCTCTCATTTTACCATTTCATTTGCGTTTGGTTTGTTGGAGCTTTGGAGGTGCCTCTTCCCCCTTGATTTTCACCAGCTGATTTCGGGAGATTCTGTGGACGATTCTCGGCACCGTCTGGACCAGGTAGGAGCTAAACCTTAGCTCTTTCTTTTCATGGTTTCCTTTCTTCATTCCGTGCCTGTTTTCCAGTCTTTCTGAGCCTCAGGGGTTTTGCTAGGGCGCCCTAACTTCAGCGCAGGTTGCCCATTCGAAACCTGCATTGAATGTCAAGCTGCCTTAAGGCAGCCTGACCTTCAACGCAGGTAGGGCACTCTCTGCCTGCGTTGGGCTCAGAAAACTGAGTTTTTAGCACATTTTTTGATGAATTTTCGCCAGTTTCTCATCAAACTCAGGAACTTACTCCTTCTCTTGTTTGTTTTGCAGAGATCCTTGAACAAAATGTCCCTTACATGGCGAGAACGAGAACATGAAGAGGAGGACATGATTTCCCTCCATGACCCTGTCACGGTAAACGCGCTGCGGAACTCTGGCCTGCTGAAGTTTTTCCGTATCTCTAGCATGAGAGCACAGATCACTTTGCTGCAGTATATGCTTGATGCTTGGGATCCCATTAACCAAGTATTCCAGATTAGGGGAAAATCCATCCCCTTGACCATAGAGGACATTTACTTCTTGACTGGATTGTCAAGGTGAGGTGCCCCCATTTCTTTGTCAAGTTCGGCCCGGGGGACTGACTCCGTGAGAGATTATGTCCGCCAGTATTGCAGGGAAGGTTCCCAGCCGAGCAGAGACGGCAAGGTTGTTATCCGTGAGATTACTGACAGGTCTCTCAGGTCCATTCTGTATACCATTGGTAGGATGGCCGGTAGCGCAGCTCTACATGTTGCCAACAGATCTTATGTGCAGCACGCCTTGGAGTGTCTCCAACCGAAAGTATTCAACTGGTGTGATGCAGTACTTGTTCAGATGAAAAGTCAGTTGACCAAGGTAAAGGACGGGAAGCTGAAGAACTTTGGATTTGGTTCTATTCTGACTGCCTTCGCCTTGGAGAAAATCCCACTGATGCAGCCTCAATATATTATACTCGACTTGCCTTCTCCGACCGAGCCACGCATGTAGAGGTGGGTCGATCACATGTCTAGGCATGTTGGTCAACCTCAAATTACTTTCACTGATGCCTTCTTCAGGTGGTTCGAGCGCCAGGAGATGGTCTTTTCCGAGTATCCATATGTGGGTATGGATTTCCGAGGTGATCCGGATTTGGTGTTACCGGATGGCGAACAGTGGGGCGCTATTGGTAAACTCTTTGACCATATCACTGTTTACTGTTTTTATTCATAATGTTGTTGTGCTTTATTCTATCAAGACTTTTAATCATACTCTTGGATGCATGCAGATGTTGGTCCTGTTCGTCCAGCAGTTCGTCCGAGACCGCCAGTTGCTGCCCCGGCAGTGGAGCCTGCTGGGAGAGTTATTCTTCGCGACCTTGACGATACTGAGACCCTTACAGCTGTGCAGGAGCAGGTTGAGAGCCTTACTCTCGGTATTCCGGATGTACGGATCGATGAGTTACCTTTACAGTTGCAGCGGCATACTACTGGTGTGCCTAGACGATGGACTCGTCTCTTGCGCATGATTGCACAGGCCGTGACGTGCTATCATGAGCACCACTAGGCTAGGCTGCCCCCTAGCACTTTTGAGTTTTTGGGTCATATGACCGATTTTGTCTTGGTTACAGAACATTATGTATGAACGATAAACAGCTTATATATATTTTGATTTTCGAGTTTTATTCTGGTTGAGTTATATGATCCATATGTACAATCATTGATGATGTATCCCCTTTTTACAAATGTCGCAAATGTCTATCTAACACATAATTTGCTAATGAGTCGGTTAATGTGTTTAAGTTTCTGGAAATATGCTGGTATTGAATTGAATCAAATTGTCTTTCCAAAATCTTAACCCTTAGGAACATGCGATAAATAGCTGGATTGCGAACGGAATATATACCATTGAGTTGTAGTATTACGAGCTGTGAGTCTAGCCTGACAATTAGTCGGCATATGCCATGTGTGATGGCATCAAAGAGTAGTTCTATCAACGCGCTATACTTAGCGATGTTATTCGTTGATTTCCCAATACACACACCTCTGAAACTTACTAACTCACCGCTTGGATCAAAAATGGCCCAGGCTGCGGAGGATAGGTTCCGCGAACTACGACTCGCTCCGTCGGCATATCCAACACATGTCTCCAGAAGGTTTGACATCTGCAACAAATGAAAAAGGTGGATCACTCGACCAGAACAAATACTTTAGCGAAAACAAAATACAACAAAAGCATGCAGGTTACTATTTAAGCATAGTAACGCTTGAGGTACAACCCGTTACGGGGCTGCGCCAGTGGAATTCCGTCATAATCCATTAACTCGTAGGCTCCTTTTGCTAACACCCTTTTAACAATATAGGGGCCCATCCATAAGGATTTGAATTTACCTGCTCCCAATTTATCGGATTCTTGGTCATAAAGCAAGACCAAATCACCTTCTGAGAAGACACGGGGTTTGACATTTTTGTCGAACTGCGCTTTGACTCGTTTCTTATGGGCTTCGTTAGCCAAAGCGACATCACGACGGGTTTCATCCAATTGGATTAATTCCAAGAAACGAGCCTCTTCTTCTGAAGTTCCGGGGAGGAGATCAATTGCGAGTTTAAGCGACGAAATTTCGCACTGGATTGGCAAGCCTGCTTCCAGACCATACACCAGTTGAAAAGGTGTGAACCCGGTTGCGTTCTTTACCGACGTTCGGTAAGCCCACAAGGCTGAGTACAGGATTAGGTGCCACCTTCTTTTATGAACCCCGATCATCCTTTGCAACATACGCTTCAGGACCTTGTTGATTGCTTCAACTTGTCCGTTGGCTTGCGGATAATACGGGGTAGAGCTGTCGTGAGATAGCCCTAGCTTGGCAGCTAATTCGACCATCATGTGATTGCGAAAATGCGACCCATGATCTGTTACTATAGCCTGTGGTACGCCGAACCTGGCGACTACATGATTAAAAAAGAAAAGGGCAGCTGTTTCACCAGTGTTATCCAATGTAGGCATCGCCTCAGCCCATTTGGTAAAATAGTCAACAGCGACTATAATATACCCATGCCCCCCGGTCGAGGTGGGGTTACATTGCATGAAATCGATGCCCCATTTGGCGAAAGGCCCAACAGCAACTATTGGTTGTAAAGGTGCGGGTGGTCTTCTGGTCTTGCTATCAAAAATTTGACAAGCATGGCAAATTCTGACTGCGATTATGCGATCTTTGAACATGGTTGGCCAGAAGTATCCTGCTCGTAAGATTTTTTGTGCTATTGCATATCCAGATTGATGCCCCCCACACGCGCCTGAATGACACTCATTCAGGGCTTTTTCGGCCTCCTCATGGGTAAGGCACCTCCTCAGAACTGTATCGATACCACGACGGTAAAGTGTATTACCGACGATCATGTAGTCTTTTGCTTGGTATCGTATACGTTTCTGTCCAGATCAAACTCTTGAAGGATCGCTATCCATTTTGAATATTTGCCCCCCAGCAACTGTCGCGACAGTATATAAGTCATGGGGTTGCAATCTGACAAAATAGTAGTTTTCCGAAAGAGGACATAATGTCAAAACCTTTGAATCGCTTGAACAGCTACAAGCACTAGTTTTTCAACATAAGAATATTTACTTTCTGTCTCATTTAAGTTTTTACTTAAATAATATATAGGATGTTCAATTCCATCGACTTCTTGAACTAAAACCATCGCAATGGTCGTATCCGCTGCAGCCAGATACAGGTTAAAATCTCTTTGATAGTCTGGGGCGTACATTAATGATGCTTTTACTAGACAATCTTTCAGAGCATCAAAGGAAGCTTGCGCCACCTGGTCCCAGACGAAAGGTACATCCTTTTTCAAAAGACGAGTATAACCTTTAGCAAGTTCTGCGTAATTTGGAATGAACCTCCTCAGAAAGTTTGCTTTCCCCTGGAGTTTCTGAATCTGAAGCAAATTTGAAGGTGGAGGCAAATTAATGATTGCCTGAACCTTGCAGGGGTCAAGACGAATCCCATCTTTAGAGACTACAAAGCCAAGTAAACGACCAGAACCGACGCAAAACACACATTTGTGCGGATTGAGTCTTATCTTGTAGTGTCGGCAACGTAGAAATATCGCTCTTAAATGTTGCGGATGATCAGTCCGCTTTCGCGAATGAGCCGGAAGGTCGTCGAGATAAGGTTGAACAATGTTCTTGATGTCATGGAAGGCATAATTCATTGCCCTCTGAAACGTCGCCCCTACGTTCTTTAAACCAAAGGGTAATTTTCGATAAGCGAATGTGCCCCACGGACAAATAAATGCAGTCTTTGACTGGTCCTGTGGGCGGATATTTATTTGATTATACCCGGAAAATCCATCCATAAATGAAAAGATTTCGCATCCGGCACATTCATCAATTATCTCGTCGATGAAGGGTGTAGGGTAGTTGTCCTTTGGACAAGCTTGGTTTACATCCCTATAATCGACACACACTCTAATCGTCCCTTGTTTTTTCATAACAGGGACAATATTCGATACCCAATCGGTTAGAGGAACCGGGTAGATGAATCCAGCATGGAGAAGTTTTTCAACTTCCGCCTTAATGGCAGCGGCTTTCTTGGGGTGCACCTGCCGAAGCCGTTGTCTAACTGGTTTGACATCAGGATACATTTTAATTTCATGTTCAATGATACTCGAGTCAATGCCTGGCATTTCATCATATGACCAAGCAAAGACATCTGAATTCGCGAAAAAGAGCGTTATATATTTCCAGTTCTGAAGGGGAACAACCTTTGCCAACATAAATATTATCTACAATATTTGTTTTAGTCGAGATATTTATGGCTATAGTCTCTTCAATATTGGATAAGTTTCGCTCGGAATCCACCGTATTTACAGTATTTGTTAGGAATTCAAAAACTGAAGGGTGATAAAGGTCACGTTGAGTATCTTCTTCATATTCCGGAAGAAGGGAACGATGGTGGTGATCATTCCATGGTGCCCCCTCAATCAACATTGATTGTAAGATTCCTTCGTCAGTCCCATGTACTTTCGACCAAGGATATAATGAGGTACCATATTCTCTAGACCTATCTACCCAAACGCTTGACGAGCGTTGATTTAGGTTCGCCTCCCATGCTTGAAACATTGATTGCTACAATATTTCTAAAGGGCTTGGGGGCAAAACAATTGCGCGATCCATGTCGACATTGTCTTTTGCGACCTTCGTGGAAGATATCATGTTGCAGGTTGCTACAAATGGTATATTTCCTATGTAAATAGGAGGTGGTAGCTCGAAAGTTCCCATCATTGTGGGGTCTTTCAATAATCCTACTCCGATATCTTGAAGCGAATGGTTGCTCTCATGGATCATGGGAATGCTTCCTGTAACTTTTGAACCATTAGGGAGGAAGTTCTGTTGGTCGACGACCGTAATCCCTCCTTCAAACGGGAATGCGATCTTCCTAAAATAAGTCGACACAACAGCTGCCATGGCATAAATCCATGGTCTACCCAGTAGGATGTTGTAGTCAAGATTTCCATCGATGACCTCAACATCAATTTCTACTGTTTTTCCTCCCAGTTCAACCTTCAAGTTGTTAAGGATACCGTACGGGGTATAAGTCCTTTCGTCGAAAGCTTTCAATGTCGTCGAAGATCGCGACAAGGTTGGAGATCCTAAAGTTTTCCAGCAACTCATCGACATAATACATGTAGATGCTCCCTCATCAATAATTGTTCTGTGAACAGTTTTGTTGAGGGCTTTCACTTGAATAAGGAAAGCTAGTTGAGCTAGTAACTGAGGATCGTATCCTTTGTGATCAAAGGATACAAGATTGGAATCCTTAGGATCAACCCCACCAATAGCCGATAACAAAGCCTGCCTTTGGGATGGGCAATTTTGTAATACCTCAAGAGTCGACATAGCGGATGGCGATTGGGCCAAATATTCCACTATGTTATAATGCTGCGCCACCCTGGCGCGAGGATTAAACGTCGACTTGTGTACTACTCCCTTTGGCGGTTTTATTGTTAATTCAGGAATGATGGGCGGTACAACTTCTGTCGAAGTTGTTGTCGAACTACTTGGTTGATCTTTACCTTTGTCGTTCGACAGCTGAGGATTCCCGTAATCTTTGTTCCTTGTCAAAATCAAAGCATCATTCTGCTGTTTTGAGACCGACAACATAAGTACTTGCGACGGGGAAGCATTTCCACTATCAACCATATTTTGACCTGGGTTGGGAAACGGATCAGTCAACACAGCTGAGGTTTGTGAACTTTTAAAGAACCTCTTCAACTCAGCTTTTAATGGACAATTCCTTGTGTAATGATCCTCATCATCACATATTTGACATGGATAATTTGGTTTCCCTTGCCCAGGAGGGTTTGAAGAATTTTTCCCAGGAGATGATTCACCCTGTTTCTTCTTCTTCCCTTTGTTTTGCTTCTTCTTGCTTCCTGGTTGATTGGTTTCTTTGCCTTTATCTGCTGATACGGCATTTACTTCCAAAGCAAGAATCTCTTCTTTTGCATTTTGATCCGAATTCTTACGGGCTTTCTTAGACGAAGCCTTTATCGATTTCGCGTTTGCCGTGCCAATCACGCCATCACCGGCATGAGAGTCACTATTGGATTTTGGAGGAGGAGGAATTGAAAATTCCGGTCTAGGGCCGTCAGGTATTTTGTCGTAGAGCGTGCCAGACTGAGTATATACTAAGTCTAGATACTGTGCACGAGCGATAACTTGCTCCTCTGTTACGACCCCCCCCTTTGCCACATCTTCCGTTATAGCAGGAAGTAACGACTTTATAAACCATTCAGCCAACAGCTGATCGGGAACGTATGTTTTCACCATCCTACGGTGACGACGCCACTCATGTATATGATCAGATATATGAGTGGCAGTTGTCTGCTTGAAGTTGGTTAATATTTCTGTCCCCGTTTCATACGTTATCGGTAATTGAAAATGGGTCAAGAAAGTGGTGGCTAGGGAGCTAAAATTGTCGAAAGAGGCTCTAGGTAATTCAATATACCATTTAGCCGCTGGACCTGTCAATGTCCTCTGAAAAAGGCGAAGCCTTATCGAATCGTCGTTTAGGGTGTTTGACGAACACCACAGATGAAAAGTCATCACGTGATTCGATGGGTCTTCACCTGGATTTCCATTGAATTTAGGAATGTCAGATGGAAGTTTGTGAGGAATCGCTAGCCACCAAGGGGCATAAGCAATCGGATCGTTGGTTAACCGGTGTAAATCGGGTAACTCTAAAGTCGCCACGAATGGTAACTGTTGATTCAGGTTAGGCGAAGCATAACCAGGGTACGATGGAATCGCTTGAGCAGTGGGCCTTTGCATACCAGCATAATGTAATTGATGTTGGTATGACTGATACGGTTGGTGGACTTGACCACTGTAAAGTGGTTGGTTTTGACCGTTTTGGATATACGGTTTTCCATTGTTCGCAAAGATATGCTGCTCAGAACCTTGGTACACCTACTGGAATTGTGGTTGTTGGTATTGCACTAGCCACGGTTGTGAAGCCATGTTCTGTTGTGCTATGCTAACCATTGGACCAAG
This sequence comes from Pinus tabuliformis, assembly GCA_031772625.1. Classification (NCBI taxonomy): domain Eukaryota; kingdom Viridiplantae; phylum Streptophyta; class Pinopsida; order Pinales; family Pinaceae; genus Pinus; species Pinus tabuliformis. Next base: position 70,900,532 of record CM062815.1, read on the forward strand.
GTGTGGGGTAATTGTACCCGTTTGGACCTGTGTCGCCCCACCAGTTGGCGATTGTGGTTGTGACCCATGTTCAAGGGGCTGTTGCATTACAACCTGAGATATCTGAGGTTGACATGCAACAGGCATTGCTTGAACTTGTGACACTATTACAATAGCCGGTGTGGTTGGGATGTTCGTCATAGGTACACACTGTTGCATAGAATATACAACTCTTGGTTGTTGAGGTAGCATAGGTACCCAACTACTTGATGCAATTCCAGTATAACCTGAATACTGTTGTGAACTCCCGTATGGGTACCCTCCCGGAGGGGGTAATGAAAGGGCATACTGCCCCCCATACGGTAGCAATCCGGAACTCAAGGGGATTGATTGTCCTTGGGGACTGGATTGCCCAAATTGACCTCCAAATGGATCAATTTGGCGAGTCTCAACATAAGAGTTGCTGGATATTACTCCAGATGAACAAACTGGAACAGACCATACTGTCGAAATAGTCCCTTGGTGGACTCCTTCTAGCGGTTGTGAGCTAGTTGGGACAGATGGTATGCCGGCAAACATTGTCGGAGTGACGGCAGGGGCTTCTACTGTCGCTGTGTCGTTTGACACAGTCCTAGATGATGACGGTTGTTCAGACATTTTAAGTCTATCCAATAGATTGCCTAGCGATTCTACAGGAACCTCCACTTGTGGTGGATTAACTTCTGATGAAGGAAGTAGAGTGACCCCGACTCCAAAATGGGTTGGAGTACTTGCTTGCGGATCCTCTGCAATTCCCTCTATCGCAATCAAACCCGGTGGAAGAGGAAGACCGTCAGGTCCGTAAAATATTTCTGGTGCCGAAGAAGGGGTTGTTTCGACAGCGACAGTTGTTTGAGGAACAAAACTCTCTGGACCGGTTATAGATGGAACTGGTTCAGTTATACAAGTATTTGCCCCCAGACTAGGATCAGTATTACTGTCCTTCTGTGGCTCTTGAACTTCTTCTATAGAGGCAGGGTTTCCAGAAATGTTTGGAGTAACCGGAATCTCAGATGTAGTTGGAACACTAGTTCTAACTTTTATAGGAGATTTTGAACCGGTTAAACGAGTTCGCTTTGTCCGTACTATTTTCTATTCCGGAGACAAAGACGGTTGACTCGTAAGCCTCCGCGAATGACGGGGTTTCAATTGACTTTCTTCCACGATTGCGGATTACTCGATCAACCAAAATATTAAAAGGGAAAATTTGTGTTTTCGAACTGAATGAATTTTATTAGACGCTTTTAGACACAACTTGCTTTTTCAGTTTTAAAGAGTCGAGAAAAAGCTAAATATGACTCTAGTCTCCTTCGATGTTTTAATGAGCCCGAAGTGACAAATGCTCGGATGGACTTTTTCTGTTATAGAGTCTGAAAAAGGCCAAAAGGAACTGCTCTGGAGATCTAGGCAGAGGGTGTGCCAAACTTTTCGCAAAACCACAGAATACGTTTTACGGTACGGGTGGTCGATCTTCGTGAATGCTGTGTTCACTGCATTGCGATCAGTAGGGCAGCCGACACGGCTTCCTAAGGATAAAAGATATATGCCTATAGGGGTCTCCCAATATATACGCGACGGTACGTGGGAGCACAAATCCGTACTAGCGCTGCCGTCTCTCAGGAGGAATCACCCACCTTCTTAGAGATCGACAGTCACTAGGCTTAACGACGCCGGAACACGTCTCTAGCCTAGACCTCTATGTTGTGCGTTATGTTACAAAGCGTTGTTAGGTTCATTCAGTTTATTTTAGGTTGATCTTTTTACAGTTTTCCTTTCAAGGTTCACCACGAGATGTATGATACAACTTCCTAAATGCAGTCTAAGATGATAAGCAAGCTTTACAATCTTTCAACTTTGAAAATCCTAGCTACTAAGGGAAAAGAGAGCGACTATCTTTTCTCAAAGAGCAATCAGCACACTCTAATGCACTTTCCCTAAATCCAACATGCAAACTTATCAAATGCAAAATGCACAATGCAGGTGTTTGTTTTCACTTTCTTAGTATAAATGCCTACAAAGAAAGCTTTTTGCACAACTTTGAATTTGCTTTTACAATGATCAAAATAAACAAGTTCACTTTCTTCGAAATCAACAAGGGTAGAAGAGATTACAATCACTTTGCGATTTTCGAAATAAAGACTCCTTTTGATACTTTGAAAAGAACAAATTCAAACCAATAAGCAAGAGTAAAACTATAATCAATCTGAACAAACAGCCAATGAACTCTCTTCTAAGATCAATCTCAATCAGATCTGAAACAAAGGCTACAGAAAGACTACTTTACTCATGCAAAGGAAGACTGTAAATGACGCCACAAACACATAAAAACATTCACAATCTTTTTGTACAAAAATGGGGCGGAATTCAGGCAAAGAAAAGGGTTATCAGGCTAGCACCTATACTTGGTTAAAGGCTACAAAAAACAGAGATCAAAACAGGGAAAAAAAGGACAAAGAAACCCAGCTGCACAAGGCCACACTGGTTCAGCGCAGGTCCAACACTGTCAGTTTGACATTCAACGCAGGTAGCCCCTTCGGGACCTGCGTTGAAATGCAAACTGCCTTCACAGTGCCTGCGATGAAGAGAGAAACTCTCGTTTCCCTTGGTTTCTGGGTCACAAAATGCTCAAAAATCAACTGTTTCAGACCAAATCAGAAACACAAGCAAGGTATAAATAGAGGGATGCTTTGATAGGGTACTAAAGACTATCACAAGGATCAATCAAATCGTTTGTGGATCTAGTTTAAATCATAGACAAGTCCAACATGCTGGATCAAAGCAGCAACTTTTACTTTGCATCCGGGAAAGATGCAGTTCAGGAGTTGTTGTCAAGTCTATGAAGTAAACAAATGACAGAAACACAAATGAAATGAATAAACAAGTTCTTCCCCAGTATGGTCGCCAATTTGTTGTGGGGAAAAATGCCTATTTAGGACGATCCTATCCACCTAAGGTGTGACAGCGCCTTAGCAACAAACGAATACAGCTATCATGATTTCTTCCTTTATGAAATATGAAAGAGAGGAGATCGGTAGACTTACCGTTGTCTTTCGGTTGTCCCTCGAACTAGATCCTCTTCTCTTTGTGTGTCCACAGCTACTTGCTTCCTCGCTTGATCAAGAGAACATCTACTTGAATCCCACGAGATCACAAGAGAACAGCTACCTGTGACAAGAGAACAGCTACTTGCAACAAGAGAAGAACACAATACAAAGGCAAATATACATATTCATAAATGATTCAGGATTAGAAGTAAATCAAATATACTAATGGAATTACACAGAATACACCAGCATATAGGAAAGAATCAAGATTGCTTTATTGAAAGTAACAGTGTTCAGGAAAAGATACAACCCATAGGGCTCCAACCCAACATCTCCTTCCCAGCAGAATGGAATTCCTTCTTCAGCTCCTTTCAAAGCATAACACACCCAATATTTCTAGCCACAAACCAACAGCAATTCTTTGCAAATACTAAATTCCAGCCTCCCTAGACCTCATGAGAGAGATCTATATATAGGAGTTTTGGAGAAAGGATGAGTCAGCTTGAGGCTGGTATGAAGCTGACTAGTGTCCTCTCCCACTTCAGTTCTTGAGTCCACTTGGAGGTTCTTGCTTCCACTTGGAGATTTGGAACCTCTTACTCATCACCAGTCGAATTCCCTGATCCAAGTGTCATTTTGGAAGCTTCCTGGGCATTGACACCTTGAGGAATGACTCTGCCACATGTCCAAACTCGCCCAGCGCAGGTAGCCTTCTTTGCAGTTGACATTCAACGCAGGTAGACAGTGGAGCAGTTGACATTCAGCGCAGATGCTCAGTGGAGCAGTTGACATGATCCAGAATTGCCTTGTTTTTGAGTGTTTTTAGGTGGAGAACTTTTGTTAAGTGCTGTGGTTTGCTGGCCTTGTTCCTCTAGGGGTAGGAACAACATGTTTAGGGACTTTGGATCCCTTGATTATTGACATTTCATGCTCAGTGATGCAAGGCACAAAAATGTCTATAACATGAGTGTGTTTCGGTTCCCATGTATGTGGATGGATTGAGAAGATTCTTGTGACACTACAGCATTTGACTTATCTTTAGTCCTTCTTCTTCATCTTGATTATGTCTTTTGGTCGATGTTGTTTTGATGGAAAATATGATCCTTGCGTAAGGAAAGCCTTGTGTCAAACCATGATCTCTGTGTCTATTCTTGAAACCTCATCCCTATACTCGGTTCTTTATGTTTTAGTGTTGTCCATGATTATGCAGTAAAGTAGAGAAGGGCAAGGGGAAATCTAAACAAGAAAACCAATATCAAAGGTCTTATATATACTTCTCTGAAGGAACAAACTCTTATGCTCTCAATAATTTAGGATCCCTCTCCCACCCATGAAATGAATGTGTGTCAATGCACAATCCTATATAAATATATAAATAATGGGTGAAACAAGAGAAAGGATTTCTAGGCAAGGAGGTGAAGCAAGAAAATCCGTCGGGGTACTGTCCAGGCTTACTAGAAGCGGAGCAATTTTTGTGTTCCTAAAGTGACTCCATTGGGGTACTGTCTAGGCTTGGTGGCAGTGGAGCAAACAGAGAGATGAAAATCTATAAAGTGACTCCATTGGGGTATTGTCTAGGCTTGGTCGCAGTGGAGCAAACAGAGAGATGAAAATCTATACTATGAAAATTTAAACCTTGCGAACTATATTACCCTTTCCTGGTTCAAAACATTGTGATATTGTTGGTATTATGATTGCATTTAACTGATAAAAGAGATGAAGGGGACTATGTTTATGCACGAGGTAAGTGGGAAAGATAGGGTAATATGAATGATGAATCAATACTCCTTGAAGAACTAGACCTTGCATGAAATAATTAACCCAAGCAAAGAAGCTGGAATTCTACCAGTGTGTCATCAAGTGTTATCGCTGCTACAAATCCTTCCAAAATTTTGGCCTACAACCAATTTTGGAGCCTACTTTGTCTTTGCATGTTGTTTTCACAAACATTGAGTGTTTTCGTGCATGTTTTCTCTAAGTACTCTTGTTCATTTTTCGAGAAAATAAAAGTGTCATCTTCTAGCATGGTAAAGCATCGCACATCACATAAGCGTGGTTTTGGTTTGTTTCAAGGGATGGTATTTTTCTTAATGGGTTGTTCTCAGTATGTAGACATGTATCACACTCATTTCCAAAGTTTTAAGCATTATCACACATGTGTCGTCACTATCGTTGCAAAGTGTACCTTTGGTGTCGCACTTAGAGTAAATCATCACAATGTCGTCGCATTGAGGAAAGTATGTTGTTCATGTATTCTAGGTGATCTATTTTGTGTCGTCAAGTATTCTAAGTGTGTGATCATATTGAAGACTTATCACTGTTCAATTCAATTTCACTGATCCCACACTTAGTCAGATCTAGAAAAATTCTCAACCGAAAAACCAGGCATCACCCAACCCTCCTAAACTGGGCATTGCATATTCTCATTCATCAAGACTTAGTCTTGCCTCTTGGCACTGTGCAATGCACAATCCATGTTTCCTAGAACTGCACAATGCGCAATCAAATTGCTTAGTACTGACCCTTGAGCTCTAGAACTGTGCAATCCTTTCCCTCAACTAGTCTTTTCTACACATTGCACAATCTCAAGCATCAAGCCTCAACCTTGAGCCCTTGAAATGCAAAAATATGTAATCCCTTAGCCTCTGCCCCTTTAGAACTGCACAGTGGGAAACCTCAAGTCTCAAGCCCTCAGTCTGACCTCTTGAGTCCCCCAATTGCGCAGATGACAATCCCTAGCATTCCTGAACTGCATACTTGGAAATCTTAAGGCTTATTCCTTGACCCTCACATCCTGAGTTGCACAACTATGCAATCCCTGAGCCTGATTCCCATCCTATCACCGGATTCTAGCTTAGTTAATGTATTGTTATGCATCATATTAGACTATGGGTTTTATCAGACTGATGTCATCTTGTCATGAGTGGATTTCAATTTTAGGTATTCTATCATGTTATGACAGGATGATGATGAAGAGATGAATAAGGAGACCTTGCTAGAAGATACCATTGAAGTTGCAAGAACAAGTTGATAAATTGAGAGAAGACAAAGGGACAATAGTTGTGACAATAGTTGGAGCTCAAGTTTGCATTGAATACTCCTATCTTCAAGCCATAAGGAGGAAGAATAAGAACATGTTTATATTTCAATAAGACACAAAGAAAGTAGCAGCAAATAGTGGCTTGACACTGCCATGTCAACATGAAGTCCATGTCATGAATGTTATGTCATGTCATGTCATAAATCATCATGTGCTATATCATTTTCTGGATTATGTAAATTCTTATTGGAGTAATGTAATGTGAAGTGAAAGTCCAAGAATCATCTTTGTACTTTGAAAAGTCATGTAGGAATTCAAAAGGTCATTGAGAAGTCAAAAAATCATGAGGGTAGTCCAAGAGTCACATGGGAGGTGATGGATCACCCCAGTTGTTATATATACATCCTCATTGCTGATGTAAAGGACTTTCACCTTGGCTCCTCCTATCAGGCATTAGAGAGGAAGATATTTTTTTTGGAGGAGCAAGTGGTTTCTCTAATCTCCACTATTGGGGCTAGTGGTGTTCATTGTCTTGATGTATCTTGGAAATTTTACTTAAGTCAAAAGCTCACTAAGCCAACACGCTTTCATGCATATGTCGTAAATATTGTATGACTATTCTCTGAATGTTTGTGATGTATGTTGTTTTCATATATACTAACGAAATTAAACTATTTAGATGGATTTGGTACCTATCTTGTTGAAGGTGTGTTGTATGTGTTTTAACAATCTTTGCTTCTAAGTGTACTATTTTTCTAGTTGTCCAAAGATTCATTTATATGCCATGCTCGTGTGCCTTTTCTATATCAGTATTATTACTTGTCTTTAGAAGGATCACTTTTCTCTTTCCCCTTTGGTGGAAGAAACTTGATATATTCTGCATTTGAACAACCACAAGGCATATTCACTTACTAATCTAAAATTATTTGTGTATTACTCTCTCATGTTGAAAATGGAAGCCAAGGCATATATTTAAGAATATGAAAACTAGGCCTTATTTTCGGAAGGGCTCCCACACCAAACAGTGCGCAATCTAATTAGGACTTTTCATCAGGGAAACCCCCTTGAATGTTGGTGGTATCCAACATTGTTAACAACAAGTAAAACTCCATGCAATGAAGGAAGATGATCCAAGCCCCCATAGAGAAAGGATGAAGAGAATCCTGAAAGAAAGATCATCACCCTTTAAAGGAAAAATCAAAGTGAAAGACACAACAAGATTTAAAGTGCTACATCTAAAAGAAGTTATGATGAGGTAATCAAGGACAAGGATCAAAAAAGGACTAAACCTCCTGCAAGAAAGAATGCCTTCAGAAGATCAACATCATCAAGGAAATCCATCTCATCTAGGTACCCTAGTGTATTTCCTAGATATTGTTTTTCATGTAAAAATTTTTGACATAAGGCTAGGGATTGCAAAGGATATGATAGGGATTATTATCAAGCTCATTATCAAAACCCTACAATAAAGCTTGATAGTTGTCCAAATGGCCTCATCAGTAGAGATAATATGTCTTTTTTTCATTCAGGTACACATTGAATGTTACAAATGCCATAACTATGGACACATAGCTCGTTATTGCAGAAGCATGATGAAGTCTTCCATGAAGGAAGACACTGATATCAAGTACAAGAAGGTTTATATAAGAAAAAAACAAGAAGAAAAGGTGAATGAATAAATCCCATAGGTCATACTCATAGGATTTGTAAAGTCACAAGACCATAATTACTCCTTAGATGAAAAGGAAAATGTGAAGATTCAAAATGATGATCCTGCAACAAAGTATGTTCATACATTATCCTAAACAAACTAGCTTGGAGACTCCACATGCTATGAATGTTGAATAGGGGGAGTATAAGTAACAACAAATACTAAATCCTTCAGGCAATTTGATTTGGAAAGAAAAACTCACAGTAGTTTGACGACATGTTTAAATAAGTCGTCATACTAGTCAAATTTGTAGTAGATTTAAAAAGAAAAGTCATGAACAATTTTATGGCACATGAATAGAGATTAAGTTATGATACATATGAAGTTTGAGATAAAGGAAAATTGCAAAAAGGCTCGTTGTCATTATCATCAATATGAATGTTTAGTAAAGCTTATTGACAAGTGGAATCAACTATTCATAGAAAGGCAAGTTGTGAGAGGCACAAAAAAACAGGGGGAGTTACATTTTCAAGGAAATTTACCCTTTTTAGTTCATCTCAAAAGGGGAATAAATCACTAAAGAAATATCAAAAGCATGGAGACAGAGGTAGCAGTAATCGCAGGGGGAGTATGAGTGTTTCCATCAATAAAGAAGGGGGATATTGTTGAATGGTGTTGTCATTGATGTCAAATTTATTTGTTGGTGAGAAGCATGAAAAGAAGAGAAGGAAAGTCTTGATGATTCCTTTGAAGAATCCTTGACATGAACACCTTTAGTATATGTCAATGGATCATAATATTTGGAAGCGCAAATGGACAAGAATCCTTGTTAGAAAGAAAATGAATCCCATAGAAAACCATTGAAGCTCCTCTTTATATGAACGTGTTAAAGTGAATTTTAAAACAAGACCATCATCATTGGATAGTACTCATCATGTTGTTTCCAATGGTAGGTTGCACACGATGTGGGTCCTCTCAATTGAGGAGATATTCTCATTTAAAGATAGTGCGCCCCAATGCATGGACCAATTTACTAATGTAAGTTTGAATATTATTCTCAAATTAAAATTATGAGCACAAAGTTTTGTTAAAGGCATTTTTTTATATTTGTAAGGTCAAACCTACATGAATTTTAATGACTTAGGGTTTTGACATTAGTGATATGGATATGGATCTACGATTGGCCCTCCCATAAACCTAGCCACATATTCAAGTATAAATATCCATACAATTTCTAAGATCTAGATCAAAGTCAGTAAGGAGTTTTGTTTATTATTTTCTCTGTTTTGATTCGAAGGTAATAGAGATTTGGCCGAGGTGAAATTTTTGGTCGCTCGATGGTATGTAATCAAGGTTTATCTATTGATCAATATACGACTTCACTATGACCATAGGAAACATCATTATGAGGCATCTATTTTTTATTAATTCATTACTTCACTATGATAGTAATCTGAGGTCTGCAACATCATGAAAAAGGTCAGAGCATCATTAAGGTTTGGGTGCAATAGAAGTTTATGGAAGTTGAATTTAATGTTTGCACGTCAAAAGTCTAAATAGCATAGCCTTCAAGCATTTTTCAGAAGGAAGTGGAGATCAGTAGTGAGGCATCAATATGAATGTTAGTTGAGTTGGCTAAGTGAAGGATTGAATCACCACACAAGTGTTCCAATGATAGATAGTCCATCAAATTGTGTGGCCTTTATGCTTCATTTAAACTATCTATGTGGTGCCACACACAATTGATAATCTTTGAGGAACATTTGATTAAATATGTCAAATAAGCCTTGACAAACATTGTATTCAAGCCTACAATGTGTGAGCTTGAGGATAAAGAATGAATTTGTGAAATAAACATAGTGGTCTAGACTGAAGTGCAACTAATTGGCATTATTGACAACAACACAAGTATTACATTAAATCCCTTAAGTCTAAACGAATTTGTTCATTGGTGCATAGTTTAATTCATATTATGTTTCTGGATTTAAGACATCTGTGGTTTATATCTTCTAACTTAGTAATCGGAGAACCCACAGTAAAAACCATTTTCCGTCGATGTTTCAAATCCCAACAGGGATCCATATTATGTTGCAAGTTTTGGTAAATACATTTATGTGCTCATTGGATTGATCAATGAATTGCAATGGATATGTTCTAATCTCACTCTGTGGAGAAACCACAGGCTTGGATCATATGTTTTCCACCATTGTCTTTCAGTAGTATGGTTTTGCATTATACATAGTATACCAAGTTTTAGTTTGGTGCAAAATTATATTTAGCCTATGATCTAGTTACAAATCAAGCTTGGGTAGTTGACTTTTATTTTTTGTGAGGTGGCTAACCAACATGGGTGATAACGCACTAGATTACCATTATATATATTGGCACTTTTGATTTAATTGGTCACAATTAGTGGGCCTGACATGTCAAGTCGTATTCTTATGTTAATTCAAAGTATTGATACACAAATAATCACTAGTGGATCAGTCATGGGATTAAAACCCATATCCTATATTTCGAAACCAATTGTGTCCTCCCTTTTATGAATAAATTGATAGGGTTTTCTATACAGATTTTTTATCAGGGTTCATGTTTTCTTGTTCTTGTAACAATTGTTGTTTAGATCATAGATCCTTGTTGTAGCAACAATATGATTACTTTTGGTGTTGAGCATGGTAATGAGTAGTGTTTTTCCTACCTGAGAATAATGTTGTGTTGTTGATATAATGATTGCAATTTTTAAGTCTATTTGGATGTGACCAACCAGAGTTGAGGATTGTTTGATAAAGGGTTTGTATTACAAATCCTTTGCTACTATTGTTGTATATATCATGAGTATATTGTTGCTAGTGTTGGCTAAGTGTAAGTTCTAAGTTAAGGTATGGTTGTATGAGTTATTTTTGGTATCAATGTGTTGCTTATAATGTATATGGTTGGAGAACAAAGTTTGTGTAGAGATATTGGTTATAGATGGACAAAGTATGTTGATGGTATTGGTGTGTTGTATGGATGAGTGGAGAGTGCGATAGGGTTTGATGTATTTTATGAGAAGAGAGATTGATTGGTGTACTTCTATATGTGTTGTGTCAACAGTGGGATTGACAATGATATTGTGACAAATGAACAATGTAGCAAAGGAAGGAGAAGTAGTGTAGTGACAACGTAGTAGTATAGGGGCAACAGTGACAGGGTAGTGGAAAATTGAGGATCTAGAAGGAAATTTGATCTACAACAACATAATATATCTTATTCAGTTATCTTATCTTATGGGTGGTTGAGTGGTGGACTGAGGAGACCAAAGACTCCTTCAGGTTGGTTCTTGATAACATCTTCAATCTTCAGGGTGGCAGGGTGGTGCAAAGTGGAGATTAAAGTATCTTTCAGGTTGGTTCCTAAGAACATTTCAGGGTAGCAGGGTGGTGCTAGGGAAGGGTGGTGCTAGGGCAGGTTGGTGCCAGTGCAACGTGTTGGTTCTTACAGGGTGTTGGTGCATCCCTTCAATTGGAGCTGATAAAACCAGGGTGTTGGTGCCTCCTTCCAGTTGGTGTTGGAGAATCTTGGAAGTTGGTGCTTCTTGTTGATGTAATTTATAAAACATATATTAAAATTGTTTCATGTTGTTATCTCGTTTTGGTTTCCACGTAAAAATATCTTGTGTACTATATATGATGGTGTGCCTTGTTGAATGGTATTGTTAATTTTTAATGTTTACATAGTATTATTGAAATGGTAAAAAGTGCCCAATACTGATTCCCCCCCTCTCAATATTGTTGAATATTCCAACAAATCCTTATATGTGATAAATAAATTGCTATAAGAACCCTATCCACTTCTATTGTTTGGTTTGCTAAAGTTTGCTCTAGATTCGAAAATATTGTGGTGAGTGATCAATGTGGATGATTGTCTCCTTTCCCATTAGGTGATACTTGTACTTCTTAACAACATGAACTAGAGCATAAAATTCCTTATCATTGATAAGGTAGTTCAATACTCCACCATGCAACCTTTTAGAATGATAGAAAATCAACTTACCTCCCTACATCAAGACCACTAGATCATCATATATCAACTTGTATCCATCTACACCTCAAAAGGATTCTACAAATTAGGAAATGCAAGCACTAGTGCTTGATTAGTATTTCATTTTAGCTCACCAAAAGAATTATATTGATTCTTCCCCCTTTGTAAACTCTTGTTGTTGTGTATTATAGTATGGAGTGGTGTATCCATGGCTGAAATGATACTACAAACTTCAATAGGTATTGTGCTTACCCAACAAATCTTCTAATTTCATATACATTATTAGGATTTGGAAACTTGAGGATTACCTCCATCTTCATGGGATCTATCTTGAGTCCCCCTCCACCAATCACATACCTTACATACACCATTCACTAGTAAGAAAATTCAAATTTATTAAGATTCACCAGTATTTGATGCTTTCTAGGGTCTCCAATAGCTGCATGAGATGTTAGATACAATCTTTGTAGGTAGAACTCTTAACCAATATATCATCTAAGTGCATTATTGCAAATGAATCTATAAAGGGATGTAATACATCATTCATCAAACAAATAAATGTAGGTGTTTCATTACATAAACCAAAAGGAAATACCAACCATTCATATAGAGCTTACCTTTTCTTAAAGGTGGTTTTCTAAGAATATTTGTCTTTAACTCAGACCTCGTGGTATCCCAATTTGGGATCCAACTTGTTAAAGTACCTAGAATGCTACAATTATTCTAGCAAGTCATTATTCGTAGGAAAATGCTATCAATTATTGAGTGTGATCTTATTCAAAACTATATAGTTGATACAATTACTCTAAGTCCCATCCTTCTTGGGTACTATGATGATAGGTGAACCACAAGGTGATGTTCTTGGTCAAATTTCTCCCTACTCTAATATTTGTTGCAATTGTTCTTGACTTCACTACTTTTAGGATGGACTCTTTGTATAACCCATTGTTTGGAAATAAGGAACCAGGAACCCACTATAGCTCATGCTCCACTTCCCTCTAAGGTAGTAAACATTTAGGCTTCTAGAAAACTACTCAATATGATAAATTTTTTAGCTTGTTTAGCACTTACTAAAGATATATTGGATATAATTTTGTGACATTTGACTATGAATTAATTCACATCTTCAATCAAGTGACACTAGTTTACTCTTCTCATGAAGATTTCATCCCCCATATACATGTAGGGGCTTCCAAACATTACACACACACCAAGGGGGATCATGTCCACCTACACTTCATAAATATAGTTTACACTTATAGAAAATCAGATATTACACTCTACATCCTTATTTACCCATCCCAATCTATTTGTGTGAGGATGGTCATGAACTTCTAATCCAATCTTGTTGATAAGAGCTTTTGCTATACTATGAGATTGGCTTGTGAATTAGAACCAAATAGAGCATCCACCTTAGTATTCTTAACCTAGATATTAATATTGAATATTTTAATCATGTCCTTAGCTTCCTTGGAATGTAGGCTATTAACGTTCAATTCCTTCTGCATTATAGTGAAAATAAGCTTTTCATCTACCTCTAACTTATTGTCTACTAGTAGCCAAAATCCATGGCTAGCATGTTCTTCTCATTGAAATCCATTTTATGGTTATTTAGATTCAAATCTAAATATAGCTTCCAACATTTGTCTTTAGTGTTAAGAATCGATAATATAATGGTTATGGTGGTTGTTTGGATCCTTACACGTATGTGAAATGTCTATGATTTTCTTGTGGGTCTTTCCTTTCCACTTCTTATTTCTCTTATTAAATCATCTGGGTAGTTTTTCTACTTGTAAAAACTTGGTTTTCCTTTATTCTTAAACATATTTTCCATATATTGTGCTTTTACGTAGGCCTCATCAATCGTTGTAAGGTTAAAGAGAATCACTTACCTTCATAATGACTCTGTAGACCACCTAACTACTTAAGAAGTGCAACTAGGTTCTTAAATACTTAAGAACCACCTAAATACTTAGGAAGTGAAACTAGGTTCATAAGTCTGTAGACCACCTAAATACTCATCATTACTTCTATTGAAATTATTGGCAATAGATACACTAGTCCTTTTCATACATAATAGGGTAGAAATAAAGAAGTAACGATGAGTCCTTTTCAATAGAAGTAATGATGGGTCCTACACACACATCATTGCTTCTATTGAAATTATTGGCAATAGATCCACTAGGCCTTTTCATACTTAATAGGATAGAACTAGGACTTAATGAGGGTTTTAATCACCTCCCACTTAGTTGTTGAGGGATCACCCTCCAAAATAAGTGTCTATAGGTGACTTTGCCACCAAGTTTATACATAGCCCTCTAATTTTAGTGTAGAAAATGAAATATTTTTCTCTTCCCCTATTTATCAACATTGAAATAAATTTCTATCTACTATAACCATTGTTTCAACTTCACAAAATCAAACTTACCTTGGTAGGATTTCATGTTCATTTTCATTTCCACTTGAAATAAAAATTAGGAATAACTGGTGGCATTAGAACTTGGTCTCCCTTTCTTTGGTACCCTTTTCGGAAACTTTTTTGGGTGTTCAGTTCTAAATTTCCTATCCCAACCATCTCTTGAGTTAGAGCTACTAAAATACATGAAAGGTCTAAATTTTTTCTCCATATTTACAAGATATTCCAATAATTTGTGCTTCGAACTTGGAAAATATCTCCACTAACTCATCATGTGGATTATTATTAATACTCATATACTATGACTATGGTTTAGAGACTTCTTCTCAACACCCACAACTTTCGAGAAATAACCCAAATAAGTTAGCTATGTTATCAATATGTTTTGCTAACTTTTTTGGATATTCTACTAGAATAATGTGTCGCCATAAATATTACAATATTCTAAGTTAAACTGTAATGTAGTGTTTTACTTCAAATTCATATTTGATGTTATTATCTTAATGCATGAAATATTGAATAAAATAAAACTAAAATGAAGAAGATAAGCATATAATTGATCTGGATTGGATCATTACATTATTTTTCATCCATGTTGATACTTTCAGGGTGGAAAAAGTGGAGGAATCAACTTTCAAGAGCAATTTATTGGTGGACCCAATTTGGAGTATTTGGGTTTGAAAACTCATGGGGTTGTTTTGAAACCTTAAATGATGTTTTTTGGGGCTAAGACTTATCTACTTAAGTTTTTGACTCCATGGCACTATTATACACTTGAAACCTTTCCAATGGTGCAAGATCACATCAATCGAAGTTCATCTGCAAAATTTATGCCCACTGAATTTGACCTATTGTGATTAACCACCATGGCTTGAGAGGATGCCATGTCATCCATCGTTATTCATGCCAAGGGGATAGACACATTGGGACTATGAAGAAGGTTCTAGAAGAGTCAAATTTGTAACCCTAGTTGAGAGTTAGAGGAGTCAAACATGACCCCTACTTGGTTATCATGTTATGTTATAATTGGGCCACTAGGAGGAAAAGGGGTCCCATTCATTTTGATTGAATATTGTTCCATAGTACATCCAAACAACATGAAATGACAATGGGAGAGCATAAAATAATGGATTTAGTGTTTTTTAGTAGCCTATTTTGGTGCAATTCATAGGCAACATCAGAGAGAGTGCCTTCTCCTTTGTACTTACATTATTTATATTCCAAAGAAAGAGAGAGCAAAGTAGCCTCACCTTCTAGACAAGTTTTTCTCCTGTAAGGGTTTCCCAAATAACATATTGTGTCTATTATGGTAAATTTGTGATTGTCTTTTATTTTTCTCTATTTTCTACGTTTTATAAATTACATGCATAATCATAAAACATTAATTACAAAATTTTGAATATAAGGAAATTAACCTTCTTAATATATATTTAAGTCTATTTTTATCATATTTGTTATGACAAAATTTCCAATGGAATATCCACGCTCGCTTACAGATCAATAATACAAAATCCACACATTGAACATAAGATGTACCATGTGAAAACTTGACATAATAAAAAAATAATTAGAAGGTGAGGCATATGCTCTGCTCTTTTCTTCTCATTATGAAGTGAAAATACAAAGAAAGGGTCAATCATGATGGAGTTACCATAAATGATACAGAAAATATGACTTCTACAAGATCTTATGATTCCTATATTTTTCCTTCAATATCCCATTTCTAAATCCTTTGGTCAACTATGGAACAATCAATAATAGAATAAGAATGCAACACCTTCTTTTATTAGTGATCTAGTATTTGGTATAGATTGGTAGCCACCTAGGTTTAGGGACATGGTTTTTCATGCTTAACTCTTGAATAGAATTATGGATTTGGACCCTTTAGAATATTCTTGGAAGTACACACATGAATAGAGCTACATGCATAAGTATTGTGTGTTTTCATGGAATCCACTTGATATCACAATGGCCAATAGATATGTAAACGTGTAAGAAGCATAACTTCCATATACAAACTCTAATTAAGGTGACCTTCACATATCTAAAAAGATATCAATGTGTAGAACAACATAAATAGATTTAGAACCTTGTTCAAGAAGTGTTAACCCATAAAGAAAACCATTTAATCCCTCAAAATGGATATAGATTTTTTTGGACCCCGAATCACCAAAGTGGGACCTACACCGAAAATGGACCCTACAAGCCAGTAGCTCCAATTATTCCACAAAAAAAATACCAAAATGAATGAATAATTATATAATGATCCATTTTAGCTCATTAATAGCGTAAATTACATTTATGTAGAATTTATCATACAAGTTGAATTTTTGAAGGCTCCACAAAAGAGTGATCCCCCAAAGATAAACTAATTATATGCCTAGGGTTATTTTGATGGAGCTAGTCAAAAGAAGTTTACAAGCATGTGATGCTAGTGGGATTTGTTATGGTCCTAACTTAATCCCATTATTTAGGTACTTTATTAATGTATGAGGCCACCTTCATTGAATGAGGTCAATCAAATAGTCTGTTAATAGTCACTCATTGTAAAAATGGCCCTCTTTGTTAATAAAGTTCAAATTAATTAGTAGTATCACATTATAAGTGAGAAATAGGTAGTTAAGTATATATATATATATATATATATATATATATATATATATATATATATATATATATATAAACAAGTTGTTTGTGATATGGATATCTTACTACACCAAAATAAGCACGGTTATTGTTGATAGGTGCTAATGGAATATCATAGTTGTGTCTTGTATCTGAGAGCCAAAACCATTTCTCAAGAATGATCTTCTGGATTTCCATGGGTAAAGACAAATATTTTTCTAAAAGACAATCCACACAAAAATAATAATGGCAGGAAGAGCATAATGTAACTTGGGATTTGTTTTGGGAGGATGATGAACATTCACCAAATTCAAATTTTTTAACTGCATATTATGTCTGTATAATTGCTCCTTCTTTGGTCATTAAATCTGCAAGATAATTCTCTTTACCGACTTTATATATGATATCAAAATCATATCCATCTAACCACAAAGCCCATCTTAAATCTCTTGAATTACCTTGTTCTAGCAACCTTTTGTTTTGCAGCATTCCTTCATTTGCCTGAGATCTGTCTTAACAATGAAGTGGACACTTTTAAGGAATAACCTGAATCTTTTTATACCTTTCTTTACTGCTAGAATTTCTTTATGGGAAGAAGGATAATTTTTTTCAGCTTCTAAGAATGTGCCAGAGGCATATTCACATACTTCTTCCTTTTTGCCATGTTTCTACAATAATATTGTTGCCCAACAATAATCTGAGGCATCTGTTTCAAGAATGAATGGTAGGTCACTGTGGGGAAGAGCCAAAGGTGGTATCTGTTTGATTTTCTGCTTTATGTTTCTAACTGCTTTAGTCATCTGGTCATTCCAACGGTTGCCATTTTTTAATCCTTGTTGTAGAAGCTTTGTATCTGTGGTCTGCTCTAGATAAAATTACCTGATGTAATTCAAACATCCTAAAATTCTTTGCACAATCTTAACATCTGGAAGATAGTCTAGAAAATTTAATAAAGAATTCAATACATGTGGTTGTAATTCTATTTTCCCTTGGGACATGATTAAACCCAAGTACTCAATCCGGTTTTTTTTAATGATGAACTTATCTGGGGAGGCAAAGAGAACTAGACCATGCTTGAAAACAACCTGATAAAATTTCTCTAAGTGTTTCTTATGTTCACTAATATCTTTGCTGAAAATTAACAGATCATCTATGTAGACAATAAAAAAAAGAATAAGCTTTGTAAAGATCTTACATTCTCTTTTGGAATTCTGATGGAGCATTCTTCAAACCAAATGGCATAATTGTCCATTGAAACTATCTCCAGGTACCATGAATGTTGTTTTATATCTATCCTCAGGATTAATGCCAATTTTCCAAAACCCACTTTTAAGGTCAGACTTACCGAACATATTTGCTTTGGTGATCTTTGATAACAACATTTCTTTATTAGGCATAGGATATTCAATGGGCACAAGAGCTTCATTCAGAGATTTGTAGTTGATAACTAACCTCCATTTTACACGTTTCTTTTCTGAGTGCTTGTTGACATAAAAAGATGGACATGCCTAAGAACTCTTGCATGGTTCTATCAATTTTCTTTCTATCAAACTCTTAATTTTTTCTTCGCAAAGCTCTTGTTCGAACAGGCTCATGTGATTTTCTAATGTCTTTTGTGCTTTAACGAAGCCTTCTTTCTAGAATGGAAGTGAAACAAAATACTTTTCCCTGAACCAGAATGTGTTAGGGTGTTCTGTTGTACTGTCATTTTTCAATTTGCTTACAATATCAGACAAAATGGTACGACCATGGATTTCTGCATGTTTGACAATTTTTTGGATCTTGGAAAGATCTGTTACTGCTTCATCAAAATTGCTTACCTCGTCAGGTTTTACCTTGAGTGTATATTTACTCTTTGCATGGACTTGCACCTTGTCTCCTTTAATGCTGAAAATTATCAGATTCTTTTCAATGGTGATTGGGATGAAATTCTTCATAAAATCTTGTCCAAGTAACATATCAACACCAATATCATAATTATATAAGGTGACATATACTTCTTGTGAACCTAAGAGTATTAGGAAGTCTAAAGCAATATATGGGATTTTTATTAGTTGTTTGTTAACATCTCTAAACTGGACTTGAGTGGGTTTCCAATAGTAAGCAAGAATGACCTTGAATTTGCAACAGCTGCTCATAGCTCCAGTATCAATCTGAGCATCAAGAGTATATTTTTTGTAAACTGGCATTTTATTTTTACGGGATGACCATCCTATCATCAATACCACTCATGTCATGAATGTTTTCATTACTGTATTGACTAGATGACAGTAATGGAGTTTGAGAGGAAAGGAAAGTAGAAGAAACAAACTATGAATTAAGACTATCAAGTTCTTGCATGTTGGCTTGAATCTGTTGTGCAAGATGCTTCATCTGGTTTCTATCTCTTTGGAGATCTTCTTCTACCCTTTTAATTTTATCCAATAATTTTTTTGCAGTATTATCTGTGGATTCTTTTGATGCTTCCAGTGTTATATGCCAATCTGAAATCTCAAATTCTTCTCCATGAGTTATTTAATTTTGAGGAATAGAAGCCTGCAACTAGTAAATCTTTTCTTGGAGACGTCTTTGAGGAATAATCAAGCTAGGATGAAGAGAGGCCTTTTGTCTCTAAATTTCTTCAATTTGATGTTGGAGATCGTAAAATGAAAACATAAAATAATTAGACATATATGTACATTGGCTGTTGTCACTATTATTGTCTGAAAGAGAAACCTTTTGGAATTTTTCATCAATGTCATAGCTATTATTTGAATCAGTACTATGTATAGAAAAACATTCAAAATCAGAATCAATCTGGGAAACTATGTCCCAGTCATATTGGTCATAAGAGGATTTAAAAACTTCTGCAATATCTTTCTGGATCCCTTTCTTTCCTTTTTTTGGACATCTGTTAGCCCAATGACCAGTCTAACCACAAATAAAGCATTTGGACTGCTTAGTTGGTTTAGACCTTTTCTTGAAAATAAATATTGATCTTCCGGTTGTGGGAGATTTTGACCAATATTGCTTTTTCTTAGTAGGAGGTCTCAACCTAGAAGAACACTTACCACTTTGGTCTTTTTGAGAAACCTTTCTGGAGTGGTTCTTATAACACCCAAAATGATATGTTTAAGTAAAGGAGTCATAGATGGTGGGGCTGAAATGCAACTGTTTTTTGACATTCTTACGAGTTTTGTTGGTGGCACATTCATTTTTCAGAATGGTAAGAATGTGTTGGTGAAGTGTGGCTAGTGACAATGTATCTATGGCAATGTGTTATGCGGAGAGTGACTGTTGAACTAATTCAGGTATTTTGCCTTGCATGGAGGCTATGTAGTGCCTGAGATAAGCCACATTATGGTGATCAGGGATTTTATAATAAATATTTTTCATTGTGCAATAACATTCTCATAATAAATCTAAATTGCATAATCTTTGACTCATAAACTTTTGGGCATAATGTTCCCTGGCAAAGGAAATAACTCCCAGAAATTCATGGGAGAGAGCCACCCATATAGATTCCAAAGGATCATCATTTTCAAGAATTTTTGTTTGCTCTTCTTTCTTAATCATTTCCCACCATAGTCTGGCATTCCCTGATAGGTTCCATGTGATTAATATGACTACAACTTTCCATGAAGCTTTAGTGTCTTCTTTCTTCTTAGAATCCCATGCATTAATCTGTTGCGGGAGAACTAATGTCCGATCCCTGTTTAGACAATCAAAATTGATAAAGAAAGTATTGTTTTGATATCTAAATTTTGTTTGGACATTCATATCATCTCTAACTTCTGCAAAGGCAAGATTTTGAGTCCAAGAATGGAATGGACTCTTTTTGTGATGAGAGCTAACACCACCTTCTGATGTCTTTGTGGATTTGTTAGAAAAGTTGAAAGAACTTGTTATTCTTTTCTTAGTTGTAGAGGATCCACCTTCATCCCCTAACTGGCTTGCCATCTTTATTTCTCTCGTGTAAAATTATGAAATTTTATTTTTCAAAAGGTTTAATTTTTCTCGTGCTAACTCGACACCCTTTGCTAAGGCTTCAAACTGGCTTTCATCCTTTTCAAAAACTTTGAGAGAGAGACTGGATGAGGACTAGGAAGCTTTTATCAAGGTGAATTTAGGGCCTTGTTCTTCGATCTCAGAATATCTAGGGGAGATTTTGATCTATTCATAGCAGTTTCAAAACTTGTGACTTCTTTGCTTATTACCCCTAATTGATCATTAATTTCTCTTAATTGAATTTCATGAGTATTTTGGTGAGCATACATTGTATCTATGCTTTGGTGGATATTTCTGACATGCTCTTTTACTTCTACAATGTCTCTTGCTAGATCATCTATGTTTTGGGCCACATAGACAGACATGTAGTTAGAATAATTCTACATTTTTAAGTATTCTACTGGTTCAGGCTCTATAGCTGATTGATAATGCAGAAATTGCAAATCACTCTAGATAGCACCATCTCTGAATTTAAGAGTACTATTACTAGGTTCCAGTCTCCTTTCCAGAAATTCTTCTTTTGCACCTGTCTTTTCTCTAGGTAGACTGAGCATTTTTTGGTCTCAGACAGGGAACATAATGCATTAAGGACAATATGAATGGTATCCTTGGTGTGATGTACAAGTGATGGTTTGGTATTTCTTTTTTGAATTTTCTTTTTCTTTTTCTTTTTCATGGAAATATACACAATCTGGTAACTGACGATGATTATGTCTACTTGAAGATACTGACAGTCTGGGTGGTATTTGTACATAATGAAGGACTCTGACTAACTGACTTCTTGGTAATTGTTTTTGCAAAGTAGTCTGTTGGAACCATAAATTGGTATTACCATCAAGGTTTGGAACTAACTTTAATTGGTTTGGAGATGAAGAGCTTGCTAGTTATGGATAATTTTGAGACATCGAAGTATACTCACTATTCCATTCAGATGGTAGACTTAGTTCACAAAATCCTACTTGCAACGGAGTAGTATTACCAGGAAAACAATGACACCTTCTTTTAATTCTCACTGTAATAGATTGGGATGTAGTGGAGGCATAGTAGAGGAGACAAGTCTAATACATACATTAGATTGGAGCTATGCTATTTGTGTATGAGGGGCGGTATCATATCCATGGAACTGTATGCAATCTTGGAGAAATTCATTAGTATATGGATCTGTAAGCGACACTTGGTATCTTGGGATGACTGAAGACCAAACAGGACCATTATTTAAGGGAATTTGGAATCCTCCTATCAATGTGTCTTCAAACTTATTATGTTTGGTATCAAGAACACAAGTTAGACATGAGTTATCTAACCCTGGTCGTACAAGAGGAATAATCCCAAATTGTATGAGTCAGATATGTATGTATTTGTAATCATGACTCAGACCCCATTCTACATCTTCCTTTCTAATGAGAGGAATTTGATATGCACTTTGACCATTAGAAACAAGAACATTTACAGAGGAAAATCTAAATAGTGTAGCAGTGCGGAATTGAAAAACTCAGAGTTTATATATTTTTTCCATATCAATATTTGGTAGTTCCCAATTAGGTTGTGGATTAAATTCCTACTCTACAACTCTAGTATCAAACAAAACATCTGTATTGCTTTTGTTAAAAAACTTTGTAAGTCATTCCCATTTTTTCTCATGTGTTGTTTTACGAGATTCAGTAGAGAAATTATAATTTGGCTAGCATCCATACTGATGAAGAAAAAGGATTAAAAGCACCTGAAAGATTGTAGATTACAATCACGGGTCATGCCCTACGCCCAACAACACCTTTCTTCGACAATAATGGGACTTATCGTGGCAGACACCTTTAGCTTTCGCTTACAACATATATGTTCCTCCCTTCTACCTCAAACAAAATGGACAAAATGGCTCTCTCCCATGAATTTCTAGGAGTTATTTCCTTTGACAGTGAACATTATGCCCAAATGTTTACGAGTCAAAGATTGTGAAATTTAGATTTATTATCATAATATTATTGCACAATGCAAAATCTTTATTATAAAATCCCTGATCACCATAATGTGGCTTATCTCAGGCACTACATAGCCTCCATGCCAGGAAAAATACCTGAATTAGTTCAACAGTCACTGTCCGCACAACACATTGCCATAAATACATTGTCACTAGCCGCACTTCACCAACACATTCTTACCATTCTGAAAAATGAATTTGCTGCCAACAAAACTTGTAAGAATGTCAAAAAGTAGTTGCATTTCAGCCCCACCATTTGTGACTCCTTTACTGAAACATATCATTTTGGGTGTTATAAGAACCACTCCAGAAAGGGTTCTCAAAAATACCAAAGTGGTAAGTGGTCTTGTAGGTCGAGACCTCCTGCTAAGAAAAAGAAATATCGGTCAAAATCTCCCACAACCGGAAGATCAAGATTTATTTTCAAGAAAAGGTCTAAACCAACTAAGCAGTCCAAATTCTTTATTTGTGGTCAGACTAGTCATTGGGCTAACAGATGTCCCAACAAAGGAAAGAAAGGGATCCAAAAAAAGATTGCAGAAGTTTTTAAATCCTCTTATGACCCAGCTGACTGGGACATAGTTTCCCAGACTGATTCTGATTTTGAATGTTTTTCTGTACATAGTACTAATTCAGATAACAGCTATGACATTGATGAAAAATTCCAAAAGCTTTCTCTTTTAGACAGTAATAGTGACAATAACAAATGTACATATCTTTCTAATTGTTTTATGTTTTCATTTTACTATCTCCAACATAAAATTGAAGAAATCCAAAGACAAAAGGCCTCTCTTCATCCCAGCTTGATTATTCCTCGTAGACGTCTCCAAGAAAAGATTGACTAGTTGTAGGCTTCTATTCCTCACAAAATAACTGATGGAGAAGGATTTGAGATTTCAAATTGGCATATAACACCGGAAGCATCTAAAGAATCCATAGATAATACTACAAAAAAATTATTGGATAAAATTAAAATGGTAGAAGAAGATCTCTAAAGAGATAGAAACAAGATGAAGCATATTTCACAACGGATTCAAGCCAACATGCAAGAACGTGATACTCTGAATTCACAGTTTGTTTCTTCTACTTTCCTTTCCTCTCAAACTCCATTACTATCATCTAGTCAATACAGTAATGAAAACATTCATGACATCAGTGGTATTGATGATAGGATGGTTATCCCAATAAAAGTAAAAGTGCCAAGCTACAAATAATATACTCTTGATTCTCAGATACTAGAGCTATGAGCAGCTGTTACAAATTCAAGGCCATTCCTACGTACTATTGGAAACCCACTCAAGTCCAGTTTAGAGCAGTTAACAAACAGCTGATAAAAATCCCATATATTGCTCCAGACTTCCCAATAATCTTAGGTTCACAAGAAGTATATGTCACCTTATATAATTATGATATTGGTGCTGATATGTTACTTGGACAGGATTTTATGAAGAAATTCATGCCAATCACCATTGAAAAGAATCTGATAATTTTCATCATTCAAGGAGACAAGGTGCAAGTCCCTGCTAAGAGTAAATATACACTCAGGGTAAAAACTAATGAGGTAAGCAATTTTGATGATGCAGCAATAGATATTTCCAAGATCCAAAAAATTTCAAACATGCAGAAATCCATGGCCCTACCATTTTGTCTGATATTGTAAACAAATTGAAAAATGATTATACAGCTTTACACCTTGACGCATTCTGGTTCAGGGAAAGTATTTGTTTCACTTCCATTCCAAAAAGAAGGCTCCGTTAAAGCACAAAAGGCATCAGAAAATCACATGATCTCGTCTGAACAAGAGCTTTGCAAAGCAGAAATTAACAGTTTGATAGTAAGAAAACTGATAGAACCATGCAAGAGTTCTTAGGCATGTCCAAATTTTTATGTCAACAAGCACTTAGAACAAAAACGTGGAAAAAAGAGGTTAGTTATCAACTACAAAGCTCTGAATGAAGCTCTTGTGCCTATTAAATATCCTCTGCCTAATAAATAAATGTTGTTATCAAAGATCGCCAAAGCAAATGTGTTCAGTAAGTTTAACCGTAAAAGTGGGTTTTGGCAAATTGGCATTAATCGTGAGGATAGATATAAAACAACATTTGTGGTACGTGGAGGACAGTTTCAATGGAAAATTATGCCATTTGGTTTGAAGAATGCTCCATCAGAATTCCAAAAGAGAATGGAAGATCTTTTCAAAGATTATTCTTTTATTATTGTCTGCATAGATTATCTGTTAATTTTCAGCAAAGGTATTAGTGAACATAAGAAACACTTAGAGAAATTTTATCAAGTTGTTTTCAAGCATGGTCTAGTTCTCTCTGCCTCCCCATATAAGTTCATCATTGCACAAACCTGGATTGAGTACTTGGATTTAATCATATCCCAAGGGAAAATAGAATTACAACCACATGTATTGAATTCTTTATCAAATTTTCCTGACTATCTTCCAAATTTTAAGACTATGCAAAAAAAATTAGGATGTTTGAATTACATCAGGCAATTTTATCAAGAGCAGGATGGATATACAAATCTTCTGCAACAAAGATTAAAAAAGGGCAGCAGTTGGAATGACTAGATGACCAAAGCAGTTAGAAACATAAAGCAGAAAATCAAACAGATACCACCCTTGGATCTTCCCTACAGTGACCTACCATTCATTCTTGAAACAGATGCCTCATATTATTGTTGGGCAACAAACTTATTGCAGAAACATGGAAAAAGGGAAGAAGTATGTGCATATGCCTCTAGCACATTCTCAGAAGCTGAAAAAATTATCCTTCTTCCCATAAAGAAATTCTAGCAGTAAAGAAAGGTATAAAAAGATTCAGGTTATTCCTTAAAAGTGTCCACTTCATTGTTAAGACAGATCTCAGGCACATGAAAGGAATGCTGCAAAACAAAAGGTTGCTAGAACAAGGTAATTCCAGAGTTTTAAGATGGGCTTTGTGGTTAGATGGATATGATTTTGATATCATATATAAAGTCGGTAAAGAGAATTATCTTGTAGATTTAATGACCAGAGAAGGAGCAATTATATAGACAGAATATGGAGTTAAAAAATTTGAATTTGGTGAATGTTCATCATCCTCCCAGAACAAATCCCAAGTTACATTAAGCTCTTCCTACCATTATTCTTTTTGTCTGGATTGTCTTTTATAAAAAGCTTTGTCTTTACCCATGGAAATCCAGAAGATCATTCTTGAGAAATGGTTTTGGCTCTCAGATACAAGACACAACTATGATATTCCATTAGCACCTATCAACAATAATCGTGCTTATTTTGGTGCAGTAAGATATCCATATCACAGACTTGTTTATATTTATGATCCTAATCTGAGATGGATAGATTATTATGCCATTCTTCAATATGCTCATGCCTATGAAAGAGTTTCAATCATCATGTATTGTGAAGACATCATGTCTCCATTCAGTCATTGGAGTAGTTGGATGAATCTCCTACTTGTTTCATTTTTTCCCATAAAAGAAGATCAAGGCAGGCTCTGTCAGCAGTTTTCCCCTTCTATTTTGTATAATGACATACAGGATGGAGCAGAAAGATATGATATATTTGAATTCGATTTATTATATAAGGGCACCAACATGAATATCAACCAGGATAGTACTTCTCCTACAGGTTATAATTTTACTATTGAAATGGAATATTTTGGTGAATTCAGAATTCCCTCAGATAAGCTATATCCATTCATGTGTTTCTCAATTTTTTCAGCTAGCTTCGGAAGGGAACCATCATGGTTACAACAACTTCCTAGGTTAAGTCTTGAAAGGTATGTTGAATAATATGTGTCTGACTATGACAATAACCATAGCCCTAAAGGCTGGTGACCAAATCTTCAAAGAGATTTTTTTTTAGGCTTTCGAGGGTTCTCCTTAAAAGAATCTCCTCTGTGTTGATAATCATTGTACCTATTTTACTTTATTTTAGGCTTTCGAGGGTTCCCCTAAAAGGAATATCCTCTATGTCAATTATCATTGTACTTAGTTTTTCTTTCGTGGGTTTCAAGATATTGGAATATCCACTGTGTATCAACTTTTAGTACATATATGATTTCTTTCATGAAGAAACATCTACTATATATAACCTTTTAAGACATGCATTATGGTTGTCATGGATTCCCCCAGTCAGAATCTCCACTTTGTATCATATCATTAAGATTTTATGTGATACGAATAACCTCTTGGGGGAGGGGAAAGATTCAAAATCTGGAGCAATACCCCGAGGGTCCATCCTATATAAGGAATCATGAGCCTCAGCTCAATACACTTATAAATTTCTGAGTTTTTCTATAATATGAAAGAATTTATCTTTGTGTGTGTGTATATATATATATATATATATATATATATATATATATATATATATATATATTAGTGGCCTAGAGGAACCCAGTAGCCCGCCTGACACACAACTACCGGTAAACCTCTAGGGGGCTACGATTTGTCCTCCTCCCCGTAGCCCGAGTCGCAACAGGGGGGATTTGAACCTAGGTCTCTCGAGTTTCAATGATTTCACATATCTCAAATTACCAATTGAGCTTCCCCCCAAGGACTCTATGTATAGCTATATATTTAGTAGAAGGTTATGTAATTTTTTTCCAAGACTTATAATTGTATTTACAACATTTCTCTTGGAGGTTTCCCCTTTGAAGAGGTAAATGAACATAACTTTCTATTTTTTATTATCAAATATATCTTTCCTAGGTTTTAAATCTCTTTTCTCATATGTTCTTGGGTTTCCTAGGTTTTAAATATCTTTTCTCATATGTTCTTGGGTTTTTCACTACATTTCATGTGATTTGTCTAAATTTTTTAAGTTAATTACACTACATATTTTATATATGCATAATAATAACTCTTTCTTTTTAAAATTGGAATTCGTTAAGGGAACAATGAATAGTATAAATTACTTGTAGCTTTAAACCTATTGAAACTTGTCATAGCCACACAATCACCCATTTTTTTTTTTCATTTTAGTGTCATTCTTACTCATGCAACATTTCCTTACAACTATCCTAGTGAATTGGTCTTGTAGGAAGCTAAAGTATGCATTACATAGGATCTAGCCCTAAGTTTCCCATGTTTAGTTAAAAATCAAACAACTAACAGTGCATAATTATTTCCTCCTAAGTAACCCAAATCAAAATTCAACACTTCAAAAGTTAACTAAAATGTATGACATCAACATAATTATATGTAGGTGTTTCCCAATATTGGCACCTTAAACTTCCCAAGTTTTTTCTAGACTTCCATTGCTCTAGACTACCCTCTTCAAGACTAACTCCAATATGCAATTATACACTAGGACCAAGTACACTTACATACATTCTCATACCTTCTCTTGGACCCTTGAGCTTCTTGAGTAACTCCAAGTCATAATATCACCTTCACCTTAGACTTGGCGCTCTATACTTCCATCCTCTTGACCAAAGGACTCATCCCTATAAGTCACTCCATGAACTTAACTAATTTTGAGTTAAGTTGAAATGATATTTTCCACCACTATTACCTGAGCAACTCCGTGAAATCCATCTTATATAATGCAGGAAGTATCCACAACTTCAAGTATTTTTACAACACATGGTCTTTCATAGAATGTTATAATTTTATTTAAAAGGTCCCATGTAAGTGACCATGTCATATGGTGGAAAATCACACCTCCTAGACTCACCATCATGTTGCAAGTGTAGAGTGAAACACTATAAAATTTAAGGTTAAAATACATCCATCCATGAATGTACAACCAATAAATCCAAGACATCTGTGGCTTGCTAAGGAATTCCAACCAATAAGTCCTACACTCTACAACCTATAGCTACAACATGCTTGACCTCTAACCTACTCATCTTTTGCTAAATATTTTATCAATCCAACTCTAGTGTGACTTATTATAACACATGGAATCTACCCTAGAAACACCTACACCCATGTTCATAACCACTTATGTCACCCAAGGCGAATTCCACGCCTCTATATTCTGTCTCAGCTTACCCTTGCGGCCTATTAAGTGGAGTGCTTAGTCATAAGAGCTTCATCATCTAATGTTTTTCCATTGTCTTATAGAGAATTCTAGGGGGGAATTTACATATAATATTTCTTGGGAATATAAAAACCCTTATATCCTCTACCACTCAAACTTGTTATTTCTCTAGCAACATCTTCAAGGACCTCCCATTGATGTCAACTAGATTGTTTCTTAAAAAAATTATCCATATATAGCCTAACTCTTTTCAACTTCTTCACACTGCCAAATCTATATGAACCTACATTTGAATTCACTAGCACATGTCTCAATACATTATATTAGAAAATGCTTTGAAAAAATTGGGTAGTTAATCTAACTCTATGTCCAAAACTCATGAAAGTACACAATCATGTGCCACAAAGTAGAATGCTACCACTCCTCATGCTTTTAATCATTGTTTTGAATGTCTTGTTTCCTAATAAACTTAAATTCCTCCCTGTTATGATTATGTTTTCCACCATAAACAAAAATGTTAGACATGTTATGAATCTAAAACTTACTTCAGCAAAGCAAAATTTTCCCACAAAAATCCTTGACCACTCTTTTCCCTAGTAAAAGAGCAGTTGACCATGCTTCCCTTATAGAATAAGATGTTTTCGATGATGATATTCCTATACAAAACCTGTAGAAACCCCTTAGAGGTTTCAAAAATGAATATTATGAGGATATCAATGAGAAATGGGTTGGAAAAAGTTCATTATTATGTATGGGCCTTGTGCATGACTTATGTTCACGCAATTCACATCCCATGGAATCTATTCTTATCTTCTTAAGAACCTATAAGACAATATCAAAGATAAGGTAAGAGGCTAGATTAGTGAGACTAACATAGAAAATGAATCCTTATGCTACTAAATTAGAGTAATAACCATTGGTCTATAGTTTGTTGCGATCTTTGAATTGGTTTGATTAGAGCTTAGATGAGAGCCATCTTGGCTATCTTATCATGATATGGTTATGGATCATGCTTGTTCAACAAAGTGAGGTTGTGGTTAAGGATAATGTTTTTTAGTCTTGGATCTAGGATTACAACAACAAATCTCAGATATTATATTGTTGTAATGCTCATTTGAATAATATAGATCAACATTCTTTCACTTCTGAAATCTTTGTGTATGGATATTTATTGTACATTTGATGGGATTTTGTTGATCTAAGTGAGCTTATGTTACTAAATTAGGGCCTCATTCACGCTATATTTCATTTGTAGTATTATGAAGGAAGGAGGAAGGTTGTTCTTGTTTGATGATTGTGTAGGTAATATAGTGAACTAAGATAATTGGAGATGGATCTAGTAAATTTGGATACATTAGATAACCGCTAGGCTTTAGGCATATTTATATTTTCCTATCTCATTGACATATGAAATTGTATGACTAGCCTTAGGAGAATTAAGTGTGCTTCTTATCCTTTGTGTCTATCATTGAATCACATGCATCTAATGAGGGTATTTGTCTCTCTACAAGTGAATTCCCCCTTAACATAATTGGAAATCATACTAGGGATGAACTTTAGATTTATTTCCCTATACTTTTGGTTTTTTTCCTTAATCTTGTTCATCCTAGGAATTTTCTTGAATGCATGCAAGTCTACTCATCTCATATCTAGGTACTTGTTTCTCTTTTTTTCTCTCATTTTCCCTTGCACTCATGACTATTTATTATAGGAACTAGGCATCCTTGTCAATTAGACCCTATAGTTGGCCAAGTCAAGTGTGTAAGTCATTGGATTATTTATTTGACATGAAAGTCAATTGATTGAACATGTAAGTTGTTTTAGCAGGCCAAAGTAGTCAGACAACTGTAATTTCCTTATAACTAATCTTGGAAGTGTAGATGTCTAACTATATAATAGAGGTAATTATTGTTTCTTTGATCATAATAATAAAGTGCAAATTGTCATTTCTTGTATTACTTATTGTTCTCTTTCACATCTTATTTTTGTGTGTATATCTTTGTGTATATTGATATATATATATATATATATATATATATATATATATATATATATATATATATATATATATATATATATATATATATATATAGGTATATATCTAGGATATTATTGGTGAATAATCCCTACAAGTTTCTAGGTTATAACATTGGTTCTGTCACTAGTAGTTCTTGAACCCAATTCTATTTGACAATGCACACATAGATGTTGAATTTGGAGAAGATCTTGAAGATAAGTTATGGTTGAGGACATTGTTCACATGTTGTTACACAACAACCCATGGGTAAGTAGATTTGGAAACTTTTTGCTACACAAAATGCCATAACCAAGTCCTCTAGGTGAAATTATAAGGTTTTATTAGCTTATGTGCATCAGATTGAGTATCTTTGTACTTGGAAAGGTTAGTGGTGATTACTGATTGGCCTATGCATTTCAAGATTTGTATTTTTTAGCTCACTTGTGTGGTAATATGGTTAAGTGATTTGCATTATTTTTCTCATTTGAGTTGTAAATGGGTTAAAAGGAATTGCATCTCATCTTCCAATTCATCTTAGTATTTGCATTCTTATCTCACTTGAATCATAAGGATGTTTAAAAGAGTTGCATCTCATAATCATTTTTAAGCCTCTATGGTTTTTGAAAAATTTTCATTGTTGGTTTGATTTTAAGATATGTGAAAAGTTCTTGAAGAACATATTTCAATAGTTTCATGCATGAGTGATTATTGCATTGTTATTTCTAGAAGAAAACATATTGATCCCTTCCTTACATAGAGTTCATTAGAAGAAAACACAATTAAATCCTCTTGCACATATAAGTACTTTGAATAATTCTTTAGATTGACATAGTCAAAAACATCACCACAATCCATCCCATACCCTTGAGTAAACAATAGACATAAACAAAAATATATAATCTTAAAAGAACTAGACATTTTCTTTATAGCAACATACATTATTCTTAGTTATAGGGCCTTTATATAGGATTAGAGAGTAGAATCTCCAATGCCACATAACTAAAATAGGAGTTGACTAAAGAGAGACAAATCAACAAGTAGAAAGGAGCACTTGTCAAAAATCACATCTAACACTTGTGTTAAACACTGTGGTCAAGCTAAGCAAGTGAGTAGATTTCCTCTCTTCACTTGATTGGTGAGACTATTTCAGTATAGGGGTTCTAAATTGAAGTGGAAAATCCTCAGGTTGTACCATTTTTCTCTATAGATTCAAGCTAATGACTTATTCATGTATTTCCCACCCAAATGCATATTCTTGACTCATGATTGTTCCTCTTGACCACCAATTGTGAAGTGGAAAACTTAGTGGCTTTTCCTAGGATATCACATGGGTGATTGTAAATAGAAAGTATGTGTCGTGCCTAATGCAAAGGTATAATCTCTATTTCAACTCCCCTAGAGGCTGTTCATATTCATAAGAGTACATTCACCTTGGAACTCTCTTGCACCTTCACTAATCGGTCTTAGGCACTCATCATAGTACATTAGATTTTGGAAAGCCCATTCAACTATTAGTTACTTGTATTTGGGAGCCGATATATTTTTTAGAGAATTATCTATGTATAATTGTGTCTCATTGGCCTTAGTTTATTTTTCCCACAAAAGCACATCTTTTAGCATGGTTGACTAGCATCCTTGCCACTCTTGAAGAAAATGAGGGTTTCCTCCAAAAGTAAGGGCATCATCATCCTTCAGCCTATGTCAATTATTCATATAGGATGACACAAATGTAGTCATATTTGAGACTTTCACATCAAATTCAAAGGAACATGTATATCGAAGTCATCGATGAACATTGTCCAAATAAATTCAACCTTGTTTAACAAAGCCTTTAAACACTTTACCTTTTCATTTTAGTGTACCTCATTTTGGAAATCCTTTTTATTTTTTGAAAAATCCTCACATGATGTTATGTGTTAGTGGGTCATCCAATATGGCAGGACATATTCCCACTTTCACTAATGTGACAAGAGGAACCACTATGGCCACTTCCATTTTTCCAATTTGTGAGATAACTACTCCTATTTATATTCCTTAGACATCTAGTGTTCCCATTTGGGGAATGTCATCAGTCACATCTCTTCCTTGCAATAGCTTAATTATTTTTAGTATCCACACCATGACTTCACAAATGCCTACATCTAGATTTATTTTCGGTTTGGGGAGGCGTGGGGGGTTGGTTGGAACCTTAATTTTAATGCTAGAAGAATATTTATACCCATTTCTTGTATACCCACATGTAGCCCAACTATACTTAAGGTGGTTTTTACTATTGGTTGGAACTTTAGTCCTATGCCTAGCCTAATAGCTAATGTTATTACTACCACTAAGGGAAATAATGTCCCTAGGTGTAGTGGTATTAAGGGACCTATAAAGCCATCTAGAACACAAGTTCCATCATTCACCAACTTTTTTTTACCTTTCTTGGATACCATGACTTTATCGAATCCATCCCAATTAATGAATGACCCCATTAAGCGTCAACCCACATGGTTTCTTGTACCTACAAAGCTATGATCAAACATACACAAGTATGATGGAAATCATATAGAATACCCTTCCACCCATGTCATTACATACCACCTATAGTGTTAGTTTACCTCCTTGGTATACAATAATATTCAATTGTTACTTTTCCCATGAACCTTGATATGGAGCACCATGAAATGATATATTGAAATACAACTGGGTGCTTCAAGTAATGAATTTTCATATTTGGTGATGGCCATTTTCACCCATTTACTTATGAAACTAGAATTAATTTTTTGACATGTTTACCTTAGAATACTACCACTCATATTTCTTATCATATCCATGAATGGAGAAGGGAGAATAGACTCATCAAGGCCAAATTCTAGGTAAATTTCTAGTAGATTGGTTTGTAAAGTCATTACTGCCTAATATTGCAAAGTTTTGGGGTACATGCACATTAGGACCACTTTTGACCACTTTTCATCACTTACTAGGCATTCCCTACCTTAGGGTAACTTCCTATTTTTAGCATTTTTAAATTTTTAGTAAGTCTATTTTTAGAAATGGGTGCCACCTAAGATGACATGTGTTATTGATTGGACACTGACTGGGTATTGACATGACTATTTCTTATCCATTAGTATACATTCCCTATTCTCTAACCACCTTATCCGTCAATGCACACTACCTCTCTTATTTTGGTAAAGATCCTTATCCACACACCTTTTCACCTTATCCTTGGACATTTGGTCCTATTTATATGTTTTCATTGCTATATTTGAATTAGGAGTTGCATGTGACTTATTTCTTTAGTTATTACTTATTTTTGGATCATATTGTCCTTAGTCAAATCCATTATTGACTCCTACCCCTTTTTAGCCCTACAACCCTATTCTTGGACTGGATTACTAAATAGAGTAAACTGCTTTTCAAGTTTCTTTGTGCATGCATTATTGAACCCTAGCCTAGTGCACATTGGTTCCATTTTAATGGAGTTATATAGATATGTATATAGGTCAAGAAATAATATACACAATATTTATGAAGTAATTTGATTTGATTCTTTGAGCTACTCATTCTATTTGAATTCAATTTTATTCTCTCTTGTTTCTTGTCTTGCAATCGCTAGATCTTGTGTTTGTGCTTAAAATGCAACATGGTATTAAACAATTAGAGTTGTTAGGAATACTAACATTTTTTGTAGATCATACAATATTGTAAATACCAAAGAGGATGAATCATCTCACTATTAGCATGATTCTTATTCCAACTACTTTGAATGGAAGTGCAAGGTCGTACTTCTACTATGAAGTAAGGGGATTTATAGAGTCATTATGGGGACTGAAGTTGAACCTAATTTAGTTAAAGTGAAGGAAAGGTACTTTAATAGAATGGATTAGGCCTATGGGATTCAATGCCTATCCCTTTCTTTAAACTTATGCTTTCACCTTAATGTTTGTAACACTCCCAATGAAGTATGGACCAACTTGAAGGGTTTATTTGGCAAGCTAAATGAGTTGAGAGGATATTAGCTAGAGAATAAACTCATATGTTTGATCCCAAGCAACTTCAAGACCATACAAGAATTATTCTCCTGGTACAAGACTTTGCTTCAATAGGTAAAACCTTGTGGCATTGATAGAAAGGAAGAGTAGTTAAGTCTTTTAGTTATTTTAGAGCTAGGACCCAAGTATTCAATATTTATTCTTCTTTCCACATTGTTAAACTCTTCATGGGTAAAGATCGGAAGATGCATTCTTTGAATGGCTTTATGGGATCATCAACTTAAGATAATTTTTTTAATAATATGGGGGATCTAAAGTTATATAATTCCCATGTACGTATTGTTGCGTAATTTAATTGTGATTTAAATTACATAGCATTAAATTATCAATCCAGGTATGTATACTTGTGAAGTACACTTGCACAATATATGCTAGGAATCAACTTTCAATTTTAAGATAAAATTAACCTATTTAAAATATTGTGAAGCTAAGATGAAACCTATTTATGAAGATGTCCAAGATGAGTATGCACACATTTCCTTTTTTGAAACTATCAAATTTGGAACTTGGAAAACAATCTTTTAATGTGAAATCAAAACGACGATTGACATAAAAGTAAACTTATTTTATTAACATGAAAATAAATCTATTTTAATGACATGAAAGTAAATCTATATTATCAACAGGAAAATAAATATATCTTATCAACATGGAAGTAAATATATTCTAATGACATGAAAGTAAATTTAATTTAGAAAACAATAAATCTTACACTAAGAAAGCATTGAATTCTTAAACTATGAAATTTAAAGGCAACCTATTCTAAAAACAGTGAGAGATCAACTGAAATTGTCAGTGTGTGCATTATCAAACTAGAATCATTCATAACTATCTAAGAATCTAAAAGCAAACAAATTGAAAAGCAATGAATGTTTACCATGAATTGAAAAGCAATGAATCTATGAAATGAAATCAATAAAGTAAATTTTTTCTGGTTGTTTTTGGTTTTACTCAAGTTCTTGATCTGAAAGGAACATAAATGGATTGAGAAACAAAGCATCTAATCTAAGGACTTGAAATAAAAATTTCATAAAATGAGCATAGAAGAAACAAATATATCTTGCAAAAATAAAACATTAAAATACACCCTATACTCATTAAGTGGTCATCCCAGAGTGCATGAGAGGTGCAAAGTTGAAGAAGCAAAACACCATATCTCATCATAAAAACATAACCATATCAAAGAATTTTCTTAACATCAATAGTATTCTTAACATCTAGCATAAGCATAGCTTTATCATTCCCATACTCAACAACTTTGAGAGAATAGACACTCTTATTTATACAAAAACTAAGATAACTAATTCATAAATGTAGATCCACAAATCTCTCTTAGATCCACATATCTCTCCTAGATCCACACATATATCATATGGTTACGACCATGTGTTAACATCTAGAAACTAACATCTCTTCATATCCTCTCACAAATATCTCATAGCTTTGATAGGAGACACTTACGAAAACTTCCATGATTCTTCTCCATGAAATGTGCTTTATCAATGATCTCAAATTGTGAAGAGTTTGAAGAGGAAATTCGAATTTGAGACTTAAAGGTCAAATATGACTTTGCTAGAATCTTCAAATATGCCTACACACATCACAAAACTCACCCAACTTTTAGGTATAAGTGAATATATGTTATTTTTTTAATATTTAACCATAAATTCACTCAAAATACCAAAATAAATTTATTGAAAAATAATATGTCTAAACCCATATTTAATCATGAAGATGGTCTTAGTGGATGGTTATAGAGTTGTAGAATATGATAAATATTGAAGGAAAATGAAAGAAAAAGAAGGTGAAATGGATGACATTTTGGAAACCCATCATTCCCCCCAACTGAAGTGTCCTCATGCAAATTTGCATTGATTATCATGAATTGAAGTCATCTTATTTTCTGTAGATTTTTTTATGTAGTGAGGTGTGCAAGATTTATCAAGAAGTCATTTTTGTGACTTTGAGTTACCTCTCAAGACTTGCAACTTTTCTTCAAATATTTATTTTTCTCAATGTCTTGATGTTTTGGAGAGTCTTCTTTTTTTTGAAAGAGATCTAAATGGTAGCTCTTGTGGTTGGTTCTTGTGTGGCAACCATAGGTATTTCAAGTGTTGGTTATTATGTGACAACGTTTTTTTTTATTCTTCTTCTTCTTGTGCCAACATTTAAAATGAAGACCTATATATACATCATGCGATCTTTGCTCGTAATATGAATCTTTTCAAAACATAGTCATCTTTGTACCAATAAACAACAATAGTCAATTGGGAGAAGCATGTTGGTCAACAGTGTATGAGGTTATGGAAAAGTGGTAATGAATATTCCCCCCAAATGAAGGTGTTTTTGTCTTTCGAAAATGAGGAAAGTAATGTCTCATGGGAAATTTTCCAAATACATCTATTTTAGGATTCAAGGAATTCATGATTAAAGATTAGAAAACAACATACCTTCACCTACCTAAAAAGTCAATAAGTTGTGTATATGTGAGATATTGGTTGTTACTGTTGGATCATGTGAAGTGAAAGAATCAAATCTGCTTTTTCTTTTCTCTTGGTTGTTGGAATGGAGGATGGAATTTGAAATTGGAATCTATGTGTCTTCTTATTGTCTGAATTAATGTTACTAGTGTTGAACTATGAAATTGAATCTTGATTTATTGGAACACTGCTACAAGTTGTTGAAATCATATAGTCTTCATTCATATCTGCATCATAGGATAATTGTTTTTTATGTGAATAAATTTTGTTGGTGTCGAACATAGAAAGAAATTGTTGGACTACGAGCCATTAATGAATGACTTTAACCAACTTGAGACTACTCACCATTAATTTCAATGAAAGTCAAGATGCCTAAGTACATATTACTAGGTACAAACAAATGAGTTGTAGTCAAGTCACCTAGAAGATCCAACAAATAGGGGACATTGATGTATTCTGACTATTTATTGGCGAGAGAACTTGCCATTGATCGAATAATGGATCATTTGTCAAATATTAAATAATTAAAGTTACTTTTTTAGTGAGACATTTATGGAGAAATTAGTGGAATGAAAGATGAGAGATTTGTGGATGATTGTTGAGAGAATTATGGAGTGATTTGTGGAGTTATTGATTGAGAAATTTGTGGAGATAAAAAATCCCGACACCTCTCCTCATGCATAAATATATGCCTATGTTAATGAAATTTGATTGAGTTGGTGTGTGAGGGTTGTGAGCATCATTATTAAATATTTTATGCTCTGTAATTTATTTTTTCACTGTATTATGCTTTCCTTCCTTTGGTATCAGAGCCAATGATCTAAGAATTTGTAACACTGTGGAATATTGTGAAGCTCAAGTAAAAGATAGAAGCATAGTTTGAAACTTGTGGAATGTTGTGAAGGCATTAGAGAGTGTGCAACCATCGTGGAGGAGTCCCATGTAATAGTCGGGGAGCCACATGTAATTGTTGCTGGTAAAAAAAAATATTTTATGTGCAAAAATTTATGTTCACTGACCAAATTGTGAAGAGTTGTTGCGTTTACAAGAATATTTTTTCGTGCACTAACTATATTGTGAGGATTTGCTTATGAGGATTTGCTTGTGTATCTAAGAACCTGCATATGAAGAGAAGTTGTGTTAGTGAGGAGTTGCATGCACTCATTAAACGTGTTCGTGTAGTTGTTGTTGCATTTCAATGTTGGGCAAACAAATCTACATTGAAATGTGAATCTGCCGAATTCATTGACATCTATAGACTTGCGTGTTGTGTGGAGTTTTGTAAAGCCACCGCCTTTCAGATTGCATTTGATCGAAGACATCCATTGCAGCATTTACATAAAATAACACATGTCGGAAGAGCCATAAATCCATTTGTGGGGTGTAATGCGCACATCATTTTATAGCGTTAACAAGAATCCATGAATTTTGTTTTTTCCACTAACTGAAAGTTCACGTGACATTTGAATGAGAATAGAGTGAATTTATGAAGTCTAATTTTTATGAACTTTACATTCTCCATGAGATATTAGGTTAGTGAATATTTATGAGTTGGAGAGATACTTAGTGGGAACTGCATGTAGGAGAGAGAATTAGTGAGGAGAAATGAGAGAATGAATATTTTACAATTGAGTTTGTATTTAATTTTTTTTAAAGTGAGGGTACAATTATCCAATTTTAAAAAAGATATTTTGTAAAAATTAAAAAAAAGATTGGTAACATAGTTGAAAAAGGAGGATGATAAGTATTAATCATTTTCATTGATGATTAATTCATTTTTAAAAAGAATTTGGTTGAATTGCACATTTGTTGCACCATTTTTGTACTCTTTATTAATAAAAATGATATTTTGTGGTGGTGGTTGAGTCTTAATTTTTGGGACATTTGGCTCTTGTTTCAGGTTGAAGTGGGACACATTGTGTTCATTGTGCACTTTCTCTCTCTAATTATCTAATTCTCTCTTACTCTCCTCATGGCAACAATGAGTATTGTATAGCCTAAATTTTTTGGCACAAACTATTTTTATTGGAGAAAACATATGCAACATATATTCATCACTAAAGATTTATGGAAATTTGTAATTGATGGATACACTAGGCCTTCTCCTCATGAATTCAAAGCATTAAGTGATGATGAAAAGCAATATCTTAAGAAACTTATTAAGAGAGATAATGAAGAACTTTCACTTATAGGCAATGCTCTTGAAGAATCCATATTCACAAGAATCAGTGGTGCAATAGCATCTAAGAAGCATGGGATATCTTAGAAAACACATATGGTGTTGTTGTAGCTAAACTGCAAACATTAAGGAGGAATTTTTGAAAATTCCCATATGCAAAGTAATGAATCGATTCATGATTACATCACAAAAATGCAAGATCGTGTTAATCAGATGAGGTCATTAGGTGAAGATGTTCCAGAAGGAAGGTTAATTGAAAATATTTTAAGAAGTGTTATGCCTAAGTTTCAGATGGTCACTACCAGTATTATGGTCTCCAAAGATGTAAATACCAT
Source organism: Pinus tabuliformis (assembly GCA_031772625.1). Classification (NCBI taxonomy): domain Eukaryota; kingdom Viridiplantae; phylum Streptophyta; class Pinopsida; order Pinales; family Pinaceae; genus Pinus; species Pinus tabuliformis. The sequence goes on from CM062815.1 coordinate 70,940,354, forward strand.
GAAAAATGATTAATTAAGTGGATTCTTGTTAACTGTTGAAGATAATCAACCATTTGAGCAAGTATAACATGCCTTTTCTGCAAAGCATAGAGGAAGAGGAAGGAGTAGGGGTTAATATCATAATCAAAATCAAAACATAAATCAAAAAAGTTCACAAGGAAATGCATCACCTTCGAGAGGTAGAGGTAGGAATCCCAGTTAGTTTAAAGGAAGAGGTGGAGATGGATCTCACGAAAGAGGACAAGGAAGAGATGGAGGCAAAAATGGAGGAAGAGGTGGAGGACCACGATGTTATTATTGCCAAAAATTTGGCCACCTTGAAAGAAATTGTTCTGAAAAAATGCGAGATATGGAGCGTAAGGGTCCTAATATAGTTGTTGAAGAAACCAGGAAGGAGAAGTTATTCATCTCAAGTTTGATGACACATAGTGAAGAAAGTGAAGCATGGTATATTGATTCAGGATGTTCAACTCATATGAAATCTCAAGAGGAGTTGTTTACCAAACTTAATGAGAATTATTCTTGCAAAGTCATATTTGGTGATGATAATGTTTCTGAAGTGAAAGGGAAAGGCATAGTTGCAATACCAACATTACATGGAAAGAAGAAGTTAATTGAGGACACTTTGTTGACACCAACATTGAGGAAGAACCTACTTTCTATAGGACAAATGATGGAGCAAAACTACAAGTTAGTGTTTGATAATAAATAATGTTTAATCATGGATAAGTTGAAAAAAACGCAGTTGTAGCAAGAGGTGAAATCACTGAAGACAGAATTTTCAAGCTCTCCTTTGATTCAAGTAATTCACAAAGTTTAAATACAACATAAGAAGCAAATAGTAAGATTTGGCATTATTGGATGGGACATCTAAATTTTCAGAGTTTGGTGTTGTTAAAAAAGAAGAACATGGTGAATGGTCTTCCTTATATCAAGTTGGATGATCTTCTATGTGAAGGGTGTATTTTTTGGAAACAACACAGGGAAAGTTTCTTAGATAGAACATGGAAGGCTAGAGAACGTCTAACATTGATGCATTCAGATTTGTCTAGTCCAATGGAGACTGTGTCTTTTGGAAAGGCATGCTATTTTCTCACTTTCACTGATGATTATTCTAGGAAGACATGGGTGTATTTTTTGCAAGAGAATTCTAGAGTGTTTTCTCATTTTCTTGAGTTTAAGGATTTAGTTGAAAAGCAAAGTGGTCTACAAATTCTCACCCTAAGAACAGATAATGGGGGAGAATACAAGTCAAATGAGTTTTTGAATTATCGCGGGAAGAATGGAATAAAGAGAGAGTTTACTAATTCATACTCTCCTCAAAAAAATAGTGTTGCAGATAGGAAGAATAGGACCATAGTTGAAATGGCTAGGAGCATGTTAAAAACTAAGTCACTTGGAAATGAGTTTTGGGATGAAGCAGTACACGCAATGGTATACACTCTAAACTGATGTCACAAAGGAAGTGTTGAATTTGACTGCAGAAGAAGCTAGGTCAGGATACAAACCAAGTGTTGCACCTATGAAATTTTTTGGTTGTATTGCATATGCACATGTTCCTAAGGAAAATAGGAAAAAAATGGATGATAAGAGTGTGAAGTGTATCTTTATTGGATAGAGTATTGAAACAAGAAGTTACAAGTAGTTTGATCTGAAGGTAAGGAAGGTGATAATAAGAAGGGATGTTGTGTTTGATGATAAGGGAATCTATCAACCACATCAGGTACAATTTGAATTCAGAAAAGATGTTGTGAATATTGGTGATGAATCAAATTCCAAGTCACTAAAGATAGATGAAGCTAAGAAGAAGCCTAAGTGGGTTGAAAGGGGTCATTCAGAAAGAAGTATGTTAGATAGAATTTTGAAAGAAGGGTTACTAGATCTTAAAGTTCTCTAGTAAATTATGCACTTATGGGACAGGTAATGAAAATGGATGAACCACAGGATTATGCATAAGCATCAAGAAAGAAAGAATGGAATGAAGCTATGGAAGGAGAATTGAATGCCTTAGTGAAAAAGGATACATGGGACTTGGTCAAATTACCAAAGGGAAAATATGTAATTAGCACTAAGTGGGTTTATAAAACAAAGTATAAATCAAATAGCACAATTGATAAGTATACGACCCATTTAGTTGCAAATGGATATGCATAAAAAGAAGGAATTGATTATACTGATAAATTTTCCCTAATGGAAAAGTTGGATACAATCGGGATGGTTCTTGCATTAGCTGCACAGTACAAGTGGCCAATTTTTCAAATGGATTTTAAATCGACTTTTCTTAATGGTTATGTGGATGAAGAAATTTATGTAGAGCAACCTGAAGGTTTGAAGTGCCAGGAGAAGAAGATTATGTTTATAAGTTGAAGAAGCCCTGATATGGTCTTAAGCAAGCGCCAAGGGCATGGTATTCAAGAATTGATAAGTACTTTTAGGATCGTGGCTTAGTTAAAAGTTTATCTGAGCCCAATCTCTATATATTTCAGTCAGGACAAGACATTCTGATAGTTGTCATATATGTTGATGATTTTATCTACACAGGCAACAGTACAAAACTATTTCAAAAGTTTAAGTCACACATGATTGTTGAGTTTGAAATGACAAATCTTGCTGAGTTGCATTATTTATTGGATATTAAGTTTGGCAGAAGGAAGATGGTATTTTCATGTCACAAGGCAAGTATGCTTGGAACGTTCTAAAGAAGTTTAGAATGTTGAGTTGCAAGCCAACGACAACTCCTTTGTAAGGTGGGTTGAAGTTATACGGACATGATGACTCCAATTTAGTTGATGTTACTTTGTATTGTCAATTGGTTGGAAGTTTGATCTACTTAACTACAACTCGATCAGATATTTCTTTTGCAGTCAATATGGTATCAAGATTTATGGCAGAACCCAAGGAATTACAATGGAAAGAAACAAAGAGGATTTTAAGATATCTGTGTGGAACAGTTGGTTATGGTTTGGTATATAGGTCTACAGAATATTTCAGGTTGATTGGTTATGCAGATTTAGATTGGGCTGGATGTATGGATGACAAGAAATCAACTTCAGGGTATTCATTCAGTATGGGTTCAGTGGCAGTTGCTTGGAGTACTAATAAGCAACCTACAGTTTCTCTCTCGACAACAAAAGCAGAGTATAAAGCGGCAATGACAACAACATGTGAATCAGTTTGGTTAAGAATAATTCTATAGGATCTACATGAACAAGAAGAGCAACCGACTCAGTTGATGTGTGATAATCAAATGACCAAGAACCCAGTTTTTCATAAGAATACCAAGCATATTGATATTAAGTATCATTTTGTTTGTGATCTGGTTCAGCAAGGAGTGATCGAGATCGAATACTACAGAACAAATGAATATGTAGCTGATATATTCACCAAAGCATTGTCTAAGGAAAATTTATGCAAATTCAGAGATGATCTTGGAATATTTCCAAATGATCATTATGGAGGAGAAATGATGGAATAATGGATCATTTGTCCAATACTAAATAATTAAAGTTGTTTTTAGTGAGACATTTATGGAGAAATTAGTGGAATGACAGACGAGATATTTGTGGATGATTGTTTGAGAGAATTATGGAATTATTGATTGAGAAAATTGTGGAGATGAAAAATCTCGACACCTCTCCTCATGTATAAATATATGTATATGTTAATGAAATTTGATTGAGTTGGTATGTGAGAGCTGTGTGCACTATTGTTAAATATTTTATGCTCTGTGATTTATTTTTTACTGTGTTGTGCTTTCCTTGAGCCATTAAGGCATGCAAGCCTGAAGGTACTAAAAATATATATAGTCTCGAAGGAGGGCCTTAATGAATCCCCCATCATCTAACGCGAGTATAAAATAATGATGTATAGGACCATAGATGAAATATTTTCACTTATTGTGTTTTATTTGGCAAAAGGAAGAGGAAAATGAGGTAACTCAGCATTGTAAGTGAGTTGAATGAATTTATTCATGGGTTAGAGTGAATATAAGTGAGGCAAGAAAGTATGGCACTTGCAAAAGGGAGAATGGATTTGAAGTCATAAATTGGTAGTAGGGAGATGGAATTTTGGACTTCAATATAAATGGATTGTAAGCATAGAGGAAGGAAAATGAATGAATAGCAATGACATGAGGGATCTAACATGGACTTACTTCTTCATGTTCCTTTCGAAAAATAAATTAGTATTCGAAAACCACTTGTGCATAAATTAATCTTCTTTGATCATCCTGGAACCTGCAAAAACTTAGCGCTTATCTACAAATAAAACATAATACTATCGAGGGAGAGAGGTGGTCAATCTCTCTTCATTCAATATAAGTCCAAAAAAAAATCACAAATAGTGCTAATAAAACAAATCCAAGGAAGATAAATAAAAATGAAATACACTTTTACCTGTCGGGGAGTGATGCATCTTGGACGACCTGTCAATGTTTCATTAATAAATTCTTCGTTTGATATCTGATTTAAGTGATTCAAAAACTAGGTTAAAACAAACTCATTTAGAAACATGTTTATAATGATTTGATGATTTTTCCAAGTCCTATTGCTGCAAAAATTTTTAAAAAATGACAATTTTTAATTCTGTCAAATGTTGACGAAACTAACTTCATGATGTAGAGCTCATTGAGATATTTCCAATGACACTTGAATCACCTCAAACGGACATACGAGAACATTTACCTTTGAGACCTTAGGCATCTTTTCTATTTATATCTAATGACAGATATGGTTTTTCATCCTTATCTTGAGGATGAACCACAAAGATGGTTCAAAACATTGACTCAAAAACAAAGATGTGATTAACCCAAAATACATTCTAATAACGATATGGATCACAGAAGTCTGAAATCAATAAAAGTGATGTTCGTCTGAAGTATTTGCAAAACAATGAAAAAAACATATGATGCAAGGGTGCCACTTGTCATGATGATGTGGCATGATGAGTTGGTAGGATGACTTGGCAATGACATCAGCTGGGCATACCAATGCTTGGTTGCCACATGGCTTGAATCATGGGCTTCCATGTGGCAACAACATTTTGACGAAATTGTCACAAGGTTAATAATAGCTACTAAAATGTCACATGATTAACAAAATTTGGTCTCCATGGATTTTGAACTCATGACTTCCATTTTACAAATCAAACAACTTATCAATAGACCACAACATTGTCATTTTGTGAAAAAAATGGAAAAATACATTATTTAAGGTTTTAAACCTTAACAATGGGACAATATAACAAAAAATGTAACGAAATGGTGAATGCCCAGCAAAATAAATCGAGGATTTCCAAAAAGAAATCAAAGTTTCTAACTGTTCTACTGCACTTGTCAATTAATTTCATGCCACCAAAACATTGATTTACAGTTAAGTTTACCTTCCTTCATGGATCTGATCATCAAATTCATCCTACAAATCACAAATCAGAGTTTCTGCCATTGAACAAGAGCTGGGAACTCAATTTTAATTTCAGGTCGAAGGTTCAATTAAGTTAGCTCAGCAAAATCAATGGGAGAACCTGCATTTCTGCCTGCAGACTATGTCTCAAGAAATTGCAAATCGTTGTGGCCCTCGATCTTGTCTATTCAAACCCTCGTTCATATGTCGTATCATTCTCGGCCCTAAGTTTCAAACAGGTTCTATTTTGTTATTTTATGTTGTTTGGTATAATTGTGTGTCATGAGTTTTTTTTATTCATGTGATTTATTTTATGCAATTCTATTGTTTTTTTGTTTTTTTTTTCGTTTTTTTGTTTTTAAGTTATTATTTTTTTTTATTTTTTTTTAAATATATTCCGTGTTTTCTTTTTGTTTTTAATTATTTTAATGTTAAAAATTTTAAATATTATTTTTTAAATGGGTTTTTAAAAAAAATTTAAACTATGCTTATTAAAGAATTACGTTTTTTTTTTCTGTTGTTTTTGTATTTGCTTTGAAATTTTAATTTTAATTTATTTAAAAATAAAGAACTTATTTAGAAATTTTAGAGAAAAATTTAATTAGACTTTTTTTTAAATAAATAAAGAAAAAAATGTTTTAACAAGATTTTAGACAAATTTAGTGAGAGTTGGAGATCAAATTTTAAATAAATTTTTAGAATGAATAATGAATTTAAATTTTTTAGCTAATTTTTTTCAAATTTATGAATTTTATAATGTAATTTCAAAGTTAAATTATCCAATTTTCCTTTCTGATCTTTTAAATCACAACAAGAAGCAAAAAAAGAACATACTTAAGATTTTTCAGTGTAATTGAAATCTAAAATTTGAAAAGCAAAGTGAAAATATTTGATTTCAGAACTCAAATTTTAAGTTATTAAACCTCTACTTGTTCTCTGTAATGTTCCCTTCTCAGAATGTAATGGAAATTCCACAAATTTTTTGAGCTTATATAGGTTGACTCATTGTGGAACTTTTACAAATAGTGTGTATGCAAATGTTGCAGTTGTATGCTTCTTGTTTTTTTGTTTTATTTTTTGTTGATATAATACTTCAGAATAGTGCCATAGCATTCATAATGGACTAAGTAAGCATAAACTCTTGTTTTTTATTTTATTTTTTTGTTGATATATTTTTTTTTTTTTGATATAATACTTCAGAATAGTGCCATAGCATTCATAATGGACTAAGTAAGCATAATTAGTGAGTCATTTAAATTTCATTCTTCCCTGAAATACATATTTAGAAAATGTATGGTGGCAATAGAGATTACAACAATGAGTTAGGGGAACCTGATATATATTTCTTCCCAAAGGGATAAACCTTCCATGGTAGAGAAGAATCTACAGTAAGCCTTTCGATACCTATCTCATACTCTGATATTTATTCAGCCACAAATGTGTACACAGACGTGGAACCCACAAGAAGGAACTCGTCGAGAGAAGAGCAGTGAAAATAATGATTCGTTCAGCCACAAGGTAAGGGTTCGACCTTCAAATAGCAAGAAACTCAGTAAATAAACTCTCTCCACTTACTGGGAATAGACAACCCTCAATTTGAATGAAAACTCACCCCTTGTTTCAAATCTACTACAGCTCATTGAACGCTGCCTTGAAATGGTAAATATTGTCCCCTCTCTGTGCAGTTCAAGGACTCACTCTTTGCCACAAAATATGTTGCCCCTTAGCCCAAAACTCGACCAACTTTGGGAAGTAAACCACTTTCGTCCATAGATATAACGTACAGCAATAAATAAAAGGAAACTTGGCTCATAATTCAAAGTGAATTCATGCTCCTCCAAATGATGCGAGATTCGACCCACTAAGCCAACATTAAAGTTATGATCTTCGGGACAACTCGACCTTTGATGGCAAGTAAATTCAGCCTCTAGATGGAGAAATGAATAACCATGCAAATAAATCACAATGATAGTAGTCTTCTGCAATAAAATCCCATCATATCTAAGGGAGATAAATCGAACATCCAAATCAATTAAGCACCCATGGAAGATCTAAAATGATTTTCCTCAAAGCTATCTAGGATGGCATTTGAAATGCACCGAAATCCATTGTTGAGTTTTGCTCCAAACTATTGAACTCGCTTGAGCTCTTTTCAATTGTTAATGAGATACATAGAATATAATGAATTTTCCATGGAGCCTCTCTTTAGCTTCTAGATCCTCTTTTTTTTCCTTATTATTTTATTGGTGGGGCCATTTTCTATTTTTTTGCTGCGATTTGAATAAAATAATCATTTCTGGCCATTCCAATAAAATAATAATTTCCTTCCATTCTCCTATAAAATATTACTTTGCCGCCATTCTCCATTAAAATAATAATTTACCTCCCTTGTCTAATAGAATATTATTTTGCCGCCATTCTCCATTAAAATAATAATTTCCACACTTTTCCCGCAAAATAATATTTTCTCCTTTTTATTTAATATCTCCCAAATTGGAAAAACCCCTTAGTGGATTTTCACTCATAAAAAATGGGGACATGAGAGTCCTCCCCGCCAAAAATTGATTTTCCACAAACAATTCCTAAACAAACACCCTCTCTTGCAGTCAATCCCCACTGTCACTGCAAATTATGCCAAGGTCCCAAGTACTCCTATGGAATGTTGTAGCCAATGTCCCTATAGATTCTCCTGGAGATGAGTGATCCAAGCTACTCTCAGGCTCCCTTTTACTTGAAAAATTACATGTTGTTGAAGAGTTCTTGTCCCCAAATACAAACCATATGATATTTCTAAGTTGTCCATCAGGAAAAAGAAACTTGAAGAAGAAATAACATTGGTAACTTTTTCCAACTTCCCAAGTCGTTTCCTTTCCACTTGGGAAATTAACATTTGTTAAACCACACTCAGAACCTTAGAAGGCTCAGTTTGAGATTGTAAAGATTGAGGGTAGGAAACATGAATGCAGATCCCATGAAAATCTCTTTTTTCAACATAGTCTCTATACTATCCTTGGTATGAGATTTCCTGCAATTTGTCCCTGTGTTTCTCAAATGTTATTCTCTTGCCCATTTCTACAGACATAACAATTTTGTTTATCCTTCTGTAAACACATCCAGTGACAACACATTGAGGTGATAGATCATCATTGTTAGTAGGGAAGCCACACATTTAAAACTAATTTCCCCTTTTTGCATTTCCAGGAGGGTTGGATAATAGCAATTTGCCTCCAGTTATCTTTCTCCATGCCCTTACACATAGGTACCTTGTGAATAAGGATTGTAGGCTCTTTGCTTCAGCTTCATATAACATGAGTTTCTCTCGGTCGGATCTTGACTTTGTGATTCCTGGTTATGTTTATGAAGTTTCCATAACTTTCCTTGATAATGCTTCCAACTTTGAAGTTTTAATACCTTCTGCTTTTAGAAATTGTGGAATCTACTCCCTAAGATACTTTGAAATGATTACCCAACCGCCATCTTTGCAGGACAAAGTATAAGGTAAGTATATATCTTGTTGATGCATCAAGATCAACATAAACCCCATGTGTCTTTGGGTCTCTCCATCCATGGTATTCTTTGCCTATCAAAGAAGTTGAAGTGGAAACCAATGGAGAGGATACTGGAATTGAGCAACATCTAAGATAAGTGCCATGTCACAGTAGGCAAGTTCAGATTGCAACTGTAATTATAAAATGAGTTTAAATGATCCCTTTGTCAAGCTCACAATTGCCTTCTCACCCTTCATAGCTCCGTTAACAATAGTATTATCTTTCCGCTCAAGGAAAACCTGCCTATCTGCATTTACAGGTGCAAAATTTTCTTTGTTGTGAGCTTGTTTGAACTCCCTGGCGTATTCACCCTGCCTTATAGATGGTAAGAAAACTGATAACGATATTTCTTCACATCCCAAGTCAATCTTCCGATAGCCTTTGAAACATTTCCTTGCAAAGACAGTCAACACACTTCCTTTGCAGTCAATTATGTGAAATTGTGCCCTGGCGACCATCTAAAGAGGGTTCAAATCATATATTGCGTTGTTTGTGCTAATGTTTCCACCAACAGAAACATAATTTCTAATTTGGCTTCCAGCAAACCATCTCAGTTGTTCCACAAAGCTTGAGCATGTTGGTTTCATGTGCCTCACATGGTGCATTACATTGTTTTGAAGTATCTACAAGTTCAGTCAAAGTAACAGATGCCCCAGTTTCCAAGCCATCCTCTTTGAATCTCAAAATATTCAGCTCAGGTACATGAATAGTTGCAATCATTACTTGATAAGAGATTCTTTTAAACCTTGTTCCCATACCAACTTTCATATGGCCAATCACCAACTTTACATTAGGAAACCTTGATTTCAAAACTAAAACATCGTGAAACTTCAATGGATGAAACTAGGTCATACCTCTTGGGCCTGTCGAATATAAAGAGTGAGGATTCCCAGATAAAATCTCTTGTAAGAAAATGAGCTCATGGTTACCATGAAAGTTGTCATCAATTTCACTAAATGAAAGTTGCGTATAGACAAGGTGAGAAGTTCCAAAGTCCTTCCGATCATTGTCAACCCTTTCCCCATAGTCACAAGACTTTCCTGTTGAAAGGAAAATTACCTTTGCATTTCAGATATGTTTGTAGGACATTGTAATTGTATAGGGTATTATCAGTTTTGGAAAAAATGCAGAAAGCATCAAGAATTGGTCTGTAACCTGTGCACCGCCACATATTGCCCGCAAGACTATCTTCAATTTGTTCATGACTGGGTGGCTTCTTACTAGCCCAAAACAACACATACATGGGCATCCCAAAGCCTAGAGTATAAAGTCCACATTGTGATAAATGAGAGTTGCATACGCTTTTCTGGGTTTCAGTCACTAAAATAGGGCAATCATCACCCATGTTTTGATTTGAAGTAGACAACCTACTCCCCTCATCATGTTGTTCTGCTAGCATTCGTGTTTGCCAATCGAAATTATTAATTATTTAATTTCCATTCCATCTAACATTCTCAGAATTGACAAGAACCCTGCTGAATACATAAAGTGGCTGAGGTAGGATGACAAAATTATCTTTCCTCTCTTCAACAACAATATTTTTTTTCTTGGAGTTGTGTTGTCAAGGGCACCACCAAAGTTGTGAGTATGTTTTCTATGCCACCTTTGCCTCGATCAAAGACTTTATTTGTGTTGTTGGGTACTTGAGTGGAGGAATTTTTATGGTTGTCTAACTGATGGTATACATATTCCCAAGAAACGCCTGCAACATCATGGGAATCAAAAGGAGCATCCTTCAGAATTTGGTCCTTGTTTGATATTTGGGTAAGTTCCTTATTTCTTTCTTGTAAAGTGATCACACATGGCAATGATTCCTGCCCTTCCAAGCCCAAGGTACTGCTACCTAGCAGTGGGACGGTAAAAAATTCTTTAAAGGAATTAGAAATAACCGAAATATCTCTGTTAGATATCTTCCCTTAAGGTCCAACGCATTCTATCAGTGCTCCAAGTTATTTGTTAGACAATTAAGCTCATTGTTCCTTGACAGTGGTAGGATAATTCTCGTTGATGCTACTACCTACCCTTTTAATAGAATGGCCATTGACATCATCATCTTCCTGGCAAGATTTGAACTTCTCTAGTCCTCGGTTACCAGTCAAAGGATCATCCATGAGTTTGCATCGGGTTTCATCACTTTCTTCTCGCTCTATTTTCTCTTTACTGCCCATGCTTCTAAGAGTTCTGTCATCTGCATGAAGGCTTGGCTATAGTCTCTAAATTTCTGATTTAAGAACATTTTTATTTTTATTTTTTTATAGTCACATTAGGCCTTCCAATTCTTCTGGTTCTGGTCATTTTTTATGTTTTCTATTCCCACAGTAGGCCACGAGTAGGCCATTTTTTGTAATGTTCCCTTATCAGAATGTAATGGAAATTCCAGAAAATTTCTGAGTTTATATAGGCTATCTCGCTGTGGAATTTTTACAAATAGTTTGTCTCTAAGTGTTGTAAGTGTATGCTTCTTGTTTCTTATTTTTACCTTTTCTTTTGACACACATATAATGCCAAAGAGTAGGCTGATATAATACTTCAAAATAGTGCCATGGCATTCATAATGGACTAAGTACGTATAAACTCAGTAAACAACATTAGTGAGTAATTTAAATTTCATTCTTCCCTGAAATACATATTTAGAAAATGTACGGTGGCAATAGAGATTACAACAATGAGTTTTGGGAACCTGATATATATTTCTTCACAGAGTGATCAACCTTCCATGGCAGAGAAGAATCTACAGTAAGCCTTTCAATACCTAGCTCATGCTCTGATATTTATTCAACCACAAATGTATACACAGACGTGGAACCCACAACAAGGAAATCGTCCAGAGAAGAGCAGTGAAAATAATGATTCGTTCAGCCACAAGGTAAGGGTTCGATCGTCAAATAGCAAGAAACTCAGTAAATAAACTCTCTCCACTTACGGGGAATAGAAAACCCTCAATTTTAATGAAAACTCATCCATTTTCTCAAGTCTTCTACAACTCATTAAACGCTGCCTTGAACTGATAAATATTGTCCCCTCTTCGTGCACTTCAGGGACTCACGTTCTGTCACAAAATATGTTGCCTCTTAGCCGAAAACTCGACCAACTTTGGGAAATAAACCACCTTCAACCCTAGATATCATATTCAACAGTAAATAAAAGGAAACTCAACCCAGAATTCATAGTGAATTCATGCCCCTCCAAATGATGGGAGATTCGACCCACTAAGCCAACATTAAAGCTATGAATCTTCGGGACAAATCAGCCTTTGATGGCAAGTAAATTCGACCTCTAGATGGAGAAATGAATAACCCTGAAAATAAATCACAACGACAGTAGTCTTCTGCAATAAAATCCCATTAGATCTAAGGGAGATAAATTAAACATCCAAATCAATTAAGCACTCATGCAAGATTTGAAATGATCTTCCCTAAAGCTAATTAGGGTGGCACTCCAAGCCCACCTAAATCAATTGAAGCGTTTAAACTCAATTGAGCTCCTTTCCATTGTTAATGAGATAGATAGAATAAAATTAATGGTTATTGAGTTTTTTTTCTTTTTATAATTTTCTAGGGAGCTTCTTTTTAACTTCTAGATCTTCTTTTTTCCTTTATTATTTTATTGGTGGGGCCATTTTCCACTTTTTGTCGCCATTCGAATTAAATAATAATTTGTGGCCAATTCTTTCCATTCTCCAATAAAATATTACTTTACCGCCATTCTCCATTAAAATAATAATTTACCTCCCTTCTCTAATAGAATATTATTTTGCCTCCATTCTCCATTAAAATAATAATTTCCACTTTTCTCCCACAAAATAATTTTTTCTCCTTTTTATTTAATATCTCCCAAATTAACAAAACTCCTTAGCAAATCTTCACTCACAAAAATTGGGAACATGACATTTTCCTTTTTCACAAACAACCCTTCTCTTGTAGTTCTTCTTGCCAATGGTTAGTGAACGAAGTAGCGCTTACTACACCACCAAATGAAAAATTCCAAGAAAATAAATGAAACAAAAACTCAAAAACACTACTAAGCTCGATTTTATTTCCCTATTCTACACTACTCTATTTTGAAAAAGAAAAACTTTTTTTCAAGTGTAGGAGTATTTCCAATAAAACCATTTACGGATCAAGATCTCTAGTATGCTCACATCCAACTTTGAAAAATATACCTCAATGTCCACAAGGATATGAGAGACCAACTGTAAATTTGGTGCTAGTATTTGTTGAAGAATGGAAGATTGTTGTGGTTTAGTCACCATTGGAACTAATCTTCAATTTATTCCTTGCTCTCTTGGTTCTCTTATTTAGTCATCATGCCTCGAATTTATTCTGGAAGCTCTTCATTCTCTAAAGGGTACCAAGTATATGGAGACAAACATGCCAAAAATTCTTCAATTTCTCTTTCAAATGGTTTCTCCTAAAAATGCTTGAACATCATTGTAGATCTCCTACCCCCAAATTACAGTATCAAAATTGATTCATGCATCCTATTTATCATGCTTTACATATGCAGCTAAAGATGATATTGAAAGCTAACGCCTATGTATACTTCCCCGACAATGACCGCACAAATGTTGGGTAATTTAATTGTGAGTTAAATTACTTATCATTAAATTATCAATCCAAGTTTGTATACTTGTGAAGTACACTTGCACAATATATGCTAGGAATCAACTTTCAATTTATAGAGAAAATTAACCTATTTAAAGTTATTGTGAAGCTAGGATGAAACCTATTTATCAATATGTCTAAGATGAGTATGCACACATTTCCTTTTTCAAAAGTACCAAATTTGGAATTTGGAAACAAATATTTTAATATATGAAATCAAAATGGAAATTGACATGAAAGTAAACTTATTTTACTGACATGAAAATAAATCTACTATATTATCAACAGGAAAGTAAATATATCTTATCAACATGAAAGTAAATCTATTCTAATGACATGAAAGTAAATTTAATCTAGAAAGAGATAAATCCTATACTAAGAAAACATTAAATTCTTAAACTATGAAATTTAAAGACAACCTATTCCAAAAGCAGTGAGAGATCAATTGAAATTGTCAATGTGTGCATTATAGATTTGAGGCTTCTGCAATCTGTATTTTGTGTGGTGATATCTTCTGGAGTCATCACATTCATGTTTTTTGTAATGGATGTTTCGAACCAACCTTTGTGGTTCATCATCAAGATCAGATGAATCACCACAGAGATTGGTTCGAAACGTCGATTACAAAAAACATGAATGAAATGAATCCGGAAGATATCACCACACAAAATGTGTGCATTATCAAACTAGAATCATTCGTAACTATTTGTGAATATAAAAGCAAACAAATTGAAAAGCAATGAATGTTTAACATGAATTTAAAAAACAATGAATCTATGAAATGAAAGCAATAAAGTAAAACTTTTTTTTGTTGTTTTTGGTTTTACTCAAGTGTTTAATCTGTAAAGGAACATAAATGGAATGAGCAACAAAACATCCAATCAAAGTAATTGAAATAAACATTGCATAAATTGAGCATAAAAGAAACTAATCTATTTTGCAAAAATGAAACATTAAAATACTCCCCATACTTAACAGGTGACCATCCCAGAGTGCATGAGAGGTGGAAAGTTTACGAAGCAAAACACCATATCTCACCATAAAAGCATAACCATATCAAAGAATTGTATTAACATCAATAATATTCATAACATCAATCTTAAGAATAGCTTTAGCATTCCAAAACTTAACACTTTTGAGAGGAGAAGGCACTCATATTTAGACAAAAACTAAGATAGCTAATTCATAAATATAGATCCACAAATATCTCATGTTGTTACAGCCATGTGTTAAGATCCAACAACTAGCATCTCTTCATATCCTCTCAAAAATATCTTATAGCTTTGATAGGAGACACTTATTAAAACTTCCATGGTTCTCTCCACGAAATGTGCTTGATCAATGATCTCAAACCTTCAAGAGTTTGAAGAGGAAATTCGAATTTGAGACTTAGAGGCCAAAAATGACTTTGATAGAATCTTCAAATATGCCTACACACATCACAAAACTTATCCAACTTTTAAATATAAGTGAATACATGTTATTTTTCTAATATTTAACCATAAATTCACTCAAACTACCAAAATAAATGTATTATAAAATAATATGTCTAAACCCATATCTAATCATGAAGATGGTCTTAGTGGGTGGTTATGGAGTTGTGAAATATGGTAAATATTGAAAGAAAATGAAAGAAAAAGAGGGTGAAATTGATGACATTTTGGAGACCCACCACTTATAGTGAAGGATGATAGGGAGAAGAAAAAATAGAAAACAAGGGATGTTGATTACAATATGGAGAAAACATTGAAACTAGAAAGGGGGTTTTGAACCTCAAGGGAGGAAATTCTAATAAGGAGATGTTAAGCCCTATATAAGCCCCATGTTAACCTTAAAAATCATTATTAAGCCCTATATATTGAGTGATTATATTTTTATTATTGTATCATTATGTAGGCTAAAACCTTTCATGGTCCCATTTTATTATAATTGTACACTTTCTCTCATATATATACACTAAGAAAACTTAGTCTTAGAATCATCAAATATCGTTTTGTACATTGTATTCATTGTAAAAGGATTATTCCCCCCTCAAAGAGGATTATAATTATTGGGTTATTATTATTTTTAAGGCGAAATTTTTATAACATTTGGTATCAGAGCTCATGATCCTAGGGTTTTGCTGCTTCTAATAGGTCATCTTGGAATTTTATCTATAACCTTTTTCTAGGAGGTTTAAGATTGTGAAACTTGGACTATATTAAGGGAAATATTAAGTAACATGTGTTTTAAATTTTGGATCTTCATTCACTATATTTTGGAGATATGCTCTAATGAAATTATAGTTGCTAAATGCTCCTAAAATCAATTTCAAACATGTCAATTTGGCATTTTCCCTATGAATTTTTGTTCTAGGAGGTTTCAAAAAATTACATTTGGATCATTTTGAGTATAAATATTAAGGAACACCTAGTTCAAATTTCATATGTTTTTTTGTTGTACTTTCGGAGATATGCTCTAAGGAAGTCAGTGTTCCTAAATTCTCCTTAAATTAGTTTCAAACAAGTCAATGTGGAATTTTCATTATAACATTTTTGCAAAATGTTTCAAATGATGAAACTTACATTATATTGAGGAGAAATATTTGGGAACATCTGGTTCAAATATAAAAGTTTGTTTCACCATACTTCCATAGATATACTATGTGGAAGTTATGTGAAAGATCTTGAAATAAGTTTCAAATAGGTTGACTTGGTACTTTGGTTATAACTTCTTTTCTGGGACTTTTCAAGTTGTGAAATATCTAATGATATTAGGAGACATACAAAAGTATCTTAGGTATAAATTTTAGAATTATATTTGAATAATTAGACACATTGCATGCTATACAAGTTTTCTTGTGGGAGAATGCCAAAAATAAACAAGTTTTGGGCAAGTTACTATATAACTCACTTGGCACATCAAATTCTAGTCAAACCTATTGAATTACAAATAAGACATATCAAAAGCATTAGAGACAACATTTTTTATTTGGAAGGGCTCAAATCTCACAGATATATCAAGACAAAGTTCATCCATTTAGATATTCTCCAAATTAAGGTTTTAAAGGTATATAACTAACAAGTGACCTAAATTTTGATTAGAATGTCCACTTTTTTTTTGGGTGACAAAAAGTTGTGATAAACAGGATTCTATTATTATTTTGCAACCTACCTCCAATGAAATCTACTACACCAATTAAACCTCCTAAAGGCTTATCTTGAACTCATGAAGAAAGTGGAGTTAAAATCTAGGTTCTTCCAATTAGATAATAAAATTAATGAAATGGATGATAGCATGTTTAAAAGGTGGATTTATTAGGTTCTCAAGAAAAAAATAAAATCAAAATTATGGGAAAAAACGAAAAGAAGATGAATGAAAATATGGAAAAATACAAAAATCCATAAATTCCATGGAAAAGGTTCTCTTTGAGATGCTTGAGATGCAAGGAAATCATGAAAATAAGGAGAACCCATGTGCTAGAGCTCAATCACCTATTCAAAATATATCACAATTGGAGAGCACAAATATTGAATCACATAAACATAATCATGAATTTTTTATCCAAGATATGTGTAATAAGGGCTTCAAGTCAACACCAAGGAACTACTACATTACGAATATTGATATGAGGAATTTTTGTGGTAATGATCATGTAACTTGGATATTTAAAATGGAGCAATTATTTGATCTACACCAAGTGGAAGCCTTACAAAAGGCAAATATTGCATCCATGGTCTTAGAACAAGATCAACATATTTGGTATTAATGGCTTTGTGAAAGGAAAAAGGATTTTGTTTTATGCTGGTGCATTTTTACAAAGTAATTGACAGTGATTTATGGAGATATTAAAATAAATAAATTATTTATTCAATTGATAAATCTTTGACAAAAAGATCCAGTTATAAAGTTTATTTAAGAAATCCAAAAGTTGAGTCTCAGGGTAAATACTATTTCAAAGGATAATTTTTTAGACCTATTTAAGGGAACTTTAAAGGAAAGAATCCAACATGAGGTACATCTCTTTAAACCTAAATTTCTAGATCATGCTTCAGTTTGGCAAGAAAAGTTGAAAGTAAAAATACAACCACTAGAAAATTAGTCACTAATAACTATAGAGAAAATCATGCTCCCTCTCCTAAACCGGTATGGTTGACTCCTCATCAAATATATGAAATAAGTGTAAAGGGACTATATTTCAACTGTGACAACAAGTATATTAGGGGGCATAATTTTAGTGGGAAGAAATTATTAGACATAAATTATGAATTGTTCTACATAAATTGTGAATAAAAAAAGATCAAGAAGTGTAACCATCACAAAATATAGAGCTAGAAGAGACTACTCCGATAATCTATTTTCATGCGTTGGTTGGTATTAGTACTCCTTAAACCCTCAAGATAGAAGGAGATATCACAAAGAAAATGCAATAATATTGATTTATATAGGTAGTAACCATAACTTCATCAATAACAAATTGAAAAACTTCTTAATTTATTTGTATATCCAACACTAGAGTTTCAAGTAATGATTGCATATGGAGGTGCCATAAAAAATTTAGGGTTGTTCCATGCTATTAAGATGAATATGGAGTTGAATTTGTTGCATAGTCTCATGATTGCAATTCAAATGGTTGGTTGATGCTATATTAGGGGTTCAATGGTTATAAACATCGGGAACCATGGCCCTTAATTTTCAAGATATTTTCATAGTCTTTTTGTAAAAGGAAAGGAAATTGAGCTTAGAGGCATCCAAGGGAAACCCAATAAAGTGATAAGCTCTAATAGCATGAAAAAGTTGCTAAAAAGGGAGCACCAGGGTGTAATTTCACAATTGTGTTCACTAAATGTTCAAACGTTAATCTCATCTATGTCAGGGGATATCCATAAAGTTGTCAAGAATCATTCCAAGATATTTATATAAATTCCTAGGATCTTCGACCTACTTGAGATCATGACCATGTTATTCATTTATGTCCGAGAAGTGTACTAAAGATAAATGAAGAAGGGAAAATCATACTAGAGCATAAGTAATCCTTGAAACAAGGATTAAGTAGTTGAGTAATCCATCAATTTTGGAGTACCTCATCAAATAGAAGAACTTACTAGTGGAAGTGATGACAAGGAAAAATGACTTATTCATGTAGAATCACTAGCAGTTATTTAAATGTTGTGTGGATAACACATGTTTAAAGTAGAGGGGCATGTTAAACCTTATATAAGCACCGTGTTAACCATAAAACCCCTTATTAAGACCTATATATTGAGTAATTACATTTTGTAGAAAAACTCTACAAATCTAGCTTTGATACCATGTAGAAAATCTGATTGTAGGTTAACCCGATAATGCAATATAAATCAAAGCATAATATTATAACCTACTTCTACTATCAATTTGCGGAAGCTTAAAGATCGAGTTGAACAACTATAACCAGAAGAAGAAGAATCAATGCACAATACACATGAAAATACTTTGGGGAAAGCCTCAGCTAAAGACCCCACTATCTGTATTATCATACAAGGTGGAAATACATAGGAATTATACAAAGCCTTAGCTCTCACAGCTAGCCAACTCTCAGTACAATCCTCACAAATGCTCACAGGCAATCCTGGCTTCTCTCAAGCCTTCCTCTCTGCCCTCCAAGCTCATATTTCCTTTTTTTATTCCTCTAGGATGATCTCCTTCAACCAAGTTGAAAAACTCGATTTACCAAGTGGATGATCTCTTGATCTCACAAGCTGTTAGAACTGCGCAATCCTCAAGGAATTGTTCCTTCTTCATGCATGAGTTTTCTTTATAAGAAAACACATGCAACTGATAGTACATTGTCCTTGACATTTAACTTAACTGGGTCTTTCTCAGAATAGACATGCATGTGTTTCTGATGAGGGAATCTTCAGTTAACTGGAGTACACTAGTTGAGTGCATGCATGCATCAACTGACTGCTAACTCTCTATTAGTTCCTCAAACGGTTTGGAACTAATTTAACTGGACTTAACTCAATAAATTGAGTCAACTAATTACAAGCCAAATATAGCTCAATCTTATCTCCTTAATTTAAGGGATAACTTTTGCATGACTTCAGAAAGACTTTTAACTTGAATTTCTCCAACTAATTAAGTCAAAATAGCTTAATTAGTTATTTCCAAGTAGTTTTTAAGACTAAATTCGATTTTAATTCACAATTTAATCCAAGGACAAATTAAATTGGAATATTCTTGTTGCCACATTTCAACACTCCCTCTCAACAAGAAAGGGATTATCTGCCACCCCAATCCTGTCTCTATGGAACTCGAATTTACACTTTGACAATGCCTTTGTCAAAATGTCAGCATCTTTTTCCTCTGTCGAAATATACTGCATCAACATGATCCTCCCATCATCAACAGCTTGCTTTACCTTGTAAAGCCAACGGGAACTCACAACTAACTTGTTTTCCAATCTCGGAATCACATCCCAAACACTGTTACGAACTATGGAGTCATACTCCTCCACCATAGCATCAACCCAAATTGGCTGTTGCACTACTTCCTCAAAGGAAGATGGCTCGGTCTCAACACATTCCCCAGCAAGGGCCATGTATCCAGTGTACCTCTCAGGTGACCTCCTCTATCTGCGCTAAGAAAATGGTGCTCCCACATTCTCTCTCGCATCCTCCAACAATCTGTCAGCTTCTCTTGTGCGCTTTCGTCCATCTCTGGAAGACTCTACTTGAGTGGATGTCTCCACTCCTGGAACCTCTGCATGTGGCTGCTCCGCATCAGTCTGAGGCTCCTCCTCCTTAGGAACCAACAGTTCCTCCACAACCTGTAGTTGGAGCTCCCTCTCAAGGGAAACTCGCATGGCCTTCTGCTCATCAAACTTGACATCTCTGTGAACCATTGTCCTCCGACTGGTAAGCAAGTACACCCGATAGTTGTGAGGTGTATCAGCGTACCCCACAAGTATCCCCAACTCTGTTATCGGCTTAAGCTTCTTCCGTGCATCCTTTGTCCCATGGAAATATACCGATGAGCCAAAGATCCTGAAGTGACCAACATCTGGTCTCTTACCGGAGAAAGCTTCCCCTAGTGTCTTCATCCCAAGTATGCGATGCGGACTTCTATTCTACAAATAGACCAATGTGTTACATGCCTCAGCCCATAAGTGAAGTGGTAGGCCTTGGTCATGCAGCATCGCCCGTGCCGCCCCTACAATAGTTTTGTTCTTCCTCTCGGCCACCCCATTCTACTGTGGGTTATGAGGTGTCGTCAAATCCCATTTAATTCCTTCCCCTGCACAGAAGTCATTAAAATCTTGAGAGACATATTCTCCACCGTTGTCACTTCTCAAGGCCTTGATATTCTTCCCTGACTCTTTCTCGACCAAAGCTTTGAACTCACAAAACTTTGTGAAGGTTTGGTCCTTCTTCTGCATGAAATAAATCCAGCATTTACGAGAATAGACATCAATGAAAATCACATAATACCTTTGCTTCGCTATGGATGCCATCACGAATGGTCCACACACATTAGTATGAACTCGCTCTAAGATAGCCTTTACTCGACTGTCTCAATCATTAAAGGAAGACTTGGTGTACTTTCCCAAGGTACAACCTTTGCATGTGTCTACTTGCTCAATTTTACCTTTGGGAAGTCCTGTAGATATCTATTGCATTATATTCAAAGCCCCACGATGCAAATTTCCCAACCGCCTGTGCCACAACTCGCCAATGTCTTGGCTTTGCACCAATTCTACTTTCGTACTCAATGCTACACAATCATCTACCTCTAGTTTATAGAGAGTCTTCACCTGAATCCCTATCCTCTTGGTCTGACCCATGGCTATGTGTCTTAGGAACGCATTTCCTTTACTGAAGACAACATCATAGCCTTTGTCCTCCAACATTGTGACCAATACCAAGTTCTTCTTCAATCTAGGCACATACTTCACATCTGTCAAGGTGATAGGAGCTCCATGCTCCCTCTGGAAAGAAATCGTGCTCACTCCTGAAACACTATACTTTCCGTCATCACCCATCTCTTTGCGCATCTTGAGGTCTTTCTCCTCCAAGGCACTTAATAAACTTTTATCACCGGTCATGTGGAATGAGGCTCCACTGTCAATATACCAAACACAACCCATCATCGATGACACCACGCATGCGATGAGGGTAAAGTCCATTTCGAACTGAGAGGCTAATGCCTCACCTTCCGATCCTTCCGAGGATCCCTTCTTGGACTTCTTTGATGGGAAATTAGTCGCATAATGTCCCAACTCATGACAATTAAAGTATCTCACTTTAGACTTGTCACCCTTCTTCCCTCCATGAGAAGAATTCGATTTGGAATGGGACGCCTTCCCCTTCCCTTTCCTTTCCTTGCTTGTTAAGGCCAGATTTTCTTCATCATCATCCTTGGATGAAGAACCATCTCGTGTGCTCCTCTTGATCTCCTCCTGCATCAAATCTGACCACAGTTGTTCCTAATCCGGTAGCTTCTCCCTTCCATTCATAGAGTCTTGGTAGCTATTCCAACTCTTTGGAAGGCCAAGGAGAGTGAGGGTCACCATATCTTCATCGGTATTAGTTATTCCCACACTACTAAGCTCATCTCTGCAAGTGGTGAGCTTGTTCATATATGTGGAAATAGTATTGCCCTTCTCCATCTTGATTCTTCGAAGCTTATCCTTGAGCGCCAATTTCCTCTGGTCACTACTATTCTGGTAGAGGTCCTTCAATGTCTTCCACATTGAAATTTGATTATCCTTCCCATGGAGACTTGAGACAATATGGTCTCGAACTCCCTCAAGGATGATCTGTCTCACCTTCGCCACACACTTCTTCCACTCAGCCAACTCTTGTGCATTAGTTGAAGTTGGCTTTGGGATTTCTCGATCAATGAAATCCTTCAAGCCATTGTCTTCTAATACAGCCTCCATTCTATCTTTCCATGCTATGTAATTCGAGCTACCTTCCAAGGCATACTCAAGTCTCAAGCCATAGAACGCCATTGGCCAACCTTGAAGTATGATAAGAATTCGATTTTCACCTGCAACCCCGAACTTCAAACTTCAAATTCTCTTCTCAGTATAATGTTCACTGCTCCGATAAACTTGGCTCTGATACCATGTAGAAAATTCTCTACAAATCCAACTTTGATATCATGTAGAAAATCTAACTCTAGGTTAACCTGATAATGAAATATAAATCAAAGCATAATACTATAACCTACTTCTACTATCAATTTGCGGAAGCTTAAAGATTGAGTTGAACAACTATAACCAAAAGAAGAAGAATCAATGCACAATACACATGAAAATACTTTGGGGAAAGCCTCAGCTAAAAACCCCACTATCTGTATTATCATACAAGGTGGAAATACATAGGAATTATACAAAGCCTTAGCTCTCAAAGCTAACCAGCTCTCAGTACAATCCTCACAGATGCTCACAGGCAATCCTGGCTTCTCTCAAGCATTCCTCTCTGCCCTCCAAGCTCCTATTTCCTTGTGTTGTTCCTCTGGGATGATCTCCTTTAACCAAGCGGAAAAAC
Organism: Pinus tabuliformis; assembly: GCA_031772625.1. NCBI lineage: Eukaryota > Viridiplantae > Streptophyta > Pinopsida > Pinales > Pinaceae > Pinus > Pinus tabuliformis. Next base: position 70,963,417 of record CM062815.1, read on the forward strand.
TTGATTTACCAAGAGGACGATCTCCTGATCTCACACACTGTCAGAACTGCGCAATCCTCAAGGAATTGTTCCTTTTGTATGCATGAGTTTTCTTTATAAGAAAACACATGCAACTGATAGTACATTGTCTTTGACATTTAACTTAATTGGGTCTTTCTCATAATAGACATGCATGAGTTTATGATGAGGGAATCTTCAGTTAACTGGAGTACACTAGTTGAGTGCATGCATGCATCAACTCTGTTAACTCTCTATTAGTTCCTCAAACAGTTTGGAACTAATTTAATTGGACTTAACTCAGTAAACTGAGTCAACTAATTACAACTCAAATATAACTCAATCTTATCTCCTTAATTTAAGGGATAACTCTTGCATGACTTTAGAAAGACTTCTAACTTTAATTTCTCCAACTAATTAAGTCAAAATAACTTAATTAATTATTTCCAAGTAGCTGTTAAGACTAAATTCGATTTTAATTCACAATTTAATTCAAGGACAAATTAAATTGGAATATTCTTGTTGCCACATTTCAACACATTTCTATTGTTGTATTATTATGTACACAAGAACCTTTTGTTGAGGATTTTTATTGTCTTGTTAAAACAATGCATCCAACCTAACATAAATTATCGACTAGGATAAATATTTTTATTTCAAGGTTATTATGCATAATGTGTGCAGGCAAGTATCAATAAATGACACTAAATTCTTCTTAATATACTTTCTTCTACTATACTTCCTCAACACGAACACAACCCTTCGTCAAATCCTAGTGCTTATTGTAGAATAATCCACACTTGCAGGAATTGAAATCATTCATCACTTAATACTGGAACTAAAAATCTAATTATTGAAAATCACGCTTGAATGAAAGTAAGAGCACTCTGCATAGAATTCTAAAAATGAAAATCACACTTTGTAGGAATGAAACAACACTCAATCATTCTTGTTGAAAGGAAATAACACTCAATAAAACCATGTCCTCACTTGCATAAATGAAATCTCTCAGCACCACAACCAATCAAAAATAAATCGCTAATCTTTGCATCACTAAACTAGGAATGAAACCATTCAGACAACATAAGCACTCAGAAAATGAAATTTTACCACTGAAATTACATTACTAATGTCAGGTTGGGAGAAATAAAGGATGAAACATTAAATTGTAATAGTTATATGTAACAGTGCTACATAAAAATAACTTGAAACAATAATTAATAATAGTGATCTATAACAAGAATTAAGTAACAACAAATGATAATCATCAATATTTAAGAACAATCATATCAATACTATGTAATAATAGTGAATCATAACAATTTGTAAGAAAGTAAATAACAACAGTAGCAATATGATTTGGTAAATATTTACGATGGCTATGGTTGAGTAACAATGACCTACTTTCAATAATTCCTACAAAATCATAAGTAATAGTAACAACAGTGTGTTAGTCATACAAGAAATTTGTAACAGTAATCAATTTAAATTCTAGAAATTTATTTCACAAACCACAAAATAATTAAATGAAATAGTAACACTACCTCTACAGTCATAACAATCCCTGCTAAACAAGAGTGCTCTTCCTCCTTAGCGGGGAGCTAGAAGAAAACTCACAACCTACAGGCTATCACAAAAATTCCTAGAATGAGCCACAATATTGTTGAGTCTTACATTAATTATAAAGAAAAAAATACAAATGCACAGTCTAATAAAAATAATGTGAGGCCCCTTCTTAGGGTAGGGAGACCCCTTTTAATGGTTTTTCCCTTACATCCAATCTCAATAAAAATAAAACTTGAACATCCTTGAGAATATTTCAGTTATGGAATTGTTCAAATATCGTTAACTAAAGGTTTTTAATAACTTATTACAACAATGCAAATAAATTTGTTTCCATAACATGCTACCTCAATTAGCAAATAACTAAATAGTTGGAGATCATAACCAACATGGCCAAATTGGCCATATTGTTTAGGAATAGTCAAATCCTTTCTCTCAAAATGAATTGTGCTGACCTTGTTGAGTAACAACACAAATTACAACCTGAAATAGCACTAAGAATTTAGAAGTAACAATATAATAGAGTAACGCCATTTAGGTATGTGAGAGTAACAATATAGTGGAGCAACAACATCATGAAGTCTTGGAATAACAACATCCTAAAAACAATGGAGTAGTGAGATCCTAGGTTAGTTGGGTCATCCTATAGACATTTTCCTTAGCATGTTGTCAATAAAACACCTAAAACAATTATTCTCCTTTCAAATGCAAGTAGAACTTAGTGCATTAGAGTGACATAAATATTTGGTATCCCTGAATCAAAAGATATGATAATAGATGAAATGATGTGACTATTGAGGACAAAATAGACAAAAGGGTACGGAAAAAGGTGATAAAGAGATGCCAATTCTTGAACACAACACCTTTCATGGTCCCATTTTATTATAATTGTATCCTTTGCAAGAGAATTTTTAAGGATGGAGTTTTTTCTTAAAGTTTAGGAACACTCGCTAATCTCACTAGTCTATAATATGCAATTTATAAAATGTGTGGTGATATTTTTGTGAAAATATTCAAATTGCTAATAATTTTAAATAATCTCTATATAAAATTGTGATGATTTTTAATGTAAAATAATTTTATACTATAACTTTTGGGCGAATCGTTTTTAGAAAAATGGAAATTAGCAAATCTTTTTTTATGGAAAAAACATGGAAAATTAGCCCACTTGTGAATATTAGCCCCTAAATTTTTCCCTAATCCTTTGTTTCCTATATATATATACTAAGGAGACCTAGTCTTAGGATGATCAAATCTTGTCTTGTACATTGTATTCATTGTAAAAGGAGTTTTCCTCAAAGAGGACTATAATTATTGGTTTATTAACATTTTTAAGGTGCAAGGTTCATAACAAGAGAAAACAAAGTGTTGCTATCATAGTAGAGGATTTCATTTAGAGATTTATTTTATGATGAAGACAATTGATCTTATGGAAAATTACTTCATCATCTGAAAAATCTATCTTATAATTATTTGGATCTAATCATATGATTACAATAAACCATTCTTTTTCTTCATTAGTACCTTCCACTAAGCCTCCTATGTTGATGGGATACAAAACACCTATGAGAATATGCAGAGAAGGGAGTATGAACCTTGATTAAGGGAGTTTGAAAAATGTGTTACATGTTCTAAATCTACCCATTAATCTCCTCTCTATCTACTATATTACATACTTAGGCTTGGACAAGAGGGTTGATTTCACTTTAGATTCAGTGACAATATCAAATATGGCAAATGGTTCTAGGGTTGTCATTGGGAGATAAATCATCATTCTAAGTTGTATACATTCTCTCATTTAATGCATAAATTAGATTATTTTTCATTTTTAACACATGCGCGTGAACAAAGTAGAGAAAAATTAGATGGCAAGTATAAGAAAGACCCGTCACATGCATGAAAGGAGGAACTAGTTGCACCATTTTCTCCACTTTAGGAGGTAGATGCTCAAGATGATTTTATGCACTCTTTGGATCAGAGTTCTAATTATATTTCATAATATTGTTTAGAAGTCTATAAGTAGCTTACTGCATATCCATATCACAATCCAAAAAGGACACAACATACTTTATAGGCAGGTAGTAAGCTAGTGGGTGAAACAACCAAGATATAATGAATATCTATCTTAGTTTTTTGGTATTGTGTGAGCTTTCACTGCTATTGGTAGAAAGTACAAGGCTCAACTAGTAAAAAAAATATTATCACATTAGGGGCTAGGGTAGATCCTAAGATAGATCTGTGATGGGGTTGTTGATCAACAACACCATCCTTCCTCATATAAATTTCATAGTAGACATAATATGCATTATATTTGGTTGGGGGGGTGGGTCTTCCCTCTTTACCTCACATTTTATCATATTTTTTTCCCTAAATTTTTCAGTACATGAATACCTAACATGGTTAAAAATGACTAGATTCATTCATTATGCACATTCCTTGGTTGTGTTTTAGTGGGGGTGTTGGGGTACATGCACATTAGGACCACTTTTCATCGCTTACTAGACATTCCTTACCCTTTAGGTTCACTTTCTATTTTTATCATTTTTCTATTTTTAGTAAGCCTAGTTTTGGTAGGGGGTGCCACTAAGGATGTCAATTGGTAATGAATGGGTAGTGATTGGATAGAGGCATGGGTATTTCCTATTCATAGTATGCATTCAATATTCTCTAACCAGCTTATCCATTAATTCACACGTCCTCTTTTATTTTGGGAAATTTCCTTATCCACAACCTTATCCACTCAATTTATCACCTTATCCTTTGATTTTTAGTCCTATTTTTGGTTTTTTCTTTCTATATTTTAGTTATGAGTTACATGTGTGAGTTCTTAATTTATTTCTCACTTATTTTTGGATCACATTATCCTTATTCAACTCTATTATTGACTCTTGCCCTATTTTGCCCTACAACCCTATCCTTGGACTACTTTACTAAACATGGTAAATCACTTTTCTAGTTTCTATGTACATGTACTATGTAACCCCAACCCAGTTAACATTGGTTCCATATTAATTGAGTGTTATAAATATATATCCATGTCAAGCAATAATATACACAATATTTATGAAGTAATTCAAATTAATTCTTTGAGATACTTACTCTACTTGCGTTGAATTTCATTATGTCTTCTTTCTTGAGTTGCATTGTTATTGTATTATTTTTCACACAACTAGATATTGTGCTTGTGCTTGAAATCCAACACCAAGGATGTAGTTATGTCAGGAGATTTAACTAAAGAGCAAGTAATTTTATGCATTCAATGACTATATTTGATTTATTTTCTGAATGGAACTTTATATTTGATGATCCCTCATGCTCCTAAGTCACCAACAAATCCTCCTAAACCTACCCTGGGGCCACATATTGATAGTGTCACCAATTTGTTTCACATGCTTCTATTGGCTAGTTGGTTGGTTAAATGGATTAGATGTCCATCTTCTAATCTAGCGCCAATTATTTCATCATCACCAATTTCCTCAGGCCCTACATAGACCTCTAAAATTCATTTGATACAATCCACAAATCCAAAGAATGTTCATCAAGTTTGGGGTAAAATGAAGAAAAAAAAGAAAAATTATGCTTCTAGGCATGGGGCTACCCATGAACAAATTGCTAATGTGGGAAGAACCAAAGAGAAAAAAGAAGATGAAGTTTCCATCTATAATTTGTATTGGAAACCATCACATTCATAATTATCCTCATATGGATGAGATTCATTACTACTTATCCCAATGGAGATCACAGTAGCAACTTGTAGTCTTAATGAATTCTTTCCCTCATAGTAGCAATAAACAGTTGCAAAAAACTCTCCACCTATGCAAGGAGGAACCTAGGGAAATCCCTCACAAGGGGGAAGCATTATCAATACTAAGATCTACATGTGTGACCAAGGAGTTAATATTTTGACTCAAGCTCATAATATGATAATTTTGAGAGGGGTCTCACTGATAAGCATCCATCTTCATCTTACCCAAGTGGTCCTTTACATATAGAGAAGTCATCCATTAATATAATGACTCACTTCCTCAAGGGTGTTTTATGAAGGTCTATGCATATCCCCAATTCCCATGCCACTCCTTGATCCATAAAATATGGTGGATATTCCATTGGATAGTTCATCACAATAGATACGATAAAATCATGCTTAAAATTTGAAATCTACATTATGAGGGTTCATTTTTTATTAAATTTCTAGATTTGTTAATTATTGTTTATTGCATATGCAAGCCAATTATAATTATGTAGAAAATAAATAACAATGAAATAAAAACTAACAATCCACAAAATAACACAAGATATAGTCTGGGAAACTCTTTTGGGAGAAAACCCAATTGGAAGGAGAAATTTCTCTGCACTCTTTATCTAAAAGGAAAATGATAAAAGTACAAAGAAGAGAGGTATGTGTCCCACGGGATACTATAGTGCACATATCATCTTTGTTTTCTCTCTCTCTATCCTCTCTTGGTAACTCTACTCATCTACAGATAAAATGTACTCAAATAGAATGGAATTCCTTTTCCTCCTAGTGGTCTGATTATAATACAATCGAGTAGCCTACTAGTGGTTAGGTTTGACTCCTTCAACTCTTAAGTAGAGTTACAATACTAGCTTTTCTAGAGTATTATTTATCATGATCATGTGGCTAGCTCCATTTTTTAGAATAATAGGGGTTAATGTGGCATCCTCTTAAATTATGGTGGTCAAAATAGGAAGGTAAACTTTTGAGTGGCATAAATTTTGCATATAAACTTTGATTGAAATTATTCTTGTGCCATTGGAAAGGTAGATGTGTGTAGAATAAAAAAAGTGTAGATTTTAAGTGGAAAACATCTCCTTTAAGGTCCTGCCTTAGACCTCCTTTTTTCCCATATGAAGTGTATAAAGGTGAAGGTGGAAAACATTCAAAATAAATTTCAAATGGAGACTTACCAATAGAAGTGTTGAATGATCTATTACAAGAATGTTATATATATACCATATTTTCGTCTGAAGTCTTCAGATGCTTCTGATTACAGCCCCTCAAAAAAATACACTAAAGTCATGTTGACTACTTTTGTCTACCTATCTATCTGTGGATGGAATTTTTAGATATAATCAACTTTATGTCCATATTTTCCCACAATGTAGTCTAAAATGACTTGAGAAATTTTGTGTCCCTATCTAAAACAATGCCCCTTGGTATCCCAAAGTGCACCCAGACTTGTCCAAAGAAAAAATTCATTGGTTCTTGCCCATTGATGGTATTTTTATGGGGCATGAGAACACACATCTTGTTAAACCTATCAACTACCATGAATAGGTAGTCATGTCACTTCTTGGTTGTTGGTAAAACTCCCACAAAGTCCATGGAAATGTTTTCCCAAGGATGAGTGGGTACAGGTAAGATATGGTATCCACCCTATTTCTTATTACTATTCTTGATGGTACAAAAAAACATGCATCCTCATATGAATTTAGCTACATGTTCTTGCATCTTGTGTTAATACACATACATCTACAAGTTGGTCATTGTCTTCCCTACGCCAAAGTGCCTTGCAACCTTGGAGGTTTGAACCTCTCTAATCAATTGTAGTTGCTCGCCTTTAGAACACATAACTTATCTAGCCTATCGAGTAACTTGTCTTATAGATGGTAGTCAACTCTATTGTAACCATTGTGCACATGAATTTAGCTTTGCAATTGTTGAAACACCTCCTTGAAGTCCTCATCTTCTTAATGTGCATCGTTGTATGCATCATGAGTGAATGGCTCCATGTGCGTTAGATTTCCCAAAGCTATGGTATTCGATGTGGATGGCCTTGAAAGAAATTTGGTCAAATTATTTGTGCTACCATTCTTATACTTGATCACTAAATGAAATTTTTGTAGAAACCCCATCCAATTGTAATTCGTTATTTGCTGTAGCATACTCTAGGCCTGCAGGTAATGTAGTGGATGGTGAAATTCATAGATTATTTTCTCCTTTCCCATCAGATAGTGTTTCCACTTCTTCACAACTTGCACTAGAGCATAAAGCTCATTATCATATGTAGGGTATTTGAGAACCACCCCATTAAATACTTCAAAATGGTAGCATATAGGCCTTCATCCCTGCATCAAGAGAGTCTCCCGTGGAATATCCTCTCACATTTATCTCCATTTTGAAGGGCCATTGAAATTCAATAATAGTAGAATTGGTGCTTGACTAATATTCTTATTTAACTCATCAAATGCCTTTTGTTTACCCTTTCCCCACCAAAAACTCTTTCCACTTCTTGTTATGGTGTGGAGTGGTGTTGTTATTGTTGAAAACAAGGCTATGAATTTTCTTAAGTATTTTGCAACCCCAATGAAACTCATTACCTTAGAAACATTAATAGACACCGACCACTTCATGATGACCTCCATTTTGTCGGGATATATCTTAAGCTCTTCTTCACCTATCAAATACCCCAGAAACACCCAAGACTATTGTGAAAACTCACACTTTTTGATATTTTCCTATAGCTAGTGCTTCTTTAATGTCTCTAACACCTATATCAAATGCAAGATGTGCTCCTCCTAGGTACCCATGTATACAATTATATCATCTAAATAGGCAATAAAAAATGAATCTATAAAAGGGTGCAATATACCATTCATTAACCTCATAAACTTAGCTACTACATTTCATAGGCCAAACAACATGATTAACCATTCATACAAACCTTGTCAGGTTCTAAAGGTGGCATTCCAATTATCTTCTCCTTTGACTAACCTGGTGGTATCCTAACTTCAAGTCCAATTTGGTGAAGTATTTGGCTTCTTGCAATTAATCCAATAGATCATCTATCCTAGGAAAGGGGTACCTATACTTGAGCATAATTTTGTTTAACGCCTTATAATCAATACACATTTGTCAGGTGCCATCCTTCTTGGACACAATGATTATGGGTGACCCACATGGTGAGGTGCTTGGTCAAATGATGCCCTATTCCAATAGTTGCTACAATTGTTTCTTTATCTCACTTTCTTCTATAATGGACTTCTTGTACAACCCAATGTTTGGAAATGGGGAATTAGGCAATAGTTGAATCTCCACTTCCTTATTGGGTGGTATCCCTTTATGCTCCTAAAACAAATCCATGTATGCATGTAACAACTCTTCTAGCTATTGTTTCTATTTCTTAGTATAGCCCTTTAGGGATAAATTTTCTCTTACTGAATCTTCTATAGACCAATTTTCTCTTGAATACAATAAAACATACCTATTGATAGAACCAATTAGTTTCTTGGCTTGATTAGAACTTACCAACGAAATCTTGGACTTGTCCTTGTGTGTGTTGATGGTGAAGTATTTTCCATTATTGATGAGGTATTAATGATTTTCTCTCCACATGAATATTACATCCCATGTACATATCAAGACTTCCAAACACCACTCCACATACATCAAAGGAAACTATATTTAGTTATATTTCCTCAATAAAGTCAACATTGATGGAAAAAATAATTTTTCACTATTTGGTTACCTCTATTTACACATCCTTATTTACCCATCCCAATGGATATGGGCTTAGATAGTCACAAACTTCCAATATCAATTTCGTTGAGTAGATCTACTAAAATGAGATTACCTGTGAACTTGAGTCAAACAGAGCATCATACTTTGTCTTCTTGACCTGTCTCTTTATATGGAAGAGTTTGGTCTATTTTTTGTCTTCCTATTGTTGAAGGTGAATCAGATTCACCTCCTTATGCACTTATGTAAAAATTATATTCTCATCCACATCTGAGCTGCTTTCAAACTGGTTGCTCGAATCAATGATCATGAGAATCTTCTTCTTTGCATCTTTCTTTCTATTATTTAAGTTAATTGGTTATAGTGTTTGCTAGTATATTTGCACTAGTGTGTGTGGTTATATTCTTTTTATATTTTACCCCTTTCCACTTCTTCATCCTCGCCTTAGAAGCATCTTGGTGCTTCTTCTACTTCGACCCACTTGATTTCCCTTTATTCTGACAAAGACTCCACTACTCTAGCTTTCTTAGTAGTGGGTCACCCTCGAGTGGGGCCATGAATCCTATAGAAATTACGATGTAGATTTTCAATTGCTTATGAAATTTTAATCAAAATCAAAAGACACAAACCTACTCTACTGCTATGCAGACATTAATTCACAATTTAGAACAAGAATATCAGACATGCAATAAGAAATCACACACATGCAAATAGTATTATTCCCAAGGAAAGCAATCTGCTAAAAATCCCAATGACTGCTTGCATTAATCTGATGAATAGAGATGTATTACAATTTATTTTCTCAATTGAGCACAGTCTGCAAGTGCATAACTTATCTCTCTACCCACTGAGGAGCTCTGACCTAGACTTAGTCAATTTTTGCCTATGCTTGAGCCCCTATTTCCTTGTGCAATTCCTGCGAAATTAGGCCCCTATTATTTAGGAATTGCTCCAAAATGGAATGTGCAATTCCCAAGGTTGACCATTTGATTGCATGCAATACATGTACACTCAAGACTAGTCTACAATTGATGTCACATTGCCTTGGAATCTCCACCACAGCTGGGGAACTTTAACTCTCTACATGCACTAGCTATTTTGGGTTGATTGATCAATTAATTGGATGATCATTGAGTTTGACTGAAGTCACACTACACAAATGACCTTCCACTAGTTCCTCCAACAATTGGAACTAGTTTAACTAAAAACAACTTGAGATAACTGAATTTGATTGCTATAAATTAGCAATCACACATGCTTAACTAAACTCTAACTCGTCCAACTCTAATTTACTGAGTAAAGTAGGTGACATAAGCCATGTCACAAAAGTTAATTGTATCCAAGTTGTCTATTGATGTGGAAATTCAAATTTTCTCAATTTCATCAAGGAAAAATCAAATTCAAAATTTTTTGCTTCATTTTTCAACAAATCCATGAGGAAAATGTTTACCTAAATCCAATTATGGCACATAACTAGTACCAAACATGGTCAGGGACAAGGTACCAAACCCTAACAACACTCCAACCCACAATCCCTTGTTCTCCATCAACCTACGCAACCCAAGGTAGTGTGCCTCCTCTTCTTCTACAGTCCCTTAGGTTGCACCACTATATTTCCAAAGATCCAGCATAGGCAGGCCAAGAAGCCTCAAAGCCTTGTGGCTCTAGGAGCTCCAACTTCCCTTAGGGGTCTCCAAGTACTGCTTAGGCCCCACACAAGAATCCCCATCCTTGTACTTCTCCCTTCAAGGCTCCATCCTGTTGATTTTTTGTTTGGAATCAAGAGGTATTTTTTCCTTGCTAAAGGAAATCTCCAAGTCAGCCTAAGAGAAATAAAATAAAAAAATACTTTTTTTAATTTGGAACATCATGTAGGCTCAAAAGGATGAGTCAACCCCACCATGAAAGGGTGTGTACCTTGAGAATATTCACACCCATTCGATCAATATCTATACATGATGTGACACTTCATTTTGCTCAATTCATTCATCACATATTCTCTCTCTTAGAGTAGTCGCACGTGTGACAGAAAGAGGTTGAGTTGACTAGAGTTTGACTGGGTTGTAGGAGGGTAGTTTGACCATGTTTAACTAAGTTGCAAGAAGTCTATATTGGGTTGAGTTTGACCACATTTGACTGAGTTGTAGGAGGTTGAATTTGACCACAATCAACCATAGTTGACTGTAGGAGCCGCGAGGCCAAATTTGACTACAGATCTGGTTGCAGGTCTAAGTTTGACCAAATATTTTGGGCAATTTGACTAGCGTTGACTTTGAACTATTTTGAACAGTTTGACCAACCTTGACTTGTTGGAGTTTTACCAGATTTGTTTGGTATTTTGACTTGGGTGTTGGCACATATTTCTAGACAAATTATTGATTTGTAAACTTTGTTGAAGAAAAATTTCTCCTAAGAAAAGTTGTATTTTCTCCCAAGTTTGCGTTTCCCAGGGTAAAAATACTATCTCTATTGTGCATGGTTGTCTCTTTATGATCTTTAATATTTCTGTTGCATTTGCTATTGAGATTTATTGTGTATAATTGCTCAATGATATTAGTGGCATGAGATAAATTGTTTGAAGATCATTAGGTAGTAATTATCAAATTAGAAGATTGGTTTCTACTGTGCATCTTGTAGAAAATTCAACATGGTATTGGAGCTTTGCTGAAAGAGTAGCCATTGAAGTCAGCCTAAGAGACAAGTGTTCAACAACTTGACTAGATCTTTATTTATTGTTAATTGGTGCCAAGTCTCAAAATAGAAGATAGAGTTACAAATATTTAGAAGGAAGTTACTACATAACGAGAGGGAGCTGAGGAGAAAACCTCCCTCACCTACTTTTATATAAAGAGAGAAGAGAGCCTATAATAACACATGTATTAAAGCACGTTCTTTTAATATTGATGTTTTTATCTTGGAGTCTTTATGCTTGTGTGGTACAAGAGTTGGAAGACTTACAGTTTGTAAACCCTAGAGAATACTTGGAGGTTATGACTTGTGTTGAAGTCTTGATGAGAAAGTCCTAGGGTTTGTGGGATGATGCCCAAGAGTGAAATTTGGAGTGTTGGATGCAAGTCTATATTTTCATGTAGATTTACAACTCATTTAATTCCTAAAACACAAGACAAGAATCTACTCTACTCTCAAATAAAGGAAACCAATGATCGATGAAAACAATAATAAGAAAGAGGAAGATAATCAATGGCACATAACACAATATTTATCCAAGGAAAGCCACAACTCAAAACCCCTACTATCTACATTGCATTAATCAGAAATCTAAGTGAAAATACAAAGCATGTTCTCACTAGGACAATTCCTGCACAAGTATGATCAACTCTCTGCTCACAAGCTAGCTCAAGCCAAACCTTATCCTATTTTTCTGCTCTCCAAGTCCCTATTTCCTTGTGCAATTCCTATAGGAATTAGCCTCTATTTAATGAGGAAATCCTTCTTCCATGATTGCGCAATCCAAACTGAGGTCCTTCTCTGATTGCATGCATGATTTGTACAACTCAAAAAATCATACAACTGATAGTACATTGTCCATGCACTCTAATCTCAACTAGGTCTTTCTCTGAACTGAAATGCATGAGTTTCTCTTGAGTGAAGCTCCATTTAGCTAGAGTAGCACTGAGGATGCACCAGTGCACCAACTCACTACTAGACCTCTACTAGTTCCACCAATAGTTAGAACTAGTTTAACTGTCTATAACTCATTCAAATTGAGTTATCTAATTACAACTCAAATAAACTCAATTTGGACCCCTAAAACTTAAGGAACAAACTTACATGACTTCAGATAGACTTCCAACTCAAAATTCCTAAGTTAACTAATTCAACTTAACTTAGTTAACTATTACAATTTGCTATGAGAAAATAATTACCATTTAATTCAAGAACAAATTAAATTGGAATTTTTAGATATTATTTTTAACTTCTTGTTGTTATTTTCAACACTCCCTCTCAACAAGCAAGGAATTCAACTCTATCCCCATCCTGAACCTTTGGAATGTTTTGCATGCAACACTTCTCTCTAGTGTTGTTGCTACAACAACTCCTGAAACCATAAAAAACATCCAACCTGAATCAGTATGATGCATATATCACCAAAGTCTTTGCCTACTACTGCCTCTGTCGACTGAAAATTTTGTGCTTCTGCTGACTCTGCCTTTCTGCATTATTGTCAACTCTTCTCTACGCTCTTCATTATCTGACTACTCTAGCCTCTGTCCCTATGATCTCTGACTGCATCAACCACTACTGATTCTTCCTACTACTATGTACTTTGGGCTCCCATAGCAAGCTACGATCCATGAGATAAAACCTCTCAATGGACCTTGTCCATTTTTAGCCCTCTTGGGACTATCACTTCACATCGCCCCACCTCACACCTGGAGGCATGGCTGCATGTTCTCCCTCTTCCCACCTAGCTCAAAATTTCCCCCTACTGGAGGTCTCTGCTTGAGTGGATTCCTCCACTCGATCTCCTCTTTGCTTCTTGAATTGTGGCTGCTCCAAAATTGTCTGAGACAAATTTTGAGGCTTCTTCTAGGGTTGCATGATGAGAGATAATTCACTCTCCCTCTCAACCACCAAGTCTCTAACCTTTTCCTTACTCCTCAAGGCTTTGCATGCATCTTGCACCTCAAGAGCATACAAGTTCTTGACCCATCCACCGATTTATTTCACTTGTCCTGTGACGATGTGTCTAAGGAAACCTTTCCCTTACTAAAAATCACATCATAGCCACGGTCTTCCAATACCGCGACTAAAACAAGATTCTTCTTTAGTCTTGGAACATACATCACATCTGTGATTATGAGAGGGGAGATAGACTCCCTCTGAAAGGTAATTGTACCGATCTCAGTAGCCAAGGAAAATTTTAAGGATGGATATTTATCTTAATGATTAGAAACCTTGGTGAATATTACTAATCCATGATATGAAAACTATAAAATGCTTGGTGATATTTTAGTAAAAATATTTCAAACTTCTAATGATCTTATATTGCCAATAAAATTTTGGCGAATTTTAAGGTTAAATAATTTTTTCTTATAAAATTTGGGTGAATCATTTTTAGGGAAAAATGGGAATTGACGAAAAGTTTTTGGAAAAATCATGAAAAATTAGCCCATCTACGAATATTAGCCCCTAAAATTTTCCTTTTCGGTAGCTCTATACCTCTCGCCATCTCCAAACTCTATGCTCTGCTTGAGGTCTTTCTCCTCAAAATCACTAAAGAGATCTTTGTTCCCCGTCATATGGAACAAGGCACCATTGTCAAGATACCACACGTCCCATGACAGTGTTGGCCATGCATGCAATGAGAGTGAAATCAAGTTCGAATTGTGAAGCTAGAGATTCACCTGTTGCAGCTACTGCATTCTCCTTCTTACTTGCTTTCTTCTGTGGGCAATTCGTGGCATAATGCTCATGCTCGTGACAGTGAAAACAATTGACTGTCGACAAGTCCATATTCTTTCTGCCCGCCTCGCCTTGGGACTTCTTTCCCTTGGATTTCTTTTCCTTACTTACTAAGGCAAAGTACTCTTCCACTTATTTGGAAGAGGTCCCATCTTTGGTGTTCCGTTGAAACTCCTCTTGTACCAACTCTAACCACAATCATTCCCAATCTAGCAGCTTCTCCCTCCCATTGACAGAGTCCTGATAAATATGCCAACTCTTAGGAAGTCCTAGAAGAGCTAGGCTCACCATACCATCCTCGAAACAGTGATTCCAACACTTCCAAGCTCATCCCGATAATGGGTGAACTTGTTCAAGTAACTTGGAATTGAGTCCCTCACCTCCATCTTGATTTTTCAAAGTTTGTCCTTTAGTGCCAACTTCCTATGGTCACTATTGTTCTTAAATAGGTCTGTCAATGCTTTCCACATATTATACATAGTTTCCTTGCCATGGAGACTCGAGAGAATGTGGTATCGAACTCCCTCAAGGATAATTCGCCTCGTCCTTGCCATGCACTTCTTCCATTCAGCTAGATCTTTGGCATTCAATGTTGGAGGCTTAGGAATGTCTTGATCAATGAATTCCTTGAGGCCATTATCTTCTAACACTGCCTCCATCCTGTCCTTCTCATCTATGTAATTCGAGCTACCATCCAAGGAATACTTGAGTCTCAAACCATAGAAATCCATTTTTCGACCTTGAAGTGAGAACTGCAAATTTGAATTTCACCTGTAACCCCAACCTCAAGATCTCCTCTATTATATTGTCTTCAGATCTGATACCATGTAGATATTTCTACAAATCTAGCTCTTATACCATGTAGATTTTCCTGTAGATTCATAGCTCATGTAATTTCCTAAAACACAAGACAAGAATCTACTCTACTCTCAAACAACAAAAACCAATGATTAATGAAAACAATAATAATCAAGAGGAAGCTAATCAATGGTACATAACACAACATTTATTCAGGGAAAGCCACAACTCAAAACCCCTACTATATATATTTCATTAATAAGAAATATGATTGAAAATACAAAGCTTGTTCTCACTAGAACAATTCCTGCACAAGTATGATCAACTCTCTGCTCACAAGCTAGCTCAAGCCAAACCTTAGTCTATTATGCTACTCTCCAAGCCCCTATTTCCTTGCACAATTCCTAGAGGAATTAGCCTCTATTTAATGAGGAAATCCTTCTTCCGTAACTGCGCAATCCAAACTGAGGTCCTTCTCTAATTGCATGCATGATCTGTGCAACTCAGAAAATGATACAATTGATAGTACATTGTCCCTGCACTCTAGTATCAACTGGGTCTTTCTCTGAATTGACATATATGAGTTTCTCTTGAGTGAATCTCTAGTTAGTTAGAGTAGCACTGAGGATACATTAGTGCACCAACTGACTACTAGACCTCTACTAGTTCCACCAACAATTAGAACTAGTTTAATTGTCTATAACTCAATCAAACTGAGTTATCTAATTACAACTCAAATAAACTCAATCTGGACCCCTAAAACTTAGGGTTCACACTTACATGACTTTAGATAGACTTCCAACTCGAAATTCCTAAGTTAACTAAGTCAACTTAACTTGGTTAACTATTACAAGTTGCTATGAGAAAAGAATTACAATTTAATTCTAGGACAAATTAAATTGGAATTTCTAGATGCTATTTTTAACATTTCTTGTTGTTATTTTCAATAGAAAGTGATTTTGTGTGATGCATACTTGGTTTAACTCCTTGATAGCATGTGGAATGAATTGGTGTTGATGAGCCTTTAGTGTGGCTAGATAGCTCGATGAATCTGCAGAATGAAGAAACCCGAGCCCTTGTAGTTCATATAAGAAAAAGGAAAGGAAAACAACATGCATCAACGTCTGATGTTGATGATGAGGATGAGCATCCACCCCATAAGAAGTCAAAAGAATTATTCCTTTAGGATCTACTACCAGTAATGTGTTGTAGCGACTACAACCACCATCCAAAATTTTGGATCACATGCAAATTTTGGAGCCTACTTTGGATCCTGCGATCGATCATCCTTGGTCATTTGTTGGTAAGTTGATGATTTCAAGCTCCCCTCCTTGATCCTAAAGATTTGTCCGCATTCTCATATTTTTGTAGCATATGTCATTTTTGGGCATAGCAGTTGTTGTCTGTCATGCAAAGGGAATGTTGTCTTGCTTCAAGGGAATTGTGTGTGTATGAGTGGTTGTCATCACATAGACATGTTTCACACTCACCTCACACACTCACGTCATGAAGGTTGTTGCATCAAGAAAAGTATGTATTACGTATTTTGGATGTTCTACATGTCCATGTGCGATCACGATCGAGTCATATCAATGTTTGCATATGTCTCACTGATCTCACACTTAGCCATTTTCCCAAGAAACCTAGCCTCATCCAGCTTCCCGAAACTATGCGCTTTGTTTTTGCAACCATTGAGCTTCCTCCATTGCCCACTGAAACCCCGCAGTGCGCAAAGGGCCCAGCCAACACTGCTCTCCAGAAATGCACAGAGTAGTCCAGCCACACTGCACTCAGAAATTGCGGAGAGGTGTCCTCCCGGGACCCCTGTCCCGCAACAGTGCTTTGGGCCTCAAAACTCCGCAGTGTTTTCCAAGTTGTCTTATCGACCTTGCATGCAGAAATTGCATAAACAAACCTCCCAGGGCCTCATCCCAGCAGCAACTACTATCTGTTGAAATTGCATAGACCTACCTCTCAATAGATACATGAAAAGGTGACATGCTGAAATCGCTTCCAAGGAGTTGAGGAGAAGGACCAAGGAATGGAGTAATGGAAAAGATCAAGACCACATGCAAACTCCTTCGGATGCATGATCATCTTGAGGGTAAGTATGGTAAGTGAACATATTTCGAGGTACACATCTTAGTTGAGTTTGCAAGGCTACTTGTCATTATCAGTTCATCCTGTCCTCAGTAACATGCATGTGCGCAAACGTGAAAAGTCACTTTATGTGTTGCTTCTACATGCCATGCTTCCTTTTCACTTGTTCGACCAACTGTCATCTTCTGCATGTTGATTGCTATGTCATGCTTGTGACCATGTTTTGGTCGTGTACAAGGTCTTTGCTTCGTGTGCACATGTTATGTTCGCTATCAAAGCATTCGTTGTGCTCACACACAAAGTTGTATGCACTATCGCACAAGCATTGTCGTGGTTGTCCAACAATCAATCATAAGCATCATGCTTGTTGCTCACACTGTCGATCAGTCATGTTGATCTTGTGTGTCTAGATGGTTTCAGTCATCTCGTCGTCAAGTCATGTAACTGTGTGCTTGCAAGTATGCATATGCACCAATTCACTCGCTCACACACTTAGTCGTTTTGGTAAAGTTATGACGATTGGATTCCCCTCTGATAGCCGGACCTTCACCCTGCCATTGACTTGATCGATTGTCACCATAACAATGCAGAAGAATCAAGCAAGTCATTTCAAGATGCGTTTCCCGCAAGCTGATCAATCAACCTTCATGCTGGTCAACCGGAGAGTTTGACCCGGCAGTCACCCCGGGACTGACTCCCCTCAAAAATTTTGCAGAGGTTGTAGACCTTTCCCGCTCAGATGACTAAGAAAATTACGCAGACAGGCCGAACAAACACCCAGTGCCCATCCTTGTCTCCCACAGAAAATTGCACAGTTTTTCCATCCAACCCACCAGTCATCCAACTGGCTTCTGACATGGAAAACTGCACAGTTTTCATGAGAAAGACCTCTACTGCCCAGTAGTCCACTCAGCTCAGAAACTGTGCAGAGGTGATTAGAAGGCCTGACTCCCAACATCAGTGCAGTTTTTCTCACCAGCAGCTCCCAACAACTGAGTTCTATTTCCCTTCAGAAATTGCACAGTTTTTGCTACCAAGCTCCAATAGCTGGCTGTCGGTTCCCTCCAGGAATTGTGTAATTTTTGTTGCCAAGGTCTCGGCAGCTAGTTTCCATTTCCCTCAAGGAAATGCACAGTTTTGGTTGTCAGGCTTCTGCTGCCCGCTCCTTCCAAAAATTGTGCAAAGTTTGTCTCCCCAGCCTTCCCGTAGCCCGGGTTGCTCCTCCCAAAAATTGCGCATTTTTTTCCTCCAGCTAAGCCAGATCCCGCAGATAGTCATTGTCGATCCAGATTTCCCGTCTCCATCTCCTAGTGACTTCTGCACAGTTTTCACCAGCAGTGCCCGGAGCCTCCATCCCAGCTCGAAGCTCACAACCTTGTCTTCTCTCCCGATCACCTGCATCTGAAACAATCATGCATCATGGTAGACTAGGAGGTTTATGGAATTGATGTCATCTCGTCATGAGTGACTGCATATATAGGTACACAAACAAACATGGCGTGACGACAGATGGGATGAACAAAGGGAGCACATGCAGAAGGACATGTTTGCCAATGAATGAACAAACGATGCATGCAAAGCGATGTGCTCATGAACGGACAATCATGCAAAGATGTGTTCGTGGACAGATGGATGAGCGAACATGCGAGGATGTGTTCGTGCATGGACGAACGAACGAACATGCACTTTTCACAAACGGACGAACCTGTCAAGCATGCCAACATACAAGCAAGGAGCAACGTGTGAATGCAACATCAAGTGAACCCAATGACCATCAAAGACTTTGCGCACTTTTCCATGTGAAGGTGAAGTTGTGACACACCATGAGGACGTCCATCACCTAGCAACAATGTAACTTGACATGCACACCAGTAACAACACAAATGTACCAGCACTGTCATGTCGAGTCTTGTCATGATTCATTTCATCCACATATCTATTGTGGGCCATACTGTTAATCAATGTAATGTAACATGGATGTCCAAGAGACCCACTTGTCATTTGAAGAGTCATGTAAAGTTGAAATGTCATGGAAGTCAAACAGTCATGCGGGAAGTCGAACATTCACAAGGGTTAGTTTCACCCTTGGCTATAAATACCCCCTCATTTGTACATGCAAAGGAGATTTCACCTCAACTCCTCCCAAATAGCCTTGAGATTCTGTAATCTTTTCTTTGAGGAGTAAGTAGTGGCTCCAACACCCCACCCACGGGGTTAGTGATGTATGGTGTAACGATGTGTCTTGGAATTTTCGCTTAATTCAGAATCCTACTAACAGGCCAACACATTTTCACATGTGTTGTAACTGTTGTAAGACTAACCTTGAACATTTGTAATGCATGTTGCTTTAACCTATGTTTAACGCTTGAACTCATTCAATTGTTGTAATACATATATATTAATGAAAATGTGTTGTATGAGATGTTAACATTGTCCTTCCCGTTTTGGTTACCTCCCCAGACATCAAACAGACCTTTCACATAAACTTGTTATAATGACCATCGCACTTGCACGGACTCCTCTGATGTGTATTGTACATGTTATCTTTCCTTGTGTGTTGTGACTACTGCATCCGTGTGGACTGCTCCTCCGGAAGTTGAACACGTCCTGTTGTGTTGTGTGTTCCTAACAGAGTTGGGGCTTTCTCCCATTCGACTTGGGACTCACTCTCACCCTCTCCCTCTGCGGTAAAAGAACCATTAACACAAGTAACACTAACAATCACCAAGCATGCGAACTTCTCTACTCGAAGGAAAAGCAGACCACTCTCATGTGTTGACAAGAAAGAGCTAAGGCAAAAATTTAATATAGTGGCAACTAGGCCATCATACCGGATGGGGCTCCTACACCAAATAATGTGAGGTCTAGTTGGGACTTCATACTGGGGAGATCCCTTGATGTTGGCAGGTCTAGCACCATAAAAATTTTGGCACTAGAAGGAGGGCAAAATGACAAGATGATCATGTACATATGGGTTGAATATCTTACCCATGAATCATACACAATTTGTGCTCCTGGGGTGTTTCTCTCGTTTCTCCCTTAAGCAGCTATCAATCCCTGATGAGCTTCTCGATCACTTATCCTTGTTAAATTTTGATGATGAGGACTGAACATCCGTATCCGAGGACATTTTTTATTTTCTTTATTTCTGCAAATCTCATGAAATCGATAGTCATGAGTTTGTTTGTGTACTATTCTTCCTCACCCTTGAAGGTCGTGCTAATCGGTGGTGTCATACCCTGCCACCTGCTTTCGTCCATTCCCTTCTCACTTTCCTTAAGGAGCTCCATCAAGCCTTCGATGAGTGTGACCACCAAGATGTCTATGAAAGAATCTCTCATTTAAGAATGAATCCTAGTGAATCAGTTAAGGACTTTGCTACCCGCTTCCTTCACCTATGTCACGAAATTCCTGAACGGTTTGTGGACCTTAACTTCATGAGCCAAGAGATGAAATGTTTGGTTCATGCCTCCCGAAATGGTGAACCTCCTGATTTCCCTTCTTCCTTGACTCTTGCAGATCACGAGACACCTCATGTCTTAAAGAGGGTGCCCCCTTGCATCAACCATAAATATAAGAAATTTGCGCAACGAGTACCCCCTCACAGTAGTTGCAAAGCTGAGAAATTTGTGCAACATGATCCCAACCCATCTGCTTGGCTGTCTCCTGCCCCAATGGTGGAAATTCCAGAATGGTTCAAAGAGCCTATGGCGAAAACTCTTCCCTCCATTTCGGAAGAGGACATCACCGTTCATAACCCAATTCTTGAGTCTAATATGAATCTTTGCCATCCTCCATCATCTACAAGACATAACTCATTGCACCATGAATCCCTTGAGAGATCTTCTTCACAAGCTAGTTGCGCGCACTCTCTTGATTATAGAACTGCTAGCTCAAGTTGCAGTCATGTGCAAGGCAGTCTCATCATACAGATGGAGGAGCAAGACAGTGAAGACATAATCAATTCCTCTCAAAACATTGATCTTCCATTCTTTATCAATTTTTGATCCGTGAATCTTGGTGAAACATCATGCACAATCAATTCTTTCAATCAACTTCGAGTCTTGGGCTGTCATCACTCCCACACTTCTGTATGTTGTGATGAACGCCCAAGCACATCATATGATCTACTGTCATCTCATGTAAACTCTAAATTTGATCTGGAATGCGCACCGGTGAAAGTAGGCATCCATATTGAAGCTTCCTCTACGCCACACTTGCTCGTGTGTCCTATCATTCACAACGCATCAACACGCATCGGAGATATTCCACATTCTATTGCTTCTCCATCTTATGATTTATCTCCTTGATCGACATAAGGAAATGAGGTTTTCTATGATGAAAATAGTCGCAACACACAGGACTCTTCCCACTCATCATCATCTTGTGTGTTGCATGAAGACAACTCATCAAGTCAGCTTGTTGAAAATTTTGATGAAGCCCGTGACAAAGATGGCTGTCATCCTAAGAGCAGTTTTGAAATTAGTAACAATAGCTATCCTCAAGTCGTGCATGATCTGCTTCACATCTCAAAATGCAATTTTTCAATTCTAGAAAGTTTTGGGACATGCCAGGGAGTCGAGGCACTTCAACGTCCGTTGATGGTTATGTCAGGACCTCACGACTTTGGTAATCCTGTCAAACCAAATCAGATCTCGTTTCTCACGCACAATCCAACTATCTGCATGGTTGCACTCGACGTAGATCCCCGTGTAAAGAATATTTACTATTCTAGGTGTGATATTTCAAAATTTCAGATTTTTGCTAATGATCGAATCCACGATTCCATTACAACATGTCTGTCTTCATGCACCTCTCTTACATCCAATTTGGGTTGGGAGTGTTCGTTCCTCATTCAATCATCGGACAGAGAAGTTGATCATCTCAAAGGCCATCTTTATCCGAAATCATACTTATCAGATGTTCTCTCTCGTAATCAGCTCCTTGGTCTTTTTTCAAATTTCGCACATCAAATCTGCCCACTCATCACACCATAATTATAAATCTCCCTGTATGATGACGAGTGCACAACCTATCACGCGAATAAAGTTACTCTCATTTCACCACACCCCAACTAGTTCCACACATTCACAGTGTTGGCATCCTTTCTACATTTCTGTGATGACCATGATGCATGTGCACCTTTTCACTAGTTGGAGGTGGGTGTTCTATCATGTCTTGCAAACAATGAACTTGGTTCCCTCATTCAGAGCATTCACACGATTGTTCAAAAATTTTCTTTGTTCATGTTAAATTGGGAATCTGGCATCTCGACCAACTGGTCTGATTTTTCTTCTACCTTGGGTGGTTGTCATGCAGTTTATCATTTTCCCAACATTACATCCAATGATAGTCGCTTCGCACACTATGATCTTCACCGTGTAACATCTTTATTCTTAGACTTCTGTTAAGCAAGTGAAGCACTTCAGCCTGCACTGATGGCTATGATAGACCCTCACTATCTTGACATGACCGGCGAGAATGACCAGATCTATCTATCTGTATCATATTCCCATCATGATCCCCTCTCTCGAATTAGGAATCCATCTTCTCAAAGATCACGAATCTTTCAAAGCAACCATCACGAATTTAATGATCCAATCGCTTAATGGCTGGAAAAATCTTACTTAGCGAGTCATTTTGCAGGTAACAAGCTTCAGTCCTTCCTCGCACTCGCTAAGAAACTTGGTGCAGAACAACACACACTCACAAGAGGCCTCCGATGTTTGTTGAAAAATGGTACACGGAAGAGGTAAGCATGGGTGTTGGGTGTTTGTGACACATTCTTCCACCCACAGGCGAGACCACCTCTCTCATGCAAGTTTGTCAAGTTTTTGCATTTTCTATTGCGCACTGTTTTTTTATCTATTTTAATTGCTTGTATCTTCGTGATTGCAGGTTGGGTACGCCTACGATGGCTTCACTAGAAATTTCATTTCACGTAACCCCGAACATTTAGCGTAGGATTAGGAGTAGTGTTTGCTTTCTCGCTTGTCTTGCTTTCTCATTTGCATGTTTGTTTGCTTGCTAACTTGGTTTAGTTTGTTTTCTTGTTTTCTTTGCTTGCTTTTGTTGTCTTGGATTTGCTTACTATTTTTGTTTTGTTTGATTGATGCCTTGATATTTTTGTTTTCCGGAAATAAGTGCTGCCATCTACTGAGTTCTAGCTTTTGAATGAGTATGTGGCTGAAATCTAAGAGACCTGTGACACTGCAGCACTTGGCCAGTCTTGCGTCTGTCTTCTCTGTGCTTGGTTGTAACCTTCAGCCAATGAAGTCTTGACGAAAAATACAAGCCGTCTGCAAGGGGAAATTTGGTCAAACCATGAACTTGTGTCCACATTAGGAAACCCCATGCCAGTACTCAGCCTTCTGCTCTGTGTGTTCAATCTCATCCAACTAGTAGAAATGGAGAAGGGGAAAATCTAAACGAGAAAACCTATGTTAGAGGTCTTACATGCTTCTCTGAAGGAAAATCCTCTTATGCTCTCAATAATTCTACATCCCTCTTCTGCCCCAAAAAACAAATAAGTGCCAATGCACAGTCCTCTTTAAAAAAAAATATAAAGGCAAAAGAAGAGAAAGGCTTCCTGCGCAAAGAGGTGAAGCATGCAACTCCACCGGGGTATTGACCAGGTTCACTAGAAGTGGAGCAATGCGTGTGTTCCTACGTGACTCCGTCGGGGTACTTTCCAGGCCTGCTGGCAGTAGAGAAACATCAGAGATGAAAACTTATACTCTGAAAATCTTCAACTCACGAGCCAAACTACCCTTCCCGATTTCGAAACATTGTGATCAAGCTTAAATTTTGTTTTGTTTGACTGAGTTGGAAAAAGGTGAACCATGTCTGTCCATGGGGTAGGTGGGGAAGCCGAAGTAACCTACACAACAATTCAATACTCCCTGAAATACTAAGGCCCTGTGCTGTTAATGAACCAAAACAGAGAAGTTGGAGTTCTACTAGTGTGTTGCCAAGTGTTATAGCGGCTACAACCACCCTCCAAAATTTTGGCTTGCATGAAAATTTCGGAGCCTACTTTGGATCCTGTGATCGATCATCCTTGGTCATTTGTTGGTAAGCTGATGATTCCAAACTCCCCTCCTTGATCCTAAAGAGTTGTCCGCGTTCTCATATTTTTGTAACATATGCCATTTTCAAGCATAGCGGTTGTTGTCTATCATGCAAAGGGATTGTTGTCTTGCTTCAAGGGAATTGTGTGCGTATGAGTGGTTGTCATCACATAGACATGTTTCACACTCACCTAACGCACTCACCTCACGAAGGTTGTTGCATCAAGCAAAGTATGTATTACATATTCTAGATGGTCTATGTGTCCGTGTGTGATCATAGTCGAGTCCTATCAATGTTTGCATATGTTTGAATGATCTCACACTTAGCAATTTTCCCAAGAAACCTAGCCCCGTCCAGCTTCTTGAAACTATGCGCTTTGTTTTCGCAACCATCAAGCTTCCTCCCTTGCCTGCTGAAATCCCACAGTGCGCAGAGGCCCTAGCCAACACTGCTCTCTGGAAATGCACAGAGCAGTCCAACAGCATTGCACTCAAAAATTGCACAGAGGTGTCCTCCCGGGACCCCTATCCCACAACAGTGCTTTGAACCTCAAAACTGCGCAGTGTTTTCCAAGTTGTCTTATCGGCCTTGCATGCATAAATTGCATAGACGGACCTCCCAGGGCCTCATCCTGGTAGCAACCACTGTCTGTTGAAATTGCACAGACCTACCTCTCAGTGGCTACACGAAAAGGTGACGTGCTGAAATCGCTTCCAAGGAGTTGTGGAGAAGGACCAAGGAACCAAGTAATGGAAAAGATCAGGACCACATGCAAACTCAATTGGATGCATGATCATGTTAAGGGTAAGTATTGAACATCTTTCAAGGTACACCTCTTAGTTGAGTTTGCAGGACTGCTTGTCATTATCATATCATCTTGTCCTCGGTAATATGCATGTATGCAAACGTGAAAAGGCACTTTATGTGTTGCTTCTACATGTTGTGCTTCTTTTTCACTTGTTCGACCAACTGTCGTCTTCTACATGTTGATTGCTATGTCATGCTTGTGACCATGTTTTGGTCGTGCACAAGGTTTTCACTTCGTGTGTACATGTTATGTTCACTATCAAAGCATCGTTGAGCTCACACACGAAGTCGTATGCACTGTCATGCAAGCATTGTCGCAATCATCCAACGATCAATCACAAGCGTCGCGCTTGTCGCTCACACCGTTGGTCAGTCAGGTTGAGCACGTGTGTCTCGATGGTTTGAGTCATCTCGTCGTCAAGTCATGTAAGTGTGTGCTTGCAAGTATGCGTATGCACCAATTCACTTGCTCACACACTTAGTCGTTTTGTTGAAGTTCTGGCGACCGGATTCCCCTCTAACAGTGGGACCTTCACCCCGCCATCGACTTGATCGGCTATCACCAGAACAATTCAGAAGTATCAACCAAGTCATTTCAAGTGGTGCTACCCGTAAGATGATCAATCAACCTTCATGCTAGTCAACCAGAGAGTTTGACTCGATAGTCACCCCGGTACTAACTCCCCTCAAAAATTGTGTAGAGGTTGCAGACCTTGCCCGCTCCACTGACTGAGAAAATTGCACAAACAGGTCAGATAGACACCCAATACCCGTCCCTATCTCCCTCAGAAAATTGTGCAGTTCTTCCAGCCAGCCTACTAATCAGCCGACCGTCTGCTCACTATGAAAACTGTTCAGTTTTCATGAGGAAGACCTCTGTTGCCCAGCAATCCGCTCAGCTCGGAAACTACGCAGAGGTGATCAGCAGGCCAACCTCCTAGCATCAGCGTAGTTTTTCCTGCCAGCAGCTCCCAGCAGCTGACTGCCAGTCCCCTTCAGGAATTGCGCAGTTTTTGCTGCCAAGCTCCAACAACTAACTATCTGTTCCCTCCAGGAATTGTGCAGTTTAAGCTGCCAAGGTCCAAGCAGCCAGCTACCATTTCCCTCCAGGAATTGCACAGTTTTGGCTGTCAGGCTCTAGTTGCTCGCTCCTTCCAAAAATTGCGCATATTTTGTTTGTCCAACCTTCCCGCAGCTCGGACTGCTCCTCCCAAAATTGCGCAGTTTTTCCCTCAAGTTGAGCCAGAACCCGCGAATAGTCACTGTCGATCCAGATTTCCATCTCCATCTCCTAATGACTTGTAGAGTCTCCAAAATGTATTCAACATATCATCCAATTTCACCTTTATCGCCACCATTTCACTCACATGTCGCAACTCCATGACCATATAATCTCTCATTAGCTTCCATTTTTTTAATTATATGGGTTCCATTTGTGTTTTAAAAAATTAATGATTTCTAGTATTATAAGTGAATTAAATGGTTAAAACTTATAAAAATGACATATACTTTCTAATACTTAAAAGTGGCTTGAGTTTCATGACATGTGTAGGTCATTTGGAAGCTTCCAAGGCACCCTTATGTGGCCTCCAATGCTCAAATTCGAATTCCCTTCAAGATATGGAAGAAGATTTGGATATAGGTCAAAGAGGATATGTGTCTCATCATTACCTATTTTAATTGTAACTCTATGAGATTTTCTAGGGATCTAGGGAGAGAATAATGGACCTCCATTAATGAGGTAGCTTCTTATGTTTTTGTATAAATAGGAGAGCTTTCTCCTTTCAAAGGCATCTGTAAAGTTGGGGAAATGCTGATGTTTTGAATACAGAATTTGGATTTGGCAGCATGCTCATGAGTGATGTTCACTTTGATTTGGTTATGCTTGCATTTGGAGCCTCTCAACTTGCCATCTCTCATACTTTTGGATTGGCCACCTACAATGTGTGAGATTTATTGTTCTTTGAGATTTATTTCTTTCATAGATTAAGATTTATTTATTTCATATATTTTCCTATGTGAGAGGTTAACAGTGATTGTTTTTATTTGCTTTCTATCTAGAAGTTAAGAGCAATTGTTTTTATTTGCTTTCATATCTTTTCCTGTGTGAGAGGTTAAGAGTGATTGTTTTTATTTGATTTCTACCTAGAGGTTAAGAGCGATTGTTTTTATTTTCTTTCTACTTAGAAGTTAAGAATAATTGCTTCTATTTGCTTTCATATCTTTTCCCGTGCGAGAGGTTAAGAATGATTGTTTTTTCTTTCATTTCATGTCATGTGGTTTTGATTATTCATTTCATAGGATCCTGATTTGATAATGCACACATGATCCCTTAGAGTAGATTACATTTCATGTAATTTCAATTCCGTGCATTGTATTATAATTGTACTATAATTTCTATTGAGTTGATTGTTGAATTAGAATAGGGGAATTTGGTTTGTCGTTATTTGGTTTCGTGGTTAGGTTGAGCTAAATTGAAAGTTAATTTCTAGCATATACAGTGCACCCACGTTTCGCAAGTTTTACGAAACCCCAGGGTTGACAATTAAATAATAGGTAATTAATTTGCCTCAACATGACTTCTACGCCATTTTCAACAGCAGTTCCCAAAGCCTCCATCCCAGCTCAAAGCTCGCAACCTTGTCTTCTCTCCTGGTCACCTGCATCTGAAATGATCATGCATCATGGTAGATTAGGAGGTTTATGGAATTGATGTCGTCTCGTCATGAGTGACTGCAGACACAGGTACACAAAAAAACATGAGTCGACGACAGATGGGATGAACAAAGGGAGCACATGCAGAAGGACATGTTCATCAATGGACGAAAAAACAATGCATGCAAAGAGATGTGCTCCGAATGGACGATCATGCAAAGATGTGTTCGCAGATGGATGGACTAGCGAACATGCGAGGATTTGTTCGTGCATGGATGGACGAATGAACATGTGATTTTCACGAACGGACGAACCTGTCAAGCATGCCAACATACAAGCAAGGAGCAACGTGCGAATGCAACATCAAGCGAACCCAACGACCATCGAAGACTCCGCGCACTTTGCCATGCAGAGGTGAAGTTGTGACGCACCATGAGAACATCCATCACCCAGCAACACTGCAACTCGACATGCACACCAACATCAACACGAATGTACCAGCACTATCATGTCGATTCTTGTCATGAGTCATGTCGTCCGTATCTCTACTGTGGGCCATATTGTCAATCAATGTAATGTAACGTGAAAGTCCAAGAGACCCACTTGTCATATGAAGAGTCATGTAAAGTCGAAAGGTCATGGAAGTCAAACAGTCATGAGGGAAGTCGAATAGTCACAAGGGTTAGTTTCACCCTTGGCTATAAATACCCCCTCATTTGTACATGCAAATAAATTTTCACCTTGGCTCCTCCCACATAGCCTTGGGTGTCTGTAATCTTTTCTTTGAGGAGTAAGTAGTGGCTCCAATGCCCTGCCCATGGGGTTAGTGATGTATGGTGTAACGATGTGTCTTGGAACTTTCACTTAATTAAGAAGCTTGCTAACAGGCCAACACTCTTTCACACGTGTTGTAATTGTTGTAAGACTAACCTTGAACGCTTGTAATGCGTGTTGCTTTAACCTGTATTTAAAACTTGAACTCATTAAATTGTTCTAATACATATATATTAATGAAAATGTGTTGTATAAACTATTGACATTGTCCTGCCTGTGTTGGTTACCTCCCCGGACATCAGAAATACCTTTCACGTAAACTTCTTGTAACGACCTTCGTACTCGCGCAGACTCCTCCATTGTGTGTTGTACGTGTTATCTTTCCTTGTGTGTTGTGACTATCGCATCCGTGTGGACTTCTCCTTCGGAAGTTGCGCACGTCCTATTGTGTTGTGTGTTCCTAACAGAGTTGGGGCTTCCTCCCATATGACTTGGGACTCACTCTCACCCTCTCCCTTTGTGGTGAAAGAACCATTGACACAAGTAACACTAGCAATCACCAGGCATGCGAACCTCGCTACTCAAAGACAAAGCAAACCACTCTCCTGTGCTGACAAGCAAGAGCTGAGGAAAACATTTAAGATAATGGCAATTGAGCCATCGTACCAGATGGGACTCCTACACCAAACGGTGTGAGTCTAGTTGGGGCTTCATATCGGGGAGATCCCCTAATGTTGGCGAGTCCAACACCATTAACATAATGTTTGTGGGAAATTATCCATTTAGGCACATGACATGTTTCCAAGTTTCTCTTACATATTTGTCAGAGAGGGAGTTGAAAATCCTCGACAACTTCTTCCTTAATCAAGAGACAAGTACTTCATATTTTTTCTCCCTTCAGTATTATTATATTTATTGGTCAGCCTTATGTCCTTGTACTTTTCTTGTTTATGTTTTTTCTTCTATGGCTCAAGCCCTAGAACCAACACACTTGGTACGGCTGGTCAAGGAGATCATCGTTCGCGCCCTTGGAATCCTGTCCGCACCATCCCTGCATTCTGGTCAAGGGGCCATGTTTCAGCCTAAACCCTGTAGGCGGGAGTTCTATCCATCATCAATTCATAGCTCCTGCAAGTACACTCATCATGTCCTACCGACCTACAAAAGTTGCAGAACAGCTGTTGCGGTGCTTGTACATACTTCTGTAGCAAGTGACAGTTATCCGTGGCATGTTTTCCAGCTACCTGACAGATAGCACACCATAATGCAACCCCCACTCTAGATCTTGCTTGAGCTTCCAACCTTAAAGGCATCGGTCCTACTCCTGCAATGTAATTTACAAAGACCGGGCAATGGTCTTTGTCATGACCTTGACTCTTGCATTTCAAGCACCATACCTCCTCACGTACCTCTGGCCGAACCGTCTTGTCCTGCTTCAGACTTTGCATCTCAAGGCATAGATTCTTCAGCTACACATGGATCTACTGAACTCCTAGATTAGGATCTTACATCAGAGTCTCATGTAGTCTCATGGCGATCTTCCAGGCCTCTGCCTAGGTTGTTATCTTCTGCTGCGACAACGCACTCCTTAAGTGTGGTAGTAGCGAAGCCACAAACCACTCGCGATGTTGTCCATCTATCAAATTCATGTTGGCTTCATGGATTGTACACTTCAGCCTTTGATCTAGTTCCCAAGGCATCTCGCCTAGTTGCATCACGATCTCTTTGAATCCCATAATCGACTGCGCCTCAGATTTAGGCTTGCTAAATTCCCTATTTAGTGCTGCCTGGATGTCGTTACTAGCATTCAGGTTATCATTAGAGTACTTAATATACCAGGTTAGCGCGCGATCTTATAGAGTAATAACCAGTGTCGCCTTCTTTATATGATCATTTATAACACCTTGAGCTTCCCATACAGCCCTTACAACGAACCAGAATTGGTCCGGGTCCTCATATCCTAAGCCTTTGAACAAAGGCAACTTCACAGTATTTGCCATACTGAACCGCGGTGGAGGTGGAGGTGGTACGGGTGAAGTTGGAGGCGACGGTGGTGAAGTCGGAGGTGGTGTGGGTGGAGGTAGTATTTGCGGGAATCCTTATCTTATTAACTGAATAGCACTTCGTGGAGAAACCTTCGCTATCCCTTCTTCGTCTCTTCGTGAAGGTGAAATCAAGGGGCTATACTCCAGACCCTTTTTTCCTTCGTTCCTGTAATTTTTTCTGCTTCACGTAGTCCCGAACATCAAGGTAGTTGCATAATCCATTTTTCACACAACAACATTTTAATCCAAGTATTCAAAGATTTTACGTACTTACCTCGCGGTCCTTTGAAAAAGCATTGCGCTGCCTCACTATAGCTAACTGAGGTGGCAACCGCGAATACAGTCACAAATCCTCCTATGACGCGATCGAGCCAATGATCGACAGTGCGAGCGACCTTATCCTTTGAGCTTCCAACCTTCGCACTAGCTCTGGGGTCCACACAATAGGACCGTCAAGTTTCCACCTTCCTTGGTTATCTGCTAGCTTTGCGATCCACTCGTATAGCTCAATAGGGAAAGAGAAGAAAAAGATCTCGTGGCTTTCTATATACAGGTCTGGTCCAACCACTGTTCCTTTGTTAGTCGCGGGTTTCTGTTCTCCTATGTAGCGAATTCATGGATCTTTCTATCCAACCAGTCTCCAATCTCCTTCTTATTTGGATTCCATTGATACGACATCACACATATCTTATGCAGATTCTGGTCTCGACAACGGAACCATTTGTTGGCTTGAGGGGGCCTGACCCAAGTTCAACATTATTTAGCCAAACAAATCCCTACACTACTGGCCCTTTTGGCATCAGCCCGAGGAGTGCAGACCGAAGTCTCACCCGAAGTAGTACGGGGGGATGATGGAACCAAGTTTCCACACCTTGAGATGGTTGTGATGTCGTTGATCTCTTCTATCCCTGCCTTCGCGTAGGTGATCTCGCTCTAGGGCTTGTAAGACAAACCCTCTATTCCAGCTTTCAATACCTCTGCGAAAATATACGATCAACCTTCGCGCAACCCTAACCTGGGGCTTAGGTATAATAGCGCACCGTGCAAATTCCTCACTTACCCTAAGTGATTTGCTTATTTTTTCGAATACTTAAGTTTATCACCACATAATCAGATATTCGTAATTGCGTTTAATTATTCAATGTAACTGTATTCATTCACACAACATAGAATCATAACAAAGGAAATTCATACACAAAATATCCAAACCCATCAATAGAACAAATACACAGAAATTGTAGAATAACTCCTTTTATTAATATCTTCCAAGTGTTATAGACTCTGTTCACCTTACGCACACAGCTGCAAGGGTCCGCGCACTCAGCTGCGGACTTCTACCCTAGGCATCTGTGCACTCAGCTACAGAGCCTCTACCTACACTATGACCCAAGACTTAGACTTCTTGCTCTAAAGCTATGACTCTCTTACTTCTTCCATCGATCGATCAATGCCTCTAGCTACTTAGAGCTTAGCTCTTTTTATACAAACCCATGGTCCGGTGGATCTCTTACAACCGACTTTACTTTACAAAACTAAGGGCAGACTATCCTTTCTGACACATAATACCTTCGCGTTCTGCGACCACAAAATGCGGAGTCTTTACAATAATATTACAAAAGCTTGACTTAAACATGGGCTTTTAGCCCCAAAACTGCCCTTGTGGGATCCCGCTCCCAACATGGTGTTTGAGAGGGAGACTAGAAGTGCTTCTAGTTTCAAGGCAACAGATAATCAGGCAGAGTGGAAGGGGAAACGTTCTAAGAGAATGTCATGGGTAGAGACTGTCAAAATGATCATAGATAGAAGGCCTCTAGGAGTAGTATGCCTTCTTTGGAGGGACCATGTCAAACAATAGGACTTTCTTATGTGATAGAGAGAGAAGCAGTGGCAGAATCACTTTCTTACGTGACAAAGGGAGCAACAATGGTAGTAGGATTTCTTCCGTGATAGAGGGAGCAATCATGATTGCAACAGGAATACCTCCTTTAGTGTCAAAGGGATTTGACCTCAAAATTTGAGATGAAGGATCTTTGACTGATGCATTATTTCTTGGGATGGAGGTGTGGAAGAGACTTGACGAGATCTTCCTTGGACAGGGAAATTATATCCTCTAGATTTTGAGGAGACTCGGTATGATGGACTGCAAGTCCATGGTTACTCATATCGTTTCTAATATAAAGAAGCTAAGTGATTTCACTTCAGATTTAGATTTGATAGATCGCAAAATGTATAGGTATTTGATTAGATCTTTGATGTACCTGGTTAACACAAGGTTGAATATTTACTTTGCAGTAAACACCTTGAACGAATAAATAGTTGAGCCGAGGCAGCTACATTGGGTTGCAACAAAGCATGTGTTGAGGTACCTATGTGGTACATTTGGATATGGTTTGAGATATGTCTAAGGTGGTGAATTGAGGTTGCAGGGATATACATAGTTAGAATGGGTCGGAAGTGTAGAGGACAGAAAGAGAACATTGGGTGTTGATTTAGCATGGGATTAGCTATGATATCCTAGTTTAGCAGGAAGCAAACTTCTTCCATACTCGGTACAACAAGGGCGAAGTATATCACAACCAGTGTCGCAAGTCGTGTAGTTGTGTGGCTTCAAAATCTTCTTGTGGGGCTATTTGATCGAGCCCCTTCATCCGAGACATGGGAGCAGTGAAGCTCCAATACATATTCATAGACAAGCATATTGCATACATTCTCACCAAGCCTCTGTCTAAAGTGAAGTTTGTATACTTTAGAGATAAGCTTGGCGTAATGAAAAATGTCTCCCTCATTAAGAGAGAGTGTTGATGTCTTTGCAGGATCAGAAAAATCATCTCCTGAAATGCTAGAAGTACTTGGTTGGGTCATGCTGATTTGACTAGGGGAGATGGATATATTCACTTGAGAAGCTAGAAGGACTTGGCTAGGTCATTTGACCAGAGGTGAATGACCAAGGGAAATTTCAGATTGGACGAATCTTCTCCTGAGAAACCATAAAGGACTTTGGTTGGGTCATCCTAATTTGACTAGAGGAGATTGATGTAATTCACTAGAGAATCCATAAAGGACTTTGGTTGGGCCATGTTGATTTGGCTAGGGTTGAATGGTCCAAGTCCAAATCTGCTCCTGAGAAGCCAAAATGACTTGGCTAGATCATGATTATTTGACCAGAGGTGATAGATGATCTTCTCCTGAGAATCCAGAAGGACTTGGTTGGGTCATGTTGATTTGACCAAAGGAGTTGATAGATGAAATTTATCTAAAAAGCGAGAAGGACTTTGATGGGCCATGTTGATTTGGCTAGGTTTGAATGGCCCAAGATATGCACATTGCATACTCTA
This sequence comes from Pinus tabuliformis, assembly GCA_031772625.1. NCBI lineage: Eukaryota > Viridiplantae > Streptophyta > Pinopsida > Pinales > Pinaceae > Pinus > Pinus tabuliformis. The sequence continues at coordinate 70,997,469 of CM062815.1, forward strand.
GGATGGAGTAATCTATATACATGCATGTGAGCAATTACATTGCCTACTCTAGGATGGAGTTACCTATAGATATGCATCAACATAGAATGCTCATGAACTTTTCTTGTGGAGGAGAAATTTCAGCTAAGGGTAAATCTGTTGCAACCAAGGAGAATAGCTCCCTCACTAAGATGGAGCGTTGATTTTTTTTGTAGCATCGGGAGGTATTCCAACCTTGCTAAAGGAAATCTCCAAGTCAGCCTAAGAAAAAATATTTTTTTTGGATCATCATGTAGGCTCAAAGGGACAAGTCGGCCCCACCATGAAAGGGTGTGTCCCTTGAGCAATTTCACACCCATTCGATCAATATATATACATGATGTGACACTTCATTTTGATCAATTCATTCATCACATCTTTTCTCTCCTAGAACAATGACACATGTGAAAAAAAGAGGTGAGTTCATTGGAGTTTGACTAAGTTGCGGGAGGGAAATTTGACCACATTTGACCGAGTTGCATGAACTCTGTTTTGGGTTGAGTTGGACCACAATTGATCGAGTTGCAGGTGGATGAATTTGATCACAGTCAATCGTAGTTGATGGCAAGAGTCGTAGGTGAATTTGATTTCAGAGGTGACCGCAGGTTCGAGTTTGACCAAGTTGGTCCGACTGCAAATTTGGGCGGTTTGACCAGCGTTGACTTCTGACTATCTGGGATAGTTTGACTAGCCTTGATTTGCTGGTGTTTTACTAGATTTGTCTGGTATTTTGACTTAGGTATTAGCACAGATTTCTAGACAAGTTATTGATTTGTAAACCTTGTTGAAGAATAATTTTTCCTAAGAAAAGTTGTTGGGTTTTCTCCGAAGTTTGGGTTCCCAAGGTTAAAAATATTGTCTCTATTATGCACAGTTGTCTCTTTATGATCTTTACAATTCTGTTGCATTTACCGTTAAGATTTTTTGTGTATAATTGCTCAATGATATGAGTGGCATGAGATAAATTGTTTGAAGATCATTAGGTAGTAATTATCATATCAAAAGATTGGTTTCTATTGTGCATCTTGTAGAAATCAAACACATCCTTCTCTAAGGCAACCTAGGGAGAAGAGCACTCATGTCTAGACCCACCCAGGATCCTTAGGGTATGATTGCCAAAATTCTTTGGCACTCCTTAGACCAACCTCAGTGGTAATACTAATAGCAAAATCTCATATCCTGAATTGTAGTGGGGTAGTTATATATGTACTTAGTGCCCTTGACCTATGGCACCCATGTAGCACCCCTCCTGCCACCCTACAAATCCAACCCAACCCAACTTTACGTTATAATATTTTAATATTAACCCATTTTACCTTTATAGCTTAGGGTAGCAATCAAATAATAATTTTCTAGCTTAGCCCCATTTGCTAAGCCCTCTAGTCCCTTCACCTTTCCTGTCATACAATCCTACTCCGTACTTTTTTTGTTCCCTAGTTTATTGTCATGGTGTTATTTATTAATATATATATTATTTACATGTTACATCTACTAGGTTCGTTGGCCTTTTAGCACATAGGCTCCTTGACTTAAACTGCACATGCGCTCTAGCCTCAAAACATATATGTACACTAGAACACAAGCCCAATACATTTATACACATAAGCACCTAGGCCCAATAGAACCCGACTCACCAACCTAATTATCATGTACTGGCTCACCAACCTAAATATCAGATGTACATTGTACACATACATTTACAACTTGAAGATCAAGTCAGGGATACTGCATTCTTCTTCTCCTTATTTATGCATTGTCCTTAATTATGCATCTAAATACCTGAACAATCAAAATTTACAAACACTATGGGTACTATTGTTGCATGGCATCCTCATGCTCCTAGTTGTAGCTTATAGATTGTAACAAGATCATTGAAGGTGTGCCAGATTGATGGCTCTATTCTAGAGCACCTCGATTTTCTTGTCCACTATGTACACCAATAGGATCTAGAAATCTTCTTCTACTCCACCTTCACGAACATTCAAATCTTGTAAGATCATCATCATACATATAAAATATTGGAACAAAAAAATTAATACATGCAAGCAACAAACTAGGGTACAATCTTATAAATAATCGAGATTGATCTTAAAATTTTCAAAAACTCCCTTTTAAGTTAGCAAATGAATTTTCTGAAACCCCAAAACTGGGAAGCTATGAGGCTTGTGGCACTTCATCTGCTAGCTCAGTAATGAATTCAACTACATCCCTCGTTACTATGGAAGTAAACATTGCTAATGATCGATCACTTTCTTAGATTATCTGCTGAAAAGACCGTCCGATTAGATCTTCTTCTACCATTGGATATTTTGGGTGCCCACTTTTTAGTTATCTCACGAGCATCTTTACTTTGGAAGTGAATTTAAGTCATCGATCATGATGAATGTCAACCATCAGATCTTTCAAGCGCAAGCTACCCACTATTGACCAAGCAACTTTAGATCCAAAACTGAATCTCCACCATTGAGTTTTAGCTATCAGATCATTCAGGTATAACTATCTCACGAACGGGTGATCATCTTTGAGCAATGTAACATGCCTTTGAAGGAAACGCAAGCCATATCATTCCACCTACCATTTGTGCATATAAATTTGACAACAACACATAAGTTGTAGCATTCATAGGGTCTAACTTAAAAAGGTACTCTTCCACTTGCTTTCCCAACTTTGCATTGAGGTAGATTCTCTGGGTAGCAAGCAAAAATCTCCATACTGGAGCATCAGGTAGGTTTTACTAGCATTAAGCTCATAAAATCATGTGTTTCATTGCCATAGTTGTGCATTACAAACCTGACAACCAGCATATTCTATGATACTCTAAAAGGAACCAACAGCAAATAATCACATTGAAATCCCAGTAGAAGCTTGTGACCCCCTTGTAACAACTAGAAGCTTCTCAATTCCATTTCTAATAGGAAATGAATTTGCAGGTAACAGAACTTGCATCTAAGACACAAAGGCATAAGATTCTACTATTTGTAAACTGGGATCTGGAAAACCCTTGATGTCAATATGATTTATCAGATATAGTCTATTGTTTGAGAAAGAACAGTCGTTGCTACAATTATGGAACTTGTGCTATAACTGGTACATTTGAGACTTCTTCTAAACCAGAACATATCCTCTACGTATATCATGGGAAAACATGGAATTTCAGCGGCCTTCCCTTTATGATCCTAGTAACTGCTTGCATCTTCATATATTCTCCAAGACACTTAAGTTTGCAAAGGCTGCATGGCATGGACATCTCTTTTCTCATCTTCATTGAAAATGCTGCTGGTTATCCCAGTACATTTTCCTAGTGAAAACAAAGTCCTTTAAGAGAATGACTGTAATGAAAATTACCAAGCCCTAAAACACCGAAGAATGAGGGAGGCACTTTCTTCTTCTAATATATAACAAACCTCGTCGAGCTTCTTATACATGGAACTTAAGTCTTAAACGATCACCCTCAACTAGATCATTTTAAGGAGAAACTTAAGCAAGCAACATATATTTCTCTCCCATGATTGGAGGATCGTGCATATATCAGAAATCTGATATCGCATGTGTAATCCAAGTTCAGATCCCATATTAGCTTCAGGAACCCCATATTTTGAATCAGTACTCTGCTCTTTTTGAAAATGTTCATAGGCACAAGAATTGGTAAATTGTCCATGGAGTATTTAAGAGAATAACTATAGCCAGTAATGTCTTTCCAAAACTCTCGTATCGGATACATTTCTCACACATAAATTGAATTCTAGCAATTTGATGAGGTTTCATGATATGTGAGATGGATGAAGATGCTCAAGGCTTTTCTTCATTTTGTTTTCTGGCAGGATTAGAGACTCAATTTTAGAAAACTTATTAAGAGAGACTAATCATTTGCTCCTTTGGGATTCCCGCTGATACACTGAATTTTGGATATAACTACATTCAGACATAAAAAAAATGTAGTAATCTGTTTTAAGGACTATTGCATTTATTTTATTTCCCTTTTTTATGATATATATATATATATATTTCCACACTGTTGGAACTTGCTCTTAAAACATATTTCTTTTGTTGCATAGAATACCTCGAATTGTTCTCCGATGTAATAAAACATATCGCAAAATATTGTATTGGACTCATCTTCAAATGAGACATGTCAAGAATTAAATAATTTGTTCCTGCAGATCACTAATATTCTGAGGCAGTGATCTATTCATAATACGTCTATATATATATCCACACTGTTGGAACTTGCTCTTAAAACATATTTCTTTTGTTGCATAGAATACCTCGAATTGTTCTCCAATGTAATAAAACATATCGCAAAATATTGTATTGGACTCATCTTCAAATGAGACATGTCAAGAATTAAATAATTTGTTCCTGCAGATCACTAATATTCTGAGGCAGTGATCTATTCATAATACGTCCTCCATGCAGACTTTACATTGCACAAAAAATTATCCATAACCATTTTTTTGCCTAAACATCATATGGTCTATTTCATGCCTCAATCAATATCACCAATAATCACCACAGGAGTAGAGTCCATTCTTGAAATGATGAAAGTGGGTAGCATCTTTCACTATGATTCCATGGCTAACAATCTTGGAGATAAACTTAGTATCAATGTGACAGTCCGCACACATGCAAAGATTTTTTCAAGATCTAGATACATGCTCCTGAAGTTGTTTTAATGAACCCAAAAGCAATACCCAACACCTCACTGTAGGGGCTAAGAGAGTTTTCTTTCTATTCATTTTCAATATCATGTAGAACAAAATCTCTATTGGGTACATATCCTGCATCCCTCGTCTGGTTAGACAACCTCTCCAACATTTTATATATTTCTTCTGCCTGGGAGTGTGAGTTATCTAAAATGAATTCATGCACAATGTTATTTACATCAGTCCAGTTTTGCCCAAGCTCCTTTTTTAAACCATAGTCTGTCATCATTTTTCTGACCCTTGCTACATCTTGCAACATAGATGTTTGAAAGTGATACATATATAGCAAAGTCACAAGGTTTCAACTCAAGAAGATATTATACTTGATATTTCCATATATTCCATAGGCCCTAAGTAAACTCTGCCACACTGAAATTCTTGGTTCAAATAGCATTTTCTGAATATGTACTTTTCCTCAGTCAAGTGTAGTGCATGATTTATAAATTAAGACGTGTATGATATCCTAAAGTGTGACTCGAACAGCTCCCTTAATTCCACAAGGACAGACTATACCAAAAGAAACATTAGAAGGTAAAGAAGGCACCCTGTGCCAGTGTGTGGATTCTCTAGTAGTTGTTTCTCTGTTTTCAGTCCCTTGACTGTTCCTCTTGACCATTGTTAAGGTTTTATCAACATCGAAAAGATCCACCAGGGATATTCGATCTATACTCTCCCTGAATTTCAAGGGACTATGCTGATGCTTCTTCATCCATTGCTGAGGTGACAGGTCATAAGTTCATAACATAATTTCCCTTTGTAGAAGTTGAATCTGTATCATTTTTCCTTCCTCCAAACAAGTTAAATTTATTAGTGATATTTACTATAGGTACAAGTCTAGAAAACATGTGAAGGGACTTCTGAACATGAATTAGTTGGTATTCTGAACATGAATTAGTACTAATACCAACTGTCCCTCTTAATTAGGTGTTGGTATTATCTGCACTAGCTCCTCACGATTGAATCCATTACTAGCATGCCCTGAAGAAAATTTGCATAAATCTCCATAAGAAGAAAGTGCAAGATAATGCTGAAAATAAGCTGGTAATAAAATGCGAGGCACCAAATCTTCTAGTATGCAATATGTCCTGAAATGATGCTTTCTTCTTTTACTACAATCATAATCTTGAAGAGCAGCATTCCCAACTGAAGGTTGCAAAATACAAAGGCATTTGACATGAAACTTGTCCCCATCTTTTGATGATAAGGATGATGCAAGGAACCTCGAAATTATAAGAGTTTCCAACACGGCAACTAAACCACCTAATGGATTCCCACACAACACAAGATGTTGATCCTTTCTTTTCTGCAAGTCTTTATAACTCCAGCGTAGGAATACTCGAAGCTGGAGCTAAGAAACCCTTGTGTGTGGCAGGTTTGGTTCCACCTTTCTGTACTACAACTTTTACTGAATGCAGCCTATTGTGCTTGGATACTTGATCACAACTATGTACCATTCTTCCCTCATTGCAACTAACATAATTGGTGCCATCATGAAATATAGCTCCTTTGTGGGACATGCTCTATAGAATGATGAATATATTCCAAAGATAACTTTTCCACCAAAATATGCCTTGAACTTATCAATCAATCGAACCAGCTCAGGTGCAGGTTTCTTAAAAGTACACTCGAACAACACCATAGAAAAATAATGTCCTGCAAATCAGTGATAATCTCGACGTTTATGACATTATAGAGGACCTGAAGCTAATGCCTCCTACGATTGTACTCTTCTTGCAATTTCTGGTTATCTTATTTGTCAGCATCCCACGGCCATTTTAGCTTCCACTTCCATTTCAAGCACAGCCATGTCATGCCCTGGTTTTTCTATTGAATCCATGCCTCCAATCTCTACTGCGTGGAATCCAACCATGCTGCCCAAACCGGGCCAACTCTAAAGCCTCGTTGGATATCGATTCAATAATAGAGAGCGAGTGCAGAAACTAGAAAACAATTTCCATCAAATAATACAATTACATAGCTTCCCATGGAAGCCTTTTGCTTTGTTTGCTTTCTTTAAAAATGGAATAGGGGATCGACAAGTTTTTTTTTTTTTTTCAGAGAAAAAAGCTATATGGATTATATTAAGATGATATAATTATCAGGATTTACATGAAGAAGATGGGCGACAGCCAATATTGCCAAAAACATTTGTGCAGATCGTTGAGCATGGGAAGGACATATACCCAAAATGTTCAGAAAGCGCAAAAGATCGAAGGATATCAACAGTGTTCAGAAAGGTCGCATATGAACACATGCTGAAGAGATGCTGAAACGTAAACATAAGTATAACAGAGAGATGCTGATATGTAACCAGAAATATGACAGAGACAACATATAAGATGACAAGAGGCGGACAGTTAGTCCGATGGCATGGATCCCGAAATCGAGGGCAAAATGGAGTCCAGTGGCAAGCAGCAACCCTGAAAAACACGTCCATTTCTCCATTTCCAGATGTGCCAGCAGGAAAGAATGAAGAGGGCATGCCATTTTGGGCATTGAGAGGCCCACCACAAAAATGCTTCCTGTACAGAGGAGAACAGGCGGTGAGGAAAACCATAAATTAGGGAGAGCTCATACCAGATTGCAGAGGCGGCAGCACATTGAAAGAACATGTGATTGTTCGTTTCTACTTCGGCCAGACAGAGTTGACATCTTCCAGGACCGTGCCAACCTTTCTTTTGGAGAACTTCCCAGGAGAGGTTCCGGTTGGAGAATAGAAGCCAAGAAAAAAGGATAGATTTGAGGGGGCAGGGAGCTTTCCAGAGCTTGACGGGGAAAAGGGAGGGGAGGGGAGGGAGATCAGATGATAGGACAGAGTATATGAATCGGACAGAGATGGGGTGGATTTTGGTTTTAGGGGACCAGATCAGTTCATCCTTCGTGCCCAGTTGGAGGATCCCCCGGTGAGAGAAAGCGTTGGTGAATGTGGACCAGTGAGGGCGGAGAGGAGGGGGGATGCCTAATTGAAGGTCGCTTTTCCAGATGGGTTCCAGAGAGGACCAAGAGTCTATTAGATCGAACCAGGTGAAGAGGCCCTTTGTGTGGAAGAAGGAAAGTAAACCCTGAGGAATCTTGGACTCTAGGTTGTATAGGGTGGGATCAAAACCAATGAGGACAGACGAGCCAGAGAAAATTGTCCATTTTAAATTCTTCAAAAAAAACGATTGGATCTTTCTGAAACTGCACCAGATGGGGGAGCCATTCCTGATGCCGAGGGAAGACCTTCTGAGCCAGTATGCCATGTTCCTACCTTTTAGATATCTCTGCTTGATAAGAGAGCTCCATGGGCTGTTCTCGAATATACCCCTGTGTAAAGATTTGCAAATGAGCGCCCTTCCAAATAGCTTCATATTTAGAAGGCCCCATCCACCATTCTTTTTCGGTCTAGAGATAAGATCCATTCTTGCGAGATGAAATTTTGTTTGGTAGGAACGACCACCCCACAAAAAGTTTGCAGCGATGGAAGTCATTTTCTTGGTGACAGAGGCCGGAAGAAAGAAGAGGTGGCCCCAATAGACCGCAAGTTGGGAGAGCACCGCCTGAACCAAAATGAATCTGCCTGCAAGAGACAGAAAGCGCATTTCCCATCTAGAGATCTTGGTGTAGAAGCGCTCAATCAGCCAGAGCCAGTCCTGGCAGCGGTATCCCTTCGCTTTAAGGCGAAATCCCAAATATGAGAAGCCATCTTTAATGAGAGCGAGATTAACACGAAAGCGATCTGCGATCCAATGTGCTATTGCAGAGTTTGATTCATTGTGATATAGCACTGATTTCCCATTATTAATCTTGAGACCTGTGGCGGATTGAAACTTCTGAAAGAGCACGTAGAGACAAACCCAAGAAGATTTGCACAGCATTGCAAAGATTAAAATATCATCAACGAAGAAGTTGTGGGAGAGAGAGATGTCCTTGCATATCTTGACTGGTTTACATCTGCCGAGAGCAACAGCATGATTGATCTGAGAACTGAGAGTATTCATCACCAAAATAAACAGGATGGGCGAGAGAGGGCAACCCTGGCGGAGCCCTCTCTCAGCATGAAAGAAGGTAGATGGGATTCCATTAATTATAACTGAGAAATGAACAGATTCGACGCATGCCATAACCCAGCTAATAGCCATAGGCCTTAACCCGATTTTTGCAAGGAGGATTCTGAGGAAGCTCCAGTCGACGCAATCAAATGCCTTTTGAAGATCGATCTTGAAAGCCGCGGCATCAATATTCTTGGTGCAGATGGAGAAAAGGCATTCCTGTGCCATGGCTACAGCATCTAGAATAAGTCTACCCTTAAGGAAAGCATGTTGTTCCTTTGATATGAAAGAGTTAAGGGTTTTTTTCATTCTTTCTGCGATTATCTTGGAGATGATCTTGTAAAGAGAGTTGCACAATGCTATTGGCCTGTAGTCCCCAAACGATGTAGATTTATCTTTTTTGGGAATCAATGCAATGAAGGTGGCCGATAGAGCACTATTTATGCTTCCAGAGTGACGAGAGGCATCCACCATATTGAGCAGGTCATTTTTGAAGAGATCATAAAAGTGGGCAAAAAATTCAACCGGCCAGCCATCTGGGCCTGGGCTTTTATCTTTTTTGAAGCTCTTGATTGTCTCGGAAAGCTCCTCCTCCGTGATAGGCCTATAGAAATCATCATTAGCTGCTTCGTCGAACATGACCGGTAAAAGGTCCACAGCCCAAAGCATATCGTTTAGGTGACTGTGTTGCCTTTTGTATTGCTCCTTGAAGAAACGGGTAGCTTCTGCGGAAATATCCTGTTGTGAAAATAGGAGGTCACCATTACCGTCCTCAATTTCCCATATTGCATTCTTTGCTCTGCGCGCATTTGCGAAGTTATGAAAGAACCTGGTGTTCCTGTCCCCTTGCTTGAGCCATGTTGCTCGACTTTTTAACCTCCAAGTTGCTTCCTCATTTTTGAGGAGCTCTTGTTTCTTTCTTTCTAGGAGCCTGATTTGAACTTTTTTATCGAAGGACAGGCCGCTAAGATGAGATGTGGAGGCGAGCAGACTGATTTCGAGGTTGATGTTATGGAGGTCCTGCGAGTCTTTCCGCTTCTTACTGATCTGCCATGACTTGACTTTCTCCCTCAACTTTTGAATTTTATCGCGAAAAGTGTATAAGAAAGCATCCTCGGCTTGGTTGATATTCCTCCAGCAAGACTTGATGAATTCGATGAATGATTCATCATGTAGATAGGTGGAATTGAACTTGAAAGAATAGCCCCTTTTGTGCTCGGTGAGCACCCAGTCAAGGAGAATGGGCTTGTGATCCGAGGACAAATCCCCTCCAGTTTTTGCAGTTGGCATTCCCCATCTTTCGATAATGCTGGAGTTTAACAGAAAGCGATCAATTCTTTTAGCTATGTAGGCAGGACCCAGCCTACCATTGTCCCATGTAGGAGTCATTATTTCTGGGATGATGTCGACAAGGTCTCTTTTTAAAAGCTCCATTCTCATTCTGTCTGCCATTCTATCCACGGAAATGCCTTGTCCCCAGCATTCTTCCGATCTAAGGGTCAAGTTGAGATCACCTGCAATAAGCAAAGAATTAATGTCTAGGATTTCCGAGTTGAACAGAGAATCCCAAAAAGAAAGCCTGTTCCTGTAGGGCGCGTAAATATTCAACATATTAAGAATATGTGGTCTTCCTCTGATGGAGGCCGATAATAGAATTCCAGCGCTGCATTTGTAGGCCTTCGCTTTGACCATGAGCGGATTCCAGAGAGCCACAAGCCCACCAGACAGGCCATCTGCATTGGTGGCAGCCATGTGCCATGTTGGAAACATTCTTCTAAAATACGACAGAGCCACCATGCTGGAGTGCATGGTCTCTTGGATAAAAATAATATGGGGACGCGCAGAAACAAGAGTCGCCTTCAGAGCTAAGAATTTTGGGCCCGCTCCTAAGCCCCTGATATTGTATGAGATTAGGAAGGTCATTTTGAGGCCTGTCCAGCCAAACTTGCTCTAAGGGGCTGTGGCGGAGGAGACTCCAGAATAGGAACATCAATGAGGGGAAAATTTGAGACACCCAATTCAGAAGCAATCGACCGGCCTCTGAAATGTCTGCTGCCGCCTCTATGCTTTTTCCTTACTGTGATATTTTTAGCAGAGTCAGGACTAATGGAGGGGAATGACGGCTTGTGGATGGTGAGGGGTTCGAGGATGGAAGGATGGCGATTAAGGAGAAGGTCAATATCGCTGTCGAGATTATTGACCGGGGACTCTGTAGGAGAATTGAATGGAGTCGGGGTCAGCAGTGGCTCTTTTCCTTTGTGAATGGCGGAGGGCGAATTTAATGGAGAGGGCGATGAAGAGGATATGTGGATGGGATGCGAGCCCACAACAAATTCTGCAGCATTCATCGCCGGTGGGGGAGGAACCGCATTTTCTTCGAACTGTTCGAGGACAGGAGGGCTGGTGAAGTCCGCCATGTTCATGAGAGGGGGAGAGAGCGGGGGGCTCTTGAAATCTGCAAGATTAGGCGATTCGGGCCTGTTCTGTGAGTCATCCTGAGAGCATCGGTGGTCTGTGGACTTGAAGGAGAAATGATTCCCCGTGGGGCTGCCGCTTTCAGAGCGAGAATCCGAATTCATTTGCCTTCCCTTCACCTTGGTAAAAGAGGGGAGCCTGTGGCGACGGAATTTGCAGTCTCGGATGAGGTGTCCAGTGCGATGGCAGGAGGAACACCGAAACGGGATACCCCAAAAATCAAGCCTTTGACATATCTTAGAACCCTCCCAAAAGATATCAATTTGATCAGGGTAGCCACCCTTGTAAGGTTTGTCAATGAGAATCCAGGCGATTCTTTTGTCCTTTTCCCCACGAACCCATGGATCGACATAGATGAACTTGCCAATCGCATTTCCGATTGTGGCCAGAATCTCCGGCGTCCAAAGATGGAGCGGAAGATTTGGGAGTTTAACCCAAATCATACTGTGAGAGGGGGTGTTTTTGAGAGGGTCGAAGCCAAGATACCATTTAGACAGGGAGAGGAAGCTTCTACCCGAGACCCAAGGTCTGTTCAAAACCAGCTCCAAGTCAGACTCCTTTTGAAAATGGAAAGAAAACCACTCTTTCATAAGACGAGAGATAATTGGTGTGTATCCGATGATGGGGGACCATGACTTTGTAATCCAGCTCCTCATTTGGGCCTCGTCCAGTTCCGGGAAGAACCATTTCCCAACTAAAGCGAACTTTTGAAGACTCTCAATGCGCTCCACCAGAGAAGGGCCAGAAACAGAAACTGCCTTGGGGGGAGGGACCGTTTTGACCGGGGCTTTGTTCTTGTAACGGCCGCGAAGCTGTCTGTGAGAGGCAAGGAGGGGAGGGTCCCGCAGCCCAGAAGGAAGAGACACGGTCAGCGAGTCGTGCCAGCTAGGATTCCCACTGGCAAGATTACGTGCTGTTTCAGCCTCAATGGCCGCGGCAAATAAAGCCTTCGTGGCCGGCGAGTCACTGTCTTCTGCCATCACTATCAGGAGGAAGATCCCAAAAGGGGATCCCCCGTACCACCCGAGCTTGTGGAAGATCCCAAGGAATGTCACCGACGGAGAATGTTGCCTGGACAAATAGATTATTGCAGGAAAAGAAGCTGGAGAGAGGACAGGATTAGATCAGGGTCCAGAGCTCCCGTCATGCGAAAAGGACAGACAGAAGAAAGAGAAGACTCTAGAAAGGCACTTTGGAGGGAAAAATGACGTTGGCCAGCCTCCAAAAAGGCAAGTTCGAGGATAGAGCATTTATGGAGCAGGAGGGAAAAGCCTGGAAGAACAGAGATGGTATTCAGAGGCTTAATTAAGAGTCACCGGAAAAGGAAATTTGAATTCAATTGCCGGGAAAGTTATCGGAAAACTGTAGGAACCTCAGAGAGACTCGATGGCGGGGCGAGGAGAAGCGATTGCGCTTGAGATCAGCTGTTGCAGACAAAGCAACAACAACAAAAACACCGAAGGATACACCACCATTTCCCTACACGGAAACGTATATCTTGACAAGGACTGTATATGAAAAAGGAAGCTCTAATTTTGTTTAGGAGAGCTTTTAGCATTTTGTACCTAAAGAGGTAAGGAAAGTCACTCAGGACATGGACGGGTTGAGGACCATAAAACCCCCTGTAGCTAAAGCCAGGAGTGAGCTTTGTTAGCTACACAGCAGCTTCTAACGAATTATGGGATTGTGGAGGATATCGAGTTGTAGAATAAAAGAGACCCTGTTGTGTTAAATCGTCCACAGGATAGCATATAGCTTACCCTTAAGTTAACAAAGAGAACTCTATGAACGAAGCAGAGATGCAAAAATATCTGAAGAAAAAAACCTTACTAACCTGTGAGAGGAGCCGCAACGACGCCAGGGACGGAGAGCCGAAACCATGCTGACTGAATCGCCATGCGAACGTTAATGGAGGAGAAACAAAGCCTCCAGCCCGCGAGGCTGGAGGAGAAAGCCGAAAAGAGCCTTAAGGCGTGGAATAAAAAGAACAGGCTAAGGTAGAGCAGGGACCGAAGAGTCGAGAGATTTGCATGGCCGTGGTAGCGTCGAAAGAGCCACGTTCCAGTGCGAGAAGGGTGACAAGAAGGCTGCTTGCATGCAGGGTTGCCACGATGAAAACCGGGCGGAATGCTATTGGCGAATGTATCAATAGACTGGAAGGGGATTCAGAGGCACCTGCATGAACAGTAAGGACAGGTGCATGCGGAGACGCCACGTTCGAAACGGGCCAAGGAGGACGGATGGCTATTGGGCACAAACAGCCATGGCTTCACTGGTTGGCAGCTCCCTCCTGACGCGCGCGCAGCTCCTCTCCTCCCAACACTTCCTGGGGGATCGACAAGTTTTTGTGCATAGAAAAAGCTTCCGGTTTGAGTACCTTTGATCATGTGGGCATGCAATTGCTTTCCCTCTGCAACCTTTCTTCCCATAAATGTAGTCCTGTAATAGGTAGCAATAGGTATAGGAGTTTGTCCAATAGCCTCTTTGATGAACAATATACAAAACATCAAACATTTCCTTCATCGACACCTTTTCAAGTAGTATGTTATCATATCCACGATGCAGGCCATTCTAAGTATACTCCCTAGTCATCACACTCCATAGAAAACATCTCGACCATGTAATTCCTTCTTCTCCGGTTTATCAGTTTGCAATTATGTTTTGACACCTTCAATCCTAAGGGGAGTTTCAATAATGGATTGGTGGATTCAGTTTGCAATTCTGTTTTGACACTTTCACTCCTAAGGGGTTTTCAATAATGGATTGGTGGATTCAGTTTGCAATTCTGTTTTGACACCTTCAATCCTAAGGGGAGTTTCAATAATGGATTGGTGGATTGGAAGTGCCAAACGCTCCAAAGATTTCAGATGCAAAAACCTAATGTTTTTCCACTTTCTTGGGATAATTGATGCAATACCATCGATCACAGCAATGGCATTCTCCACAATTTTCATCCTTGTCTGAGAATCCCTAACCATTTAAACGTCACAACGAGTACCCTTCCCAATGTAGAGAATGGTCGAATTGCAAGATGACTCGAACTATCTCCTTCATTGCTCGTGGGTCAAAACCATAGGGATTGGAAGCTTTCTCTTCTAAAAAATATTCCCAACAACCTGGGGTGTAGGGGACCACGAATTTATCGACCAAGAACAGATAAAAAAGACAGCTTTCTCTTGGCCTCAAATGGCTTATAATCAGTCTTGAGTTTTGAGTATTTCATGACCTTTGAAATGGGTAAACCCTCCTCCTTAACCTTTTCGTTGGATATCTCGGCATGTACACCCTTTAAAACCTTGCGCACTTACGAAAGCCTGACGAAGAGATTTTAATTAAAGCAATTCAGCAATAAGGCCAAAAGGCTTCCTCAATATTGCCATGCTATGCATAAGTTGAATCATTGCAGTTATTGTGACCATCTCTGGCTCAAACATTTTAGCAAATGATTTGGTTAGCCTACTCTATGCTTCCACGTTTTCCATATGTAAACCCGGCTTCGTGATTTCTGGTTGCATTTATATGAAAAGCTTCAAAGCCTCCGTGTAACATTAAACCAAGCATTTCTCTTCGGCATTTTGTCAAACAATTTGCTGATTTGTTAATGATTTCACCTCTGTGTGCTCTGAATGTGGTCTATGCAACCCACAAAATGTGGTGCATGCAAACCCAATGATGTAACCATGGCTCTAATACCATGTGTAACTTTCCCTGACCACTTAGTTGAAGTAGTGCCATCACTTGAATCTATATGTAGTGCCATCACTTGAATCTATATGTGACACAATGATAACAAAAATTTAACCTCCGCTACAATAATTAATATTGATTCTTGCATTCCCCAATGTAGAATTATTTATAATACTTAGATGTCAAATGATATAAAGAATATTATAAACATAAACAAAAAAACACAAGTATAAGGGTGAACGCATGAAGATGGTTACATTTTTGGATTAAATTTGATGATGAAATTTCAAAAATTCTCTTTTATTGAATTGAAGTCCTCAAAATTCATATAAGCATTGTGAATTTTGATTCAGAGTAAAAAGAAAATTTGTGGAGAATTATGTTGTTGTCCTAATGATATTTTTTGCAAAAAAAATTAGTGTCATATAATTTGTCAAGTTTCCATGAAATGAAATGCTTGTCCTTGCAATTTTCGCACATTTTAACGGGTATATATATATAAAAGCATCATCTACACAAAGATAATTAAGTTGTGCATATTAAAATTTTATTTTTTATGCAAAATTATATATTTTTATTATTTTTCGAAGTTGGGGAATTAATATTTGAAAGGAGAGGATATGTAAGCATGGCTCAACAACCTGGGAGAGGAAAATTAGAATGAACGTCAGGGCCCTCTCTCACAAATGAAATTTGCATTTTTTAAACATGTGTTCACGTAAGATTTTTTCCTACTATTTAAATAAATTAAAAAACCAAGAATACCCTTTTGAAGAGGATTCGTAAATTAAGATAGTGGTATTTAAAAAAAATTGTTTTGTATATTTTATGTTATTGATTTTTCATTCAGCCCCTTTGAAACTGTCCATAAAAATTTCAAGCATAATGTTTAGAAGAAAATAGATGAAAAATATCATATGAATTCAAAAATGTCAAATTCATATGCCATTGGATAAAGGATTCCTTCACAAATCCAACATGATCAACTCTGCCACCTAAGGAAAAATACTACCTTAAGTCCGGCAGGTTACAAAATGGTTTTGCAGAGAAATCTGCAAAAGGAGAGCTAAAACTTTGTTTTTTTGGCTCTCAGCGGCTCGATTGAGCACTTAAACGCCCGATTGAGTGTTTAAGGTAAAAATTCAAATAGCTTGATCGAGGGTTTAAGAAACCCTCGATTAAGCCCTTAACATGGTTAAACAATGGTCGATCGAGCCACCTTTGTTAATTCTACACCCAGGATGTATTGGTGGGAAATTACAAAAAAATGGATCGATCGAGCCCATTGCTCGATTGAGCCCCTAACCTCGGGCTACATAGGAGTTCGATCGAGGGTTTTTTTTAATGCTCGATCGAGCAATCTTTAAGCCCTCAAATAGCTCGATCAAGGGCTTAAAGTTGTGGGTGAAAAAAAGCAGCTCGAATGAGTCTTTTTTTAAGCGCTTGATCGGGCAATCTTTAAGCCCCTGATCGAGCTATTTGAGGGTTTAAACATTGCTCGATCAAGTGCTTAAAAAATACTCATTCAAGCTATTTTTTTTCACCCACAACATGCCCTCGGTTACCAAAAAGTGTAACCTAGCTCCATGCATAGACCCATAATTATGTGTTGAACACATCTTAAAAGAATTCAACACAAATAAGAACACTTATCTGATAAGAAGTTGTTATAGATCTAACCCGGAAATATTATAGATCTAATATGAAAGTATAAGACAATGCAAATAAACCCAGAAATAATATGAAATGATTCTTTATTGATATCAAACCCTTAAGGTAGGGCAACACCATACATTCACTCCTTAAAGAAGGAGAACACTCCACAAGCCATATGCCTGTACATACAATAATCCTTGACAATTCCTTCCATGTGGAGTCTCTAGCCTTTATATAGGCCTCATACATACAATACCATGGGTCATTACCATGGTTCCCTCATACCATCAAACTAATACCATGGGGCCATTACATTATTACTAACTACTTGTGGTCCTTTACATGATATGGGTTAACCACCTTATTTATTACTATGGCCCATCCCATTATTACATTATTACTTTGGGTACCTCCCTTGGTACCCCATATTATCCCCCCTAGGTATATAACATTCCACCCCCCTTAGCATGTTTCGTCCCTGAAACATGGGAAGAACACAAATAATAAGATCTACTCAAAAGAGTAGTCCACTGGTACCATGCACGTGCATCTAGCCATCCAAGAGAGAGGTGAACCCTTGGTCTTGCTGGTGCCTCGCTCGCTTGAGATGGAAGTTGACCGTGGTAGCTCTTCTGTGTTGATGTGTAGTAGGTGGATCTTCGCTTCTCTCTATCTTTCCTGCGGGGGTTGTTGTCCGTGTGGATAATTGGTTGCCATCTTGATGGTTGTCTTGCGGGGTGATGTGGGTGATGATATGTTGAAGTTTTAACCCACGATGGCTTTTTCTTTAATTCACCCTACTGTGGTGCCTGTTGTGGTGTCTTCTTTTCCAATATGGCTTCAACCACTGAGCCCTCATCTGATGTGCCTGTAACCTTTTCTGCTTCAGCCTCTGTTTGTGTTTGATTTTCTATCATCACTGGCTCATCCTCTAATATGTCAGACCCTGGAACATCTTCTGCTTCAGCCTCCATGTACTCTACTTGTTTATTGATGGAAATATCCTGTAATGTAATTTTCTTCTTTTTATACTAGAGCTTCAGGAATTTCTTCTGCACATTAATATTGATAGTACCCGCATATTCCATCCAAGGATATCCCAAAACAACATCCATATTATCCATCTTTGAAGTATAAAAATCACCATGCAACACATACTTATCCATAGAAATCTTCAAATCCTTATACACTAGAACATTCTCATTACCCACTTGTGTGTTTTCAATGTGTTTTGCTGGAATTTGCAATTTTTTTGCTAAATTAACATTGATGAAATTATGCTTGCAACTAGGATTTATAGAAACAATGATCTTCTCCTTCTGAATCAATCCATGAACCTGCAATAAGGATATACCAGTATGAAATAGCCCCACATGTTTCTCCTTATCTTGTTTTTTGGCATGATACCATCTGTCTAAAAGTAATTTTTCAAATTCTTCATCGGGCAAGTTGTAACACTTCGTTTTGTTAAGTAATCCCCACCATGTGGCTGCCTCCTCTCTAAATAGCTCCATTACCCACCATTTCCAATTTTTTTTTCCATAATGATTTCTGTTTATTTATGTATTCTTCAATAGTAGGACCATTATCTTTTCCTGTAAAACTTAGACCCGCCATGAAGAGGGTTTTGAAAAAACTTGGTGAAAATTTGAAATTGTCACAGTATAGTCAATATTGCTCAGAATCCCTATTATGACCTGTTTTCAGAAATGGAACAATCATTCTGCATCTACCCATGTGATAGAAATCTTGATCTAGGCACTGGAATTTGAGATCTGTGCTGCAACTCTTCTACCGTCACCAAAATTTCTACAAAAAGAGCTGATTTTAAATCAACGATATTTCCGTCATCCGGACTCCGATTCGACCAATTTTTTTTTTGAAATCGACTTTTTTCCACATAGAATCCAGATCTACAATTACATTTTGCAGATCTTGCACCAGGACGTCCAGATCTGCGCTGCAAACTCGCTGCCCTGAAAAATTGTTTGCAACCCCACTGATTTTTAGATCAGCGATATCTCCTTCATCCGAACTCCGATTCAGCCGATTTTTTTTTGGAATCGGCTATTTTTCACAAAGAATCCAAATCTGCAATTAGATTTTGCAGATCTTGCACCAAAACATATAGATCTGATCTGCAAACTCACCGCCCCCGAAATCCTGCAAAAAATAATAAAAAAAAATTCTCCACTTTTGCCCAAGAAAGTGCTCTAATACCACTTGTTATAGATCTAACCCGGAAATATTATAGATCTGATATGAAAGTATAAGACAATGCAAATAAACCCAGAAATAATATGAAATGATTCTTTATTGATATCAAACCCTTAAGGTAGGGCAACACCATACATTCACTCCTTAAGGAAGGAGAACACTCCATAAGCCATATGCCTATACATACAATAATCCTTGACAATTCCTTCCATGTGGAGTCTCTAGCCTCTATATAAGCCTCATACATATAATACCATGGGTCATTACCATGGTTCTCTCATACCATCAAACTAATACCATGGACCCATTACATTATTACTAACTACTTGTGGTCCCTTACATGATATGGGTTAACCACCTTATTTATTACTATGGCCCATCCCATTATTACATTATTACCTTGGGTACCTCCCTTGGTACCCCATATTATCCCCCTTAGGTATATAACAGAAGCTACAACTAGTTGTAGACCTTGAATATTCCTCCCACCCATTGACTCCATTGCTCCAACTCTTCCAACAATGGGTCACCCTTGAGTCCATGACTCCACAAGGTAAAGGCTTATTTAAATTTAGCTATGGTACATAACCAGGACCAAACATGGTTAGAGCCAAGGTATCAAACCCTAGCAACACTCTAACCTACAATCCATTGTTCCCATCAACCTGCACAACCCAAGGTAGTGTGACACCTTCTTTTCCTTCGCAATCCCTCAAGATACATCACTACCTTTCCAAAGCTCCATCACACCTAGAAGTCTTAGAACCTATAAGTCTGAGAACCTTGTGGCTTCAAGAGCTCTAGTTTCCTTTGGGGGTCTCTAGGCACCCCCTAGGGCCCACCCAGGAATACCCATCCTTGCACTTCTCCCTCCAAGGATATAGTCTCCCCCAAGGCAACTCAAGGAGAAGTGCACTTGTACCCAAACCCAACCACGATCCTCATGGTATAATTTCTAGACACTCTCTACCACTCCTAAGACTAAGCTTAGTAATCATATCGATAACAAAATATGGTATTCTAAATGGTATGGTTCCCTTGACCTATTGGACCCATGTAGGTCCCCCTTCGTGACTTTAAATTACAATATTATAATGTATTTTAATACCAAACCACTTTACTTTTATAGGTTAGGCTAGGAATAAAATAATATTTTCCTAGCTTGGCCCCTTCTTGAATCCCTCTAGCCTCTTCACCTTTCTTCTCACGGAGTCTCATCCTGCCTATATTGTTTTTGTCCCCTAGTCTATAGTCATGGTGTTATTTATTAATATGTGTGTGTGTTTACATATTACATTTGTTAGGTTTACTAACTTTTTAGAAAATAAGCTCTCTTAAACCACACAATCGCTTTAACCTCAAAACATATATGTACATTGGTTTGCAAGCCTAATACATTTATGCACATAGGCACCAATATAACTTGGCTTACGAGCCCAATCATCATGTACCGGCTCACGGCCTAAGTCTTAGATGTATATACACATTTACAATTTGGGGACAAAGTAATGGGTATTACATAAAGTGCACACATGTCTTATTTTTGAGCAAAGAAACACTCTACGACCCATTATAGGAGAGATATATAAACGTTAGACGTAATGTAAGAAAAATTGCATATCAACATTCTTTAATTTCAACTCTATTTACATATTGATTATAAAAAAATTAAAATGTAACGAAAAAATAACTCAACTAAAATTAAAAGATTAAAATTTATAATTATTTGTTTACATTATCATTAACGGTTTTTGTTCCGAAGATTTTCGGATTAAAACCTCCTCATAAATTCAACTATATGGATGAAGATATACCTCAAAATATTTGGATTCCTCTCCCAGCAACAAAAGTGAAAGTGCTCAAATACAACACTATAGTGAAACTGGTTTTTCAGTCAACAAACATCTTCATGGCTAGGAAGCATCCGAGCCATCTTCATGGCTATAACTTTTATATGATAGGAGAAAGCTTCAGGAACTATAACTCCGCGACCAATCTGCTTAAATTTAATTTGGTCCATCTCCCTCGCCTCCTATCAGCGGGTGGGTTGCGAGCAGATTCAAAGTTGACAATCCAATCCAAGTTTATATAAACTGAACTGATATTTAAGATTCCATTCAATCATACATATTTAAAGCTCACTATCTAGGTAGGTATATATAAACTCATACTTACGATTCTCGCACTTCGATTCAATTCAATTGTACTTCTCTCTTTCGTAGTATAACAAGCCAACACCGACTGTTCTTTGGTTAAGAGTGTGGTTTCTCCACTGCCATTTAAATGACCTTTTAACACAGGGATTGAATATGGTGTTTATAGTGAAGAACAGTCACTTTCCTTTAGCAACCGTGGAGCAACCTCTTCCAGACCTTCCCAAGTGCCAGAGACCGGAAAAAATACGTTGACCACAATGTACGACATTATAAAGTTATTTGGGTTTATTTTAAGTGATTGAGACTATTTATTTATTTATTTTTATATGAATGAAAATGAAAATATTTATTTATTTATTTTTATATGAATGAAAATGAAAATATTTATACATTTTTATAAAAGTGAAAAAAGTAAAGATATAAGTTTAATTGACATAGATCCATTTTAATCCTAGATCTATTAAAGGTAGAGAAGATCAAGTCTTTTTAAGTGAAAATCTTTCTTCAAGTTTTGCATTCAAAGAAAAGTTTGCACCTCTAGAGATTTGTTTTATTTCCAAACTTAATAGATCTGATATTAAAATGGATCTAGAGTGGTTTTATATCAACCCAATAACATACACCCCAATGCAAACATTTATATTAAAAAATTATCCTTTTATGCAAGTAATTCCCAATAGTCCACAATTACTTCACATTTGAATATTTAACACAAACACCTAATGTGCACATATGTTGCAAAGAATAATAGTGTGAAAAAGGAATTATGTTATAGAAACATGCCAACAAGCTAACGTGTAATTATGAACATCACAATAATCAATAACATACATTAAATAAGATAAAAGAACATAAAGTATAACAAGGCAGGTTGTAAAGACAATGAGTCCCTATTTGCAGATTTCTAAAGTATTACAGAATCTACAATCCAATCTATATTTAAAGTCATATAAAAATATTACTTAATTTGATATAGTGTTTTTCTTGGTAAGGCTTCCAGAAGTAAGGTCTAAAGTCTTCGAGCTTTGAACACCTAAAGGCGAAGTTTTAGCTCTCCAAGAACATCTTGCCCATCCTCGAAGAAATAAGTATCAGAAGGATGACTCTTGAAGTATAAATATACGCTCGCATGCATTGATCGGCTAAGTCCTATTAAAAATAATATTTTGATGGACTGTCAAATGGTTCAAATACATTGATTGCTCTATATATGAGCATATAGGAAGGTAGCAAGGAGGAACACGTAATTCTTGCACCACAAATATATGGAGTTGCAAGTCTGTGAACTCAAAAGGAATATAGTGCAAGCAAGACTCGCATGCAGTGGTGTATGGAGGATGGGAAGCTTAGGGAATAATGAACGATTTCTAATGGGGTTGTTGGTATAAGTAGTTTCCCATTATGGCAACCTCTTAAATTGCTTGCATTAATGCAATAAGAAATCATAACATTTTTCCCTTCATAGCCTTATTGTTATGACCACATAAGGTATCAAAACACCATAGAAAGCCACGAGATTGCAACAAAAAGAAACCAACTTCTATACAAAACTCCATGAAACCACTCCAGTAAGTAATCAATAAAGAGTGTAGTTGAGGTAGGGGGTGTTGGAAACACAATTTGGAAACCAATTCAACTGTATAGTATAATGATAATAAGAATGATGTACATAACATACATATAAATACAACAAGAAAATCGTTGATTTAGTTTCCAAGTTTTCTTGGACTCTAATAACTAATCTCCATAACACACACTAACCCAAATCATAACCCGAGGATTAGGTGTCTAACACTCCCCTCTTAATCTGAAGGGATGTATCAAAGTCCAAGAATGAGAGCTAAAAATGCAAAAATGCATCTCATCCAAGAGCTGAATGTCTCTCAGAAATGGTTTTCAAGGATGACCACAAACCAAGGATGGTGTTTTTTAAGAGAAACCACAAACGATACCAAAATGTGGAAGAACACAAAGGTCTCAACCAATGATAGTTCAAAGATCACCACCAACTCTGAAACTATCATAGCAGTTCCTGAACAAACCAAATTTAGAACTATCAGAGCGGTTCCTGGAACAATTCATATTATGGCATCTTCTGTTAGTGCAAGTGCTCCTTCACAAATCTCAACATGCCAAAAACATGCAATCATGTTCATGGATCATAAATCAAAACAACACTATCTATAATTCTGAATCTGATTTCTAAACTCGGTCTCTAGGTTGCAATAGTACAACTTTGATTATCTCTAACTCATGTCTGCTTGATAAATATTTGAACTTGTAGCAGACCATCAATTCCATCAATGCCCCCCTTGTAAGATATAGGGTGAGAAGATGAAGTACTCTTCACTGCAAGGCTGGTTAATACTCTCAAACATATCTTGTGGTATGACTTGTAAATCTTCTTGGCAATTTTATACGAATCCCAAGAAGCAATCCATCCAAAATTATTTTTCTCTCTTACAATAGTCTTATGCTTGAAACATCTGTTTGAATGATGATTCTTCTTTCCGCATCATAACGGTGATATTTCTCATGTCCAACTCTGTCACAATATTGGCATCTAACAATTTGTTGTGGGACAAAATCATCCAAAAATCCAACACTACGAAATTGTATAGGCTTGGAAAAATCAAGAACATGAAAAAATACATCTTTATCATATCTCACACCAGTTTTGTTTTTGTTGTGCATGATTTATTCCCAAGTTCTGATGAATTTCTTGGGAATTGTAAGTTTCACATATGTGTGAAAATGACCCTTACATACCCTTGCCTTGTTGGAGCACTGAACATGACTTTTAGCTACATCCAATTTTTCTCCTGAAATGGTCTGATCCATCTTTAACTGTTGATGGTATTAAGATTTGAATAGAATGTTCTAAACAAAATCATGTTCAGATTTACAACTCATCTTTAGTTCACGTAATTCATCCTTTTGCAAATGTGACTCTATTTGGAGAAATTCAACTGTCTCTCATGCATTTTGCAAATATGTTTTAATGTCAGAAAGGGTGTCCTTGTTAATTTGGATTGTGTTATGAATATTAGAGATCACTAGAGTATTTAATAACTCTATAGAATCATTAATTCTCACCATTTTCTCTAGCTCACTATAAAAAAAAATCAACTTTGAAAGGGTGTCGGGTTCAATTGAAAATGCACCTGTTTACAATGCAAATTAAAAGAAAAAATCAACAAAATAAAAATTGTTAATAGAATATTCAAAATGCAACTTGACCGCCACATTGTCCATAGCGCACGACAAGAATGAAGAACCTCATGCATATAACATTTTCCATCACCGTACTCATGTAGCATTTGTAATGGTTAGCAACAACCACATTACAGTCTTCCCTTAAAAAAAATCTTCTAAGTTATTTCTCAACCATGGAAACCCAACTACTCAAAAAATTTCTACTTCTGATACGCAAGCCCAATACTATCAAATGCTCCAAGACTACCATTCAAATCTCACGAACCCAATCAACAAGTTGAATGGATTCTTAACACATTGGTTTTCAACAATACTCTGTTCCCACAAAGCGAATTCTTATTTGACACACACAAATCAAACTCGAAACCTGATAAAACAAACACCAACATTCGACAAAAATCGTATGTCGCATGCAATAAAATCCTTCCATGAACTCAATTTCTCAAAAACCATAGGAAAAACTGTAAATTGCAACTAAGACGAAGTACTAGAACAAAGCATTACCTTTCAGATTTAAACAATGCTTTTCTAGAGTTCTTGAGTTGACCATGCCTGGTCATAGTTCATTTTCCAGGTTTGCATAAAATGAAAGGTCACAACTCCGTTATTTCGTAGAATAAGGAACAATTCACCACATATTGCTTTGGATCCAGGAAGGATATTTTGGGTTAGTTGCAATTCTTCTTGACGAATAGAATTTGGTCAACGACAAAAACTCCCTAAATCAGACACTTCTTGTCCTATGCTTATTGCCAATCGTACATTTGAATGTGATTTCAAAGTAATCTTAGAGAAGATAGAAAGTCAAATCTGTAAGAAAAAAAGTCTCATATACCAACTTGTTTATTTTATTTATCTATCTTGCTAAGCCAACTAGAGAGTGATCTAGCTCATATGACAATCATAATAATAAAAAGGTTGTCTTATTTTGGTTTCAAAGAATTTTTTCAATATTATTATGACCAACAAGAATCTCTAGGTGTCGATCAACGGGGATTATGGCCAAGAGATGACAACCACGTCAAAAATAATTTTAGCCGTGCATTTAAGATGACAAGAAACAATCCACTTCCAATATCCCTTCCTTAAGCTTCAGAGGCAAGATTGAATTTGTGAAGGAATTTTGGCGAGCACACAATTTCCATAGTGTAGATCTAAAGGTAAAAAATAGAGTCAATATCGACATGATCAATAATCTTTGATTCCTGCATTCTGAGAGACTCCTACATCCCACTGTTATGAAAGAAGGCCACATGATTATGGCTTAAGTTTTTCAATAGAGAATTTTAACCAGTGCTCTGATATTCCTCAAACCAACGCTTCCCACACTTCAACTCTAGTTTGAAACACATGCGAGCCAAAAGCTCCACATAGTTAGGCAACAATGGAAATCCACCAAGAAAGGAGGAGCACTCAAGAAGGCCACAAAACTAGTGGCCCAACTCAATCAACAGGATGCACTACAAGAAAAAAGGTCATTGGTGAGGGTCATGTCTGTGAAGGACCTTTAAGGTCTGTCACCAATGCCGCATATGGTGACGGTCCTTAAAAAAATGTTGTTGTAAGTGTATATAGTGATGGTCGTGTAAGGTTTGTCACCAAATCAGTTTTCAATGACACTTTTGGTGAGGGTCGTTAAAGGCCCATCACTAATTCTCTCTTTGGTGACACTTCTAGTGACGATCTTTTATTGACCCTCACTAATGCTCTTTTTGGTTATTTTTGGTGATAGTAAAAAGGTGTTCTTCATAATTGATCATTCCAATGAGTTTTTGATGGTGTTATGTTCCCGTTACTCTATTTTTTGTCAAAAGATAACGATTTAAGACCATTATTGTGGAGTCTTTTTCATTGTGTCCAAGGCCATAGTGGTTAGAGTTAGTCAATTTGTTAAGAAGTAATTAGTGTGTATCATTTCCCTCAAGTAATCAGAATAGATTTTTCCTATGAGTCAACACATGATTCATCTCTATTAGGTTTATTATATAGAAAATTCCCTTTAGATAAGGTTCCACTAGTGTGTGTAGGAAATAAATTATTTAATGCATAATCAAGCTCTACCAATTCTATTAAAGAGAGAGACCTAACACTCCTCAACAATCTTGCCACACCTTAAAATGATTTAGCACACACTAACATGTCTTGGCACCTCCCATGTCTTGGAACATATTTGTACCTAGAACATCTTGTCATGACTAGGACACCCAAGCACATGTGGCATGCCCTGTAGTCCCTGACATCCCTGGAACACATTGGCATGCATTGACATACATTAGCACTTGGTACACATTGGCACTTGTGATGTATTGGAACCTATTATTAATGTGCCTAACATGCCCCTTTTGAAAAAGATAAAGTCCCAACTTATTAACCCTCTTATGTGTTCATTTCCTTTCATTTTAGCTTGGTTTTTCCTTTTGTTTCCTTGACACTCCTTGACACATATTGACATACCCTGGCACCCTGTATATCCTAGTATGCCTTAGCACTTGGCATGTATTAGCATACCTTGGCACTGTTTGGCACATGTTAGCACACCCTAGAGCTCCCTAACACATTGTGGAACTTTTTGACATGGCATGATATTCCTTAGCATACCTTACCAATGCTTAGCATACCTTGTCACTCTCTCCTTCTCATGGAAGCTAGCCTTCATTGACACTCCTTGACACACCCTCATATTCATTCACTTCCATGAATTTTGACCTAGTTCTCCCTTGTGTTGTCTTATTACTCCCTAACACTCCTCAACATGCATTAGAACTCTCTAACACACCTTAGCACTCTTCGACATGCCCTGCCACTTCATAGCATGCATAACACTCCCTGAAACATATTGGCGCTTGGAAAGTCTTAGCATGTCTAGAATGCATTGATATGCCTTGGTATGATTTGTCATGGCTTAAAACTGGAAAGTAGATGAGAAGCAACAAAAGAAGATTTGGCACTTAGAATGCACTAAGACTTGGCACTTGGCACCTATTAGAACCTAGTGTCGATGTTCCTAGCATGCCCCTCTTGGAAAAGGTAAATTGATGACTTATTAACCATCTTATGTGTTTATTTACTTGTAGTTTAATTTGTTTCTCCATTTTTTCGCCTTGATAGTCCCATTGTCACACCCTTGCACATCTTGTCATGCCTTAGCACTTGGCACATCTAGCATGTTTGACATTACTTCACAATATCTAGCACATGTTAGCATTCCCTAAGCACAGCTTGGCAGTCATGCCCTCACATCTAGCCTTACATTTTTTCACGACTTGGGAACCCAATCAAGTCCTTGGATATTGTCGTTCATGTGACATTGGCCTGCTTCAACCACAACAACTTGACCAATTGCACCTACTACAAGAAGGTTGTGCCTTGTTCACCTAAGAACTTCCTATAACTCATCTTAGGCTGCTCATGTCCAAGATCAACTTCTCCCACTTAACTAGTTACAAAAACAAGGATCACATCTAGCCATGGAGATAAAACAACTAAGCAACATCACTTACACAAGCAATATTTCACATGTATTTTCAATTCATATAAATAGTAGAGCATTAAATAAGAGTTTGAAAAAACCACAAGATGCACAAGACACACAAGGTATAAGCTGACACAAGCCGAGTGCCCCAAAACTTATACACAACAATGTAAAAAATGCAATTATCTAGAATAGTTTAAAACATGAGCATGCGGCCAAAGTGTGCCACATCTCATATAAAAATAATATTTAAAGGCAGAACAATGTTGTGCCTACCACAAAGTCTCCCTTTGTCTAAAAGTGCTATGTCGAGCCCCTTATCAAAATCTTAGGCTTGCCTCCTGTAAATCCTATTCTGAAATTCTCCTAACACATTTCTTCCTTGGCACACTTGAATTTGCTAACACTCCCTAGAACACACTCTTATTCATTACTTTCCATGCATTTTGACCTAGTTTGCCCTTGTGATGCCCCAACACTCACTAACACTCCTTAGCATGCATTGTCATTGTCCAACATGTGTTAGCATGCCTTTTCATTCCTTGGCATGCACTGACCCTCCTTAACTATCATGCCCTTACAACTACCCTTACTTAATTTGCAGCTTGGGAACCCAGCCAAGTCCTCACTTGAATACAAGAGCTTTACCGAGTTACAATTACTACAACTAGACTATGTTGTTGAACTATGTAGCTTGGTAGGTACTCCACAAGCCTAGTGAGATGGGTTTATGTGAGTTTGGTCAGAAAATGATTTGTGAGAAAAGAACCCAAACGAAGGGGTTTTGGACCCAAGATGGGGTTTAAAATCTAAAAGAAAATTAAAATGGGAAATTAATATTTCCTAAGGTCTAAGTGGATAAAATCCATAAGTTATAGAGGGTTCCTAAGAGGGCTAGGAAAAACTATTTAAGGAGGCCTTAGGATGAAGGCAAGAAAATAAAGTGAGAAGGAGCTCATTTTATCAAGGAGGCTAGGAGAGATGTAGTCCTAAAGTAGGTCGAGTTAGAGGGCTGAGTAAGGGTTGCTAATGGGAGGCCATGATCATCCACCAAGAGAAGGATCATCATGTGAGGGTTCACAATATTGTTGCAATACCTTAATGGGTTCTTGCTAGGAAGTAGGATGGCATATTGTTGGTTCTCTTCTCACAGATCGAGCTTAAGAGAGGTTGCTCATGAGAATATGGGCATGTAATTTCAGTGGTGTCTTTGTGTGAAGGCCGCATCAAATTTTGAAATAACAGAGAGGGTTGAGACCAACTGGTCTTGTGGTGGTTAGTAGGTTGCAAGGTCTATGATAAAGACCAACACAAATGGAGGAGGGCATGCACTGGAATTTAGGGCCAGAACAGAAGTAGACGTAAGCGTAACATTGATTAAGGTAACCCTAGTTTGAGGGTCGTAGATATTTGAAGTTCATGTCAAGATTTAGTCAAAGAAATGCCCATAATCTATGGATCCATATGAGCTAGGTTGAGTCTCTTATCAGGGCAAGAGTTGTTGTTTTTTCTATGGATGGATAGGGTTTGTTCTAAAGAAATTAGAAAAAAAGTATAATGTCGTAGTTAGGATGGTTTCCTAGCATGTTAAGTCCATACGATATTCCCTTAAGACTGTGACGCACTTGCATAGACGAAGAGGGGCTTTGACCCTTAGAGCAAGGTTTATCTCTACAATATAGATTAGAGATATGGAATATGGTTTGTAGAAATATGTGTGGAGATAATAGATCCAAAGGAGGGTGGAACCTGAGTAGAATAAATGTGACATATGAAGAATGGATTGACATGAAGAGGAGTTGATTTTTGTGGATTTTCCATAGAGTTTTAGATAGAGATCTGAAGTAGCCTATAAAAAATTAGTCAATGGAATATTAGTGGTTGATTCATGACCCTAATTCAGTCATCTACAAATTGTTAGAAGGATGATAAGAGGAGTAGTTTAGATATGTTCATAGATTGGACAACAAAGGAATTGGTACATAATAATAATGATTATAAGAGTACTCGAATCATTCTTAGGTGGTAGATTTGAAGAGCCCTAGATGAGGGAAGTATTGTGGGCCCTAGATCAGTAAAATAATTGAATGTGTTTGAGAAGATAGATGGGAATCCAATTATAGTTGGAGGGTTGTTATGTGACTGTCAAATAAGAGCCCAAAGTCTTGTACTTGTTAAGGACAACAAGACTCGTAGAAGGGCATGTGTATTGGGCCTAAGGATGTGCAGACTTTGAAGGACTAAAGTAATAGTCAAGTGGTCCAGCCAACTAGCCCTAGTTCACTGTATTGCAGAGGATTGATTTAGTGAGAAAAGGGGAAGCTTCCATAGCCCTAGAATTGTCATCTTGGATCCGTAGTATGGAAAAAGTGGTTAGACCAAAGGGTTGTTCACAAATGGATTTGTGAACAACTGATCAAAGACCCTAAGTTTCGCAAACATTGAAGGACAAAGGAGGCAGCTAGAGGGTAGAGTTTTTTGACAAAAGTTCAATAACCTAAAGGTCCGAGTTGAGCTCATTGATAGAGGCAGATTGAGGAGTTGCAGAGTGGGAGGCAAGAGGAGCTACCAATGTGTTCATGACACATGGACTGAAAGGGTTGTGTGTGGCCACCAACAACAAGTAGGTCAAGTGTTGGCTTGTTCAGAATATATTGATTGTCAAAGGACTAACACCAAGCCCTAGTTATACTCTTTGTATCAGTGTGATTGTAAAGGGCCATGGTCCCTCATACGTTAGTTGTAGCTTGTTGTATTATAGTTTGTAATAAAATGAAGAAGGGTTTGAAAAAGTTAAAAATGATCATGTGCAGTACTTGATTCCTTGATGTGTGTATATTTCGTTGTGCATTAAATTAGATGTGTTATGGCACTTTAGTGTGTTTTCATCTAAGATTCTAAGACCAAACCTAGATTCTCATGTGTCATGGAAATTCAACATATACCTTGTTCATCTAAGAATTACCTATAACTCATCTTAGGCTACTCATTTCCAATCTCAACTCATCCCACTTAACAAGTTACCAAGACAAGGCTTGTAGGTTTTAATCCCGTACATAAATTACCTGCATACGAATTCTAAAACACATAAAATAAACAATGGCGAGAGCATAAAACATAAAATAGATATACACATATTTTTTCCCCTGGATCCCAAAATCAGGACTACCAGATTGACTTTTCATTATATTCCTTTCAATGTTACAATACATATATATACATGCCAAATCATACATAAACCCCAATCCATTAACCTTGGATTAGAGCATAATCGTAGTTCCCTTGACCGGATCTACAAAATACCATGGGAAGAAAACTATCATGCCCAAAACCATGTGCGAAAACCACGTACAAAACCATAAGTAGGTCCGCCCACCTAATATAGGGTCGAAAAAAAAAAATTCCATGGGGCACTGCCTCAGACCCCATAGAGGAAGGGTATCGCCCCCATCAAACCCCCCGACAGGGGGGGGGGCTACCATCCCCTGCTGCACCCGATGAAACAAAGGGGGGCATGCCCACCCCCCCTCTAACTCCTCGGTTTCACTACTAGGGCTAGTCATGGAAAGAATATAACACACACCCAACATTCTCCCACTTGTTGTTTTCTTTCCAAAGGGGGAAATCGGAGAGCTTAGTCACTGGTCCAACCCTGCAACACCCATTGTTTCTCTACACTAAGAGAACTTCTCAATGCTCATGGAATTTGTCAATGCATCTATAGTGTTCTTCAAAATGTCCACCTTTACCAGCAACACCTTTTTGTCCTCAACCATATCCCTTACAAAGTGATATTGAACATCAATGTGCTTTGTCTTTGAATGATATGATGGGTTCTTTGCCAAGAAAATTGCACTTTGGTTGTCACAATCTATCCTTATAGCTTGCTATACTAATCCCATACTTGAACACAATCTCTGCAACCAAATTGCTTCCTTTCTTGCATGAGTGGCTGCCATGTATTTGACCTTTGTAGTTGAAAGTGCCACTACAGACTGTCTCTTATTCATTCAACTGATTGCACCTCCAAATAGGTTAAACACATACCAACTTGTAGATCTTCTTTGATCCAGATCTCTAGCCTAGTCTGCATCAACAAAGCCACAAATGTCCAAAAATCTGTCCAATTCTGTTTTTCCTTGGTAGCACATACCATAATCACTAGTGCCACACAAATACTAGAAAAACTGCTTCATTTTTGTCCAATTCTCCTTCCATAGTTTTGGCATAACTTTGCTCAATACTCCCAGTGCATGTGCAATTCCTGGTCTAGTACAGACCATTGCATACATCAGGGTACCAACTGCACTTGCATTTGGAACACGAGACATGTCCTCTTCCTCTTCTTGTCTCTTGGGACATTGTTCAACATATAAATTTACACTTACAGGAATATGAACCTTCATTGGTTTACTATCATGTATATCAAACCTCTGCAGTATTGTCTCGACATACATCCTCTGGTTTAACCAGAGCTTCCTCTTTTCCCAATCTCGTTTTATTTCCATGCCCTAAATATAGCTTGTAGCACCAAGATCTTTCATGTCGAATTTGGAGGACTATTGGGTCTTCAATTTCTGGATAATTTCTTCTTCTTCTTTTTTTTTTTTTTTTTTTTTTAATTTCAAATCAGCAACATATCATCCACATATAAGACCAAATAAATAACACGGTAACCAATTAATTTAAAATACACACAATGATATTCTTTGCTTCTGGTGAAGCCAAGTCCCTATATATATGTATCAAATTTATGATACCACATCCTTGGTGACTGTTTT
Source organism: Pinus tabuliformis (assembly GCA_031772625.1). Taxonomy (NCBI): domain Eukaryota; kingdom Viridiplantae; phylum Streptophyta; class Pinopsida; order Pinales; family Pinaceae; genus Pinus; species Pinus tabuliformis. The sequence continues at coordinate 71,029,881 of CM062815.1, forward strand.
AACCCATACAATGACTTTTTTAACTTGTATACCAATTCTTTCTTACCCTTCACCAAAAAGACTTCATGTTGTTTCATGTAGATCTCTTCTTCCAGATCCCCATGAAGAAATGTTGTCTTCACATCCATCTGTTCTACCTCAAAATCAAAAGTAGTAGGAACAAAAGTAATCTAATAGAAGCTACCTTGGAAACAGGGGAAAAAATATCACCGAATCAATTCCCGGCACCTGGGACTATCCTTTTTCTACTAACCGAGCTTTGTATTTCTCCACCTTGCCTTCTACATTCATCTTCTTCTTAAACACCCATTTTCTACTAATGGGTTTCCTTCCAGCCAGCGACTCCACCAGATCCCAAGCTTCATTTTTGTGCAAAGATGTCATTTCATCAACCATGGCCTCTTTCTAGAGTTTTCCATCCTCTGAATCTATTGCTTCCTTGACAGTTCTGAGATCATCATCAGTAAGAGATAAAGAAAAATTTGAATAGAAAGCAGCTAAACTATACCTTTCTGGCTGCCTTCTTTCTCGAACTAATCTTCTCATAGCTGGAGTTTGTGGCTCTTCATCTTTTGATTCCTCCTCCTTTAGCTCAAACTCTATCTTCTCAGGTTCATTTGGTAGGAATTCATGTTTAATAACATCTTTCACCTCTCTAAACACCACATCGTGACTATACACAACCTTCCTTGTTTATGGGTTCCAAATCTTATAACCATTTAAACCATCCTTATACTCAATAAAGATGCACCTTTCATATTTACTATCCAACTTGGTTCTTTTCTCCTTAGGAACATGTACATATGCATCACATCCAAATACCCTCAAATGTGAAAGAGAGGGTTTCTTACCAATCCATACCTCTTGTGGAGTCTTATCCTCCAATGCTGATGAAGGTGATCTATTGACCAGGTAACATGCAGTCTCCACCGCCTCTGCCTAGAATTTTTGTCCTAACCCAACACCACTGAGCATGCTTCTTGGTTTTTCCATAAATTCCCTATTCATTCATTATGCAACTCCATTTTTCTGAGGTGGGTACGGAGTATTCTTTTTCTGTGTTATACCACACTTCTTACAGAACTCTTAAAATTCCTTCTTGCAAAACTCTTCACCGTTATCTGTCCTCAACACCTTTATCTTCTTCTCTGTCTGGTTTTCCACCAGAGCCTTAAATTATCTAAACTTGTCAAAGACTTTAGATTTATTCACGTGGAAATATATCCATGTATTCCTTGAGAATTCATCTATAAATGATACATAGTATGTTATGAAACCAGCTCAAGAAAAGATAGAAAAGATAGATCAACGCCTTAGAATTCAGCCTCTTCGAGGGGGCAACCTCCTTTACATTACATAAATGAACAATTCTTGGATGATACAAATGAAAATACCTCCTTTCTATATATAGGAGTCTAAGTGGTCCCAATGCAATCAAAGCCTACTTAACAATAATGTTGTAGGGCACAAAAATAACAATAGTGGGCTTCTATGTGGCACAATAGTAACAATATGGGCACTACATGGGTACATCAATATAATAAGTGGGTTGTACTAATAACAATAAGGGGTTATACTAGTAGTATAGGGGCCTAACATGCCCCTCTCCTTCAAAAAGCGTTGTCCTCAACGCTTGAGTAGTTCTTGATGCTTCTGTATAAAATTCTTGTCCTCCCATGTGGAATCTTCAGCGGGTAAGTTCTTCCACTTGATGAGATACTCTAAAATTGATCGATTCCGTGGCTGTTGGGTTCTTGTTTCTATGACTGCTCCAAGTTCCAATATGATTTTTCCTTCTTCTTCAATTTCTGACAATATTATTTGAATTGGGATCTTTTGCAACTTTTGAATAAATGGCCATACTTCTTCGTCCTTCTTCCATTCATCCCTTTCTTTGTTTATCCAATCTGGTTGGATAATATAAATAGCACAAAAGAATGCTTCCACATCCTCATCCTTGAAGAGTCTTCCCATTCGGTAAGGTCGCCATTTTTTAAGTGCATGTAGTATTGCCAACATTTCCTTCTCATAAATAGCTTGCTTGAGATGTAGCAGTAAAAATACCCAATCACCTACATCAAAACATTTTTCACTACGATGTTTATCTACCTGTTGTTTCGTTTGATTTTGCACCGAAGTGGCGTTATCCTTTAAAAGTTGGAGAACTTGTTGTTGATGCTCGATGTGATATTTCACTGCTTGAACCTTTTTCTTCTTGATATGTCCTTCTATCTCTAGAGCTTGAGGAGTGGTAATTTCTTCCAATCCTTTACAAGATATGGTCGGATTCATTTCTTGATGCTCGATGTGATCTTTCACTTCTTGAACATTTTTCTTCTTGATATGTCCTTCTATCTTGATAGTTTGAGGAGTGGTAATTTCGAACAATGAATTACAAGATATGGTTGGATTCATTTCTTCTTTCTCGATGTGATATTTCACTTCTTGCACATTTTTCTTCTTTATATGTCATTCTATCTTGAGAGTTTGAGGAGTGGTAATTCTTGCCAATGCTTTACAAGATATGGTCCGATTCATTTCTTCTTTCTCTGCGGTGAGGTCCTGGCGTATACCTTCTTCTATTGATGTTTCTTGATCCTTTTCTTCCTCCTCTTCATATTCTATGTAAAATAATTTCTTCTCGGCACACTTATGACCTTTAGTGCATTTTCTATCACAATTGTAACAAAGCCTTTTTTCTCTTTTTTCTTCCAATTGTTGTGGTGTAACCCTTGTAGGTTGTGGAAGGCTAGGAGAAACAACACTTCCATCTTTATAGTTGTGATGGATACGCTTCCTAGTTTCCATAATTTTTCTTTCCACTATGTCACAAAGCCCTTTTACTCCTTCCAATTGTTGTGGTGTTGCTCTAAAGAAGGTGTTGCTCTTTGTATCCTCATAATGTGCTATCATTTCCTCCGTGAAAATTGACCACGTAACAAGCTGTTTATGAGAACAAAGCCCTTTGTACCATACAAATTGATCTGCTTCTAAATATGAAGATGCAATACATACCTTTTGTAACAGTTGTACACCATGTAGATCAAAATATTGCTCCATCTGAAGTATCCAATTTACCGGATCCTTGCCATCAAACTTCCTCATCTTGCTTTTTCTTGATTTTAGGAGCTCGACCTTGAAACGACTGTAACTCTGTACTTTCAGATCTTTAAGTTCTAAAATTGATATCTATAGTAGCCCTCTGTGTCCTCTTTCCAATGCCACCAGTCTGATCCAAATTGGATTCTCTAAGAGAGAGTTATGCACAATCTCCCAAGATGACTTGATTATAGACCTTTCCGAAAGAAAGAACTTGTATGAAGTGCCACGTGTCACTGTTTCAACCTTTGGATCTGAAAAAGATATATAAAACAACTATAGTCCGTCCTCTTTCTGTAGCTTCTTATGAAATTTCAATCCGATCCCTAGAGAGAAAGTTATGACGAGTTTCCCCAGGTCACCTGTTTGGAATGTAATTCAGGAGTTTGCCAAAAGACCAACTTCCTCAGATCATATTTCCGAAAATATCGTGCGAAAAGATCTGAAATTTGGACCCAAGGTTCAGCACGATATCTTCTCAAATGGGTTTCTTTTGCGACTTCTGAAACGTCACAGAAAAAAAATTTATAGCGAAAATGCCACGATGACCTGTTTGGAGCAGCGAAACCCTAGAATCCAAAGCTCTAATACCAAATGTTATGAAACCAGCTCAAGAAAAGATAGAAAAGATAGATCAACGCCTTAGAATTCAGCCTCTTCGAGGGGGCAACCTCCTTTACATTACATAAATGAACAATTCTTGGATGATACAAATGAAAATACCTCCTTTCTATATATAGGAGTCTAAGTGGTCCCAATACAATCAAAGCCTACATAACAATAATGTTGTAGGGCACAACAATAACAATAGTGGGCTTCTATGTGGCACAATAGTAACAATATGGGCACTACATGGGTACATCAATATAATAAGTGGGTTGTACTAATAACAATAAGGGGTTATACTAGTAGTATAGGGGCCTAACATAGTACACAAACTTACCTAGTGATGGAACCAACATAGGTCCAAACACATCACTGTGCACAAGCTCTAATATTTGTTTCGTTTTCATAGTACCAAAGGGGAAACTCACCCGATTCTGCTTCCCATATACAAAATTTTCATAGAAATAAAAATACAAAGAGAAATTAGACATACCTTCTACCATACCATTACCATGAAGTATTTGATGGCCCTTCTCTCCAATATGTCCAAACCTTTGATGCCATAACATGGCCTTTTCTCCAAAGACCACTAGATTTTTTGCTCCACTTTCAGGAACCACAAAACTATTGAACCTATCAATAACAGTGCTACCCTGAAGCTTGTACAGAGTTCCAATATGAACTCCCCGCATCAATACTAGTGCTCCCTGAACCATCTTGCAAGTATCTATCTCGAACACTATTTTTACACCTGCATCATCCAACTTGCTTACATAAATTAGATTTTTGGTCAATGCAAGAATATGTAGAACACCTGGAAGTGTTCTAATCCTTCCACCTTGCAACTTCAACTTGAATTTTCCATGACTGATGATTCTAGCCTTCCTATCATCCCCTAAGAAGACATCACCACCATCATATTTATCATACTCACAGAACCACTCCCTGTGGGGAGTGAAGTGAAAGGATGCACCTGAGTCAATCAACCGTGCCTCATGATCTACATGTGTACTTGAAGAAGAAGCCAAGTACACATCCCCACCTTCATCTGAGGTGGTTTTCACCTCTACAGAAGGAGCATCATCAGATCCCTTTCCTTTCTCAAGATCTTTAGATCTACTATCCTTTTTGAAGTGCCCTTCCTTTCCTCATTTCTAGCACACCTTTACATGTTTTCCTGGAGATTTAGATCTCCCTCTAGATTTATATCTCCCACTCGAGGATTTATTTTTGCTTCTATTTTGGGATCGTCCTCGTACAAACAAGGCATCACCATTCTGACCCTTCGTATTTTTCCATCTCATCTCCTCCGACAGCAAGGATGAGACTATTTCATCAAAATACAAGGCAGTCACATTGCTACCTATTGTGACAACCAGCCTATCCCACGAATTTGGTAGAGAACACAACAAATTGATGCACTTATCTTCATCTGAAATTTTTATATCAATAGATAAGAACTAGCTTACCACAGTATTAAAGGCTTTCAGATGCTTTATCACCAAGTCTCCATGCTTCATCCTTAGGTTATATAAATTTTTATGTAGGAACAATTTATTCACCAGAGACTTACATTAGTACAAAGTCCCTATCTTTTCCCACAAGCCTTTGCTGAAGCTTCCCTTGATACATTCAACAATACTGAATCTGAGATACACAACCGTATTGTGCTCTTTGCCTTCTGATCCAACTTTGCCCAATCTTCAGCTGACATTGTTGTTGGTTTAGTAACCGGATCTAACGCAATCCACTAATCTTTATCCACTAGAAGATCCTCCATATTGAGTTTCCACAACTCAAAACTCTAACCATTAAATTCCTCGATCTCTATTTTTCCACTGCTCGCCATCTTCTTTCACCACAAGAATCGATCCCGCAGATCTCCCACTAAATAGGGTCTACCACAGTCTTGAGCAAAACCCTTTAGCAGCAAAGACGTCCCCTTGAAGCCAAAACAACTCTGATACCAAATGTAGGTTTTAACCCTGTACATATATTAAATGCATACGAATTCTCAAAAATAGAAAATAAACAATGGCGAGAGCATAAAACATAAAAAATATATACATAGATAATTTTCCCCTGGATCCGAAAACCGAGACTACCAGATTGATTTTTCATTATATTCCTTTCAATGTTACAATACATATATATACATGCCAAAGCATCCATAAACCCCAATCCATTAACCTTGGATTAGAACATAATCGTAGTTCCCTTGACCCGATCTACAAAATACCATGGGCAGAAAACCATCATGCCCAAAACCATGTGCAAAAAACATCATGCCTAAATCGATGTTCGAAAACCACGCACAAAACCATAGGTAGGTCTGCCCACCTAATATAGGGTCCAAATTTTTTTTTCCCCAGGGTGTTGTTCTGGACCTCGTAGAGTGGGCCTATAGCCCCCCTCAAGCCCACCGACAGGGGGGGTTGCCACCCCCCTGTGACCCCCGCGCTGCGCCCGATGCAACGAAGGGGAGCCTACCTAATCCAGACGGATATTGGTGGCCACCCACCTATTCCACCTAGACTCCTTAGTTAGTTTCATTTGTTTCCTTAATTATAGCACAATTTACAATTTTTGGCAGTTTTTTAGGTCCTGAACTTCCGGAGCCATTTTGAGGCCGGAAACAACGTCTTTTGGGCAAAATTAATCAGCAATTTCTATGGAAATCGTGCAAGCAGCTATAGTCCTTATAGATATTTTTCCAGCAAGGTATCATACATGTCAAATAGAGATAATATGACCAAGTTACAACCCTAGGAAGTTGGCTTCCTAACTAACCCCAACAAGGCCCATAAACTCTTGGTGTTACATCTCCTCGGGTTAGGGTTTTGGTTGTTTAGGGTTTTCTCTTATTGTTCAATAATAAAAAGGCCCTTGAGCCTCATTGTTATAGACAATTTTGTGCCTTGCAGCATCAGGCATGAATTGTCAATAATCCAAGGGATCCAAAGTCCCTAAACATGATGTTCCTACCCCTAGAGGAACAAGGTCAGCAAACCAACAGCTCTCAGATCAGTTCTCCACCTGAAAACACTCAAAAACAAGCAATCCTGAAATCAAAGCAGGTGCTCCACTAGGCTTCTGCGCTGAAACTCAACTCCTCCATGGTGTACCTGCTTTGCAACGCAGGTCCCGAAGGGGCTACCTGCGCTGAGAGCCAGACTGGCTGTGCAGCACCTGCGTTGGCCCAAATTTGCCTTGTGCATTTGGGGTTTCCTCCCTTTTTCTTGCCTGTTTTCACTATAGATTTTGCAGCCAGTTACCAGTCTTGTACCTGTTCTGAAACCAACCTTACTTGCCATCATTCCGCCTTTGTTATATAACGAAATTGTACTTGTTCTTTTGTATTTCTTACATCATTTACAATTTCCCATAACGAAAGTAAACTAGTCTTGCTTTGGCCTCTTAGATCTGAACCTGTGTTAGGCATTTTGCTGGTCTAAAGAGTTAGCTTGTTTGCTGTCCATAGCTGATTAGTCTTTTTACTTTCGTCATTATGGTTTGATTTCATGTATTTCCAGTGATTAAACAAGTAAATCTTAAGGTGTCTTTTGATTTTGGACTAGCTTGTTTACTTTCGCTTTAAATCGAAATCAAAGTGATATAACAACTTTCTTTTGGTAATACATCAACATTAAGAAAGGGAAAAGAAAATACATGCATTGTGCATTTTGCATTTGACTGTTTGCATGATGATTTAAGAGAAAGTGCATTAGTTTGTGCTGTATGAACTGTGTGAAAAGATTTGCCTTTCTTCTCCCTCAGTAGTTAAGATTTTCATCAGTCAAAAAGATTTGAAAAAGCTTGCTTCTCATCTTAGGCTGCATTTAGGAATTTGTCATATACATCTCGTGGTGAACCTTGAAAGGCAAACTTTAAAAAGATCAACTTAAAATATACTGAATGAACCTAACAACGCATTGTAACATAACGCAAACATATAGAGGTCTAGGTAGAGACGTGTTCCGGCGTCGTTAAACATAGTGATTGTCGATCTCTACGAAGGTGGGTGATTCCTCCTGAGAGTCGGTGGCACTAATACGGACTTGTGATCCCGCGTACCGTCGCGTATATATTGGGAGACCCCTATAGGAACAAAGCCTTTATCCATAGGAAACCGTGTCGGCCGCCCTACTGATCGCGATGCAGTGAACACAGCATTCACGAAGATCGACCACCCGTACCGTAAAACGTATTCTGTGGTTTCGCGAAAGGTTTGGCACACCCTCTGCCTAGATCTCCAAAGCAGTTTCTTTTGGCCCTTTTCAAACTCTATAACTGAAAAGGTCCAACCGAGCATTTGTCACTTCGGGCTCGTTAATACATCGAAGGAGACTAGAGTCATCTTTAGCTTTTTCTCGACTCTTAAAACATGAAAAAGCAAAGTTATGTTTAAAAGCGTCTAATAAAATTCATTCAAATCGGAAACACAAATTTTCCCCTTTATATTTTGGTTGATCGAGTAATCCGCAATCGTGGAAGAAAGTCAATTGAATATCCGTCGTTCTCGGAGGCTTGCGAGTCAACCGTCTTTGTCTCCGGAATCGAAAACAGTCCGGACAAAGCGAGCTCGTCGAACCAGTTCAAAATCTCCTTTAAAAGTTAGAACAAGTGTTCCAACGACATCTGAGATTCTGGTTACTCCAAACATTTCCGGAAACCCTGCCTCTATAGAAGAAGTTCAACCGCCGCAGAAGGACAGTAATACTGATCCTAGTCTGGGGGCAAATACTTGTATAACTGAACCAGTTCCATCTGTAACTGGTCCAGAGGGTTTTGTTCCTCAAACATCTGTCGCTGTCGATACAACCCCTTCTTCGGCATCGGAAATCTATTACGGACCTGACGGTCTTCCTCTTCCACTTGGTCTGATTGCGATAGAGGAAATTATAGAGGAACCGCAAGTATCCACTCCAACTCATTTTGGAGTAGGGGTCACTCTATTTCCTACTACAACAGAAGTTTGTCCATCACCAGTGGAAGTTCCTGTAGAATCACTAGGCAATCAATTGGATAGACTCAAAATGTCTGAACAACCGTCGACATCTAGGACTGTGTCAAATGACACGGCGACGGCAGAATTACCTGCTGCAAATCCAACAATGTTCGCCGGCATACCATCTGTCCCAACTAGCTCTCAATCGCTAGAAGGAGTCCACCAAGGGACTATCTCGACAGTATGGTCTGTTCCTGTTTGTTCCGGAGTAATGTCTGGTAACTCTTATGGTGAGACTCATCAAATTGACCCTTTTGGGAATCAATTTAGGCCATCCAGTCCTCCAGGACAATCAATTGCCTTGAGTTATGGATTACCACCGTATGGGGGGCAGTATGCCCTTTCATTACCCCCTCCGGGAGGGTACCCATACGGGAGTTCTCAACCTTATTCAAGTTATGGTGGAATTGCAACGAGCAGCTGGGTACCTATGCTATCCCAGCCACCAAGAGTTGTATATTCTATGCAACAGTGTGTACCTGTGACGAACATCCCAACTACACCGGCTATCGTAACCGTGTCGCAAGTTCAAACGATGCCTGTTGTATGTCAACCTCAGATTTCTCAGGTTCTCATGCAACAGCCCCTTGACCCTGCGACCCAACCACAATCGCCTACTGGTGGGGTGACACAAGTACAATCGGGTACAATTACCCCACATCTTGGTCCATGGTTAGTGTAGCGCAACAACCCATGGTCTCGCAACCGTGGATACTGCAATACCAACAGCCAGAATTCCAACAGCCACAATTCCAACAAGTGTACCAAGGTTCTGAACAGCAAATCTTTGCGAATACTGGACAACCATATATCCAAAATGGCCAAAATCAACCACTTTATAGTGGTCAAGTCCAGCAACCGTATCAATCATACCAACATCAACTCCATTATGCTGGTATGCAAAGACCAACTGTTCAGGCAATTCCATCGTACCCTGGTTACGCTTCCCCTAACTTGAATCAACAGTTACCATTCGTGGCGACTTTAGAGTTGCCTGATTTACATCGGTTAACCAATGATCCAATTGCTTACGCCCCATGGTGGCCAGTGATCCCTCACAAACTTCCATCCGACATTCCTAAATTCAATGGAAATCCAGGTGAAGACCCGTCGAATCATGTGATGACATTTCATCTATGGTGTTCGTCGAACACTTTAAATGATGATTCGATAAGGCTTCGCCTCTTTCAGAGGACATTGACAGGTCCGGCGGCGAAATGGTATATAGAATTGCCAAGAGCTTCGTTCGACAATTTTAGCTCCCTTGCCACGACATTCTTAACCCACTTTCAATTACCAATAAGGTATGAAACGGGAACAGAAATATTGACTAACTTCAAACAGACAACCGCAACTCATATATCAGATCATATACATGAGTGGCGACGTCGACGAAGAATGGTTAAAACATACGTTCCTGATCAGCTTTTAGCTGAGTGGTTTATAAAGTCGTTACTTCCGGCCATAACGGAAGATGTGGCAAAGGGGGGAGTCGTAACGGAAGAGCAGGTTATTGCTCATGCGCAATATTTGGACTTAGTATATACTCAGTCCGGCACGCTCTATGACAAAATACCAGACGCCCCTAGACCAGAGTTTTCAATCCCTCCTCCTCCTAAATCAAATAGTGACTCTCATGCCGGCGATGGCGTGATTGGCACGGCAAACACGAATCCGAAAAGGACCAATCAAAAGAAGGCCCGTAAGGATTCGAATCAAAATGCGCATAAAGAAGTTCTTGCTTCGGAAGTAAATGCCGTATCGACAGATAAGGGCAAAGAAACCAATCAACCAGGAAGCAAGAAGAAACAAAACAAAGGGAAGAAGAATAAACAAGGTGAGTCATCTCCTAAGAAAAATTCTTCAAACCCTCCTGGGAATAGGAAACCGTATCCATGTCAAATATGCGATGACAAAGATCACAACACTAAGGATTGCCCATTCAAAACTGAGCTAAAGAGGTTCTTTAAAAGTCCTCATACCTCAACTGTGTCAAGTGATCAATTTCCTAACCCAGGTCAAAATCTGGTTGATAGTGGAAACGCTTCCCCATCTCAAGTGCTTATGTTGTCGGTTTCAAAACAGCAAAATGATGCTTTGATTTCGACAAGGAACAAAGATTACGGGAATCCGCAGGTGTCGAACGATAAAGGTAAAGATCAACCTAGCAGTTCGACAACAACTTCGGCAGAAGTTGTACCCCCCATCACGCATGAATTAATGATAAAACCGCCAAAGGGAGTAGTACACAAGTCTACATTTAATCCTCGTGCCAGAGCGGCACAACATTATAACATAGTGGAAGATTTGGCACAATCGCCATCTGCCATGTCGACTCTTGAGGTACTACAACATTGCCCATCCCAAAGGCAGGCATTGTTATCAGCAATTGGTGGGGTGGATCCTAAAGATTCCAATCTGGTATCCTTTGATCACAAAGGGTATGATCCTCAGTTACCAGCTCAACTAGCTTTCCTCGTCCAAGTGAAAGCCCTCAACAAAACAGTTCATAGAACGATTATTGATGAGGGGGCATCGACATGTATTATGTCGATGAGTTGCTGGAAAACTTTAGGATCTCCAACCTTGTCGCGATCATCAACAACATTAAAAGCATTCGACGGAAGGATATATACCCCTTACGGTATCCTTAGTAACCTGAAAGTTGAACTAGGGGGAAAAACAGTAGAAATAGATGTTGAAGTCATTGATGGCAATCTTGACTATAACATCCTACTGGGAAGGCCATGGATTTATGCCATGCAAGCTGTTGTGTCGACTTATTTTAGGAAGATCGCATTCCCCTTTGAAGGAGGGATTACGGTCGTCGATCAACAAAACTTCCTCCCTAATGGTTCACAAGTTACAGGAAGCGTTCCCATGATCCATGGCAGCGACAGGTCGATTCAAGATATTGGTGTAGGTCTGTTGAAAGATCCCACTATGATGGGAACTTTCGCGCTACCACCTCCTAGTTGCATAGGAAATGTACCATTTGTAGCAACATGCAATATGGTATCCACCTTGAAAGACACTGAAGGCAAAGTCGCTATGGATCACGCAATGGTTTTGCCACCAAGCCCCATTGAAATATTGTAGCAATCAATGTTTCAGGCCTGGGAGGCGAATCCCAATCAGCGCTCTTCGAGCGTTTGGGTAGATAGATCTAGAGAATATGGTACCCCATTAGATCCTTGGTCGAAAGTACATGGGACTGACGAAGGAATCTTACAATCAATGATGATTGAGGGGGCACCATGGAATGATCACCACCATCGTTCCCTTCTTCCGGAATACGAAGAAGATACTCAGAAAGATCTTTACCACCCTTCAGTCTTTGAATTCCTAACAAATACTGTAAACACGGTGGATTCTGAGCGAAACTTATCCAATATTGAAGAGACTATAGCCATAAATATATCGACCAAAACAGGTATTGTAGAGAATATTCATGTTGGCAAAGGTTGTTCCCCTTCAGAACTGGAAATATATAACGCTCTCTTTCGCGAATTTAGAGATGTCTTTGCTTGGTCATATGATGAAATGCCAGGCATCGACTCAAGTATCGTTGAACATGAAATTAAAATGTATCCTGATGTCAAACCAGTAAGACAACGGCTTCGACAGGTGCATCCTAAGAAAGCCGCTGCCATTAAAGCAGAAGTTGAGAAACTTCTCCATGCTGGATTCATCTACCCGGTTCCTCTAACCGATTGGGTATCGAACATTGTTCCTGTTATGAAAAAACAAGGAACAATACGAGTGTGCGTCGATTATAGGGATGTAAACCAAGCTTGTCCAAAGGACAACTACCCTACACCTTTCATCGACCAGATAATTGATGAATGCGCCGGATGTGAAATCTTTTCCTTTATGGACGGATTCTCCGGATATAATCAAATTAATATCCGCCCACAGGACCAGTCTAAGACTGCATTTATATGTCCGTGGGGCACATTCGCTTATCGAAAATTACCCTTTGGTTTGAAGAACGCAGGGGCGACTTTTCAGAGGGCTATGAATTATGCCTTCCACGACATCAAGAGCATTGTTCAACCATATCTCGACGATCTTCCGGCTCATTCGCGAAAGCGGACTGATCATCCGCAGCATCTAAGAGCGATATTTCTACGTTGCCGACACTACAAGATAAGACTCAATCCACACAAATGTGTGTTCTGCGTCGGTTCTGGTCGTTTACTTGGCTTTGTAGTCTCTAAAGATGGGATTCGTCTCGACCCTTGTAAGGTTCAGGCAATCATCAATTTGCCTCCACCTTCGAATTTGCTTCAGATTCAGAAACTCCAAGGGAAAGCAAACTTTCTGAGGAGGTTCATTCCAAATTACGCAGAACTTGCTAAAGGTTATACACGTCTTTTGAAAAAAGATGTACCCTTCGATTGGGACCAGGTTGCGCAAGCTTCCTTTGACGCTTTGAAAGAATCTCTAATAAAAGCATCATTAATGTACGCCCCAGATTATCTTAGGGATTTTAACCTGTATCTAGCTGCAGCAGATACAACCATTGCGATGGTTTTAGTTCAAGAAGTCGATGGAGTTGAACATCCTGTATATTATTTAAGTAAAAACTTAAATGATACAGAAAGTAAATATTCTTACGTTGAAAAGCTAGCGCTTGCTGCTGTTCAAGCGGTACAGAGATTTCGACATTATATCCTCTTTAGGAAAACTACCATTCTGTCAGATTGCAACCCCATGACTTATATACTGTCGCGACAGTTGATGGGGGGCAAGTATTCCAAATGGATAGCGATTCTTCAAGAGTTTGATCTGGAATTTGTGAAATCCAAGTCAAAGAAAGCTCTGGTGTTCGCAGAATTATTATGCGACCTCCCTTCGTCGTCCAACGATGAAACCTCCAAGGAATCAATCGTGGACGAGAATTTGTTTCTGATATCTGCAAGCGATGAATGGTATGGAGATATAATTATCTATCTCCAAACCCAAAAGTTTCGGCCTGACACCTCACACTCCGAACATAAACGTATACGATACCAAGCAAAAGACTACATGATCGTCGGTGATACTCTTTACCGTCGTGGTATCGATACCGTTCTGAGGAGGTGTCTCACCCATGAAGAAGCCGAAAAATCCCTGAATGAGTGTCATTCAGGCGCGTGTGGGGGGCATCAATCAGGTTTCGCTACAGCCCAAAAGATATTAAGAGCAGGATATTTTTGGCCAACAATGTTCAAAGATTGCATAATCGCAGTCCGAAGTTGCCATTCCTGCCAAATCTTTGATAGCAAAACCAGAAGACCACCCGCACCTCTGCAACCAATAGTTGCAGTTGGGCCTTTCGCCAAATGGGGCATCGATTTCATGCAATGTAACCCCACCTCGACTGGGGGGCATGGGTATATTATAGTCGCAGTTGACTATTTTACCAAATGGGCCGAGGCGATGCCTACATTGGACAATACTGGTGAAACAGCTGCCCTATTCTTTTTCAATCATGTAGTCGCCAGGTTCGGCGTACCCCAGGCTATAGTTACAGATCATGGATCGCATTTCCGCAATCACATGATGGTCGAATTAGCTGCCAAACTAGGGCTATCTCACGACAACTCTACTCCGTATTATCCACAAGCCAACGGACAAGTTGAAGCAATCAACAAGGTCCTGAAGCGTATGTTGCAGAGGATGATCGGAGTTCATAAAAGAAGATGGCACCTAATCCTGTATGCAGCCTTGTGGGCCTACCGAACCTCGGTAAGAAACGCAACCGGATTCACACCTTTCCAATTGGTGTACGGTCTAGAAGCAGTCTTACCGATCCAGTGTGAAATTTCGTCGCTTAAACTCGCAATTGATCTCCTCCCCGGAACTTCGGAAGAAGAGGCTCGTTTCTTGGAATTAATCCACTTGGATGAAACCCGTCGTGATGCCGCTTTGGCTAACGAAGCCCATAAGAAACGAGTCAAGGCTCAGTTCGACAAAAATGTCAAACCCCGTGTCTTCTCAGAAGGTGATTTGGTCTTGCTTTATGACCAAGAATCCGATAAATTAGGAGCAGGTAAATTCAATTCCTTATGGATGGGCCCCTATATTGTTAAAAGAGTGTTAGCAAAAGGAGCCTACGAGTTAATAGATTACGACGGAATTCCATTGGCGCAACCCCGGAACGGGCTGTACTTCAAGCGTTACTATGCTTAAATAGTAACCTGCATGCTTTTGTTGTATTTTGTTTTCGCCAAAGTTCTTGTTTTGGTTGAGTGATTCTCCTTTTTCATTCGTTGCAGATGTCAAACCTTATGGAGACATGTGTTGGATATGCCGTCGGAGCGAGTCGTAGTTCGCGGAACCTATCCTCCGCAGCATGGGCCATTTTTGATCCAAGTGGCGAGTTAGTAAGTTTCAGAGGTGTATGTATTGGGCAATCAACGAATAACATCGCTGAGTATAGCGCGTTGATAGAACTACTCTCTGATGCCATCACGCGAGGCATACGCCGACTAATTGTCAGGCTAGACTCACAGCTCGTAGTACTACAACTCAATTGTATATATTCTGTTCGTAATCCAGCTATTTATCGCATGTTCCTAAGAGTAAAGATCTTGGAAAGACGATTTGATTCAATTCAATATCAACATATTTCGAGAAATCTAAACACATTAACTGACTCATTGGCAAACTATGTGTTAGATAGACATTTGCAACATTTATAAAAAGGACACATCATAAAAAGTGTACATATGAATCATCCAAATCAACCAGAATGAGACTCGAAAATCAAAATATATATAAGCTGTTCATAAAGTTCATACATAATGTTCTGTAACCAAGACAAAATTGGTCATGTGACCTAAAAACTCAAAAATGCTAGGGGGCACCCTAGCCTAGTGATGCTCCTGATAGTAAGCCACAGTTTGGGCTATCATGCGCAGAAGACGGGTCCATCGTCTAGGTACACCGATAGTGTGCTGCTGCATCGGTAAAGGTAACTCGTCAATCTGTACATCCGGAAGACCACGGGTAAGGTTCTCAACCTGCCCCTGCACAGCTGTAAGGGTCTCAGTATCGCTAAGATCACGGATAATAACTCTCCGAGCAGGTTCCTCTGCCGGAGCAGCAACAGGTGGTCTCAGACGAACCACCGGACGAACAGGGCCGACATCTGCAAGCACACATGAGTTCAATTAAAGTCTTGATAGAATAAAGCACAAGAAAATTATAAATGAAAACAATGAACAGTAATATGGTTGAAGTTCTTACCAGTAGCATCCCACTGAACACCGTCTGGCAGTACCATATCCGGATCACCCCGGAAATCCATACCAACATATGGGTACTCGGAAAAAGACATCTCCTCGCGATCGAACCACCTGAAGAAAGCGGCATTGAAAGAAATCTGGGATTGACCTGCATGTCTGGACATGTGATCGACCCATCGCTGCATACGTGGCTCGGTAGGAGAAGGCACTCCGAGATCAATGTACTGAGGTTGCATCAGAGGGATCTTCTCCAAGGCGAAGGCAGTCAGAATCGAACCAAAACCAAAGTTCTTCAGCTTCCCGTCCTTCACCTTGTTCAATTGATTTTTCATCTGAGTAAGCACCGCATCACTCCAGTTGAAGATCTTCGGTTGGAGACATTCCAAGGCATGCTGCATATGAGATCTGTTGGCAACATGTAAAGATGCGCTACCGGCCATCCTACCAAGAGTATACAGAATGGACCTGAGAGGCCTGCTAGTAACATCACGGATAACCACCTTGCCGTCTCTGCTCGGCTGGGACCCCTCCCTGCAGTACTGGCGGACATAATCTCTCACGGAATCATTCCCCCGAACTGTACTGGATAAAGAAATGGGGGCACCCCGCCTTGACAAGCCAGTCAAGAAATAAATATCTGTCACGGTCAATGGAATAGGTTTGTTCCTGATCTGGAACACTTGGTTAATAGGATCCCAAGCATCAAGCATATACTGCAGTAGAGAAATCTGTGCTCTCATACTAGAGATACGGAAAAACTTCAGTAAACCACAGTCTCGTAATGCGCCCACCGTAACAGGATCATGAAGGGCAATCATATCTTCTTCTTCATGTTCTCGTTCTCGCCATGTTAGGGCCATCTTGATCAAGAATCCCTGCAAAACAAACAAGAGAATGAGTCAGCTCCCGAAATTGATGAAAAACTGGCGAAAATTTCATCAAAATCTGTAAAAAATTGTTGCTTTTATGCCCCAAAGCAGGTGCCCAGTGTACTACCTGCGTTGGGAGACAAGCTGCCTTCAAGTAGCTTGGATCCCAACGCAGTTTTCGAATGGGGAACCTGCGTTGATCAGAGGGCGCCCTGGCAAAACCCCAGAGGCTCAATAGAACAGCAAAACAGGCATAAAACAGGAAAATGAAACCATGAAAATGAAGAGCTAAGGTTTAGCTCCTACCTGGTCCAAGCGGCGCCGAAAATCGTCCGCAGAATCTCCCGGAATCAGCTGATGAAAATCGAGGGGAAAGAGGCTCCTCCAAAGCTCCAACAAGCAAAATGCAAATGAAATGGTAAAGTGAGAGGTAAAAACCCTTTTTATTTGCTTTCTTACGTAATTCAAGGTAAATATTAATGTGTTAATCTCATTTTCAAGTAAATATTACTCATTTCTAACTAGTTTGTTGCAACAATTTGAAAATGCAGTGCTATCAGTGAAAAAGAGAAGCTAGTTATGGTAAAAAATCAAAAGTAAACCATATCTCCGAGCAGTTTTAGCACATAGTTCATGCTCGTTAAAAAATAAACATAAGGTTGAGCAGTGTTCAAGCTCGTTAAAAAACGAACCCAGCCCGGTAAATAACTTTGACAGCCATATTAAAAGCCCTTGGTCGTGTTCTTGCAGTCTCACCTCCATCCGTTCATTTGGCCAATCGTTCATCTCCATATGTTTGTTTACCCATTTTGAGGAACAGCTGCGAAGAGTGATTTCACTTAGCCATCCTTGTGACACTGCCGTGATTGGAATATTCCAACCTGTACCTGGAATCTGCTGCTATCCCTGTTTATCACTCGTTCCTCAAAAGACGAGTCTTCTTTGAGCTCTTTTCTCCTGACTCGTAAAATATGAAAAGTTGCCGAGTTTTGGCCTTCCAGCTCGTTAAACGACCGGAAGAGCTATCCCTCCTCTAGATTTTAATCTTTTTGGACCTGAGGGATTATTGCACAAAAAGATCGAGCGCTTGTTTTGTTCGGCTCGTTAAAACAATCGAAAATTCATCCCTTCTGTATTGTTTTATACTTTTTCGGACTTAAGGGATTAGATGACGAAAAAGGAATTCTGGAGTTGACTTTATGTACCTTTTCAGACTCTCTAAAAATGAAAAGGACCGAGGTATCCTTGTCGTTAGACTCGTTAAAATTATTAAATAGCGACAAACTTGTCTTTAGACGAGAACGAGTTTCCCTATTGCTAGGCTCGTTAAAACATAGCGATGGGCTTGCCCGAAGGGCAGGTTATAGAACAAGCATATGTTATCCTCCTCAAGCTTGATAAAAATAAAGAGGTACTGGTCAACAATGACTGGGGAAAAATTGGGAGAACCTCACAGCTTTAATGGTAGCAAGTTGCTCTTGAACATGACACTTTGTCCTCCGTATCACATCGGGTTGGGTTGTTTCATTCACCGGTCTCATCACCATGGTCCTCGCCACACCATCCACATTTGGGGTAATGCTACCAATCCATCACATCAGTGTCGTTATATGTTCAAGAGATGTTGTTCTGCAAAGAGTCAACCGTGTCCCATCCACTGCCATACATTGTCCTTCATCCATTTCATGACCGCCACCCTGAATCATACATCACAGTTTGTTTTCACCTCATCACAATCACTAGCTCCGTTCCGTGTCAATGATGTGGGATTCATTAAGGCCCTCCTTTGACGGATTGCTCCTTGTCGACATCAGCTCATTATCCAAGGAGTTGATCTAGGAACAACCCCTTCAGTACTTTGAAGCTTGCATGCCTCAATGGCAAGTTTCTCACTTCCGGCGACAGGTATACATCAATGACCTTCGACCAGAGGATTTTGCATGGTGGTCGACGCCAAGTCCTTTATTCCCACCATGTGAATTGTACTGCTGTACCTTGAGGGTCATCATCCTTATCGGTGATTCCTCTCGCGCTTGTTAACGGTTTACATCATTGACCGGTAATCAAGCGATGTCTTTCCATGTTCGACTTCAAGAAATTCTCACATGGATCGACTTGTACATCGAGTGAAGATCGGAAGAGATTGAAGACCCCAGATCTAGTTTCATTCATCCGGGCTGCGATATATATTCAGGATATAAAGACATTTGATGTGTACATCATTTGCAGCAGATGATCATCCTTCTCAAAGGATGATCATTTCAGCAGAGAATTATCAGTCTATCATCAGACGATCGTCTGTTCTATGTACCGAAATGAATTTATAAAGCTGAGCATGGGAATGCCCGCCTCAGCTAGATCATGAAAAAGTATGAAAAAATAATGTATTGTATTGTATCTTATTACAGGACACTTCTCAGCAGATTGAATGAACTTCGGATCCTCCTAATAAAGCATTTCACCCGATAAACGACCTCATACTTTAGGGGGCATCTGTTATAGACAATTTTGTGCCTTGCAGCATCAGGCATGAATTGTCAATAATCCAAGGGATCCAAAGTCCCTAAACATGATGTTCCTACCCCTAGAGGAACAAGGTCAGCAAACCAACAGCTCTCAGATCAGTTCTCCACCTGAAAACACTCAAAAACAAGCAATCCTGAAATCAAAGCAGGTGCTCCACTAGGCTTCTGCGCTGAAACTCAACTCCTCCATGGTGTACCTGCGTTGCAAAGCAGGTAGAACAAAGGCCACCTGCGCTGAGCGAGATGGGACAAGTGGCACACTGAGTCATTGCTCTGGAATCTTCCAAAAATGACACTTGGATCAGGGATTTCGCCTTGTGATGAGTCAGAGGCTCTGTTTCTCCAAGTGGAAGCAAGGCTCTCCAAGTGGACTCAAGAACTGAAGATCAACTGAAGAGAGAGAGGACACAAGGCAGCTACACATCAGTTGCAAGCTGACTCATCCTTTCTCAATTCATCTATATATTGAGCTCTCTCCTATGAGCTCAGGAGGCTGGAATTTTGTGCAAAGTAATGATATGCTGTTGGTTTCACTATAGAGCTATTGGGTGATTGCTTGAAGGAGGTGAAGAGGAGAAATTCTTTCTGCTGGGAGGTGTTGCTGGATTGGGGCCTTCAATGGTTGTAACACTCTCAGAACTTTACTTCTTCCATTAATAAAAGCTATTGAGGTTCTTCTATATGCACTTGTTTCAATGATGTATTGTGATAATTGTATATTTGATTTATGCTAATCCTTGAATCAGTTATGATTGCATGCTTCTTGTAGTTTCCTTCTTTGTTATTTTGCAGGATCTCATTGTAGTTGGGCCAGCAAAAGAGCAAGGAGTTGGGAGCAAGCAAGCAAAGAGAAGAGTTTGGATTCGACATTAAGCGCAAGACAACGGTTAGTGCATCTTTTCATTCTCTCTTGCTTTCATAAAGAAGTAAACCTTAAGTAGTTTTCTTTACAGTTGTTGCTGAGGTACTATCACCCTTAGAGTGGGATAGGGTCATCCGAATCGGATACTTTTCCCTACAACACTCATTGTAACTTAGTTCAGAGGTATGTAGTTGCCACATCTCTTCTCAGAGATAAGCTACCATCTCTTGAGTTATCTTATTTCCATTCTGTTTGTAAGCATAGTTTAGTATTTTTCTATTAATGAAATGAAGTGTTTTTCTGCTGCATCTATGTGTTTATGATTATATCTATAAGTTTTTGTGTTCCTGTTTAAGTTCAGACCAGTGGTATCAGAGCGGTTTTCTCTTTCTCTATTTTTCTTTGCATGTCCCCAACGAGGTCAGGGCATAAGGAACTAGGGCTCAATCTGGTTGAACCATTGTAGGATCAGCCTCGCAAAACCCGATGACCTCCCATGGTGGAAGAAAATAAATACGAGGGGGCAGGAGATCCTTTCAAAATGTTGCTTGAGGAAGGCCTCAAGTGACGGAGGGACACGATGATAGATAAATTTGCCCAGATCCTTCGACGACTACCCATAGGCGATGCATCTTCATCCAACAACCACTCTGGAGGCTCCACTCCTTTTAAGGTACAAGTTATCTTCGATATTCCCATATTCGAAGGCATGATAGATGCAGACGCAATAGATAAATGGTTAAATCTATTGGAAGGATATTTTTTAGTTCATGACTTTTCCAATCGGGAAAAGATTATGTTTTCACTTCTTAAAGCCACCTCACACATCAAGGACTGGTGGGAAATCTACTGTGAACAAAAGGATGAGAGTGAAGCTTCGTTGTTTTCAGTTGCACCCACTTAGAATTCTTTTCGAGACGCCATCAAGGGACAATATTACCCTATTAAGAGCTATGAAGATAAATACATAAAGTGGACCACGCTATGCTAGGGAAGGGAGCAAGTTGTGCCAGAGTTCACAAATACTTTCCATACCCTTCGCATGAAGCAGGGTACCAAGGATACTGAGCAATATTTGGTGCTCACGTTTCATGGTTGTCTACACAAATACATCCAGGATGAGATGGAGTTCCTATACATTTCCTTGCTCGGCACAATGTATCGGTACATTGTAAAGATTGAGAAGTTTAAACAGAAGAAGTGGGACTTTGGATCTGCGAATCCAAAGCAAGAAAAAGGTGCCACCAAACCACAAAACAAGGGACCAAGCCAAGGCAGGGCTACCCAGGACAACCCATTGAAGCCATAAGAAAAGAACAACACCACAAAGACGAAGAAGGACACAGGAAAATGGTGTGAGTTCCATAAGATCTCCACTCCAATACAAGTGAGTGTCGGGTCAAACAATCAATGATGGACGAGCTGAAGGCTTTTGAATCCTACACAGGATCTGACTCTGAATCAAAACTTGATAAGGGGACTGATAAAGGGAAGAAAATCATTGATGCAGAGCCCAGTGCAACCGTGGCCACCACAAAGATCTAGAAAATTGAGCTTGAAGATCCAGAGGAGGGGGAACGCCTCTTCCACTCATAGATATGGGTGAAGGGTTCTCCACTGCAGTTCATTATCGACAGCAGGAGCCAAAAGAACCTCATTTCAGCAAAATTCGTGAAGCGGCTAGGCCTAAGGACTACAACACACCCACAGTCGTACACCATCGGGTGGCTTCACCAAGGACGATATCTTCATGTTAGCCAACAGTGCCACCTTCCCTACAACATCAAGCGCTTCATGGATGAGGTATTGTATGACATTTCTCCTCTTGAAGTTTATGATGTATTGTTAGGAAAACCATACTTGTGGAAGTGACATACTGTATATGAGTTTAGACCTCGGTCTGTGATTATTACTTTGGATAATAAGTTGTACATGATACTAGAGGTAGCCTCACCTATCGCCATATCTTTGATTACTACAAAGCAATGCAGTAAGATCATTTCCCAAACCATGAAATTTG
The DNA here is from genome assembly GCA_031772625.1 of Pinus tabuliformis. NCBI lineage: Eukaryota > Viridiplantae > Streptophyta > Pinopsida > Pinales > Pinaceae > Pinus > Pinus tabuliformis. The sequence continues at coordinate 71,052,105 of CM062815.1, forward strand.
TTTTGCTTATGATTTGCCCCCAAAGAAAGAAGAAGGTTGTGGCCATAGCTTCCAGACAGAGCTCCTTTGCACAGCAATAGCAGATGGACAAGTTCATGGAGGAGTAGAGGGATATTTTCGCCTCACCCACAGGGGTACCTTTGCATTGTCAGGTCAAGTACTCCATTGATCTGATCCCGGGCATGCCGCTACCCAATGGACTGATCTATCGACACTTTGTTCTAAATAACGATGAGATTAAGAGGCAGATTCAAGAACTACTATAGAAAGGGAAAATCAGGCCAAGTTCATCACCCTATGGGAGCCCGATTGTATTGGTACAGAAGAAGGATGAGACCTAGAGGCTCTATATTGACTATCGAGTGCTGAACAAGTTCATTGTTCGGAATAGGTACCCAATCCTGCGGATTGATGACCTTCTGGACCAGCTCAAGGGGGCAAAATATTTCAACAATATTGACTTGAAATCGGGTTATCACCAGGTGCCTATCGAACCCTCCGATGTGTGGAATACTTCCTTCAAATCCAAGGACAAACTTTTCGAATGGTTGGTCATGCCGTTCAGATTGATGAATGCCCCTGCAACCTTCATGAGACTGATGGACGACATCTTATAGCCCTTCACCAATGCATTCATGGTGGTGTATTTAGATGACATCTTGATCTTTAGCCAGAGTTAAAAAGAGAACCTCCACCATATTCGATAGGTCCTTCAAACCCTTCTACAACACAAGTTGTGTGCTAACTTGGAGAAATTCACCTTTGGCCTGACCCAGGTTCAATATTTGGGGCACATCATTGATGAGCAGGGTGTACATGTGGACCCATCCAAGATACAAGTCATCCGGGATTGCACAACCCCAACCACTCTAATAGATCTCCACAACTTTTTGGGTCTTGCCAATTTCTACCATAGGTTCGTGTTGGAGTTCTCTCATATCACTTGGCATTTAAGTCAAGTCACTAAGGGCAGATCGAAAGCAAAGTTATTTTGGTCGGAAACCCAACAATGAGCGTTCTCCGAGTTGAAGAATCGCCTCTGTTTTGCACCAGTGCTCACATTACCAGACCTGCAACAACCATTTGAGATTGAGACAGACGCCTCCAACTATGCTATTAGTGTGATTCTTACTCAACATGGGCATCCAGTGGCTTACCACAGTGAGACAATTTAAGACATAGTCTGAAAGTAACCCAATTATGACAAAAAAATGTATTCCATTGTGCAGGCCTACCATCAATGGAAGCATTATATTCTAGGGAAGAAAACGGTCACCCACACATACCACAAGCCTCTACAGTTCATACAGACACAAGGGAAGTTGCAGAACAATCGCCATCAGAAATGGTCCACCTATCTACAACAATTCCATTTGAACATTAAGTATAAGAAGGGTAGCACCAATAATGTCGTTGATTTCCTCAGCCGACCACCGGTCATGGTACTAATCACTGTGCTCGACTCCTGTGGGCATGAGACATTGGGGTGGCCGCATATTTACAAGAGCAATCCAGAATTCGACAGCATATACCAGACACTCCTGGAAGGGAAGAAAGTTCCAAATTTTCACCTTCAGGATACACTGTTATGCCACCTGGGACACATCTATGTTCCTTCAAGTGAGCATGCCAAGATGATTTGGGAGGCGCACTACAGTAGGGACATTGGAAATTTTGGAGTAGAGAAAACAGTGGCAATATTGCAGAAGTATTTTTATTGGCTGAAAATTTGTCAGGATGTTGGGAAGTACATTAGATCCTGCACTGCATGCGCCATTTCCAAACCAACCATCAAGAAGAAAGGCATGTATACTCATCTACCTACTCCTAGTCAACCTTGGGAATCTGTCTCCATGGATTATATCTTAGGCCTTCCTTATACTAAGCACGACAATGATTGTGTTTTGGTGGTCGTCGATAGATTCTCTAAGATGGCCATCATGGCGGCCTGCAAGAAGAGTATCACAACAGAGGCCACTGCTAAGCTCTTCCTTAAGCGAGTGTGGGTACACTTTTGGATCCCACAGTCCATTATCTCAGATCGAGACAACAGATTCCTGAGGGAATTTTGGTCAAGTCTCTAGTCGATGCTGGATACAAAACTTACTAAGTCCATGACTTTCCATCCCCAAACTAATGGCCAAATAGAGGTTGTTAATAGGATGATCGTACACATTTTGTGCATGTACAACTCGAAGCATACACACACATGGGATGAAATTCTCCCCTATGTCCAACAAAGCTACAAAAGATCTCTCTAGAGATCAACAGGCCACAACCCCTTTTAGGTAGGGCTAGGATTTCAACCATTATTCCCCATTGATGTGGCCACACCATTTGCAGCCACTCAGGTAGATGCGGCTCATGAGTAGTCTGAAGCTGAAAGGGCTAACAAATTCATTGAGCACATTCAACACATCCGCCAACATTTCCATGATATATTTGACAAAGCCAATGCTAAGTAAAAGTAGCACCATGATCAACATCGAGTGTAGCACAAGTTCTAGGTGGGTGAAAAAGTTTAGCTTCATTTGCAGAAGGATCGCCTTGCTGGACCCCACCGCAAGCTTCACCCTCTCCAATATGGGCCATACACAATAACTAAGTCCATAAGCAACAATGCCTTCGAGCTCAATATCCCACCGTTCCTTGGTCTGCACCCAATTTTCAATGTAGATCACCTTCGGCCATACTTTCCACCATTGCTGGACACATTTGACTTTGCAGAACAACTCACAAAAATAGAGCTCAACCTGGATTGCATGGAACATGGAACAACTGATCAGATCATGGACACCCAAGTCAAGAACACTCGAAAACATAGTATACAACTATATCAAGTTGTCAAAGGAGTCCAACTCCTTCACCAAGGCAAGTGGTTCACCAGGGACCAGGTTCAACAGAAATTTCCTCACCTCATGGAGGCTTTGCACGCAATGGGGACCATTGCTTCCTAAGGGGGGAGGAATGATCTAGGTGGATATTGGTGGCCACCCACATCTTCCACCTAGACCCCCTTTTCATCTGCTTCCTTAATTGTAGCACAATTTACTATTTTTGGCGGTTTTTCAGGTCTTGAACTTTCAAAGCCGTTTTGAGGCCCTAAACGACGTTTTTTTTGGGAAAATTTCGAAGTGATTTTTAAGGAAATCACTTCATAAGCCATAGTCCTTAGAGATAAATTTCCAACGAGTTATCATATGCGTAAAACAAAGATAATATGACCAAATTACGACCCCGAGAAGTTAGCTGCCAAACTAACCCCAACGGGGCCCATAAACTCTTGGTGTTACATCTGCTCGAGTTAGAGTTTTGGTTGTTTAGGGTTTTCTCTTATTGTTCAACAATAAAAAGGTCCTTGAGCCTCATTGAAACTTAGTTTAGAGGAATGTAGTTGCCGCATATCTTCTCAGAGATAAGCTACCATCGCCCAAGCTATCTTATTTCCATTATTTTTGTAAGCTTAGTTCAATATTTTTTTATTAATAAAATGAAGTTTTTTCCTATTGCATCTCTGTGTTTATGATTATATCTATAAGTTGTTTCATTCCTATTTAAGTTTAGCTCACTACCCGCCCCCCCCTCTAACCCCCCGGCTTCACTACTGAGGCTAGTTGTGAAAAGAAAATAACACACACCTAACAAGGCTCATGTCCAACCTTGGCAGTAAAATAACTAAGAAACATAGTTTACATCTTGACATGCCATATCACCTGGCACATCTTAGAATTCCTTGGCATTATGTGGCACATGTTAGAATCCCCTGCATTCCTTGGCATGATTTGGCACTCCCTAGCACACACTACCACTCCCTGATAGGCCCTAGAACTCTAGCATGCCTTGGCACTACCTAGCATATAACCTTGTTACTCCCTCCTTAGCAAACCTGAAACTCACTGACACTGAATATCACACACTCTTATTTGTTCATTCCATGCATTTTTAACTAGTAACAATGTAAACTTTGAAATGGGAACTATAAACTCAAAACAGTAACTCTGGCCAAAAAACACCAAAAAAACATCAAAAACAGTGCTAAAAACGAAAAGTGTGTATACTGGAACGATGGTTTTTTTTTAGGGACAATTTTGAACATGTTTTAAAAATGGCAGTGAAAACAAAATTTTCGTGCAAAATACAGCTTGAAAACGAAAAAGTGATTATACTGGAACGATGATTTTTTTTTAGGGTCAATCTTCAAAATTTAAAAAAAATGCTAGTAAAATGATCCAACAACATAAAAATGACTCATAACTTATTATTTAACACCATATGGAAATCAAAAATTTTATTTCAAGATACGATGCATACATCAGTTAGATAAACTGTCTTAAACAATTATTCAAAATCACTCATATTTTCTTGCACACCATCAGAATTCACATCTTCAGATGAGTGATTGGATGCTCACGAAGATGTTCCATATTATTCTCTTTCATCAACTAGTGCCCCATCTGAGTCCACATGCATGCCCATCATTTGAGGTTTCAAAATTCTTCTAGATCTACGACTGGTTTCAGCAGACTCCCATCTCAACACTGTTCCTTCTGGTAACAACCTTTTCAGAATCTCTATCGTCTTGAAGCGAAGAGTTCCTCTCTTTGTTAAATTGAAGTCATAAACAAGTATGTCAACATCCTCCAATTTCAATATTTCTGTGTGGTGACGATTTATATTTGTACCCTTTCTTTTTCTCTTTCCACCATTTTTTTTGTCAACTACCATCTCTGGCTTATACACACCATTGAATGGGTGTGTATTTGTGGCATACCAATGTACTTCAACACTTGTAACATCCTCATTTTCTGTAAAGACCTTTATAACTTTAGCAACCCAGAATGGATAGCCATTGGGATCTCCATCTGCTAGCACTGCGATCATGCAAACCTCCTTAATATCCTATACTGAACCCTTGTAAAGGTCTTCCATGGCTTCATGTTGTGCACGAGATCTTCTGGAACCAATATACATCTCTCTTTCCTCTACCTGCGAAGAATTAATAATACCTTGAGATTGTTGCTGTTCAACAATGTTTATTTCCTCATGTGCAATCGACACATTTTGTGGCCAAATAAATGGATTTTTCAAAGATATATCTTCATTTGTTGTTGTTGAAATGATATCACTTTGATTATTGAAAAATGACTCCCACCAAACTGAATCAACAATGCCAAAGTACTCATATGTATATCTAATACATTTTTTATTTTCTTCTAGGCAATCAGAATAATTTATATATCTATTTTGTTTGCGTGCATTATGAACTTCACCAACTGATTGTAATAACAACATTTTTGATGCAAAAATTGGATGATTTGGAATGAACTTCAAAAATTGCAAACCTGATGACGTGCCCATTCTGCAGTAGTTGAATACTTCTTTCCCCATATTAGTGTTTTCACATCAATTTTTTTGATACGAAATTGATGTTGGAAGCTAATGTCATTAAGTTGTTCAATGCATTTCCCCTCACCATATGATCCCATAATAAACCTTCGCATGTCAACAGTTTCTTCCAACACATCAAAAGTAGGCTCTAGCATGTATGATTTCTTAATACATTCAATTAATGATGGCAAGCTCCCAACTTCTTTCCTCCTCAATGTGACTGAAAAACGACTGAACATCTGATCAATATGGTCATGAGTGTGCCCAACAAGAAGGAAACCAACCTTTACCTTCTGGAAAATTCTCAATTCAACAAGCATGTTTAGATATCCAAAAACAACTTTATTTTTGTTTTCATGGCAAGTGTTTTCCAATTGTAGATACAAAACTTCAGGAAGATTACCAGACCAATGAGAAAGCATATCATGAATTATAGTTATGGTCAGATTTGCATCATTATGAATATTTGGAGCTGTGAAGTACACCTTTGGCACCATTTTCCCATTGAAGACCATACAACCGACCAAGTGATACTGAATAAAAATTTCCTCCTGTAAATTTTTGGGTGTGCGAACAAAATGTGGTAAAAGTGTCTTTTTCTAGTCCATACCATCAATTATCAAACCCAAATATTTATTCGGATTATCATAACACTTCTTTTGATGCTTGTACAACTTTTTCCTTTCATTTGTTTGTTGTTCGCAATGCTCCTGAAGTTCTTTGACAATTGAATCTACACAACATAAAAAAAAGCCATTAAGAAATATGTTTTCATACTTGATGAATATACAATTTTAAAAGTTAAAGTTATGAATGCCTACCTCTTTTCGACCCTTCACATTTGTCCCTTTTTGATTTAAGAGAAGCACATGTACTACAAATCCCCATCCTTTTCTTCTTAGGAATACGGACATTGTTGAATTCTTTCTTCCATACCTTCACAAAATATTGATATGTAATAAACTGACCATGTCCCTCAACAATTTCTACATATTCTTTGTATAAGTTGTAGATTTCCCGTCTTGAAAAATTATCCGGAATATGTATTGTCTCTCTATTTGGCATACACTCTCCATGCTTTGAAAAGAAATCTTTCATCCATGACATTGCAGTATTTGATAATGGCCAAAACTGTCTTTTATGACGTATTTCAGAATAAAATGTGGGATCCTTTTCCAAATTTTCTTGAATTCTCAAGAGACAAAAATTCCCAATCGAATGAAACATTTTGAAAGCTTTTCTACAGATAAATAAAGTCCTAATATGATAATCATAACCTGACAATGTAGATTGCATGCACCCAACTAAATATGAATTTTGCATGCTTTTATTCATTGACAAATATCTCTTCCTGCTCTCTAATGCAAATTTGAAATCCATATGTTTCAAGAAATATTTTTGGCAACATTCACTTGAAATGAGTGCGCTGATAGAACTTCTTCTCGTCAGATATTCTACTCTAACCCTTTGTATAAATAGAACATCTTGAATTGATACGAAAAGGTCTGCTCCTACTCCTCGATACAATATTTCTTGGAAACATCTCCATCATTGGATCATCATTTGTATAAGGATTTTCATCATCATTAAGAGGAATGTTATCCACACTATGATCAACTGTGCTTTTCAAATACTAACTTGGAGGATATTCTTCATCTTCCCCTTCTTTAGTGCTACTGTCATAGTCCTTAGAATTCGGACTCAATGGAAAATTTGACTCGATGTTTATTGGATATTCTTCCTCATGTGCATTTTTAGTGCTGCTCTCACAGTCCATAGAATTAGGACTAAGTGCATCATCCTGTCCTTCATCACTGCTACCTTTATACTCATTAGAATTAGGACTAAGTGCATCATCCTGTCCTTCATCACTACTACTCTCATAGTCCTTAGAATTAGGACTAAGAGGACATTGCGACACTCCATTCTTTTGAAATTCATCATCACGCTCTTCATCACTGTTTCCCTCATAGTCCTTAGAGTTAGGATTAAGTGGACACCATGACACTCCGTTCTTTTGAAATTCATCATCCCGCTCTTCATCACTGCTGTTTTCATAGTCCTTAGAATTAGGACTAACTGGACACCGTGGCATTCCATACTTTTGAAATTCATCATCCTGCTCTTCATCAAAGCTGCTCTCATAGTACTTAGAATTAGGACTAACTGGACACTGTGACACTCCATACTTTTGAAATTCATCATCATGCACTTCATCACTGCTGCTCTCATAGTCCTTAGAATTAGGACTAAGTGGACACCGTGACAATCCATTCTTTTGAAATTCGTCATCATGCTCTTCAACACTGTTGCTCTCATAGTCCTTAGAATTAGGACTAAGTGGACACCATGCCACTCCATTCTTTTGAACTTCACCATCATCCTCTTCAACACTGTTGCTCTCATAGTCCTTAGAATTAGGACTAAGTGGACACCGTGACACTCCATTCTTTTGAACTTCACCATCATGCTCTTCATCACTGCTGCTTTCATAGTCCTTAGAATTAGGATTAAGTGGACACCGTGAGACTCCATTCTTTTGAAATTTGTCATCAAGCTCATCATCACTACTGCTTTCATAGTCCTTCGAATTCGGACTAAGTGGAATCTGTGACTCTTTATTTATTTGAAATTATCCATCCCCTCTTTCATCAGTGCTGCTCTCATAGTCCTTAGGATCAGGACTAAGTGGAAGAATTGACTTTCTATTCATAGTGGAAGAATTTCCGCTATATTCATCCATATGAATAGAGTTGTTACCGATGGAGATGTTGATGCTGTATAAATCGAAACTTCACTATCAGGACAATCCATCCCTTTCAAATAGAAGATGTTGAATGATACAAATGGAGAGTCTCCTAAAGATATTATATAGCTTAGAGAATAAAATTTTTCCTCCAAAAATTTCTCCCCAAAAAATTTCACGAAAATATTTCCCTCCCAAAATTTTCCTCCCAAAAAATTTCGTGAAACTAGTTCCCTCCTAAAAGTTTTTGAGATTTATTTCTCTTCACTATATTATTTTACAATTTAATGAAAAATGTAAACTATTTTTTTTTTTTTATGAAATAAACCATTAAGGTTAAAATTGTAAACTACAACTTCTACCTAAATTATTTTAATAGTCAAAGTATATAATATTTACTAAACAATTGAATGTTTTTTTTTATAATACATTCTGAAACAAATCAATCCCACATTCACCCCGCTGTAAAACAATTCCATAATATTCGCTTTATCATATTTTCCTTCATCGCCATAAAAAAATTAACATGTTAAAATTTATTAAAACTGATTAATCCCACATTCACCGTACGGTAAAACATCTCCATAATTTCGCCTATATATTCCATTATCACTATTACTCACATTACATCAAGGTTTTTTGAGGTTTGTTGAAAGACTTGGAGCGAATTTGTGGAGCAGCGACATTGGTATCAACAACATATTCAACGAAGAATTTTCGCAATTGAAAGGTCAGTTAAATTTTTCCTTGAAAATTCTCATATTAAATTAGTTTAACGAAGTAGATTTTTTTTTTAAACTTAAGATTTTTTGTCAGCCAAATTAACCAATATTTCCGCCGTGAGCATGGTGGGCTCGGGGCACCCCCATCCTGCAATCGGCTGGCCACCCACTCCCTCCGCACACCCTTCCAGCCCCCTCCCCAAACTCATCCACCCCTTCCCCCCACAGCTGCCCCCCCAACCCCACGCCTACCCCCCTCCCCACCTTTTTCCCCTCTACCCCCCTCAACCCCCACGACCTCTCCTCCCCCTCACCCCTCAACCCCCATCCCACTCCACCCCCCTAAACCTCCCCTCACCCCTCAACCCCTATGCCACCCCACCTCCCTACCCCCCACGGCCCCCTCAACCCTACCTTGTCCCCCCATCCCACCCCCCACTTGGCACCCTCGGCCGCTCCACCCTACCCCTCTACCAGGCCCCCCTTCCCTACCCCCTATCGTCCCGCTACCCACCCCCCTACCCCCTCCTCCTCCCTCCACCCTCCCCCTCATCCTACCCCTCTACCCGGCCCCCCTTCCCTCGCCACCCCCCTAGCCCCTCGTCCGCCCCCCCCCCCCTACCCCTTACTGTCCACCCTCCCCTCGGCCCCCCGCCCACCCTCCCCTCCCCCCTCCCCTCGGCCCTCCACCCACCCTCCCCGCCCCTCCCCTGCCCCCCCTCCCCTCCCCTCCCTCGCCCCCACTTGTCCCTTCGCCTCTTGCCCTCCGCCCCCTCGGCCGGCCATTAGGCGGGCGGGCGGTCCGCTGAGGTGGCGCGGGGTGGGTAGCGGTGCCCCACCCCACACCACCCTGGCGGCCCGGCGGCCCGCCTGGGGTGGCCGTTCAATTCCGGCTCCCACCCCGCGCCACCCTGCAGCCCGCTCGCCTACCTGGGTGGCCGTCTGATTCCCGAAATTGGACGGCTACCCCAGGCGGGTCGACAGGCCACCGAGGTGGGGCACTGCCACCCACCTCGCACCACGCTGGCGGCCTGCCCACCCGCCTGGGTGGCCGACCGAGGGGGCAGAGGGCAGGAGGCGGGAGGCGGAGGGACGAGCGGGGGAGGGGGATGGGGAGGGGGGAGGGAAGGGGAGATGGGGGGAGGAGGGGGGCGGGTAGGGGGGTAAGGAGGGGGGGGTAGGCGGTGGAGTGGGGGGTAGTGGCAATAGGCAGGGGCAAAGGGAGGTGGTGTGGGTGAGGGCCGGGTGGGGCGGTTAGGACAGGGGTGCCGAGGGGTAGGGGTTTCGGGGGGGTGGGGAAGGGGAGGGATGGGGGGTAGGACGGAGGACCGACGGAGGGGGAGTGGGTTAGGGGGGAAGTGGGGTGGGAGGGAGCGCCAGGGGAGAAGGGGGGGGTAAGGGAGGGGCGAGGGAGAGGGGGTAGGGGCAGGGGGGCGTGGGGCGTAGGGGGTGGGGAAATCGCTCGCCACTCCGCAGATGGATTGGGTAGTGTCAGTGGGCTTCTACCATTTCTTAGTGTTAATATTTTTTTAATTTCAATTATCTGATTATACAAATTAAAAATTTATGATATATTTTCGTTGTGGATTTAAGTTAATATGTTTTCATTATTTACTGATTTATGTGTTTCTATTTTTCAGGAAAATGGCATCAAAGAAGATTTTTGTGAATATGTCTAGACAAAGACTCTTAAAGGTGCATCTTCAAAAAATATTGGTGAACGAACTCCACCTGAGCTCATGGCTACAAATCCTTCAAGTGCCTCAAATGATAAGAAGATGATTTCAGATTGGACGAATTCAAAAGAGCTGAAATTCCCATCAAGAATCTGGTATGTGAAAGAAAGAGAAAGCCAAAATGTAAGCATATATCTATATATTGATATATCGAATGAAATTGGAATTTTTGAGCTGATGGGAAGAGTCATAGATATGTGTTCGGTACCGGACACTGAAGTTGTTTACATACTTACAAAAGCTCCCAAGTCACATGAAAGGATTAAATATCAACTAACATATTCATTGTATGACACGAGAGAGGTATCTACAAAGTTGTGTAAACAAGTCGTAAATGAGATGAAACAAAACATCGTAGGTATTGTTATTTATATTTGTATTTTGATTTCTTGAAAATGTCTCGCTATATTTTTTTAATTTTGTTTTTATTGACATGATATTTTGTTTGGCATAATTTTGTTGAAAGTTGTTCAATTAGGTTGGAAGACATTCATTTCATAGAGCATGATATCATGAATGTTGTTAGCAATTTTTACTTAGTGTCAGAAGAAGATATGGAAAACAAGCAAAATGTAGTAGTTGATGATGCTACAAAACTACATCCAAAGGATCAGAAAAAAAGGCCTCTAGTGGATAAATCTAGCAAGGGTAGATAAGTTACTTTTGAGGACGATGAAGTTGAAACTGGCAATGAAGCATATGTTGTCGTTACTGAAGATGACATTGGAACTGAGAAGAGCTGTAAAAGACCAAAAGTAACAATGCTCAAGAATAAATCTGTTGAGAATGTTATGACGAAGAAAAGTAAAGTTGAAGATTTTGAAGTAGTCATTACCAGCAGTCAAGAACCTAGTGAAACTTCAAAAGAAAGCAGAGAAATCGTTACACCAGGAGCTGATTTAGAGGATGGCATTATCAAAACAAAACAAAATTCCATTCGACAAAATTTGACAAAGAAAAACTTAATTGATGGTGGTCGTACATTTTAGCTTAATGTCAGACAAACCTATAAGGCAAGTGAAGGACAATGTCAATATCAAGTCAGAAAGCCACACCATCTGCATGTTCACAACTTGAAGACATTGATGAGGTACAATCCATATGCTCATGTGGTTAATTATGTGCTTCTTGTTGATCCAGTTCAAGTTCCCAACAAAGAAGCATTTGATAAGTCAAAATGTTTTGAATACAATTATTATGTGCTTGGGGGGAACCATTTTGTAGAAGCTCAAAGAAAATTGATGGAGGAATATCCCAATAACCCACGTTTTGAAACAATGAAATGTATCATTTATGCTAGTTTATCAGATACAGAAGAAAAGTTAGTAGCATGGGATCATAATTCAGATAATGAATATAGGATGTCTTTGACTTTCATCCAAAGGGTTAGATTTATTTATAGTGAATTTCAAGAAAAATGTGGTGGGGATAGGATAAATGTTACTGCAGATTTCCGAAGGGAATGTTGTATGGAAATAGGCTATCAAATTGAATATAAACCCAATTCAAAAGGTGGAAAACACAACCTTCCTAGTGATATATTCAAAGGTGTTGATAACATTTTCCAATTGGCATTTAGAACTGGAGATGTTTGGAAGTTGATTGATGAGATTTTTAGCATGTGGGAAAACATTGGCATTAAAAACCAGAAGGTCAAAAAGTCTAAGCCATTGATATGTGGCGGCAGTAAATCAGGTCCTGAATTGAAGCAGCTTCCAGAAGATATGACTATCACACCTTGGAGAGCAATGCAAGGAGTGAAAGATGAAAAAATTGTCAAAACAATATTATCTCGTGTGAAGTCAGGGGAATTATCATTGGAGGAAATGTCTGAGGAATTTCAAAAGTAAGTTTGTTGAATTATTTTTATTTATTTCTAGATTATAATTTTCTTTTAAATAAAACATGTTGTTCTTGGTAGTATTTGTTATACATATCATTATATTGACTTTTTGTTACTTTATCTATGCAGTCACAAAGTTTACATGAAAATTCAAGAACAAATGGTTAGATTGTTGAATGAAGATAGTTGGGATGATGTTGTACGCAACTATCCAGATTCAAGTTCTATATCAACATTAAAAGCTTTTTATCTTGAATTTAAAAAGGTATCTTGATTTACACATTCATTTTTATTCATATGTGTACTATTTTTAATTTATAACTTACACATATATTTGTTTATTTTATAAAAGATGAAGAAGGATGATAATGGAGTGCCAACTAACTTCAAAACCTTTATTGAAAAAATAAAGACCGAAAGACCGAGGAAGCAACGTGTTAAGAATGTTGAACTTGATCCAACTCTTACTCATTTTATTTGGAATGGGCTAGACACTGTTCAATATCAAGTAATACAAAGCGACTGTGAAGACACTACTAAACTCATACCTAAAAGGGAGTATGCCCTATTTATTGCAGATATTCCCCATGGTTTCAATATTCCAAACATTGACTATGATAGTGACCCTTATACTTATCAAGCTCTTAGTAAAGTGGTTGCGGGTTTTGTAGAAGTCACGTCATCACCATTATGGAGATTTGTGACATTTCATTCAGACACAAAATTGGCAATGATATTGTCAAGCTTCAAAGGGAAAACAAATTCAAGGATGCAGCTTACATGGTAAGACGTTTAAAATGTATATTTGATTAATGTTGAAAAATTCATTTATGTACAAGTTGATTGAACTTTTACTATTTCATGTTACAGGCAAAAGTCAAATCTTCTTAACCATGACGATCAAGTATTTATAAATGATTGTGAGTTCATTCATATTGATAGTTGGGCAAAAGATGATAGCTATATGTCTATTGTTTTTAATCGGGGGGACGGAAAGAGTCATAGCCAAATACTGACTTATGGTAATGTTGTGAGAAAAATAACATATGAAGACAAAGAAGCAAAAGGAGAGATAGTTAACATTTATCAAAAACCACAATTATTGATTAACTATCTTATAGACATATGTTCAAATGAAGGAGATTGGGTTCTGGATTTATTTTCTGGCTCAGTAAGTTTTATTATATAGAATTGAATTTCAATATGTTATTTTTTTAATTAATATGTCATTGTACTAATTTACTTCATTATTTCTTTTGTGCTTGATAATTAGGTACAACACTAGCATGCTGCCTTCAAAAAGGAAGAAATTGCATTGCAATTGAAAAAGATCCATTACAGTGCAATTTCATTTAGCAAAGAATTAATGCTCTTCAATTTCTTCCAGATGCAATGCAAGAAATTGAGTTGAAGAAAGGGGACTTTAGTGAATCACGTGTGGCAAAAAAGGCAAAGGAACCTCAACCACCATTACATGGGATGTTTGGAAAGACATACATTGGGAGATTCGCAGACATCAAAGATCCATTAGAAGACGAAAATGAGCAAAAGGAAGTAGAAAATATTGTGGAAGAAGACAATGATGAAACTCTAGAGGACGAAGAGTTTGGATTACGTGACATTGTTGATTAAATTTAAGTTATGCTTGGAAATCAAGCTCATTTTTTGTAACTATTAAGTCTTTATACTTGCAATGTTTTGACTTTGACATTTTATGAGAAGAATATACACTCAATTAAGGTTGCTATGCGTTCAATATTTGTAATATGTGATTTTCGCATTAATTTTTAAGTTAATCATTATTTTTTGAAAAAAAAAAGTGATTCCTATTATTTTTTTGACATGAAATTCATAAAAAAAAACTATTATTTAACTATTTTTAGTTAAAATTTTTGTATAAAAATTGTGATTTTCGCATGTCAATTGTAGCAAAAAATTATCAAAATGTGTAGTTTTTAAATTATTTTTATGTTAAAAATGGTTATTTTTATGTCATTTGTTAAAAAATATTGTTTTTTAGAAACAATTATTTCATGTGGATTGAAAAATTAATTAACGATGTATAAATATGTAGAATATCGAAAATTCAAAATATCGACCTTCTTCTTTAAATATGCGAAACAATAAAAACCTCACTACAAAAAAAATAAAATTAAAATAAAAACAAGAAAATATGAAGAAAAAGACCACTTAAAAAATTATTAAATTTACAAAATAATTATTTACATTTCATACAGTAGAAAAAAAAAAAAAAAAAAAAAAAAAAAAAAAAAAAAAAAAAAAAAAACCTTTTAAAAAAAGGGCCTGGTGTAGAATTACCACGTTTTTAAATCAACATAAAAAACACTACCATTATAAAACGCAATGTACATAAAAAAATTTATAGTGCCAAAAACTAAGCTCTAAAAAACACGTGTGTTTTGCATCACCCCTTTTCAAAATCGAGTCACTTTTTTGCTATCTCAAAAAAACGGGTAACAGTATGGGTTTCCGTTTCAAAGTTTACATTGTTTAGTTCTGCCTCGTGTTTCCATGGCACTCCCTAACACTCCCTGACACTGATTGACACACCTTGGCACTTGGTAGATCTTGTCATTCTACCTTGGCACTCTAGCATTCCTTGACACTACCTAACATACCTTTTGACTCCCTCCTTAACACACTTAGAACTCGCTGACACTACTATCACACACTCTTATTCATTCATTTCCATGCATTTGAGACTAATGCTCCCTTGTTTTTCCCTGACACTCCCAAACACTCCCTGGCATGCATTAGAACACCCTGGCACCTGGCACATATTGGAGTGTTTCCCTGGCCTCTAGCATGCCTTAACACTGCCTAACATACCTTTTCACTCCCTCCTTAGCACACCCAAATATCATTGACACTTCCTGTCACAAACTCTTATTCATTCATTTCCATGCATTAATTTGACCTAGTTCTCCCTTGTGTTTCCTTGCACTCCCTAACACTTCCTAGCACATGTTGGCACACTCCGACACTTGACACATCTTGGCCGCATGCTACCTTGACACTCTAGCATGCCTTAGCACTGCCTAGTATACCATGTCACTCCCTCCATAACATACTCAGAACTCATTGACACTCCTTGCCACATACTCCTATTCATTCATTTCCATTCATTTTTACCTAGTTCTCCCTTGAGTTTCCCTAGCACTCACTAATAGTCCTTAGCACACATTGACACACCGTGGCACTTGGTACATCTTGGAATGCTTCCCTAGCACTCTGGCATGCATTAGAACTACCTAACATACCTTGTCACTTCCTCCTTAGAAAATTGGAGCTAGCTAACACTCCCTATCACAAATTCTTATTCATTCATTTCCATGCAATTGAAACTAATGTTCCCTTGTGTTTCTCTGATACTACCTAACACTCCTTAGCATGTGTTAGCACCACACCATAACACTTGGCACATCATGGCATGCCTTAACAATTACATGCCTTGGAACTGTCTAGCATGTGTTACGACTTCTTCGTATTCCTTGCCACATCTTGCCACTCCCTAGTTGTCATGCCCTTATAGATAGCCTTACTTTTTTTGCAACTTGGGAACCCAAACAAGTCATTGAAAAATAGTGTTGTGCCTAGCCCAAAGTCTCCCTTTGTTTGAAACTACTTTTTCCAACCCCTTACTGCAATCGTAGGCTTGCCTCTTGCAAGTCCTATTCTAAAATTCTCCTAACACACTTCATCCTTGAGACACCTGGAATTCATTGGCTCCCTAAAACACACTCCTATTCGTTCATTTCCATGCATTTTGACCTAGTTCTCCCTTGTGATTACTTGGCACTCCCTAACACTCCTCGGAATGAATTGACATTGTTTGGCATTTTTTAGCACGCCTTTTCATTCCTTGGCACACCCTCGCACTCCTTAGCTATCATGCCCTCACAACTATCCTTACATTTTTTGCAACTTGGGAACCCAACCAAAACCTGCCTTGACTATAACAACTTGCCAAGTTATAGTTACTACAGCTAGACTATTCCTTGTTCACCTAAGAACTTTCTATAACTCATCTTAAGATACTCATGTTGAATCTCAAATCATACAACTTAACAAGTTACGAAGACAAGGCTCACATCCAACTATGGTCGTAAAACAAATAATTGGATGAACCATTGCTCTAATGCCATTGTTGGAAACACAAATTGGAAAAGAATTCAACTATATATTATAATGATAATAAGAATGATGTACATATTGTACATATAAGTACAACAAGAAAATTGTTGATTCAGTTTCCAGGTTTTCTTAGACTCTAATAACTAATCTCCATAACACACACAAACCAAAACATAACTTGAGGATTAGGTGTCTAACAGGGGGATGGAAAAATATCAAGTGGTGGTTGGTTAGAGCAATTATGTAGATGGTACTCCATGGAAACGTGAAATATAGTAGCACTAATCCTTTAAGGGGTGAGTTGATTGACAGAGCATCCTTCCCAAGCAACGAAGACAACTACAAAGGGTCTTTTCTAGAATTTGTATATGGAGATCTAGATTCTTCCATGAAGTTGACACCGATACAATATCGTACAAGCTCTTACTCTTAAGGAGCTAGCAACAATATGTTAAATGAGGTTCTTCAACATCCCAAGACCTCTTCTCATACGGGTTCCATCTCAATGACGTTGGATGAAACAATATGGTATAGGGGTTGTGGAGCTAGCCAAATCTTATTGTACAACTACCAGCATAAGGTGGGATGAAGACTCGATTGTAAAAGGGCTATGCGAACATTTGATTCAAAGTTTAATTCCTGTAAACCTACGATGCAATCCATTAATCTCCTCATCCAAGTCCCCATGAATTTGATCGACCCTCAACCACAATTGTTCACTCCAAGGATTAAATTTGTTGCTCATCTCACTCACATTAAGCCTACCCATGCTTAGTAACAATTTTTCAAAATAAAGTAAAATAAGAAAATAATTATTGCCCACCACATCATCGCATTGAAATTTCCTACTTAATCATTCTAAATAGCATTGGAGAATGGGCTAACATGTAATGAATTTTAGCCATTTTTCAGGTTATATGCACATAATCCTCGATGCATCAGGTTAAGACACACATGTTTTCCACCTGTCTAAACATGCAATCATTCTTTGAAGGTGCCTCTGAAACAACCATTAAAGAAACTCTACTATGCTATGCAATTTGAGAGGGCAACCTAACTATGCTTCGTAGTTGACATGGAAACTTAAACAGGAAAAGTCAGACATGGGTGGTGCCTGGTCATTTACAAGGTTGGTGCAAGGAAGGGAATGTTATAGAGATTTTATGGTGAGCTGAAATCACACCACACAATCTTCAGGTCGTAGACAAATATTGTCCAACGAACCTCATACTGGTATAGTGGTTTCCATAGGAATATGCATAGTGTAACTTTTTTATTAACTTAGGGTTAGATCTCAACAGGTTGGGGTGCTATAAAGTAAATCTCAAAGTCGAACTACCCATTTTGGCTGCATTAAATAAAATGGAAGGTCGAACACATAAAGTGGGAATACCTATACATAATTTCACCAAGAGCTCTGCCATGGACTACTACATGGATGCATGCATTCCCAAATGACATTTAACAATGAAAATGCCTCAATCAGCAGCCATGCAGAATGACCGCCCCAAGAAAAAGAAGAATGGATGCAAAATGAAGAGGGCAACATGAAAAGGCGAAAGGCATGTTAATTGGGACTGATGATTATGGATGTACAACCTCCTTCATCTGCATGTTTATCTAGTGGGTAGGGGAAAGAAATAAAATAAGTGTCTAACCAAGATGCTTATAGGCTTGTGAGTTTGGTTGTACTTGACTTATTGGGTAAACAAATACAAATAGGAAGCTTTGGTACTAACGAATAATTGTTATTCGGCTTGCTATTAATTCCTAATTCTCGTTAGTTGTCAAAAAATAAGTACCAAAATGGAAGAAACATGGTCTAGTGTCGTTATATTGATCACATGTATTTTAATCAGTTTGGGCTATTACTAGCTCTCGTGTTTGCACAAATTCTTCACTCTCTTCTTCTGTTCCCGTAGCTTCATTGGTTCATTGATTTTCAGAATTAGTTAATTGGTTCATTCCTTTTCAGAACAAGAAGAGGGAATAGTGAATCAATTATTCATTTTGTTTCTTGTAATGATGGAAAAATTTGCTCAGTTTCGTAGGCCACTTTCATAGGTATCCATTTTTTCTAGGCAATGAATTAACATTACACTTTTCCATTCTTCAAGTTCTCAAGGATACATAATGCAAACTATATATGAAACAAATACTTTAAAGTTAGTGGTGGTATGGAAAATATATGAATTTGAAGTTTCAGGATCATAATTTTTTGTTAATTGATCAGATTCAATGACAAAGATTGAGGGAATAATGTTTGTTGGAGATTCATTTGTAAATTGAATTCTAAATATTCTTATTTCTGTAATTGGTATAAAGAAAAAAAACAAGATACTTCAACTAAAGAGCCTAATGCAAGAGCATTGGCAAGTTGTCAAATGAGGCATGATGTGTTGTTGATAGACTATGGCGGCAATATGGAAAGAACATGGCTACAATAATGCACCTTATTGTGTTGTTGATTCTACTGTGGACAAACTCTGTTGTGTGTGAGGTTGAATGCATTGTGTGTAGAAGGCAATGAAAGGGTTGTCCTGAGGCTGAACGCATACATCGACAATCTAGATGATCAAGAGATTAAAGAGCACTGGTGTGAGGGCTACACAAACTTCATGTACGATGCATAGAACCAAAGATAGGATTCAATGAATATTAGTAAGAAAAGGCTAACATGCAAGGGTCAACACATGCAAGGTGCATGCAAAAGTGTTGTAAGTGTTTTACACATATGTCATACATGTATTTACAAATAGTAGACATATGTTAGGTTTATAATGTCACCTTCTGAGCGATATTATGGAAAACGTATGGAAAACATTGTTTTGGCATAAAATGTTTGAGAATTAATGCTAAGGCAAATGTAACATTAGTTCATTTGAAGACAAAATTCTCTCTATTAGTTATATTTATCCTAAGTGCAAAATTCTCTCCATTAGTTGTAGTTATCCTAAGTTTTGTCTCAGTAAGAGGCCAAATAAAAAGAAGATTTAGTTGATCACTCAAACAAAAAACAAAAACTTAATATACTTGATTGGTGCAGAAAAAGTGCTAAGAACAAAATATCTAATAAAACATAGGTTAAAGTCTAAAGGTTTATTGATATATGTATCTTAATTAAAAAATAAAAACATTTCGATTACAATAATGCTAATAGAGATTAATAATATAATATTTAATGATTTTAGTACTTACCTGAAAGAGTGTGTTACCCTACTTATCCAAAGACATACATCTTAACATTAACTTTTAAAATGGAAAAAATCATGATATAGATAATAGCTTATTAAGTATCCATATTTCACAATGGTCTACCCACCCTTAAGAAATGCATTATGACTTTAACGTTTGTAAAGGAAACACTATTTTAATATTAAAAATTAATATATTTTCTAATTATTTAATATAAAAATTTATAATATATATATTTTTTTCTAAAATAATTTTATTCTAAGTTTGAATAATTTCAAATTTAATTTAATGACTATGTAAGTGGAAGGGTGGTGCAACTTCTTTGTGACGCATTAGGGTTTTAGGAAATGGAAAAACCATTTTATATTTAAATATTTTGCATTAATTTGTTTTTTATTGATATGACAAAATATAAATTTATATACTAAAATTTCTAGTATTAATTTCATGTGCAGTTTTATAATGACTTTCAAAAAAATAGAGTCACAAGAAGGTGTTAAATAATACTTTGTTTGTAAGTTTAAAAAGTTGTTAAAAACTTTGTGAGATTTCAATATCGTTTTAAGTACAATATTTTTTATTGATTATTTCACATTTAAAAGTTGGAAATTTATGTTTAATTATGATGTGTGGAATTAAATTATTATATATTTAATAATTTCGTAAGAGATCACATGTTCAAAATCAAAAGGGGGTAGAGTATGTATGCTTTCGTAGATTTAGCAGTCAAATCATTTCGCGGAGGTGGGTCCCTTTTCCCACAAACAAGGGGGTCCCATACACCAATTTGTTGTGTGGCTTGGCTGAGACCTTAAAAATGATTATTATTATTATTACTACTATAAGTTTTTGGATGATAAATATAGAGTAGGTTTTTTAACTTTAAATTCACATGTAGTTTATAATAATTTTGGATTTATTAAGTTTTGAGAGATCAATTTCTTATCTGTTTCTTAGTATAAAATTTGAAGAAAAGTATATGAACAGATTTGATCTCTCAAAGTTTGATAGATCCAAGGTTAAGATAGATCTTCGTTAATTTTAATGTTATCTATCTTATAAACACACCACTAACAATTGTAGGAATTTACAGGGTAAGTTCCTTAGATAGAACACCAAAGGACACCGCTCACAAACAGATAACAGATCAATACACTAATATTCTTGATGTGGTTAAAACCCTCAAAGAGGGAAACAATCCAGGGTTTGAGCCAACGTGCCCACTTCAGACAATTTATTAATAAAAGAATGAAAATTTACATAAGCTTCTCTCATGAATGGTTACCCTACAAATGACCCTCCATGCTCTTTAAATAGAGGTCATGGACCAATTGGGTGCTAAGCCACAGATCAAGTGTCGGTAATACCGAGGAGAGAATGAACCGTCGGATCACTACATATCATGGCCGTCAAATTGTAAGTTACAAATGTACATGGTAAAGAAACACACTTTACCTAACTTTACACTAGACCAAGTTATACTTAACTATTTCCTATGTGTTGGAATATCCTAACATCCCCCCTTAAGAACACCATGGGATAGGATTGAAGGATGTACAATATGACACAAATAGGAGAAGGAAGGAGGCATTAGAGCCTATCCCCCCTTAGTGACAACTTCCTGAACTCCAACCATAAATTGAAGTTTAGTAAACTTCGCCTCTGTGAGAGCCTTTGTAAAGATGTCTGCAACTTGATCATCTGTTGAACAATATTGCACTTCAAGAACATGGTCATGAGCTTTCTGATGAAGTGCATGTGCACTTCAATCTGTTTGCTACGCTGATGTTGGATTGGATCTTTGTATAGTTGAGTGGATCTTTGATTATCACACCAAAGTGTAGCCGGATGCTGCTACTGAAAGCCAAACTCTGATAGGATTTGACGAAGCCACATGGCTTCCTTACTAGCTTCTATGGCACCACGATACTCTGCTTTTGCTGAAGAAAGAGAAATGGCACTTTGTTTCTTGCAAGCCCATGTAATATGTCCTGAACCAAGAGTGAACACATAACCTGCAGTAGACTTCCGATCATCAGGGTCACCAACCCAATCGGAATCAGTGAAACCAACCAATAGAGGAGATGATTCTGCACTGTAATGAATCTCAAACTGAACTGTACCTCGAACATAACGAAGTATTCTTTTAGCTGCTTTCCAATGACTTTCACGTGGGTTTTGCATAAACCAAGAAATAAGGCCAACAGCAAAGGAAAGGTCAGAACGAGTATGGGTTAGATACAAAAGTTTTCCTACAAGTTGACGATATAAGGTAGCAGCAACTTCAGGGGAAGTACAAGTGACTGTAAGTTTGGCTTCAGACTGAAAGGGAGAAGGGGCTGGCTTACAGTCTTCCATGTGAAAATGGCGTAGAAGATCACAGGCATACTTGGACTGGGAAAGGGAAATACCTTCCTTGGATTGCAAGACTTGAAGACCAAGAAAATAATGCAAGTGTCCTAAGTTTGTCATTTCAAACTTTTTTTAAGGCTGGAATTTACATGGTTTATAAGGTTGGGATCACTACCAGTAAGGATAAGATCATCAACATAAAGAACAAGAATGATAAGAGACTTTCCCACTTTCTTGGTGTAGACAATATTGTCAGAATGACACCTAGAAAAGCCTGTTTCTAAAAGAAAGCTATCCATTTTGGCATACCAAGCCCGAGGGGCTTGCTTCAGACCATAAAGGGATTTCTTAAGCCGACATACAAGACTGGAGTCTGTTTGTATAAAGCCAGTAGGTTGTTCCATATAGATTTCTTCATGCAAGTCCCCATGCAAGAAGGAAGATTTAACATCCATATGATGTACTTCCCATTTGAAAGAGGCAGCAAGGGAAATAACAAGGCGGATAGAGTTCATTTTGGCAACAGGGGAGAAGGTTTCAGTATAGTCAATGCCTTCAACTTGTGAAAAACCCTTAGCAACAAGACAAACTTTATGTTTATCAACTTTTCCATCTGGTCCATACTTGGTTCTGTAAACCCATTTGCATCTAACAAGTTTTCGTCCCTTTGGAAGAGGAACAAGATCCCATGTATCATTTGCCAATAATGAACGATATTCTTCATTCATAGCTACATCCCAATCTGGATGGCCTGAAGCTTCTACAAAGGTGTCAGGATCATAATTCGTTGAAGCTTGAGCTAGTAAAGAAGAGGCTCTATCGAACTAAGAACGTGTACGTCGTTGATCTATAGGATCGCCAACAAGAGCACCTGCTGCATCCCGAGTAGCACAGACCCATTTTGGAAGTTGAGGAGCTGAAGGAGGATCCTGAGAAGGTGGGGGAGGATTGTCATCCTCACTGTCATCATCTAAAGAATAAATATTTTCAGAAGTAGAAGAGATAGAGAGAGGTGGCACATCTGCCGAACTAGGCTCACGGGCCGATATATTTTCAGCAAACTTTACATCTCTTCTAATGATAACATTTTTGGACTTAAGTGGAATAAGTCTATGTCCTTTGACATCTTCAAAATATCCAACAAAAATACAATTTTCACTCTTAGGTTCTAAAGCTTTATGTTTCTCATCTGGAATATGGGTCCATGCTTCACTTTCAAAAACACGAAAGTGACTTACATCTGGTTTAATTGAGCTCCATGCTTCTTCTGGAGTGATATTCTTTAAAACCTTAGTAGGAGTGTGATTTACTATGTAATTTGCATAGTTAATTGCTTCTGCCCAAAAATTAAGACTAAGTCCTTTAGATTGAAGCATACAATTAGCCATTTCCCTTAAGGTGCGATTCTTCTTTTCAGCTACGTGGAGTATATGGAACAATATGTTGCATTTGAATTCCATTCTAAGTGCAAAAGTTGATGAATTTGTTGTTAACATATTCTCTGCCATTATCAGATCTTAGCTTAAGAATTTGATGTCCAGATTGTTTTGCAACAAAGACCTTAAAGGCCAAGAACATGTTAAATACTTCACTCTTGAATTTTAAGAAGTATACCCAAGTGCGTCTGGAGAAATCATCAATGAAAGTTAGGAAATACTTGTAGCCAAAGAATGAAACAACTGGAAGTGGACCACATAAGTCACTATGCAAAAGCTGTAAAGGGGCTGAGGCATGACAAGAGGCACATTTTTCAAAACTATCCCGATGATGTTTTCAGGGTACACATTGGAAAAAAACACCATCTCTGCAAGATACCATTGGAAGACCTATCACCGTATTTTCTTTACATAGATTTTGAAGGGAGCAATAGTTTAAGTGACCAAATCGCTCATGCCAAATTTTGCTCACTTCATCATTATGAGCAACAAATACCGAGAGAAGATTTGATGACCCAAAGTTGTTAAACTTATACAACCTTGTAGAATCATCAGCAATGCCAGTAGCTAAAATCTGTCTAGGATCTCTTAGGTCCTTAAATACAACATCGTGAGGTGAAAATTCAACGATTTTACCTTCACCTGAATGAGTTATCTGATATACAGATAGAAGGTTGCAGGATAAGCTTGGAACACATAATACATCATTAAATTGGCCATTGTCTAGATGAACAGTTCCAGTCCCTACAACACTAAGAGATCTATCATCACCAACATATATATTTTTGGTGTTACTAACATTTAAAGAAGAAAACATGGCTTTGTTTTTGGCCATGTGATAAGAAGCTCCAAAATCAATGAGCCACTCATGAAAATGAGAATAAGAAGATACATTTAGTGCATAACCAGACCTAGATGCTTGACAACCACATGCAGAAAGTGCTATTCCTGAAGATGAAGTTGAAGTTGAAGAGTGCTCCAAATGGATGTTATGCTTCTTCATTGATGCTTCCAAGGCTTCCATCTTTTTAAAGCATTTGGATTCTAAGTGGCCATCTCAATTACAAATGTGGCAATGTTTATCAATATTCTTCCCTTTGTTTTTATTTGCCTTATCATTTTGTTGAAATGATTTTCATTTTGAGGCTGAAATTTCTCAGGACCCTTGTTTGGTTTATGACCATTCTTTTTAGGATACTGCTTCTTAGGATTCTTTAAATTTGGTTGCTTCTGGGTGGCTAAGGCTTTCTTAGAAGAGTTTCCAAGATTAAGAAGACCAAGATATAATAGATTTTCTTGTTCTCTTATTAAAAAATCACAAAAGGCATCAAAAGAGGGGGACTTGTAGTCTTTTCCTTGAGAAATAAAGGCTTCTCTAGTAGAATGGAAGGTGGAACAAGCACAGAGTATGCTGGTCCCAACTTAGTAAGAATGGAATAGATAAAGCTACCATCTTCTTTCTTAACCTTAAAACCTTCCAAGAGAAGTCTAAGGGTCTTGAACTTGGACAAAAAATATTCAATGGAAGAAAAATTATTGGGGTCCAATGTAAGAAACTCATTTTCGAGTTGATGGGATCTAATTTCATTTTTAATTCCAAAAACTTTAGTGAGCTGTTTCATTGCTTCATTAGGAGTATCAAATTATGCAATAAGGAATCTAAGGTTTGGAGAAAAAGACATCCCTATCAACCCACGTGCTTGATCTTGCCTATTTTCCCATTTGGCTACCTTATCTTCATCTTGAGGTTTGGTTTCTTGGCCTGAGGCTATTCTGTAAAGACCTTTACTTCTAAGTAAATCCACAATGTAGGACCACCATTGGAAGTAGTTGGTGCTGTTAAGAATAACCTGGCATGGAATTTCCATTTTAACAGAAACTAAAGTTGTAGATGCTGAAACTAAGTGTTACAATGGAAAGATCTCGAAAATTAGGGTGATTAAAAAAAATGGCTCTGAAAATGGATTCCGAATGAAGAAGTTATGGCTTTTTGAAGAAAAGTTGTTGAAGATGCAGACGAAGTACGTGAATGTGCGGAAATGAATGATAATGTTATATTTAAAAAAGTTCCCCCCCCCCCTTCCAAACATAAATCTAATTAGGTCACTTTTAAAAATAAATTATGTGACTCACTTTTATAAATAAGTGAAATTCACTTTTACAATGGTACTTTATGAGCTACCCACTAAATTGTAACTTAAATAAAAGATAAAGAGACTTTAGAATTATAAAATACTCACTTTTTATAATGGGTGAGAACACTTTTACATAAAGTAACTTTAAAACATAAGCTACATGTGTTTCTTGAAAAAATAGCTCAACAAAAAGAAAGACTTGAACCCAAGACCTCTATTCTCATAAAGTAACTTTGAACCAAGTGAGCTAGTTTAAAAGGTTAGTAATTTTTGGAAAAGAGGAAGGTTTTTTTTTTTTGTCACTGAAACTTTGGGGTGCGTGCTTATTTGAGAAAGCTCTTTTTTGGCCTACAAAACAAAAACCACAAAACCCAACATGAACATACAAAAAAAAAAAAACAAACCTTATGGTTTGAAGTTAGCTTTACTCGGACACTAAAAATTTTCCTCAATGTTTCTGATTTTTTGAGATCACACTAAGGCGTAGCGGAAAGGAGCATACGCATGAGAAAAATATTTCCTTTCTATTTCCTATTTTCCCAGATCGCACAGAGTTACGGGGCAAAGAGCATATTCAGAAATTAAAGGTATAGATTCGGTGATAAAAAACAAAGAGATAAATAAACCGAAATAAACATAGAGAAAATAACTAAAAACTGCAAATAAACACTGTATACCTCCCGATCTTAAAAATGACATAACTAGGGCTACTGGAAACCTTTTCGCGTGAAACGAAAGGGGTTGCTCACTGGAACAGATGCTCCTAACACAATAGATTAGTCCTCTTGGCTCAAAAACAGTTAGAAACAATAGATCTAGGAAACGACAATCGGATGCAGTTCTATCGGCTTTAGATTTAGATCACCAATGGATGCAGCCCTCAAATAGCTTTGATACCATGTAGGAATTTAGAGGGTAAGTTCCTTAGACAGAACACCAAAGGACACCACTCACAAACAGATAATAGATCAGTACACCAGTATTCTTGACGTGGTTAAAACCCTCAAAGAGGGAAACAGTCCACGGCCTGAGCCAACGCGGCCACTTCAGGAAATTTATTAATAAAAGAATGAAAATTTACATAAGCTTCTCTCATGAACGGTTACCCTAAAAATGACCCTCCATGCTCTTTAAATATAGATCGTGGACCAATCAGGTGTTAATCCACGGATCAAGTGTCAGATACTGAGGAGAGAATGAACCGTCGGATCACTACATATCGTGACCATCAGATTGTAAGTTACAAAAGTACATAGTAAAGAAACACACTTTACCTAACTCTACACTAGACCAAGTTATACTTAACTATTTCCTATGTGTCGAAATATCCTAACACAAATCGTTATATTATTATGTCACTGCATAACATTTAGGATCAATACGGTGTACAAAAAAATTAGCAAATATTTTATGCAATTTCCAAAATCCACTTTGGTTTTTAATTTGTAAAGAAGCTGATGTTAGCAAGGCCAAGGCATGAGGACTCCAAAGCCGGATACGACGACATACCATTTAATAAACTGATGTAAATGATTTGATTCTGAACTTCCATCTTAGCTTAGATGTGATAGTCTACCATCTTCCCGAGAAGACTTTTGTACAATAGACCTCTGAGATAAGCAATAAAATTAGTGTTTGGGATTTTCTCAAGCATTCCTTTGGATCCTTATTGTTATAAATCCTTCCTTCCATCTTTTAGTTTTCAATATGGAATGGCATGGGCTTCTGAGCAGAAAAATATATTACTTATGATTTCCTTTCCCTTCCGATCTCTGAAATTTTGGTGTTTGGAATCAATTTGCAAGTAGTCCCACCTGTGTTCAGTAATCGAATCAAAATCCATTACATTGCAATTAGTGACATCGTACATATTTTTGGTTAAGATAAGGTATATGGACTGGCAATCAAAGAAGTATCTTACCTCTTTTCACCACCAAGATCATTCCTCCAATGTACTCTGTAACATTCTCATTAATTTGTTTCCACAATATAAAGTAAATGAACTGATCAAGTGGAATTTTTAGTCATGCCTGACGTGAGAGGTACGAAGAGTAAGAATACAAGATTTTAATAAATTAAAATGAAATATAAATTCATTAAATGTAAAATCTAAGTTTATGATCTGTTTTTGTATGATTAGTTTTGGTGTGCTAATAACAATTACAGATTTATAAACATGTGCTTGCTTCTTAATTTTTGTGCTGAGGTTTCTGTTGTGGCCTAAATCTACCTTAGGCTGAGAAAGGTAGCATCTAGGGTAACATCAAACCATGCTTAACCTGGTAGCTAGCCCTACCAGGTCGGGAGAGGGCTCTCTCCTTGTCAATCTCAGGAAAAGATGGCCAATAAAGCTTGAGATGACTGATATAAAGACTAATTTTAGGCTAGGTATATTCTCAGAGGAGTTTGATTGAATTTAATGTTGGTTTGCTGGCTCAAATGTGAAAGGAAGATTTGGGTCTAGGGAATGGACTTAGTCTTGCAGAGGTTTCTGTGGAGCGAGGTAGACAAATGGTTTAGTACTTTGAAATAAGTGAGATAGAGAGTCTTAAGACTGGTGAAGAGTTGGAGAGGGCATGAGAGTCTTAGGAATCCTCTTCAAACAGTTGAAAACATGAATAACTAAACAAACCCTAGGTAGAGCACTGCAACATCAATGATTTCTACCTTTATCCTTGATTCATTTAGTTCAGCTGAAACGAGAGAGATAATGGCATACATAAACACATGTAAACTTGAATTACAGAAGGAAAAACCAATACCAAATCAACTTGCCACAAGAATCCCACAAAATGCTGCAAACCCTGGTATATTCCTTTGCCAAAATACAAAGATGAATGTACAATAATGCTCAAAGCATTCACAAGAGTCCAACCTCTACAAATGACTGAAAAAGTACTAGATATAGGCAACAAACAACTCATGCTAGCCTTTAGGGGTCGAATTTATGAGATTAGGAGTTGTTTCAACAAGATCTAAACTAATAACTGAAAAGTAGGCAGTGGAACAACTTGCCTCTAAAATCTAGGGAACTGATTCATTCAGTTCAAAACCACCTAAACATGATGTATCTACCTCCATGAGTGAATTTTCAACATTTTTACATCAAATTCCATCAAGTTACATCAATTTACATCATGAGTTTGACCATGAGAGAGAGAAAAGTCAAAATGAGAAAAAACTAGGCGAAAAACAAAGTTTTTTTAAGCAAAAATATCAATTTTCCATCCTGTGCGCCGTGCCACTTTCCTTGTGCGTAGCGCTTTTTTTGCAGCTGATTTTGGAGGCCTTCCCGTGCACAAAATTTTCTCCAAGTGGGCTTGTTGGAAAGGTCTGTCTGTCTAATTTCTAGGGCAGGTGGAATTTCAAAATTTGGTGTCCATTTGCTCCTCCAAAAGTGAGTTCTCCCAACACTGCTTTCTGTGTGGCCAAAAAGGGGCAGAAAGGGCATTTTTGAGGTGTTTTTGACCCTTTTGGAAGTTCAAAACTTGACAAAACTTTCTAGTAATTTTTGGGTATTCATAATTTTTCATGAGGAATCCAAAAGTTTAAAATTTTCCTCTAGAGGAGGTCCGTAGCAAAAGTGAGCGTTGGGTGGCGCTATGCACCAAGCAGAAAAACCTGTTTTTTCCTCCAAAAATTCAAAATTGTCAAAAAGTGTGCCAAATTTCTTGAAATTTGGGCTGAGTGACCTGCATCAAGTACCATGTTGGGCTAAGGAAGCTTCAGCCAAGATTTTGAGCTTGTCTTGCTCTTTCTTCCTCCTCAAAGTTTTCCTCAACTTAGCCTTTAAGGTCCTTATCCTCACTTTGCAAATCTTGTTTCTTGCCAGATAGTGATAGGCCATGTGCCTCAACATCTTTTTCTCTTTGTTTGATTTCTCAAGCAGCTTCTCCAAGTGCATGTTTGCCATCTCTAGCCAAGATTCTCGATCAGCTTCAATCTCTTGCTCTAGCAGTGTCAACTTGACTTTCCTCCTCTTGGCTGCTTGTCGGTTTCTCTTATGTTTTGCAGCTCCATGATAGTTTGATGGTCTTCCAATTGCTTGTTTTTTTATTCAAGGTAGTTTATGATCCACTTAGCTCTTTCAAGGTTAAGAGATAACTCATGAATGTCAGTTTCTTGTTCCTTTATGATTTCCTTGAGCTTTGAGCTTTGGGAGCCCAAATCAGTATCATCATCTTGAATGAGAATGAAATCTCTCTCTTGACCTTCAGAAGGCCCTTCATCATGCACTGTTTGTTTAGCTTTGTCCTATACCTTCTTTGCTGTTGAAGGAAATGAGACCCCTTCCACTCCGGGTGGAGATAGTACTCGTTTGGCTGCTGCAAATAATCTCCTTGTGCCCTTTTGGTAAGTGACAAATACTGGCACACTAGTGGTTTGAGTCTCATGAACTTCTTGCTGATGTGAAGGCCCTCCTGCCTCATGAAATATTGATGAGGTCACTTGAGGGCTTTTGAAAACCTCATGTGAAATGAAATCATCCTATGAAACATTAAGCAAGCTTAGCTGATACAAAACCACAATCTTGATCAATGCAAAGTGATAAATGTTGTTGTACCGTTGATGAGGGGGTTTTCTTTGCACCAATGTGGTCATTTTATCAATATTCCGGCACATGAAATAGGGGAGGTTCATCATCCTCACTCTAGTGAAATGCATCAATAATCTGACATGATAGGTGTATAAGCGAGAAAATCTGCCTTCACAGCTGAAGTATTTGATTATAAGCTTCATGAGTGGAGCATATGTGTCCTGTAGGTATCTAAAAGGGAAGACCTTACTGATTTTCTTCTGATATCTAGCCTTGATATAAGGCTCATAATGTTCTTTTTCTGCCAGTTGTACATTGTTCCACTGTTCACCCACATTCGGAATACTTGTTGCTTCAACTATAGTTTCATGTGTCAAATTGAAGGCAACACTTGCCAAGTTGACCTAGCCATTATGAAGATGGAGGACAAAAATTCTAGCAAGCTCATGGTGGTATTTCACTCTTTCCACCATCTCACAAAACTGGTAGCAAGACTAATGCTTGAAACAAGCTACTGCAAGAGGACAAGCCAATAGCTCTGTAAGTGTAGTGGGCTCCTCCGGGATGTGTTTTCCTCCCTTGTGTGGTTTTCTTGGTGCATGAATTTATTGGGAGGAATCACTCACTGGTTCCTCATCCATTTCATAAGGTGAATCTGTTTCCATATTTGCCACTGTTTGGTTTTCAATGATGAGTATGAAGAGATTTTATATTAAGAGTAAGTGTTTGCTATTTGACGAATGGAATTGATGAGTGGGACTGTGAATGAGGGATTTTGTGCTGACTGTAGGGTTATAAGGGAGTGATATGGTTTGGAGAATGAGGATTAGGGTTTAGGGTAATAATGGGAATTTGTTGTTAGGGTTTAGGATTTTGGGGATAGGGGGGTAGGATGAATGTAAATGCGAGAGTGGTAAGGGATATGAAATGAGGGGAGCGTACTGGAGGAATGTGAAAATTATTGCAGGGAGCAAACAACAACAATGACACTTTTTGAAAACCCTAGACAATTTTTTCAATGAAACTGTGCAACAGTTAGGGTTTTATCTTTCACCAATTTACACACTATGAAAGAGGAGAAAAAATCTTGCAAAGGCACTTTAGGATGTTTCACTTACTTATTGAATGAAGTTTGCAAGGTTTGGAGGCTGGATGAGGTCGACTGGATAAAATCTGGGCTTGAAAGGTAGGTGCGCCGTGCCCACTAATAGGTGCATCGCGCCCCACTAGTGCGTCGCGCCTGTTCACTTGCTAGTGTTAAATCTGCTCTCTATGCACCACGCTGACCAGGTGCGCCCCCCTAGTGGGGTGCGTCGCGCCCCACTAGTGCGTTGCGCCTGTTCACTTGCCAGTGTTAAATCTGCGCTCTATGCACCACGCCGACCAGGTGCATCGCGCCAGGTAGACTGAGAAAATTTTGCTACAAATTGCCTTCCATATTCTCCAAACGCAATTTTTGCTTGTTCACTTTCTCTTTGGCACGCAAATGATGTCTTTACACAATGGGAAACTTTATATACAAGTGACTTTAATTTTTCATTTACAAAACCCACTTTCTAATGTTTTGCCTTTCAATTTATCATTTAAAACTCTGTTTTGCATTTGGGCTTGCTTTTTGACTTTGATGGACTGATGCTTTGAATTTTTTGTCTCTTGTGCAGGAACTGGAGTGCAAGGGTTTGGCAAGGTGACCAGGGTTGCATTTCTAGACTTATTACATATAGGAAGAATAAAATTACATGAAATTTTATACATAAAACAATAAAACTATGTTTTTCCTCAAAATAGGGTTTTGAGGAAAAATCAATCACTGAGCATGTGATTATTGAAATTTTTGATACTGAGACTTTATTGGACCTCCTCATGTGCTTGCTAACCATTATTGGGCTTTTGCAAGACTTTAATGACGAACCCTAGACCTAATGAGACCTAAAACCCTAAAAATGGCTTTTGTAATTAAAAA
Organism: Pinus tabuliformis; assembly: GCA_031772625.1. Taxonomy (NCBI): domain Eukaryota; kingdom Viridiplantae; phylum Streptophyta; class Pinopsida; order Pinales; family Pinaceae; genus Pinus; species Pinus tabuliformis. The sequence goes on from CM062815.1 coordinate 71,084,313, forward strand.
GACAAAAAATGACCATAAATGACTTGAATTTGTGAAAATAGGCTAGCAGGTAAAGATCATGAGGGAAAATTTATAATATGCCACTGCCATCAGATGATCCATGACCCTAATGGAATGCAGATGATCGGATGAGACACCTAAAATGCAATGCAACCAGAGAATTTTGATCACTGATGGAGGGATGAAGATACTGACACTAACAGTTTCCTTAGTTGTTGGCGCTTACAAATAGGGAAATTTCCTTAAGTTAAACAAGACATTCATAAGCAAAATAGCTTCAAAAATTAATAATGAACAAAAAACATATATAGTACAACAAACCATCAAAGAGACACATTAACACAGTGTTTTGATGAAGGATTTCACCCCTCCTGGGCTACATCTCCTTGGTCCAGCTTCCATGGCTTAGGCCTCTATATTAGCTCAATGTGGATTTTTTTTTTGTTTTACAAAGCTCTATAGCTCCTGATACCTGCACCAATGTGTTTAGAATGTACAAATTAGCAAAGAACACCTCTTTCTGAGCTCAATTTGGTTGAAAATTGTTCAAGATATGCTGCATTCAAATTTTCCCTAGGAAACCTCGCTAAATTTGGAGAGACTCTAGTTAAGTCTGCCAAAACTGGCAGTTTCGCTGAATTTGGCACTCTGCCAAAATCACCGCCAACTTAAACTCCAGTTAATTAATATTAAACTGGTTTAATTAATTGTTAAACTCGATTAAGGGTGCGCTTAGCGCTGACCCAACCCTTGGTTCAGGCGCATGGTCACATGGGGTGGTGGTTGGCCTGCGGGGCTAGCTCACCTCCATCCCTCGCTGTTGGACATTACTGAAGCATTAAATACAAATTCTGGATGTAGTTTTCAAATCTCACTGTGATGGTTCAACGACAAAGGCATTGATATTGGGAGGGGGAGATCATGGGTTCAAACCTACCCTGCACCCATCCCATATACATTTTGCAATATGAAATATATATGCACCTTCGTATATAATGTATGCAGATTTAAATTGGAATATGCGAATTTATAAGGTTTATTTTATATATATATATATATATATATCCCCTGATCGGGATGGAGAACAGGGTGGTTGAGGACGACAGCAGTGATTATGACAAGGTAAGGAATATAGGCGGTGGCTGTAGGCATAATATCGAAACCCCAAACAAAATAATGACGATCGAGCTGGCACACGAAACAAGGAACCAGAGTGGGAAAGGTGGTGTAAGGAGCCGAAGTGGGAAAGGTGGTGTAAGGATGATTAGAAAGAATGGAGGTGGCAAAGGTAGAATGAGCAGAGTTAAGAAAAGACAGTATATGAAGGTGATGGTAGGCATAAGAAAGGGCAATTCCGCCGGGACGAAGAGGGAGCTGATCGTGGTGCAGACTGCAGGAATCTCCAGGAAAGCGAACGCTCTCGGGTATGTGCCTTCTGAATTCCCTGCTCCTTTATTATCTAGTCCTGTAGGTAGTATGGATATGCAAGATTATTGTGAAATCCCTGATAGTTTGAAGGGTTGGAGGAAACCAAGCCAACCTTTGGCACTCAGAGGTGAGAGCATGAAGGGTTGGCTTCAGGAAGAGAGCCCCGGGGAAAAGAAAAAAGATAGCAGGGAATGTAGTATTAGTGAAGCTGTGTCAGGGAATGCAGGGTTAAGGAATGAACTGGCAGGAAAGCAAAATGATAACCCCACGGAAGGTGTAGACGAGGAGAGGGGTAGCGGAAACCCGAAGCTTAAGGCCATGACCCATTATCTGACCCAGATGACAGAGGGCCTTATCCATTTTCTTTATAGTGAGAACAGAGACCAAAACCAGGCCCAGGATAATGAAAGAATTCGCAGAAGAGATGAAGGGGATACCAAACAGGAACTGGTAACTAAAGAAGGGAATAAGAAGTTTAAAAATCTGACTCCTGAAATTGGTGACTGTGTACAGGAGAGGAAAGGAAAACGAATGGCACGCATGGGTCGTGGTCGTGGGCGCGGTGGCAGAGGTCGCCCCAGGCAAAACTACCAGGAAAAGAGGCAAAATGAAAGCCAGGGAAATCGAGGCAGAGGAAGAAGGACCACTCAATCTGTAGCCCAGGAAGCAGCACAAGCATATCAAGAGGGAACGAATGAGGACTTTAGAATGAATATACAAAATTTAGAATCCGACGTTCTGGAAGATCAGTCCTCGTTTGAGACTGAGGAATGGGTAGATTTGATCAGGGACCCAGGAAACACGAGGGGCAGGATGACCCTGTACAGGCAGTCCCTACACATTTACTGGGTGCTCAAATGTCTTCTGGCGAAAGCCATGGAATGGGTAGCTACAGAAATGACTGAAATTGCCAATGGGGTTCCCAATCTTCAAAAGGAAATGAAAAACTTTCAGACTATTATGATCAGGCAGAATGACAAGCTTGAGGAGATGGCTCAGGTTCTGTCCCGGTTTACAGGCATTGACACAACTCAGGAGGGATGAATGGACATCCCAAAGGATACTGACCAGAACAAGGAAACCAGGAAGAAATGAGGCCTGGTGGCTCTGCTAGAGTGTTTTAATTTTCCTTTTTTTAAAAGTTTTAATGCATATCAATAGCTTAATAGGCAGTTTTTGGTGTTCTGTACATATAGCTGGTATGGAGAGACTTGCAAAATTTTGTTTTTGGAACGCATATAATAGACTAAGGTGGCCAACAGACCTGGTTTCCCTTCGGGGCAGGTTGAGGCCACTGAAACAGTGTATCCGGTCTTTTGTTTTAATATAAATAGGAAAAAGAAAGAAGGCACCATCTTTACCTACTACTATATATATATATATATATATATATATATATATATATATATATATATATATATATATATATATATATATATATATATCTATATATATATATATATATATATATATATATATATAATATACAATAATATTAAAATAAAAACAAATTCAAATTCCACCTTGGAGCCAATTAGGCAATTTCACCTTCACACAACCAAACTGGTGAAGCTGGAGGTGACACTTGTCACATCCCCATTGGGCAAAAACTGAATAAGATTTCCCTTGCTGACTCGACTACCATGTCATCATTCTGTCCCATTTTGCCATTTTTTTGTTGTTTAGGAAAACGAACAATAGGCCTTTTCTCCTTCATTCGGACTTCGTTTTCAGTGAAACGAATTGCGTTCTGATCGTCTTAACGAGGTTGACGCATTCGTATAGTTCTCGAGCCAATATGAGAACTTTTATTTTTGAGCTAAATACTGAGCACCTGATCATTCCTCCCCACTAGAAGCCTTTTGGACCCCAAAAGATACTATCTTTTGACAAGTAGATGAGGGTACAGTCCTCTCACCTTTCCAAGCTCAATCCAATTGGCCTTTGACAAATTTGTTTTCTTGAGCTACTCTCTAAGGACATCAACATTCACTTGCCTTGAGGACCCCGTTCTTCTGTCATGGATGTCGTCTTGTTGAAACTGATTCAAAAATTCTGTAGGAATGCATTCATAATGTGAAATCTAAACATTCTCTCTTTGTTCAACAAATTGAAGCCTCTTTTTGCAAAACTGACACCAACTTGCACCCTCGACTTGAAACCTGTGATTGACATAATACACATACTTGTCTTTGCCCTTTTCAAGTTGATCTTGCATTGTTTGTTGCACAATTTTTAGTCGTTCATAGAAACTCATGGTTTTGTCCATGTCGCCATTAAAAGAAACATCCTTCTTACCAAGACGACATATCAAAATGTAATGCAAATGGATGACAAATTTCACTAGGTTTTCTTGACTCAAGCCCGATTGTACATCTTGAAAGTATGAAATTTTCTGAACATAACTTTCATTTAAAACACAATGACGCCAGAATACAATAGTTACATAACCAATAGGCCTAAAAGGCATACCAATAAACTTGCTTTTTATACCTCTTTTGTACCTTCGAACTAAGTGAATTTTTTTACAAGTATCCATCCAATGAAAGTGCATGGATCACTGCAACTTAATCTTTACACCATGAAAATATTCTAAATGAAATTATATGGTGAAGTTGCTTGCATAAACCTGAAACTCAAATGAACCTTTCAAGTTTGAAAGAGCATAAAAAATAATTGAACTGATCTTTTGGTTTGAAGCAACACATGCCTCTTATTGTTTTCCTCCCCACTAGAAGACTTTGCACACACACGACAAGGCATGCTAAGGAGCTTTGAAAAAATAAATTTCAACATCAAATTTCCCCCAACATTGGGTTGCTCCCAACAAACCTCTTATCAAAATGACAATCTTGGGCGTTGACCAATCAACAATGGAATCCAAATTGGAGAGGCTTGACTTCAACTTACCTCCTCCAATATCATGGACCAAATGCATCAAAGAATTGAAACCCAACTTATACTTTGATATCTTCAAAACATCAAACAATTTTCCTTCATATATGACATGTGCATAAGAAAACTTTCTAAACATGTTTATGTCACCAAGTGGACAATTTCTTCAAGAAAGGACTCTTTTTTTCCATAATTCAATTACATGTATGTAATCAAAGTGCTACAAAGAACATGCAACATTAAAAGCTAAACAAACCATTCTTGTTTGGTGTTATGTATATTCTTGCATTGACCTCTTTTTACAACATTGCTTTGGAGAAAACTACTCCTTTTGTCCTCTTTCTTGAAATACTTACCATTCCTCTTTGGCACCATAACCATCAGTGCACAACATGGTTTAAGGGATGATTTAATGAGCCCACTGTTCAACAAACTTTTTCATTGCATTGGTGTCTCTACACTTGCATGCTAACATCACAAAGAGAACCCTCTTGCTGCAAAAATATATCATGTGAAGTTTCTTTCTCCTCGAAGGATGATTCTTTCACAACCTGAAATACTTCATCACTCTGATGAACTAAACCAACCAAATCAAAATTGAAACTTGCATTACATGCAACAACATTTTCATAAACAATACCATCATTTGGCTTGAACATGAGAAGTACTAAACTTTTACTTGAATTCACTAGTATTTTTGCCTCCTTGCATTAATCAAAGAAATGTTTAGTTTTTTTCGATGGGATCTCACTATATACTCTACACCATCCTTGAACAAGTGATACTTATTTTCATGGCGGTAAAAGACTGCTTTCCGGTCATACAAATATGGACTACCCAACACCACACCTGAAATATCAAACAGTACCACATCTAACTCTACTTCGTCAACAAAATTTGTAGTGATTGCAAACTTAAACAAACATTTTCTTGTAACCTGTAAACTGGTGTCTCTTGTTATCCATCCCAAAGGGTATGGTTTATGGTGAGGTACAGTTTCAAGATTCAATCTGTTGACTAAGTCTTCAGAGATTAGATTCGCTTGTGACCCACTATCGAAGAGTGTGTCAATCTTGGTGTGTTTAGATATGACCCTAACATGAAATAACTCAATTCGTCTCTTTTCATCTAGAGTAGTAGTAGTGTTATAGTTTTGTGAACTAGTGCTTGCAATATATTGTTTTCCTTTGATTCCCATGACAATGATTTTGTTTTCATCACCTGATTCAGAACCTAAATCTTCTTGAGTGATAGTAGTGGTTTTCTGTTTCCCTTTATTGTTGAACTTATTTGGTCTCATTTCTGGATGCAATTTCCAACAGTGGGCTTCATCATGCCCCTCTTTGGAACAATGTTTGCATGTGATTTTCTCCCCTTCTTTCTTCACACTTGCATTCTTCTTTCCCTTCCATTTTCCTCCTTTCTCTTTCTCCTTACCCTTAGGTGGATTTTTATTACTACTCTCTTCATAAGTGTTCTTTCCTCTAGATTCAAGGTGTGTGGCTTTCACACATACGTCATTCAAATTAGTTGGATTGAACATAAGAATAGTTTTTTTAAGATAGGAATGTAAACCCCCAATATATTTCAACAGTGTATCTTGGGAATTAAAATTCACTCCTATTAACAAAGCCCTTTTTCTAAACTCCTTTGTATAATCTTGGAATGTTTGGCCTTTAAATTGCCTAAAATTCTGCCAACTCATAATGGATTTTTGCATATAGGCTAAAGGATAAAAATGTCTTTTAATTTCAGAAACAAATTCAACCCAAGTGATAGATATCTTACCATGGATTCTCATTTCCTATTGAGTCTTTGCTTCCCACCAAACTAGTGCAACTCCTTCTAGCCCCAATGAAGCCAACTGGATCTTTATGTCATCTTCTTGAAGGTTTTTAATTCTGCAATATACCTCCAACTTTCGAATCCAATTGTCCAACTTTTCTGCATTCACCTCTCCATTGTACATCGGAAGTTTTAATTTTATGTCCAATTTCAGTAATGGAGTCTTTCCTTTTGGGGTTTTGGAATGAGTATGGGCAGTTTCAATGGTGGTAGTGGAAGATGATGTTGTGTGATATGATGGAGATGATGAAGAAAATGATGAGGATGGTGGAGATGGAGGTGGCTTTCCACCATTCCCTTTGGAATCCTTCTTCTCATCATTTTTGTCCTCTGAGCTTCCTTCTCCATGTGGAGGTTTAGAATTCTCTCCAACCATTCTGGTGTTCCTCTCTTCATAGAGGACTTTAACCATCTCATTCAAAGTGTAGAAATATTTCTTGAATTCTTCCTCTTCTGAAGAGGGACCTTCAGGCTCTCTTTCTCCAGACATAATGGCTATGGATTCAGCCTCAAAAATTTGTACTGCTTGTACCTCATCAATCTCAGTTGAAGACAAAACTTGAGGAGTTTCAAGTGCAGCTGGAATTGGAACTTTGGGTCGTGGATATTGTGACCTTGTGGCTCTCCTTCTTTTGGGAATTACCTCAGGAGTTGCAACCAATAGCTTCCTTTCTCCTTTGTGCAACTTTAACCTTGTAAGCATCACAATTTTGCAACCATTAAAACCCTAATTGCACAAAATCAAGAAAGCAAGCAATTCAACCTTTCCTCTGATACCAACTTGATTTGTTTTTTTATGATTAGTTTTTCTGTGCTAATAACAATTGCAGATTTATAAACATGTGCTTCTTCTTTCTTTTTGTGTTAAGGTTTCCTTAGTTGTTGGTGCTTACAAAGAGGTAAATTTCCTTAAGTTAAACAAGACATTCATGAGAAAAATAGCGTCAAAAATGAATAATGAACAACAAACATCTACAGTACAACAAGCCATCAAAGAGACACATTAACAAATTGTTTTGATGAAGGAGTTCACCCCTCCTAGGCTACATCTCCTTGGTCTAGCTTCCATGGCTTAAGCCTTTATATTAGCTCAATGCAGCAAAAATGCTATTTTACAAAGCTCTATGGCTCCTCATACCTACACCAATGTGTTCATAATGTCCAAATTAGCCAAGAACACCTCTTTTTGAGCTCAATTTGGTCGAAAATTGCTCAATATATGCTGCATTCAATTTTTCCCTAGGAAACCCCACTAAATTTGGAGAGACTCTAGTTAAGCCCACCAAAACTGGCAGTTCCACCGAATTTGGTGCTCCACTGAAATCGCCGCCAACAAACTCCAGTTAATTAATATTAAACTGGTTTAATTAATTGTTAAATGCGATTAAGGGTGCGCTTAGCGCTGGCCCAACCCTTGGTTCGAGTACATGGTCGCATGGGGTGGGGGCTGGCTGCTCTCCTTCCCTCGCCGTTAGACATTACTGCAACATTAAATACAAGTTTATGGCTATAGTTTTCAACTCCTGCTGCGATGGTTCAACGACAAAGGCATTGGTATTGGGAGGGGGAGATCATGGGTGCAAACCCTCCCTCCGCCCATCCCATATACATTTTTCAATATGAAATATATATGCGCCTTCGTATATAATGTATGCAGATTTAACCTTGGGATATACAGATTTATCTTGGAATATGCAAATTTATAATATATATATATATATATATATATATATATATATATATATATATATATATATATATATATATATATATATATATATATATATAAAAATACTATATAATATAAATAATAATTATATATATAATATACAATAATATTAAAATAAAAACAAATTCAAATTCCACCTTGGAGCCAACTAGGTAATTTCACCTTCACACAACCAAACTGGCGAATCCGGAGGTGACACTTGTCACAACCCCATTGGGTGAAAACTGAAGAAGATTCCCTTTGCTTACTGGGCTGTTGACTGGGCTGCCATGTCATCATTCTGTCCCATTCTGCAATTTTTTAGCTATTTAAGAAAACGAACAACATGCATTTTCTCCTTCATCTAGACTTCGTTTTCAGTGAAACAAATTGCGTTGGATTTTCTTGACGAAACAAACGCAGTGGTACAATTTTCGAGCCAATCTAAGAAATTTGATTTTTGAGCTAAATACTAAGCACTTGATCAGTTTACAGAGTTGAGAAATCAAAATACCCACTAATCCTAAGAGTGGGATTCATCTGCAATTAAGTATATTGATTGCTCATTTAAAATTTTTATTCTGTTTGTTCACGGCATAAACTTAGTATGTTTATGAGAAGTCACGGTTATAGATTTTATGTTAAATATTGCTCTTAATTTCATTTGGCACAAAGAAATTTGCATGACCAACGAAAGGGAGGTATGTCCTTATTATACTGGTCACTTGCAGAATCTTATTCAATATTTTTTTTACTTGCTCTTAGTTTCCTTTTAACTAAAAATATTTAAAATTTATACAAAGTTTAACATTATCAAATAAAATATAAATTTATTTATCTAAAATATTATTGGTGGAAATGTTTTACCTCTTATTATGCAATGATGGCAAAAACTGAATTTAGTGTACTGCATATTGATTTCAATGTACTTATATCTTATTGATGTTAGCCATCAAAAGTAAGAAACATCACAAGCTCAATTCTCTACATTTGTGTCATTCCCTAAGCTTCAACCTTCGCCTTCTACTTTTACATACGTAAAGTTGTGTAAAAGTACATGGCAATACCAATAGGCATCAAGAATTTTTGGTTATTGGTAACCATGGACATATTCTTTCTCGAGAACCTCAAGGCATATTATGAACTGTCCCCTCATTTGTCAATGGAATTGGATTGAGGGTTGTCCACCAATTGCAAGTGGAGACGTGATCATTGTGTTTCTCTTCAAACATGAAAACAATGGGATTTCTGTAGTCAAATAAATCTCTTTAAGTGATAAGTTTCACACGTACACAAATTTAGTGTGAATTTTTTGAAGGTTTAAGTAGAGTTCGTGATATCATTTAGAGGGGTTCTTGATAGTATTGATTGTTATTTATGAGCTTCGATTGATCCATTATTTCTTATATTTAATGGAATTAGTTTTAGTCAATAAAGAACAATTACATTAAAAATATAAATTTGTTAAAGGTATGAGTCAACTTAGTGATAACATTGATTATTATTTATGAGTTTAAAATAATTTATTATTTTTAATGTTCAAATTAAGTATGTTTCACATTCATATGAATTTGTTCAAGTTATAAGTAGATTTAGTGAGGTTAATGATAGTATTCAGGAAAGATGCATTGCATATATTATAATTAAAATACTTTATGGTTATTTTTTAATATTTATAATTTTTTTCAAATTTAACAATTTAAATTATTATTTTTAAATTTAATCATTTTAAATTAAATTTAAATTTAAAATAATTATAGTTTAAACATATAATATATTTTATATAATTAAAAACATATATTTTTTATTTTACATTTATCTAATTAATATTCAAAAATACATCATCCACCTATCAAATTTCAATGTTAAATGTTTAATTTAGCTAGACTTAAACTAAGAAGCATTTTACATATACAATATTTCCAAACAAAATCATTTTTATATAAAACTTTTATATTTAAGTTTTTTATTATTATTACTAATCATTTTAATTTCCATTTATTTTCTGGTAAATAAAAAAAGTTGAAAATTTTAAAACCATAGCCTAAACGTATTTGACATTTAGGCATTGACAAAATAAGAAAAAAAATCAAGCCATGACTTATTTTTATCCATTTGGACGTTGTAGATTTAATGTAGACACTCAAATGCACATGCTTGTGGTCCATCTTAATAATCGCTATATCGCTTGAGTTATTATTAGTTACTTGCCATCATGGAGACAAAAGTTTTCATGAATTATTTTTCTATTTTAATTATTATTTTATTAATATAAAGTTGTATTTCTTCACTTTTTTTTCACTTCACTCTAATTTAACTATATTTAAACTAAGAAATCATAGCTACTCTGTAGCCCTTGTTCACATGTAAAAACTGGTTCATACCTTTCAGAGTTCAATAATTAAACTAAATCGGCAAGTAACACTAGCTATGCGGCCTTGTTTCTCTCCCAAAATTAGTGTAGTGTCTTAAATTAGGCTAAAACTATTTCTAGTGATTAATAGAGCTACCGAGTTATTTTTTCATGACTTTAATTATTACAACCACCTAGTTCATTTGCGATGATTTCAACTAATTTTTTTTTTAATGCGGGTAGACTTTTCATTATATAGACTGGAAAAGGGCTAGGTCTCGTACAAAATTCAAGTTTGTGCTTTCTGTAATTTTCATCAATTTACATTGGATAGGGACCTTCTTGCTACCGATATTATTTACATATATTCTTATAGAAAAACTATAACTGTAGAATCTCTAGAAAACACTACTATATTCTATACATTGACGTAACATATATATAAAATAAGACAAATTCTTTCAGCTGCTACCAGGCTCGGCTTCTTCACCAATGGGATCATCCACAGAAGTGGTCTATTCCTATGCGATATCCTGTTATTCATCTAGGTGTCGCACAACAACAACAACCTCCGCACCAACAACGTTGATTACCGTAGCATCCCCAACCCCAAAAAATTCCTTTAAGACCCCGATAGTCGCAGTTTCCACTTTAGTTTTGATGTTTTCAACCTTTTGCTGAACACTCATCACATCTATGCACAAGCCTTCCATAGTATTTTGTAATAATTCCAAATCTTTATCCATTCCTGATAATTGAGCATAGATAACAACTATGTTTTCCTTAATTTCCTTAACGAAATCCTTTATTACTTGTTTACAGGATCTCTCCACTAGGTTCTCAATGCTTCCACCACTGCCATGACCAGACCCCAAACTACAAAACTCTAAACCTCCCCCACTGCCATTACGTGTGAAGGCCATATTTGCAGCAATATACCTCTGAACAATAAAAATCCTTTGATTAACTGATCGAAGCCAACTACAATATATAATAGCATGTTCAATCCTAACATTCCTCCCAATCTTATCCTTCGTAAATGCAAGATGATTCAGAGTCTTGTCAATGCCAATTCCTTCCATATTTCCCACCACCAGAAATAACCAGGATTGTAATGCGATGGCACCTTCTTCTCCAGGAGGTATAGCTATATTTCAATCTTGGTGAGTAATCAAAAACTTGATGCCCACCTGTCCTCGTACATGATCTGCAGTCCAACGACACCACACCTGTGCCTTAACTCGCAACCTACCATCCCTGCTTCCAAAGCACTGCGAGGGAACCTCGGGGAGCTAGTCATCTTAACTACCAACTTAATTCTATTATGACCCGTATCTCCACAATACAGCGCTAGCCTATTGCAACCGATCAGGGGATGTCACATGAGGAGTTGTTTTGATTTATACATAATCGACCTTGTTCTAACAACACCCCCACATTGGCCTGACCATCCGCCATATGGTTATTGGCACACAAGATGTGGAACAAGTACACCTTATCAATTAAAAAATATATATATAATCCTTGCCATGGTTGACGCGTTTTCATCATTGAGGAGATTGGCATTCTCGAGGAGCTTTACACATTTTTGGATAATCATCATGGAGTTGCCAACTATATACAAAATTTTGATACCATTGGCTAAACTAATTTTTAGACCCTGCCATAGAGAAAGGGCTTCCACTTGATTGTTTGTCATTATGCGAAGACCCCAAGCATGCGTTACTTCTCTTTTTTCTTCAAGGTTGATAATTACCCCTTCCACTCCAGCCTACTCGGGGTTACCTTTCAAAGCTCCATCGAAGTACAATTGATTGTTCTTGACTTTCCTTTTCCATTTAATAAATTCATCACTTTTCAATCCGATACAGAAGGACAAAGTATCATAAGACTTTAAGCAAGGAACTTTGAGGTTGGGGATGGAGATCCCGAGCCATTCTTTTTCAGAACTTGTCATCTCATTCATATTCAAAGCATCGAAGCCCTGGGAAGATATAACCTCAAAGAGAAGCGTCATTCCCTTTATTGCAGCGGTTTCAGAGTTATGTCATCGATTTTGAAAGATAACCTAATTATAGCACATCCATGTAAACCAACACATATATTTAGGAATTTCCATCCAACGTCGCCTTAACAAAGAGTTTGGGGAACAAGGATATTTATATTTCAAATGAATAAACATGTCACTCCAATCATATGCAATTTGGGGAACGGAAGCCAAAGGCGCTAGAGCATAGTTCCATACATCCACAGTAAAGGAACAATAGCACAATAAATGCTTGATGGATTCCTCTGCATTACCACACAAAACACAATGAGAGGGACCACTAATTTTCCTCTTCTTTAAGTTTTCTGCCATGAGGATTTTCTCGTGGACCAATTCTGAGTAGAAAATGTTTACCTTAGGAAGATCATCGTCGTTCCATATTCCCCCCCATAATTTAGAAGGAAAAGGGAGAGGGGGGAGACGATCTTTATTAAAATAGAATAGCCATATTTAACACAATATTTATTGGTTTTTTCTCCCAACCAGACCCATCTATCTAGTTTTCTTGTGATTATTGGAGAAAACCCAATAATACTTTTGATCAGAATATGCCAGTGCATGAGAAGGTGATTGGGTGATTCCAGAGGGAGCCACCCACACCACAAACCCAATTCATCCTAGCAGGATATATCCGTAAGATGGGAGAACCCATGCTCAACCATCCATCCTAAGAAAATAGAGTCAATTCCTTTTGCATAATCAGATCCAATAAGAATACATTTCTCGTTACCTGGAAGCCAACCAAGATGGCTCAGAATGAGGAAGGACAAGGCTTTACACAGTCTCCAATTTTTTTATCCTTTCCCTTCCCAAGATCCATCCTCTCGTCGAATGAGGCGATTTTGATGGAAATATTTCCTTATAAAGGCCTTTTTCCACCACTCATTGGAGTCTGAGAGGAGCCTCCAAACCAGTTTAGCCCCCAACACTAGATTCATTAGTTCATAGTCCTTTATTTCCAATCCTCTCGAATTCTTAGGTTGCTTAACCAAATTCCAATTTAATAGGTGGAATTTATGTTTGTTGCCCTTACCTCCTTGCCATAAGAATTTTCTGATGAGCTTGCTTATTTATTGATTGATGTAGCCTGGTGCTAAGAGACCAACACCCAAATAAATCAGAAGGGATGATAGAATAAATTTTATTAGGGTAACTGTCCCGGCCAAATTGAGCCATCTCACTCCCGATGAGTGCTCCTTGTTCCTTATTTTTTGAAGTACATTTTCCCAATCTTCCCCTGAGGCTTGTTTTAGGGATCTAAGAATCGCAATATATTTGAAGGAAGAACGATGAAGGTCGACAGGGATGCCCAGTAGCCGACCTATTATGTTCAACGTTTCCCCTTGGAAATTCCAACCAATTAATTGACATTTCAATTTGTTGATCAATCCCCCTGAGAGGTGAAGAAACCCATCTAGAATTGTTTTTAATCTAACAAAAATTTCCAACGAGGCTCCACCAATCAATAGAGTATCATCGGTGAACTTAGAGTGATTAATTCCCCTGACATTTCTTATGAACCCGGAAGGCAGCCATTCAATCGCCCAACTTCTAATTTACTACTTAGAGCTTTAGCCATGGTTATATAAAGAAGAGGCGATAGAGGACATACTTGGTGAAGACCTCTTGAGGAAACAAAGAAGGGGGAAGGGTGGCCATTGATAAGAGGGGCGATGCAGGGAGAACCAATACAAGCTATAATCCAAGAGATGAATTCATTACTAAATCCTATCTTTTCCATGACAAGGAAGAGGAAAGAGTGATTTACCTGGTCAAATGCATTTGCCATATCCAGTTTGATGATCATTCCAGATTCTCCCTCTTCTTTTCTTGAATGCATTGCTTCCTATACCATGATGATATTATCTAGGATGTTCTGATGTTGCATGAACCCTCCTTGGTTCTCAGAGATAATGGAGGGAACCAGGGGTATAATTCTATTGACAATGATTTTCTTCAAGATTTTATAAGAATAGATGCAAAGAGAAATAGGGAGAAATCTAGAGAAGGAGGTGGGATTTCCATCTTTCGGAATCAGAGCGAGAAAGGAAGAATTGGTGCAACCCCCCAATTTCTTTTTAACTCTGCTATAGTTCAACATTTTAATGAGAGCTTCTTTTATGACATTCCAGAGTAAATGATAAAAATTGATAGAAAATCCATCTAGACCTGGAGACTTCTCAGGTTCTAAATGCCATATTGTACTTTGTATGTCTTCTTCTGAAATTACACCAGAGAGAGACACATTAGAAGGAAAAGAGACAACCTGGGCCAATTCCTGAAGGAAATCAGGGTCACCTTCTAAAGTAATTCAATTCGAGTTGAGAAGAGTTTTGAAGTAATTATATGCCTCCATTTTAATTTCTGATGAGGTGTTGACTGTTTTCCCACCCTCCGCCTTTATTTCCCTGATTCTATTCATCTTCTCTTGAGCCATTGCTTGTTTATGGAAGTAGGAAGTGTTAGAGTCCTCAGATTTCAACCAAAGACTACGAGGTTTAAGCCTACACAAATTTTCCTCTTGCCTACTAAGATTGAATATCCGAGTGGAAATGTATTTTTCCTTTTGAATATGTGATTATTCAACATGGATTTTTTCCATCATATTGTAATTTTCTTCTAGTTCTTGGACTTTCTCTCTTCTTCTTTCCTCCGGTGGTTGATAGTTCTCTTTAAGCCATTTCCTCAATTCTTTCTTGACATATTTTAGCTTAGATTCCCAAACATAGTTGGGTGAGCCCTGAATTTGGCAAGTCCAAGCTTGCTTTATCATATTCCCAACCTCTTCATATTGGCACCAATCTGCATTAAATTTGAAGGGAAACAACCCAAGGTTTTCAACCTTTTCCATAGAAATCATGATAGGGCGATGATCTGAGTCTCCCTGAGATTCGATAAATGAGGAGAAATCCAAACCATTGAGAAGCTAGTTGCTATGTAGCAAAAACCTATCCAGACGAGTAACAATATAATGATCACCAACCCGTCTATTAGACCATGTGTATTTCCCGATATTTGGTTTGATATCAATTAGGTCCCATCGTTCCATAATTTCCTCCATTCTGTCTCTAAAAGGATCCTTGATCGCAAACCCTCCTCTTTTTTATGTCATATTTAGTACTGTGTTGAAATCCCCTCCCATTATACTATTAATGTGATAATTCCTTTCCTTTATCACCTCTAATGAGGCCCAAAAATCTCCCTTGTCACTGTATAACATTGGACCATGAATATTTATGAAGGGTATTCTTTCACCTATATCCTTATCCTCCAAAAGAACCATAATCCAGATTTGATATTAATTTCATCAACCAGATTAAATTTCTTATTTAACCAAAATATGCCTAGCCCTCTTAAATCTCCCCTTGAGGACTGAGTTGACCCTGAACTGTCTCTACAAAAAATTCTGGCTACTTTCATAGTCTTCGCTTCATCTAACTTTGTTTCTTGAAGAAATAATACTGATGGAGATTCCTGCTTTATTATATCTCTAACTACTAGGTTTTTAATAGGGTTTCTGTTGACGGTGCTGGACTCGGCAACATGTCAGGGGATCTCCCTGGTAAGAAGTCCCAATTAGACCTTAGACCGTTTGGTGTAGGAGTCCCAGCAGTGGGTCATACGGTATTGCCTTGACCGCGGTTTCACAAAGAGGCAAGTAAGATGTCCTTGTTGGTAGCAAGGGTGTGACATGTGCAGCAAGTCAAGGAAGGTGCATGAGCGGTTCTAACACATGGAGGATTAGGTGAGTGCACCCCTTGAAAACCTATGAAAGCACGAAGTTAAGAATGGAACACGCGAGATAAGATGCACCACAACATGGAAGGCAAGTAAACTAGCAATCCAAAGTGATGGTTAAACTAACAACACATTTCAGTAAGATTCATACATTAATATACAGAAAATAACTACACATGCATGCATAAGAAAACAGATACTTATATCATTTAGGGTAAATAAGATAGCAGAAATACAATATGACAAATGCTAGAAACGTGTTGGTTTTGTTATATTAACAAGTGTAGGTTCTAGTCAGACAATACAACCATGACCAACCACTAGTTCTGACAGCGGAACATTACAGTCACTGCCACCTACTCCTCCAAAGAGATATACTAGCTCTGCATAGTGGAGAAGTCAAGGCTCATTACAATATTGTCCAAGCTCTCTCTAAGATACTCATATCTGAAGCTTGGCTGACCAAAAGCAATTCCTTATTTCCTTGTGTTTTTTCCTTGGGAATTAGCCCCTATTAATTAGGAAAATTCCTCAATTGGAATTGTGAAATCCTAATAGGGCTTCCTCTGACTGCATACACCACTTGTACAATTCAGATGATTATACAACCGATAGTACACTGTCCCTAAAATCCAATATCAACTAGATAACTCTCATATCTGACATGAATGAGTTATTTATGAGTGAATCGTCAACTAACCGGTTCATCATTGTAGGTAGCACCACACTATTAGACCTCCCACTAGTTCCTCCAACAGTTGGAACTAGTTTAACTGATTTTAACTCAGTTAAACTAAATTAATTGATTACTACTCAAAATAAACTCAACCAGGGCTCCTATAATGTAGGATACACTCTACATGACTCAAGTTAGACCCTCAAATCAAATTAACTCAACCAAATAAGTCAAATTAACTTAGTTAACTAATACAAGTTGTCATGTGATGTGGAATTACAATTTTATTCCTAATTTAATTCAAGGAAAAAAAAATAGGATTTTATTGTTGCATTTTCAATACTCCCTCTCAACAAGAAATGGATTATCTACTACCCTGATCCTGCCTCTATGAAACTCGAATTTTCATCTTAACAATGCCTTTGTCGAAATATCCACATCATGTTCTTCTATAGGAATGTACTCCAACAACATGATTCTCCTTTGCACACAATCTCGTAGATGGTGATACCGGATGTCGATATGCTTGGACCGATTATGAAAAATTGGATTCTCAGAGAGTTTGATACAACTCTGATTGTCACAGTAAATTACTATAGGATCCATCTGCTGACCAAATAACCCAACAAGGATCTTCCTGATCCAGATAGCCTCATAAAATTCTTGACTAGTAGTCATGTACTCTGCTTCTGCCAAACTGAGTGCAACTGATCTCTACTTCCTTTTGTACTAAGAAACTACTGCTGACCCAATACTAATGTGCTCTTCCTCTTAGATGGACTCCCTGCCCAATTTGCATCTGTGAAGCCTTGCAACTTCATTCCCTTTTTCCATCTATACTCAAGACCAAACTAAGTGGTGCCTCTGAGGTATCTCAACACATGTTTAGTTGCCTTCCAATATAGTTTGTTTGGCTTAACCATTGCTTGAATAAGATGGTTAACTACAAAACACATGTCCATTCATCTGTTCACCAAATACATAAGTGAACCCTCAAGCTTCCTATAAATAGTAGCCTCCACTACTTCACTTGAAGTACCATCTTCCTTCCTCCAATTCCCTCCTAGAGGAGTCTCCATGGGTTTGCTGCTCTCCACGTGGAAATTATTTAGTATCTCGTTGGAGTACTTTCCCTGAGAGACAGAAAATTCCTCATCTCCTTTCCATAATTCCATACCATGGAAATAATGCATGAGCCCCAGGTCCTTCATCTCAAATTCTTTTGCAAGATACTCTTTGCAAGATTTTACCAGCTTCTCATCACCTGTTAGAACTAAATCATTGACATATAATACTCTAGTCAGCAATTTACCTTCAACCACAATATGGTAAAGGTTTGCATCTACTTCACTTTTGGTGAAGCTCAACCTGGTGAAATAGTTGTCAATCCCGGTGTACCAAGCACAGGGTGCTTGTTTCAATCCATATAGCGCTCGCTTGAGTCTGCACACATGTGACTCTCTGTTGAAGGTCCCAAATCCTTCTGGCCACTCAATGTACAACTCTTCCTCAATCACACCGTTGAGGAATGCTATCTTCAGATGCATTTGATGTATCTTCCATCCCATCTGGACTAAAAGTGCTAGAATAGATGTGAGTGAAGAGTATGTTGCTACCTGAGAGAACCCTCTGGCCACAAATTTGGCCTTTTGTTTCTCCACACTCCCATATGCTACTTACTTTACCTTACAAATCCATCTAGAACTCACCACTGACTTGTTTGTTGGTCTTGGGACCACTTCCCAAACATTGTTTTTGATAATGGAGTCATACTCCTCAACCATGGCATCGACCCATACTGGTTTCCGCACTTCTTCTATAAGGTTTAACCCTATATGGAAATTACCTGCATACGAATTCTAAAAACATAAAATAAAAAATGGCGAGAATATAAAATAAATACACAGATATTTTCCTTGGATCCCAAAACCGGGACTACCAGATTGATTTTTCATTATGCTCCTTTCAATGTTACAATACATATATATACATGTCGAAGCATTCATAAACCCCAATCCATTCACCCTAGATTAGAACATAATTGTAGTTCCTTGACCAGATCTACAAAATACCATAGGAAGAAAACCAACATGCCCAAAACTATGTGCGAAACCCATTCACAAAACCATGGGTAAGTCTGCCCACCTAATATAGGGTCCAAAAAAAAAATCCTAGGGCACTGCCCTGAACCCCATACAGGGGGGCTACCACCACCCTGAAACCCCACGACAAGGGGGCTACACCCCCCCGTGACCCCGCTACTGCGCCCAATGCAACGAATAAGGGGGAATATCACCCCAATGTGCATTTAACCAATCATGGAAAGAATATAACACACACCCAATACTCTCCCAGTCGTTGTTTTATTTTCCACACAGGGGGTCACAGTAGAGCTAAGTCATTGGTTCAACCCTACAATGGCCATTGTTTCTCTATACAAAGAAAACTTCTTAGTGCTGACAGAATTCGTCAATGCATCTGCAATATTCTTCAAAGTGTCCACCTTTACCAACAACACATTTTTGTCCTCAACCATATCCCTCACAAAGTGATAGTCAACATCAATGTGCTTTGTCTTTGAATGATAAGCGGGGTTCTTTTCCAAGAAAATTGCACTTTGGTTGTCAGATTATATCCTTTTAAATCATTGTACTAACCCCATACTTAGACATAATATCTGCAGCCAAACTTCTTCCTTGCTTACATGAGTGGCTGCCATGTATTCTGCCTCTGTAGTTGAAAGTTCCACTATAGATTGTCTCTTGCTCATCCAATTGATTGCTCCTCCAAATAGGTTAAACACATACCCACTTGTAGATCTTCTCTGATCCAAATATCTAGCCCATTTTGCATAAACAAAGCCATGGATTTCCAAAAATCTGTCCAATCCTGGTCTTCCTTGGTAGCACAGACCATAATCACTAGTGCCATGCAAATATCTGAAAACCCGCTTCATTGTTGTCCAACGCTCCTTCCCTAGTTTTGACGTAAACCTGCTGAATACTCCCACTACATGTGCAATGTCAGGTCTAGTATAGACCATTGGATACATTAGGCTATCTACTGCACTTGCGTATGGAACATGGGACATGTGCTCGTGCTCTTCTTGTGTCTT
This sequence comes from Pinus tabuliformis, assembly GCA_031772625.1. Lineage (NCBI taxonomy): Eukaryota > Viridiplantae > Streptophyta > Pinopsida > Pinales > Pinaceae > Pinus > Pinus tabuliformis. The sequence goes on from CM062815.1 coordinate 71,104,118, forward strand.
GGGACACTGTTCAACAGATAAATTTACACTTACAGGAATAGGAACCTTCACCGGTTTACTATCCTCCATATTAAACCTCTTCAGTATTGTCTCTACATACTTCCTTTGGTTTAACTAGAGCTTCCCCTTTGCCTGATCTCGTTTAATTTCCATGCCTAAAGTATAGTTTGTAGGACCAAGATCCTTCATTTCGAATTTGAAGGACAATTGGGTCTTCTAATTTTGGATAATTTCTTTGTCATTTCCAATCAACAACATATCATCAACATACAAGACTAGATAAATAACACAATCACCAATTAATTTAAAATACACACATTGATCTACTTTTCTTCTAGTGAAGCGAATTCCTTGTACAAATGTATCAAATTTCTGATACCACATCCTTGGTGACTATTTTAACCCATGCAAAGACTTTTTTAACTTGCATACTAGTTCTTTCTTTCCCTTCACCGCAAAGCCTTCTGGTTGCTTCATGTAGATCTCTTCTTCTAGATCCCCATGAAGAAATGGTGTCTTCACATCCATCTATTCTACCTCAAAATAAAAATAAAAATAAAAATAGATAAAATTAATCTAATAGCAGCTACCTTGGCAACAGGGGAAAAAATATCACCAAAATCGATTCCCGACACCTACGAATAACCTTTTACTACCAACCAAGCTTTGTATTTCTCCACCTTGCCTTCCACATTCATCTTCTTTTTAAACACCCATTTTCTTCCTATGGGTTTCCTTCCAGCAGACAATTCCACCAGATCCCAAGCCTCATTTTTGTCCAAAAATTCCATTTCATCAACCATGGCCCCTTTCCAGAGTTTTCCATCCTCTGAATCTACTTCCTCCTTGACAGTTCTAGGATCATCATCAGTAATAGATAAACAAAAATTTGAACAGAAATTAGATGGACCATACCTTTCCGATTTCCTTCTTTCTTGAACTAATCTTCTCATAGATGGAGTTTGTGGCTCTTCATCTTCTTATTCATGTTTTGCAATAGAGTCTCATTCTTCTTCCTTTAGCTCAAACTCTGTCTTCTCAGGTTCCTTTGGTAGGAATTCATGTGTCATAACGTCTTTCACCTCTCTAAATACCACATCTTAGATTTACACAACCTTCCTTGTTTCTAGGTTCCAAAGCTTATAACCTTTTAAACCGTCCTTATACCCAATAAATATGCACCTTTCATATTTACTATCCAACTTTGGTTCTTTTCTAATTTGGAACATGTACATATGCATCATAGAAAAATACCCTCAGATGTGAAAGAGGGGGTTTCTCACTAGTCCATACCTCATGTGGATTCTTATCCTTCAACAAGGATGAATATGATCTATTAAGCAGGTAGCATGCAGTCTCCACCGCCTTTCCTAGAATTCCTGTCCTAACCCGACACCACTGAGCATGCTTCTTTCCTTTTCCATCAATGTCCTATTCATTATTTCTACAAATCCATTTTGCTGAGGTGTGTATGGACTAGTATTCTATCATGCTATACCACACTTCTTAAAAAACTCTTCAAATTCCTTCTTGCAGAACTCTCCGCCATTATCTATCCTCAACACCTTTATCTTCTTCTCTGTCTAGTTTTCCACCAGAGCCTAAAATTCTTTAAACCTATCAAAGACTTCAGATTTCTTCCTAAGGAAATATATCCATGTATTCCTTGAGAAGTCATCTATAAATGATATATAGTAAATAGACTTACCAAGTGATGGAATCGACACAGGTCCAAACACATCACTGTGCACAGGCTCTAATATCCCTTTTTCCCTCTTAGCACCAGAGGGGAAACTCATCCAGTTTTTCTTCCCATATACACAATGTTCAAATAAATTGAAATCCAGAGAGAAATTAGACATTCCTTCTACCATACCATTACCATGAATTATTCGAAGGCCCTTCTCTCCATTATGTCCAAGCCTTTGATGCCATAACATGGTCTTTTCTCCAAAGACCACTAGATTTTCTGCTCCACTTTAAGGAACCACATAACTATTTCACCCATCAATAAGAGTACTACCCAAAGTCCTGTACATAGTTCTAATCCAAACTCCCTGCATCAATACCAGTGCTCCCCAAACCATCTGTTGTAGCGGCTATAACCACCCTCCAAAATTTTTCCTTAGCCTGTTTTGGAGCCTCCCTACTAACCTTCACAGTAGCTTGCCTTGCTTCATCAAGTCCTCGAGATTCAGTGTCTTTCTTGCTCAAAGGCAACCTATCGATCACAGTTTGATCTCTCCCCTTCACAAGCTACTCATTTGGACTTGGTCCAGCTATAGGCTGAGCAGCTTCCCAGTGAAATTTGTGCATTTCTGGAGGGCAACCAACCTTCCCTCTAGGAATTGTGCAATTCCATCTGATAGCCCACTGGGCTCTAGGATTGTGCAATCCTGCCAGCCAACCCTCCCAACAGGATTTGCACAATTTTTCCCATTAACAAGAATTTCAGCCTAGGATTTGCGCAAATCTGGGTAGTAGTCAGCTGCTGGGCCTAGAAATTGTGCAATCCCCTTGGGCAGTTAGCCCAGCTTATAGTCAGAAATGCACATTTTTCTCCAGCAGTTGAGCAGTCACTTGAATGTGCAGCTGAGTTGAACAGTTCCCTTCCAGACCAAGCAAAAAAGACTTGCATGCATAGGCTGCTTCTCCCAAGGTAGTATGCAAAGGCATCCCTTGTTTCAAGGATCTATGTTTAACAGTTGGAGATTACATGCAAAGAGTAATTTTGAAACCTCCTTCCAAGTGTCACTTCCCCTAGATTTGTGGCATGCACGTCATAACCTCAATGTTATCAAAAATCATCAAAAGGACACTGCAGAGCTCATTCCTCACATCAACCTTGTAGCTCTGACATCCCACATCACATCTAGGAGCAGTCGACACATTCAGCTCAACTGTTTTGGGGTAAGCTCGCTTCCCATGCCTTGTACTGTATTTCTATCGCTTTTTGTCTATTCGCTTGTGTGATTGTTGTTTGCTTTATTTCTTTGAATTTCTATTGTTGTTTACATATATTCTAGCTTGTCCTAGCTCTATTTCAATTTTTGTTGCTATCTCACTGTTGTTGCATGCATGAAACTTCTTTTCACGGGCGTTCACCAAACCGATGAACGACCTCACCCACATGCATGTTGATCTGTTTTCTCAATATTCCATTCATGTTTTTCATGCATTTTTTATGACTTCTGTTATCACTTAGTGTCGCCATGCATTTCATCGGCCAAATTGCTTTCACTTGCCCGTCGGTGAGTCAGGCTAACCTTCACCCAGTCTTTGCCTTCACCAAGGCTGCATTGCACAAACTGGAGAAGGAAGGCTCACCTTCCTCTCCATATTTGTGCATTTGGGCCAACACTAGCCTCCTGGACTGAATTGCGCATTTCTAGAGGTCAGTGGCTGCTTGGCCCAAAAATTTGTACAAATCTGTCCTAGGGCCAGCAGTCTTTCCCAGCTAGAATCATGCATTCCGCAATCCCAGAAGCCAACTGCCCAACTAGATCACAAATTTTGCAGTTTGAGCAGTCAGTTAGTCTTCCAGCAGCCCGGATTGTGCCTTGTGCAGTCTTGGTTGTCGGTCTCCAAACCTCACGGCCGAAATTGCACAACCTTCATGATCATTCACCCAGGTATGTTGCAAGTTAGTTCTAATGTTCATTTTGGTTTTTGACTGAAATATTACTTGCTATGAGTGTTTCCATGTCTCCAGGTATCATAGGTCTTCATCTACCTCTCAAGAGTATAGGTACAATGGTTTCCAAGAGAGCAGAGACAAAGAAACCATTCAGAGCACACTTGGGGATGCAGTCAATCAAGTGTCCATGGGCTTACCTACTCAAAAAGACATCAAGTTGTTGGTGGACAAGGACATCAAGCAGCAACATCACAACAAGCAGCATCATGAATAACACCTGAAGGCAACATACCGAATGAAGTGAATGCAAGAGGAAGGTTGTTGACAACATAGAGGCAGAGCAAAGTTGCAAGATCAAGAAGATCCACTGATAATGAAAGAAAATTTGGAGACTCAAGCTATGAAGTGACGGTGTGACATGAAGATCGCGTGAAGGCAGAAGATGGAACAATGAAGGAATTACATGTGTTGAAGCGGTAACTTAGGAAAAACATGAAGCTGCACAAATAGTCCAATGAGTTGCAGCAGGAACATGAACAACAGTGGGTGAAACATGCACTCACGGATGAAACTGAGCAAGTACAAGTTAAGGATCCACCCCAATAGCTAACACAGAGAAAACATGGTGAGTAGTGCTGTTGATCACATGCAAAGGATCCAGCAGCATGCATGTCCTTGAGTGCATGGATGCAAGCCGACCCATTCAACACACTCACCAAGGCCAACACAAGAAGCATGTCCAACTAGGGCCGAACATGTGCTTTGGAAAGTTGATGCGCATGACTGCCAACACATACTTGAATATCAGCACAAACACTATGCATCCGTTTGTTTTTGGTTCAACCATACCCAAGAAGACCACGTGCATGTTAGTAGACGAGTTGGATGAAGGGTCCGAACCAATGCACCAGTTGCAATGGAGGTAAGAGTTCGCTTCAGCAAGATGTCACCATGAGGCGCATGCACACCATCACGGATGACCAAGATTGGCATCATCTCACCAGCTTCACCATCACAATCATGTCAAAGAGTTGGTCTCACCACAGCGTACCAAGTGTCAGTGATGTCTTGCAAGGCTTGCTCAAGCCATGTTGTCTCACATGAGTACATGTGCATTGTAATGTTGAGTCATGTCAAGTGTAAGTCAAGTGTGAACAGTTGGATGTAACAGTCATAGAATAGGTGAAGAGTCATGAGGGTAGTTGAACTGTCACAAAGGGGAATGTCAAGGGTCACCCCACCCTTTTCTATAAATAATCCCTCATAACTCATTGTAAAGGCTTTTTGTTAGTCAAGCTTCTACTAAGACTATCTTGAAGAAGGCTTGGACAGTATTGTAATGCGCCTTGGCTTCTCCACTGCACGAAGCTAGTACATCTCTTTGGAGGAGCAGGCAGATGTGGCTGTAATGTTCTACTGATAGGGCTAGTAGGTTTACATGGTGTATTGTATGATTGTGACTTACACTTCTTTATATAATAAAAGCCAACACATTTTCATGCATATGTTGTTATTGTAGTTGGACTGCTCCGGTTTCCTTAATGATATATGTTGTTTAACTTACATACTTGTATATGAACTAGTTTGTATGCAATTATATGAATCTTGCTGTTAATGTGTTGCATATGTTGTTAATGCTATGACTGTCCTTGTCGACTGCTCTGTCGGACATAAAACAAAACTTTCTCTAAACCTTGTTATATCAACCGTCACACTCGTCTCAGAATGATCCATGAGTGTTTTTCATGTTATCGTACCTTGTATGTTGCAACTTCCGCATCCGTGTCAACTACTTTGCCAGAAGTTGTGCATGTCCTTTGTGTTGTGTGTTCCTAGCCGAGTTGCGATTGATCCCTTTCAACCTAGAACTCACCTTCACCTTCCTCTCCCTTTGAAGTGTTGGAACCTCTCATACTCATTCCTTGAGTCACTTCATCAGTCACACCCTTGCTACTGATAGAGTTATCTTACTTGCCTCTGTGTGACATCGCAGTCAAGGCATTAACTTACGACCCACTATTGGGAATCCTACACCAAACGGTCTAAGGTATAATTGGGACTTCTTACCGGGGAGATCCCCTTGACATGTTGGTGGGTCTAGCACCGTCAACATTTCTGGCGCTAGAAGGAGGGCCTGATGACAAGTAGTGTCCTCTCATCCAGTTTAGAACCTTTGCATATCTTTCATGGAATCTTGCATTCTTCTTCTCCCGAGGTGTTTTTCAAATCATGAAGATGTCTCCATCTCGGGGAAACTTTTCAATCTATTGTCCACTCACATGTATGATAGAGAAGGTGAAGTTGTCTGGCCTGAGCACTTACTGTTGGACAAAGGATCCCCCCACAACATGTTTTGGGGCTCAAAGCCTAGGTTTTGGTCAAATGTATTGTAAGACTCCGGGAATTGCGGGTGCAGAGCACAAAGTATAGGTTGAGTCATAGGGTTATCCACCCTAAGTTTTGTAATGTAATGTAATTTCATGTCGGCCTACCCATGGTCCACAAACCATGGGATTGTATAAATAGAGCGAGGCTCTAAGTTGTAAATATAGCTAATTAGCGGATGAGCGGAGGAAAGATAGAGCCTAGACGGGAAGAGTCTAAGTATATTGGGTCATAGTAGTAGTAAGAGGCTCTGCAGCTGAGTGCGCAGAGGCCTAGTAGAGTCCACAGCTGAGTGCGTGGACCCCTGCAACTGAGTGTGCAGGGCGGTGTCAAGTCTGTAACCTTGAACGAAGAATAATAAAGAGAAGTTGATTCCAAATTCTGTGCATCTGTTTGTGTATTACATTCTATACATTTATATTGTTTTGTTTATCGCGTGCACTTATATGATTGTTGGATATACTATTAATTATCACTAGTCTTACATAGATAAGTTAAGTAATCGGGTAATAATAGGTTAAATAGTAAGGAACTTGGGTATAATACGGATCGTGCCCCGAGTAGGACTGTGCAAAGACAGCATCACAGGTTGCGAGGGACTAATAGATGCGTGTAGCGATGTGTGTGCAGGATCAAACCGTGGACCGCCAGAAGCTCATCAGATATCCTCATGGTGCAAAAACTTGGTTCTAGCACCCTCCCATACTACTCTGCGTGAGACCTCAGTCCGTGCTCCGTGGACTATTGCCGAAAGGGCCAGTAGTATCAGGATTTGTTTGGCTAAATCACCTCTGTACCTAGGTCAAGCCCATACAAGCCAACAAATGGTTCCGTTGTCAAGACCGGGATTTGCATAAGGGATGTCTGATGTCGTGCCACTGGAATCCAATAAAGAAAGAAATTGAAGGGTGGTTGGACAAGAGGATTCACGAATTTGTGGTGTAGGAAAATAGAAATCCATGACTCTCTAAGAAATAGTGGTTGGAGCGCTACTTGTATACGGAAATCCACGAAATTTTCTTTAGACCCTTTCCTTCTAAGCTGTATGAGTGTATCGCGAAGCTAGCAGACAGTCAAGGAAGGTGTAGGCTCGACAAACCAATTGTGTGGACTCCGGAATTAGTGCGCAGGCTAGAAGCATTAGGAGATAAGATCGCGTGAGCTGTGGACCATTGGCTCGACCAAATTATAGGAGGATTTATCACTGATTTCGCGGTAGATACGACTGTCAGCTATAGTGAAGCGGATCGACGTTTCCTCAAAGGACCACAAGGTAAGTATATTAAATACTTGAACACTTGGATTAAGATGCTATTGTGTGAAAAGTGGGTCATGCGAATAAATTAATGTTTGGGACTACGTGAAGTGGGAAGACCTATAGAAGCGGAGGTAGTGAATTAGAAACTAGTCCCTTAATTTCACCCTTGCAGGAAAGCGAGGAAGAGCTTGCAAAAGTTTCTTCGAGAAGTAGAGTGAGTCTGATAAGGCAACGAATTTTTCACTTACCACCTCCACCTACACCGTCGCCCGTCTCACCCTCCTCACCTCCATCTCCACCCACCCCACCTCTGCCACCACCATAGTTCAGTATGGTGAGTGTGATCAAACTACCGATATTCATAGGAGTAGGGAATGAAGACCCCGACCAATTCTAGTTTGTGGTAAGAATAGTATGTGAAGCACAAGGAGTCATGGATGAAAATATCAAGAAGGCTACGCTGGTGAGCGTGTTGCAGGATCATACATTAACATGGTACATCAAGCATTCTAATGACCATCCAAACGCAGGAATCGTAGAAATCCAGACCACGCTGAACAGGGAATTTAGCAGGCCAAAGTCAAAAACACAATCAATCATCGGGTTTAAGGAGATCATGATGCTCCTGGGCGAGACCCCCTGGGATTTGGACCAAAGAATAAAGGGTATGATTCGCGAAGCCAACATGACGTTGACAGATGGACAACACCGCGCATGGTTTGTAGCATCACTAACACCGCACTTAAGGACAATGCTGTCACAGCAAAAAATTTCCACCCAGGCCGAAGCTTTGGAGATGGCAATGAGATTGCATGAGACCCCTATACAAGACCCTGGTCTGGGAGTCCAACAAATCCACGCGCAACTACAAAATCTGTGTCTGGAGATGCAGAGTTTAAAACAGGACAGGTCACCTTAGCCAGAGGCGAGCGAGGAGGTATGGTGCATAAAATACAAAGGCCAGGGGCATGATAAGTACGATTGTCGAGTGTTCACGAATTACTTGGCAGGACAAGAGACGATGCCGTTAAGACCTGAGGCACAGGTAGGACCAAGCACGGTGTCTGCATTATGGTGTGCGATCTGTCAGATAGGAGGAAAGTACACTACAGATAATTGTCATCTATTGCAAAAGTATACGTAGACGTCCCAACAATTGTTTTGTAATTTCTGCAGGTCAATAGGCCATGATGAATGCACCTACAGAAGCTAGGAATTAATGATGGATCAGACTCCTACCTACAGGGTGCAAATATAAATGTGAGCCCTCAACCCAAATGCAGGAATGGCACGCACTAGATTTTAGGGGCGCAGTCGAGGTTGAGGCGGAATGGGACCAGGAAGGGGTCGCGGACAATTAATTTGTTACAATTGCGGAGGGCCAGGATACTATGCCCACGATTTTACAAACCTGACAAGGACATCATGTTTGTACTATACTCATTTTGATCATGAGGCAGAAGACTGCCCTACCTTGATAGCGAGACTGTGCGAAAAAGGGGTACTTCAGCCCCCTCTGACTTAGAATTTGCAGATGATGAGGTCTGAACCGCGCGAAGAAGACTCGAATGTAAACATGATGCTTAGGAGCGGTATGACCACTAGCGATGATAAAGGGAAACAGTCAGAAGAAAGTGTGTGGGTTCGCAAGGCTCCTGAAAAGGAACCCGAATTTGATTTAGAACGCACGAAGGAGAAATTCATGGAAGCTAAGAAGAGCTTCAAGGAGGTCTCCACTTCAGGTAGTAAGGATCAACTAGAACCAAGGATGGATCCTTCAATGCTCACTATCTTTCTAGAGACATGCATGAAATTGATATGTGACAGCAAGGCAGTAAAAGGACTACAGGAACTTGTCACTAGGTGCACGGGGTCAGGAGAACCCCGCGTGGTCCGGAAACTTGGAAAGCATGCATTGCGCACAGGAAGGGAAATGAGGTCGACTGCGCAAATCGGCGAGTATGAAATGGATCAGGTAATCCTGGATCTCAGATCGGATGTGAATGTAATACCAAAACAAACATGGGAACGCATGGGTAGACCCACGCTACAATGGTCTCCAATTCAGTTACGAATGGCGAACCAACAGAAGATCTTGCCCATATGAAGATTGCGAGGGGTAACAGTAGATATTGAAGGTGCGAGCGCGCAGGCGGATTTTGAAGTGATAGAGATTGTCGATTATAGTAATCCCTATCCCGCGATACTAGAAATAGACTGGGCCACCGATATTGACGAAGTCATAAATTTAAAGAAGCGTAAAATGATCTTCGAAAAAAAGTCACTACGCGTAGTAGTACCACTAGATCGAACCGAAGGAGCGCGATACACTAAACTGATGTGCGATGATGATAGTGATGATGATCTCAATTGTATTTGCAAGATAACCACATGAGAAGAGGATTGGGTAAATCCAACTGCAGATGGAAGGATTTCGTGGGAGCACGAAAGCTCCTGCACTTCGGATTCAGACGAAGAGATAGAGCGATGGCAGAATTGGCTGCACGAAGTAACAACGCTTAATTGCAACATGATGGTTAGATCACTGCATTGCGTGACAACAGAAGCAAGGGATCTGCCTACATATGATGGTTTGACCGCGGTCGATGAATTCCTGAACAAATTTGAAAGCGTAGTACCAAAACATCAGCGGTTCGATGCTCTGAAGTGGGCACTACACGTAATGTCCACACGATGGTGGGGCACACATCAAGGAAGTTTTGAGGACTGGTGTGGATGCAGAAGGATGATGCACCTATGCTTTGAAAAACCCCGGCTTAGAATGAGAGCCCGCCAGCAGGGGTGGGACAGCTTGCGCGCCCACCTTTCTTGATGGGTACGGACATATGTTGTATAGCCCGCACAAGCGCACACCACTCCTAGAATAGAGAATCAGAACAAACTGCAGTCGCAGGAAAGGCAATGCACACTACCAATTATTCATGGAGAAGCATGCGATAGGGTGTACGAAGTACTGAACAGAGTTCACCAGGCGAGACGCACTGATTAGGACCTATGCATACCAGCGGTTCAATGGGCCTATAGGACCATGTGCAAAACCCTGACCACAGAAACAATTCCAAAGGTGCGGAACGGAGTAGAGACCATAATTTCTAGTGATAATGAAAAAGGGAATCCACACATAATAGCTCCGCAGATGTGACAGTGCATGAATACCAGGACAAAGAAATCACACAACTACGCAAGATCAAATACATAAGGATTCAGGAAGCCATTCGGCGAGAGAACCTTAGACTTTGCGAACTTGAAAAAGACCGGGTATGATTGAGGAAGAAGAGAATTTTGATGGACGTCGAGGTCAAGAGGCTGGAAAATGAGATCAAGCAAGCATGTCTCGTCGATAAACCAAGTATGACAAGGCAAAGTGCAGATGATCATACCAGTAAATTAGAAGAGTGTTGACGAGAATTTATGACTCTGCTACCATGGCTACGACCGCATTTCACCAAACTCAGTAACTAGGGAAGCGCACTAGATACAATAGAACGCACAGCGCCAGCTATCGCGAGGGCAATTGGGGATTTTCCGTGGACTATACTGGAAGGCGAGTTGAAGCCTCGCACAGGTGGTGCGACCACTTGACTAGCCGTAGGAAGCACAGTCTCAGTGCTCCAGGCAGTTGAAAGAGAGTGCAGGACTTTAAAAGAGTTTGTTTGGGAGCTGTGCGATAAGGGAGGTGCAGGAAAAATCAGCATGTCACTAGGTTCGTGCTCGCGCACGGGGGGCTACGCTGCCACGCAAGTAGGCTGGGAAGTGACCGTTGGTGTCACTGTTCATGATGGGATGTTTGATTTGAGGCCAAATGGAGCGAGCGGAGGGCATTTAAGACGTGAATTAAGGGCAAGATTTGGGACAATCTGCCACCAAGAAAGCATTGATGGCCCAAAATTGGGGGGAACAGTTGAATTTGAATTCAAAATGCACTATAAAACTCTAGGGGCTAGCCATGAGACAACACTTGTTCACTTGAGATTTAAGTAGTTGATTAGAGCACAGAGTGTTGAGCGCCGAGCGATATTCGAACCCCAAAGTTCACGAATGACCACATACAGTTCAAACAAGATGGCGACTACCAGGAGAGGTTTGGGCTTTGCAGAAGGAACCCCCAGTGAGGCCGCGTAGAACCCCACGGTACATGATGTTCCCGAATATACTGGGGTCATGTCGGAAATCCCAAAATCACCTCGGATGCCGAGACCAAAAAATATAGGTAGGCAGTGGGACCAGTCCACATGTCCCTAAGAAATCCGTGGTTCGATAAGCTCTCAATGGAAGAAAAGGGCAAGGCTGTCACCATTAAGATAGATGACAAGGAGGAGGACCTGCAGACTCTCATTGCTAAGGTAGAGGAAGCAGAGGACATGGAAGAGGATATCTAGCCGGTGCACTCTGCAACAAAATTTCCTGAGTACGTCCCTCCGCGAAAAGGGAAAACTAAGATACCAAAGGATCTAGATGCCACAAAGAGCGCACTCCAGAACTTGCTCCTCCCTAATGGAATTTTGTTTGAGGGATCACACCTGGGCCGCGTGCCCACAACGAAGTTTGAATATTGGGACCTTGCGGACAGCGAGAAGTTCCCACACTTAGAGATGGAGAGCCTCATGACGCAGAGCACGGAGGGTCCAGTCACAACATTAAAGCTGCAAAAATGTTTGCGCGGTGTGGAGAAGGCTGGATTGCTTCATCTGTTGTGGATACCACACTTTCACCGCACGCCCATCACTATTTTCATCATTAGGAAGCTGCTTTTCCTAGTGCATGATGGGTACTTATGGCTCGAGGAGCCTATTCCCATCATGGCAGATCTCATCAACAAAATTTATCGGCTTCCCTATAAGGGGAAGGACCCTACGGCATAGCAGGAAAAAGCGGCAATTTTTCTCTTGCGGAAGCCATGAAGAAAAAATATAAACTCGAGAAGAAAAAGAGGGGTTACGCAATCAGCAGCATCAAAGATAAAGGGTTGCACGTAGCCACCCAACTCTTGGCCAAGAAGGTAATGAGAAAATGTCGCGGCGATGAAGTTCCAGCGCTAGTAGTTGCGTTGGCCAAATAATGTGTAGAGGGGGTCCAATTCAACGGGGCTGAGTTCCTCTGTGAGGAATTCTTGATCAACTGCAAGGAAGCCTAGGAGAAGGGTAAGACCTTCCACTACATGTGGTTGCTCTTGTCCATTTTGCTAGTAGTGGGAGAACTGCCAGAGGACAGTCAGTTCCCAAGCATTAAGCGTGACTTACCAGAGGCCGCAAAGTATGCATCGCTCTGGGCTACCAATGACATGAAGCGGATTCGCGATACAAAAATCTTCTGGGTGCTCATGGAGGCGAGCATCTGGATGTGGATTAATAGAAGGCCGCACCTATCCCCCATAGTGCACAACATTCTATGGAGCATTGCAAACTTCAAGGCAGACATACATAATATTTACATCAAGGCACAAAAGGATCTAGCGTAGCAGTGGACCAAGCTCCCCTTCATCGCCACTAATGATGCAATTTTTACAGTGTTAGAATCATGGCCTCCTAAGTGGTGCGCCACGGATTTGGCAGAGTTGGATAGGACCGCAGCATAGAAAAGAAAGGATGAGGCCAAGCTGCATGTCATGCAGCTGGCCGAGAAGAGGCGTAATGAAAAAGTGGCAGTCAAGGTAAGGGCAGTCTGCAAGGCAGCAAAGGCAGCTACAGAGCAGGGAAAGGCCGCTGAAGTAGCAGCAGCAGCGTTGACAACAGGGGCCACAACAACGCAAGAAGAGGAGGGCCAAGAATTGTCTATAGGACAAGAGGCAGAGGACATAGACCTTGCAAAAGAAGGCGTGGACTCGGGCACAACTTCCACCCAACTCAAAAGGCTGCGCGTCACAGAGAGATCGGGTCCACGGAAAAAGGTCAAGGCCTCCAAATTGGCCATCAACCCGATCACGTTAACAGAAGGTGACCTCTACGACATCGGTGACATGGTTCACGAGGTCACTAAGGAAGCACTCCAAGAAGCCATGTCAGAGCAGCAGACTGTGTTGGGGGCCCTAAGGGCGCAGTTGCAGGAACTATAGGTGCAGCCCCCACAGGAAGGAACCATAGCCACCTACGGTGCAGCAGGCACATCAGCAGCAGAGCAGATGCTACATGCAAGGATGGCCAACACCATAGTGCTACTGGAAGGGGCACTAACAATAGAGAATGAGATCGACAGAGCCGTGGTTCGTAGGATCAAGGGACTTGGCCTTAATTTGGCTGCCCTTCCGCAAGACACACTATACCAACTGCAGGATGGAATAGCAGCAAAGCTTCGCGCCAGGGAGGGCCACGCGATTCAGGTGATGAGTGAGCAAAATATCAACATCGAACAGCTCAGCCTGCAGCATGAAGAACTGGTGTCACAAAACTAGTAGCTAGTACATACAGTGGATGAAGCGTGATGGCGTGTCCCAAAGTTTTCCATCATCGCAGACCTACCAATAGAAATGGGGATCCACTATTTGGCAAGTGGAGTTTGAAACGTGCGCAAGGAAACAACGCGAGTACAACTGGAGCTGCGTCTCTAGATTGTCATGTTGCAGTTGAAGGCGTAGCCTTCCACTCCCCTGGAAGTTAGAGAGCAGCGCGTTAGCACTATCCAAACAGGGTTGGAAGAAATTGGACGAGTAGTGCAGGACTATACCGGTATGTTGGACTAAGCCTTTGGAGTCCTCACATCCTTGCAGGAGGACCCCAACATACAACACCTGGAAATAGATGCACGCGAGCTTCAGGAGCAATACGACAATGTAACGGGAACTGCGCAGATAGTCATCCTCACTCAACGGCTAGCAAAGATGCAACAAGCAAGGGCACTGAAAGAGCAGGTGGATGTCGCAAGACAGAAACAGGCACTTCTCAAAGCGTGTGTCCAACCATGGATTGAAGAGGCCTTCACCATTACGATAGATATTGAGGGCAAGCTCGAACAGATGCAGGGGCTCTACGCGTTAAGGTAGGGATTTTATCCTCACAAGGAAGCATCGAAAGAGCGCATGCAGCAGGTCCATCAAACCGCAGAACAGTGCGTTGTGGACCTCCAAGCCGTTCGGGACTAGTTGGAGGGACTCCGTACCAAGAGCGCCGCACCAACAAAGTGACTCGAGGGAAAGTCACGATGTTTGTGTTGGGGGCCTGTTGGGCATAGGATCCCCCCACAGCATGTTTTGGGGCTCAAGGCCTAGGTTTTGGTCAAATATATTGTAGACTCCGCGAATTGCGGGTGTAGAGCACGAAGTATAGGTTGAGTCATAGGGTTGTCCGCCCTAAGTTTTGTGATGTAATTTAATGTCATGTTGGCCTACCCATGGTCCATAGACCATGGGATTGTATAAATAGAGCAAGGCTCTAAGTTGTAAAGATAGCTAATTAGCAGATGAGCTTAGGAAAGATAGAGCCTAGAGGAAGATTCTAAGTGTATTGGGTCATAGTAGTAGGAAGAGGCTCTGTAGCTCAGTGCGCAGAGGCCTAGTAGAGTCCACAACTGAGTGTGCAGGGCGGTGTCGAGTATGTAACCGTGAACGAAGAATAATAAAGAGAAGTTGATTCCAAATTCTGTGCATCTGTTTATGTATTGCATTCTATAAATTTATATTGTTTTGTTTATTGCACGCACTTATATGATTGCTGGATATACTGTTAATTATCACTAGTCTGATACAAATAAGTTAAGTAATTAGGTAATAACAGGTTAAATAGTAAGGAACTTGGGTATAATATGGATTGCACCCTGAGTAGGACTGTGTGAAGACAACATCACAAGTTGCGTGGGACTAATAGATGTGTGTAGCAACGTGCACACAAGGTCAAATTGCGGACCGCTAGAAGCTCATCAGACATCCCCATGGTGCGGAAACCTAGTTCTAGCACCCTCCCATACTACCTCGGGTGAGACCTCAGTCTGCGCTCCGCAGATTATTGCTGAAAGGGCCAGTAGTACCGAGATTTGTTTGGCTAAATCACCTCTAAACCTGGGTCAAGCCCATACAGCCAACACTTACATAACATCCTTTCCATGATTTATGATGAAGATGAGTTCACTGATGAATAGGTCCGTCTGCTGCTTGCATTCACACTTCATGAATCCCCATTTCGTTGGGTGCTCATCCTATCGGTTGACACCGTGCACTCATTCCAGCACCTTTGTGATCTTATTGAAGACACGTTCCATCATTTTGATCCAGACCATCTTGACCGGAAACTATTAAAGCAATGGAGGGCTCCGCATGAATCCATTATTGATTTTTGGCATCCCTTCTGTGACTTACAATTTCAAGCTTCGAAGAGACAGATGAAGTTCACTTATCTCTAGGACCAGTTCAAGTACTGCATTAATAAATCTACCCGTCCCAAGAGAAAGCTTGATGTCAAACCTCACTCAACCTTCTTCTTTGATGGAACTGCACAATCCCATGCGGGAGAAGGCATTGTCTCAACGGATTGTCCACATCCCTTTCATTCAACAGTTCCGTCGTGGCCTAGTGATGCTGAGGATCATGTTCACACATATTTTCATTCTTCACACCCTGCCAACATCACTCCACTTAATTTTCGCGTAGAGTTGGTTGTGAGTCCTTCGAGTTCTCATATGCATTCTTTTTTTCGACCTCCATCTTTGCAACCAAGTGTTCCTCTAGATGATGTTGTCTTGTGTTCGTCCATTCTGGATTCTTCACTTGTTGTGAACGAGGAACAACCTACTAACAGAGTTGGTGTTGCACAAGCAACATGCAATGTCATTCATGAAGAGTATGAGTGGGAGCTTGAACATCAACACTCGGCGACAGATGACTCCCTTCCATCTGAGCCCCACTGTTCCTTCCTAGCTTCTTTGGTGAACTTGCCATCCATGATTTTCTATGTGTGTCTTCATCTACGGATGCACCCATTGTTAATCACTCGCTAGACTCACTGGATGCTAGTCCATCATTTGAAAATGGAGAGGATAAGTTATTCATTGAAGATCCACTAGATCCTTCATCTATCTTTTCTGAAAACAGAGAGGATGAGTTCATTCTCTTTTAATCTACCCCTCTGTTTGATTCATCTGATCATGAGAATGCCGAAGAATTCACTGATTTTTATGATCGTGGCGATTGTGATCCATTTTCTTCCATTTTTTATCACGATCATGAATCTATTGTAGTTGATCTTTCGAAGCCATCGGTTTATGATGATCTACCTGATGATGAAGTTGAGACACCCAAGACTATTGAGGCACTTCAGCCCAAGATGATGGTTATGTTAGGTCCTTGCTCTCTTGGGGTTAGTCTCACTTCCAATCATGAAACTGTTCAATCACCCAAGGCTCCTCATCACTCATCTATGTGCATTGACGATCTATCTCACACACAGATCACACTTCCTCCACTTGAACTGCATTATCCCATTGCTCATGCATTGGAGGAGTCTTACATTGAAAGCACTCGTGCGTGACGTAAGTTATATTTGTTTCTTTCATTTACTTGCATGTCTCAATCAAGAGTGTGATTTTGCTTCAAAGTTGCACATAGTGTCACAAAGCACCATGATATGTACATAGACTATCCGTCATGCACATGCACTCACTTATTTCTTGTGGGCACTTTGAAACATGAAGTGAGGTTGTCTTCACTATCATATCTTTCTTGTATGCTGGTCTGCACAACTGGGTTACTCACAGACCAATCCTTCACTCACATGGGTCTACCAATGCACTGGTGGCTGCATTTGAAGTATCACTTCACGTGATCAGGCCCATGTACCGTTAGTGTAGGAGTAGGAGTAGTGTTTGCTTTCAGTTGTTTACTTGTATGCTTGTTTACTTTCATGCTTTGTTTGCTTGTTCGTTTGCTTGCTTTGCTTTCACTTTTACTTCTGCTCTTGCTTTTCTTTATTGTTAGTTTGTTTGCTCGTTTCGTTCGTAGGTTAGTTTCACATGAAACCATGTGTGACTCATTGGTTGAAGGGAAAGTACCCCTAGGGTCCTTTGGGCTAAGACTCTACCAGACTGAAAATTGCTTATACAAAGAAACACACACACACAGCCATCTTTTTTACTTTTAAGCAAATTCTAATGTTTAGGGTACATACCTAAGGTCCTACGTTCGAGAAGACCGTTAGGGTGCAAACCCTTCTTGGAGTTCCCTTCTTCTTTCTCTGACCTGCAAGACAAACAAATCAAAGAACACAACAGTACATGTATAGAAGTTTATGTATAAATCATCTTTATGCTATAAAGTTAGTTATAAAAAATCTTTAAGTAACTACTTTCATAAGAATTCAACACAAGAATCTCATAAGCATAAAGAAAGATTATTCGGGAACAAAGACGTGTTTCTTTATATATAAAGGCAAATAAAGTACATATATCGGAAAGATATCACCTGAACACCTTCAGCAGGCTCCAAGCAAGCTTCCTCCCGGATTCGTTCCAGCCTCCAGCCTCCAACAAGAGCTCCTTCCAAGTCTTACTCAATGATGATGTCAAGGATGAATGATCACCAATACACATGGAAACAAGGGTTTCCTATGCAAAATGGGGGAAGTGCAGAATGCACCAAGGACTTCAGACCTGGTCTAAGGGAAAAATCTCAGCATAATAATCTTGCTCTCCTTTCTCTCTCTCCTTGGCCTTCCCTTTGATGTCTTTTTATACCCTCTCCAAAGTAGTTTTTTAGTTAGGAGTTGGTTGGGAACAGTTGGGCCACGGGCACTAACAGGTGATCCAGCAGGTAAACCCGCGATCACCGCCCGAAAAAGAGGAAATTATATTTTTTTAAGTGTTTTAATAGATACACGCGGGTTGGGTATGACAGACCCGCGTGTACACGCGTTTAACACAGGGCAAAGTCGCGTATAGGGAATAAAACACTGTTTTTTAAATTTTTGGACCAGGTCTGGAAGGAGGGGTTGCCCTAGGCCATAAGTGCAGCATCACAAACCATAAGAGTGAGATTTGGAGCTATAACAGATGCCCCCTAATGTATGAGGTCAGAAGGGGAACATGATGGCCGAAATACATTAAGTAAGTACAAGGAAAGGAACTCTGCCGAAAAACCGAGGAGGACTTCACCAGAATTCAGCCTGCCAAGCCACCGAAAGGAGATCAGAAAGAAACACAGTCTGAGGCGGGCATACCCATGCTCAGGAAAAGTAAAGCATGTCCGCATATCAAGTACAAGCGGATCCACTAAGTATACAAGTATAAATGACTGTAAAATACATAATGGATCATCTGATCATAATGAGTAAGTACATGTCTGA
This sequence comes from Pinus tabuliformis, assembly GCA_031772625.1. Taxonomy (NCBI): domain Eukaryota; kingdom Viridiplantae; phylum Streptophyta; class Pinopsida; order Pinales; family Pinaceae; genus Pinus; species Pinus tabuliformis. The sequence goes on from CM062815.1 coordinate 71,122,680, forward strand.
ATATCACATATAAAACTGTCAATGATGCTGAAAGACGGATCACTGAAATCAAAGACTGATCCCATAAGGTACCAACTGAACATGATGGAATAGGATGGTACTACACTGCAAACTCAGGTGCCAGCATATAGAATGTCGCCATGACTGACTGCAACATATAAGGTGGAGTGGTATCAACTAGCAGCAACAGGAGCAACTGTCAAGTGAACCAATGAATGCTGATACAACCTGAGGTCTTCACCGACCGCCGTGGTACATTTCTACACCATGGGAATAAATGATCTGAAGTCGACCATGTGAGAAATCGTTTGATTACCGGTCATTGATGTATACCGTTAACAAACGCGAGACTACCCACCGATAATGATAATGAGCGTCAAGGTACCCAGTACAATCTAACAAGTGTGAATAGATGAGCTGAAGTCGAACACCTGTAAGAATCTATCAATCAGGAGACAATGATGGTTTCCCACTGTCGATAGCGAGGAATCTGCCACTAATGACTGCAAACCCCAAGGTACTGCCAAATGGACTCTAGATCTTTGCCCCAGAGCAATGAGTCGGAGTCGATAGGGAAATATCCGCTAGAAGGAAGGCATTAAGGCATCCTCCATCAATCTAGCGCGAGTGTAACCCGTAGGCCAATAATGTGGAAGGAATCGGACGAAAAAGATGTAGTAACCCAACCGAAGTACGTTTCCGGCGTACACAAGATGTGGCTAGCGCACGGCAGAAACCCTCTGAACCAACCAATAATGAAAGCTGACACAGAGGCGAGGTATCCACCAATAGGGTCAAATGGAAACCAAGGTACTGCACGAATCCCAATGTGTGATAATGTATGCTGATGTCGAACACAAGGGAAACCACTCAGTCAAAGACCCATGATACTGATCGATGCTGAGCACAAGGTGACCTATCAATAATGAAAATAGGGCCAGGGTGCGGTCTCTAGGTCTGCCCTCAGAGCAATGTGTCGTCGTCGATAAGGACAAGACCCGCCAGCAAGAAGTCAATGGGGACCTTCTCAAACCGGCACGAGTGAAGGACCAATATAACTGATGTGACGATAGACATGACACTGACAACCAGGGATGGCCGATTGAAAAATGAGTCAAGAGACACCGCAGAAAGGCCGACTCAGGCTAACTTCCCTTGAACAAAAGCACGACTCAATGTGACTATGTGGCAGCATATAATGAATCTGTATAAGTTCGTCATGCAGGAGGCACGAACGAACCCTCCATATGATTGGAAGAGATAACCAATCGGGGGAGAACTGACTCGATAACAAGGTTATGGCTTACCTAAGTCAAACTAAATCCCACCCATACGGAGGAGACTTTGTTTTGAGTGCTTTGTTCAAGGGCGACATGACTGACTCTAGCTGCCAACAATAAATGGAAGTAATGTCCCTGTTCCCGCTCTTTTTGGAATATTTAATTTTTTTGTCTTTTTCTGATAAGCCGGAAAAAGAATAAAAGAATGCTATGGTACAGTGGAAAGAACGAGTGTCGGTGAAACAGATGATCTAGTTCCTGGGAAAGGAACGTTCCTATGCTCAATGCAGGGAGGTGAAAAACTGGTCAGTGACACTCAGAGGTATGTCCCTTCCACGGATCTGGGTATGTCAAGCTGCAGAGGTCAAGGGTATGCAAGGTTGATTTTTGCAGACGTCATGGTCAAAAGTGGGCTTAAACACGAGTCCGAGTGAAGCCGGCTATAGGCCAAAAGGTGCAAATGGTCAACATGCAATGCAGAAGTACAACTCAACACACACAGGAGCCTCTAGGGTATAAGGCCAGAACGAAGCGAAGAAGCAAAGAAGAATGAGTCTTCAACGCATAAGTCATGGAGGGACTACAGAGGACTCCCGAGCCTACTCAAAATGAAGCAGCATGGGCAACAAATGTCAGTGAGGTGCTAACTAGGATGCCCATGTAAAAGGATGGCTCTACCATCATGTCATGATTTAAAGAATCGGCGAGTGAAAATGGCTTGCGAACCATAACATGATGGGGTCGACCCTACGGCAGATGTATCGGTCAAATGGAGGCTAGTATGCATAATGCAACGGAAAAATGGTGTCCCTAACCTATATGCCAGTGAGAACACGATACCTGCCATGACGGGTCAGCAGTCATGGAACCGTCTCGAACCGTCGAAAAATGTCCAAAATGTCCTGAAAAACAACTCAATCTCGACATTCCAAGCTCCCAAGTTAAAAGTGACATGAAACCAAACAAAATAAAATTTTGAAAAAATTTTGCATTTTCAAAACTTATAAAAAGAAATTTTGGACTTACCATTTTCACCGTTTGACTTGGAGAGCAAATTGTGGAGCAAAAGGAGCAAACTTTCCCCGTGACTTATCCAACCGTTCAAACTTGCCGAAAACTTCCAGGTAAGCACTAAACTTGTCTTGCAATCAATTGTGATAGTTTTTAGGAAGTTTAATTAATGTTTCACCGTTAGATTTTTGCAAAAAATTGCTCTGCGGCGTACACGCGGTTTACCCTATACACGCGGTTTACCCTATACACGCAGTGATATCTTTCCGATATATGTACTTTATTTGCCTTTATATATAAAGAAACACGTCTTTGTTCCCGAATAATCTTTCTTTATGCTTATGAGATTCTTGTGTTGAATTCTTATGAAAGTAGTTACTTAAAGATTTTTTATAACTAACTTTATAGCATAAAGATGATTTATACATAAACTTCTATACATGTACTGTTGTGTTCTTTGATTTGTTTGTCTTGCAGGTCAGAGAAAGAAGAAGGGAACTCCAAGAAGGGTTTGCACCCTAACGGTCTTCTCGAACGTAGGACCTTAGGTATGTACCCTAAACATTAGAATTTGCTTAAAAGTAAAAAAGATGGCTGTGTGTGTGTGTTTCTTTGTATAAGCAATTTTCAGTCTGGTAGAGTCTTAGCCCAAAGGACCCTAGGGGTACTTTCCCTTCAACCAGAATTGGCGACTCCGCTGGGGAAGTGCAGAATGCACCAAGGACTTCAGACCTGGTCTAAGGGAAAAATCTCAGCATAATAATCTTGCTCTCCTTTCTCTCTCTCCTTGGCATTCCCTTTGATGTCTTTTTATACCCTCTCCAAAGTAGTTTTTTAGTTAGGAGTTGGTTGGGAACAGTTGGGCCACGGGCACTAACAGGTGATCCAGCAGGTAAACCCGCGATCACCGCCCGAAAAAGAGGAAATTATATTTTTTAAGTGTTTTAATAGATACACGCGGGTTGGGTATGACAGACCCGCGTGTACACGCGTTTAACACAGGGCAAAGTCGCGTATAGGGAATAAAACACTGTTTTTTAAATTTTTGGACCAGGTCTGGAAGGAGGGGTTGCCCTAGGCCATAAGTGCAGCATCACAAACCATAAGAGTGAGATTTGGAGCTATAACACTCATGAAACGATATGGGTAAAATACAAGAGGGCTTGTACAACTATCACTACATGGTTACCTGTGATCTTGCCTCTATATGATGAGCTTGTTACTTTTAGTCCATGATACATTGAAGGAAAATACGTAATGTTCGAAGTGAACCTTGGTGAAAACACAGCGCTTGCATGCTAACTAGTGTCACCTTCTCTAATCGATTGTTTTTGGGTTAACCCTTGTCAGCTCAGTCAAGTAGAGTAAGGTGAGGGGAGAAACCTTAACAAGCACGTCAAAGATATAATAAACTACTTATCTACTAGAACAACCTCCTCTGCTCTCAATAAGTCAGGATCCCTCTTTCACCTCTGAAATGAATAAGTGCTATGCACAGTGAAAATGAAAAAAATTAAAAATGAAAGATGAATAAGGTGAAAGAAAAGAAAGACTTCCTACACAGGGAGGTCATGCAAGTAACTCCACTAGGGTACTGACTAGGCTTGCTAGCAGCGGAGCCATGCTTGTGTTCCTACGTGACTCCACCGGGGTACTATCCAGGCCTACTGGTAGTCAAGAAACAACAGAGATGAAACTTAGACTCTAACAACTATACTGCTTGTGCACCTATATACCCCTCAACCCCAATAGAAACAACTATGTTTCCTTGGCTTGGAATGTGTGTCAATTGACCAAGAGTTTGGTAGATGCTACATCTTACAATCAAGCTAGTGTGAAGCCAAGACAAGATGAGAGTTGAACAATACCTCCGGAGGTGTTAGACTTGCTTTTCACGAACAAGGTCCATTCAGAGAGTTGGAGTTCTACCAGTGTGTCACCAAGTGTTGTAGCGGTTACAACCACCCTCCAAAATTTTGTCTTAGCCTGTTTTGGAGCCTCCCTACCAACCTTCATAGCAGCTTGCCTTGCTTCATCAAATCCTCAAGCTTTAGTGTCTTTCTTGCTCAAAGGCAGCCTGTCGATCACAGTTTGATATTTTCCCTTCATAGGCTACTCATCTGGAATTGGTCCAGCTACAAGCTGAGCAGCTTCTGAGTGAAATTTGCACATTTTTGGAGGGCAACCAACCTTCCCTCCAGGAATTGCACAATTCCATCTGACAGCCTACTGGGCTCCAGGATTGTGCAATCCTGCTAGCCAACCCTCCCAGCAGGATTTGTGCAACTTTTCCCATCAACAAGAAGTTCATCCCAGAATTTGCACAAATCAGGATAGTAGTCCGCTATCGGGCCTAGAAATTGTGCAATCCCCTTGGGTATTCAACCCAGCTTATAGTCAGAAATGCGCATTTTTCTCCAGCAGTCGAGCAGTCGCTTGCATGTGCAGCTTAGTTGAACGGTTCCCTTCTAGACCGAGCAAAAGAGACTTGCATGCATAGAATGCTTCTCCCAAGGCATCATGCAAAGGCATCCCTTGTTTCATGGATCTGTGTTTACCAGTTGGAGGTTACATGCAGGAAGTAATTTTGAAACCTCCCTCCAAGTGTCGCTTCCCGTATATTTGTGGCATGCGCGTTATAACTTATGTTATCAAAACTCATCAAACAGATGCTACAGAGCTCATTCCTCAAATCAACCTTGTAGCTCTGACATCTCACATCACATCTAGGACCAGTCGGCACATTCAATGCAGTTGTTTTGGGGTAAGCTCGTTTCCCATGCCTTGTGTTGCATTTCTGTCGCTTTTTGTGTATTCGCTTGTGTGAGTGTTGTAATCTTGATTTCTTTGAATGCCTACTATCATTTACATATAGTCTAGCTTGTCCTAGCTCTGTTCCAATTTTTGTTTCAATCTCACTACTATCGCATGCATGAAATTGATTTGCACGGACATTCGCCCAACCAGTGAACGACCTAACCCACATGCATGTTGATCTGTTTGATTAATCTTCCATTCATGTTTTTCATGCACTGTTTATCACTTCTGCTATCACTTAGTGTCTCCATGCATTTCATTGACTAACTTGCTTTCAGTTGCCCATCAATGAGTCTGGCCAACCTTGGCACGGTCTCTGCCTTCACCAAGGCTGCATTGCGCAAACTGGAGAAGGAAGGCTAACCTTCCTCTCCATATTTGCACATTTTGGCCCAGCACTAGCCTCTTGGACTCAATTGTGCATTTCTAGAGGTCAGTGGTTGCTTGGCCCAAAAATTTGCACAAATCTGTCCCTCATCCAGTAGTCTTTCCCAGTGGGAATTGCGCATTCTGCAATCCCAACAGTCAACTGCCCAACTGGATTGTGCATTTTTCAGTTCCAACAATCAGTTAGTCTCCCAGTAGCCCAGACTATGCCTTGTGTAGTATTGGTGGTTGGTCTCCCGACCTCTCAGCCGAAATTGCGCAACCTTCGTGATCATTCACCTAGGTATGTTGCAAGTCAGTTCTCAAGTTCATTTTGGTTTTTGAGTGACAGATTGCTTGTTATGAGTGTTGCCATGTCTCCAGGTATCACAGGTGTTCATCTGCCTCTCAGGAGTATAGGTACAATGGTTTCCAAGAGAGTAGAGACGAAGACATCGTTCAGAGCACGCTTGGGGATGTTGTCGATCAAGTGTCCATGGGCTTACCTACTCACAAAGACATCAATTTGTTGGTGGACAAGAACATCAAGCAGCAGCATCACAACAAGTAGCATCATGAATAGTAGTTGAAGGCAACATACCAAATGAAGCGAACACAGCGAATGTAAGAGGAAGGTTGTTGACAACATAGAGGCATAGCAAAGTTGCAAGATCAAGTAGATCCACTGATAATGAAAGCAAATTTGGAGACTCAGGCTATGAAGTGACTATGTGACATGAAGATCGGGGAAAGGTAGAAGATGGAACAAAGAAGGAGTTTCATGTGCTAAAGCAGCAACTCAGGAAGAATATGAAGCTGCACAGACAGTCCAATGAGTTTCAACAAGAACAAGAACAACAGTGGGCGCAACATGCACTCACGAATGAAACTGAGCAAGTACAAGTTAAGGATCCATTACAGCAGCTGACACAGAGCAAACATGGTGAGTATTGTTGTTGATTGCATGCAAAGGATCCATTAGTGTGCATGTCCTTAAGTGCATGCATGAAAGCTAACCCATTTAACACACTCACCAAGGAAAATACAAGAAGCAAGTCCAACTGGGGCTGAACATGCACTTCGACAAGTTGATGTGCATGACCACCAACACATACTTGAAGATCAACATGGACACTATGCATCAGTGTGTTGTCAGTTAACCGTACCCAAGAAGACCATGTGCATGTTAGCAGACAAGTTGGATGAAGGGGCCAAACCAATGCACCGGTTGCAACGGAGGCAAGAGTTCACTTCAGCAAGAAGTCACCATAACGTGCATGCACACCATCACGGATGGCCAAGCTTGGCATCAAGTCACCAACTTCACCATCAAAAGCATGTCAAAGAGTTGGTCTCACCACAGCGTACCAAGTGTCAGTGATGTCTTGCAAGGCTTTCTCAAGCCAGCTTGTCTCACATTAGTACATGTGCATTGTAATGTTGAGTCATATCAAGTGTAAGTCGAGTGTCAACAGTTGGATGTAACAGTCATAGAGTAGGTGAAGATTCATGAGGGTAGTTGAACTTTCACAAAGGGGAATGTCAAGGGTCACCCCACCCTTTGCTATAAATAGTCCCTCATAACTCATTGTATACGCTTTTGGTCAGCCAAGCTTCTAGTAAGACTATCTTAAAGAAGGCTTGGACAGTGTTATAACACGCCTTGGCTTCTCCACTGCACGAAGCTAGTACATCTCTTTGGAGGAGCAGGCGGATGTGGCTGTAACGTTCTACTGATAGGGCTAGAAGGTTTACATGGTGTATTGTATGATTGTGACTTACACTTCTTTATATAATAAAAGCCAACACATTTTCATGCATATGTTGTTATTGTAGTTGGATTGCTCCAGTTGCCTTAATGATATATGTTGTTTAACTTACATACTTGTATAGGAACTGGTTTGTATGCAATTATATGAATATTGTTGTTAATTTGTTGCATATGTTGTTAATGTTGTCACCATCCATGTCGACTACTCTGCTGGACATCAAATAGACCTTTCTTTGAACCTTGTTATATCAACCGTCACACTCATCTCAGACTAATCTATGAGTGTTGTTTGTGTTATCTTACCTTGTATGTTGTGACTACCACATCCGTGTCGACTGCTCTTTCAGAAGCTATGCATGTCCTTTATGTTGTGTGTTCTTAGCCAAGTTGGGACTGATCCCTTTCAACCTAGAACTCACCTTCACCTTCCTATCCCTTTGAAGTGTTGGAACCTCTCATACTCATTCCTTGACTCACTTTCATCAATCACACCCTTTCTACTAACAAAGTTATGTTACTTGCCTTTGTGCAACATCACGATCAAGGCATTACCTTATGACCCATTGTTGGGACACCTACACCAAATGGTCTGAGGTCTAATTGAGACTTCTTACCAGGGAGATCCCCTTGACATGTAGGCAAATCCAACACCATCAACATTTCTGGCACTAGAAGGAGGGCCTGATGACAAGAAGTGTCCTCTCATTCAGTTTTGAACCTTTGCATATATTTCATGGAATATTTCATTCTTCTTCCCCCGAGGTGTTTTTCAAATCGTGAAGATGTCTCCATCTCGGGGAAGCTTTTCAATCTCTTGTCCACTCACACATATGATGGTGAAGGTGAAGTGGCCTGGCCTGAGCACTTACATAACTTCCTTTCCATGATTTATGAGGAAGATGAGTTCATTGACGAATAGGCTGGTCTGCTGCTTGCATTCACACTTCGCAAATCCCCATTTCATTGGGTGCTCAGCCTACCAGCTGACACCATGCACTCATGTCAGCACTTCTGTGATCTTATTGAAGACACATTCCATCATTTTGATCTATACCATCTTGACCGGAAACTGTTACAGTAATGGAGGGCTCTCCATGAATCCATTATTGGTTTTTGGCAGCACTTCCGTGACTTACAGTTTCAAGCTCCGAAGAGCTAGATGGAGTTTTCTTATGTCTGGGACCGGTTCGAGTACTGCCTTAAGAAATCTGGCCGTCCCAAGAGAAAGCTTGATGTCAAACCTTGCTCAACCTTCTTCTTTGATGGAAATACACAATCCCATGTAGGAGCAGGCACTATCTCAACAGACTCTCCGCCTCCCTTTCATTCAACAGTTCTACCATTGCCCAGTGATGCTGAGGATCATGTTCGCACATCTATTCATTCTTGACACCCTCCCAAAATTACTCCACTTAATTTTCACCCAGAGTTGGTTGTGAGTCCTTCGAGTTCTCATATGCATTTGTTTTTCCGACATCCGTCTTCACATCTAGGTGTTCCTCTGGATGATGTTGTCTTGTGTTTGTCCATTCTAGACTCTTCACTTGTTGTGAACGAGGAACAACCCACTGACGGAGTTGGTGTTGCACAACCAACATGCGCTGTCATTCAAGAAGAGTATGAGTGGGAGCTTGAACATCAACACTTAGTGAAGGATGAATCCCTTCCATCTGAGGCCCCTCCGTTCCTTCCTAGCTTCTTTGGTGAACTTGCCATCCATGATTTTGTATGTGTGTATTCATCTACAGATGAAACCATTATTGATCACTTGTAAGACTCACTGGATTCTAGTCCATCATTCGACAATGGAGAGGATAAGTTATTCATTGAAGATCCACTTGATCCTTCATCTGTCTGTTCTGGAAACATAAAGGATGACTTCGTTCGCTTTTCCTCTACCCCTCTCTTTGATTCATCTGATCATGAGGATTCCGAAGAATTAATTTATTTCTCTGATCGTGGTGGTCGTGATCCATTTGCTTCCATTTTTTATCATGATCATGAATCTATCGTAGTTGATATTTCGAAGCCGCTAGTTTATGATGATCTACCTAATGATGAAGTTGAGACACCCACTACTGTCGAGGCACTTGAGCCTAAGCTTATGGTTATGTCATGTCCTGCTCTCTTGGGGTTAGTCTCACTTCCAATCATGAAACTGTTCAATCACCCAAGGCTCCTCATCACTCATATGTATGCATTGAAGATCCATCTCACACACAGATCACACTTCCTCCACTCGAACTACATGATCCCATTGCTCATGCATTGGAGGAGTCTTACATTGAAAGCACTCATGTGCGACGTAAGTTATATTTGTTTCTTTCATTTGCTTGCATGTCTCAGTCAAGAGTGTGCTTTTTCTTCAAATTTGCATGTAGTGTCACATAGCGCCAAGATAAGTCCACGGATTGTCCGTCATGCACATGCACTCACTCATGTCCCATGGGCACTTTGAAACATGAAGTGTGGCTATCTTCATTGTCATATCTTTCTTGTATGCTAGTCCACACAACTGGGTTACTCATGGACCAAGCCTTCACTCACATGGTTCTACAAATGCGTCGGTGGTTGCATTGGAAGTATCACTTCACGTGATCAGGCCCATGCATCGTTAGTGTAGGAGTAGGAGTAGTGTTTGCTTTCAGTTGTTTGCTTGCATGCTTGTTTACTTTCATGCTTTTTTTTCTTGTTTGTTTGCTTGCTTTACTTTCACTTTTACTTCTACTCTTGCTTTTCTTTGTTGTTAGTTTGTTTTCTCATTCCATTCGTAGGTTATTTTTTCATGAAACCATGTGTGACTCATGAAACGAGTTGGGAAAATAAACGAGGGCTTATATAGCTATCACTACTTGGTTACCTGTGATCTTGCCTCTGTATGATGAGCTTGTTACTTTTAGTCCATGATATGTCGAAGGAAAATATGTACTGTTCGAAGTGAACCTTGGTGAAAAACAACGCTTGTGCGCTAACTAGTGTCACATTCTCTAGTCGATTATTTTTGGGTTAACCTTTGTCAACTCAGTCAAGTAGAGTAAGGTAGGGAGGGAACTTAACAAGCACGTCAGAGATAAAATAAACTAATTATCTGTTGGAACAACCTCCTATGCTCTTAATAAGTCGTGATCCCTCTTCCGCCTCTGAAATGAATAAGTGTTATGCACAGTGAAAATGAATAAAATGAGAAGTCAAAAAATTCAAAATGAAAGATGAATAAGGTGAAAGAAGAGAAAGGATTCCTCCGCAAGGAGGTGATGCAAGTAACTCTACCAGGGTACTAACCAGGCTCGATGGTAGTGGAGCCATACTTGTGTTCCTTTGTGACTCCACCGGGGTACTGTGCAGGCCTACTAGTAGTGGAGTAACACCAGAGATGAAACTTAGACTCTAACGACTCTACTACTTGTGCACCTACATACCCCTCAATCACAATCGAAATAACTGTATTGCCTTGGCTTGGAATGTGTGTTAATTGACCAAACGTCTGGTAGATGCTACATCTTACAATCAAGCTAGTGTGAAGCCAAGACAAGGTGAGAGTTGAACAATACTTCCAGAGGTGTTAGACTTTCTTTTCACGAACAAGGTCCATTCAGAGAGCTGGAGTTCTACCATTGTGTCACCAAGTGTTGTAGCGGCTACAACCACCCTCCAGAATTTTTCCTTAGCCTATTTTGGAGCCTCTTTACCAACTTTTATAGCAGCTTGCCTTGCTTCGTCAAGTCTTTAAGCTTTAGTGTCTTTCTTTCTCAAAGGCATCCTATTGATCAGAGTTTGATCTTTCCCCTTCATAGGATACTATCCGGACTTGGTCTAGCTGCAGGATGAGCAACTTCCCAATGAAATTTGCGCATTTCTGGAGGGCAACCAACCTTCCCTCCAAGAATTGCGCAATTCCCTCTGACAGCCTATTGGGCTCCAATATTGCGAATCCTGCCAGCCAACTCTCCCAGTAGGATTTGCGCAAATTTTCCCATCAGCAGGCATTTCAGCCCAGGATTTGCGGAATCTAGGTAGAAATCAGCTGTTGGGCCCATAAATTAAGCAATCCCCTTGGGAAGTCAACCCAACTTACAGTCAGAAATGCGCATTTTACTCCAACAGTCGAGTAGTCGCTTGCATGTGCAGCTGAGTTGACCAATTCCCTTCCGAACCAAGCAAAACATACTTTCATGCATATGCTACTTCTCCCAAGGCAGCATGCAAATGCATCCCTTGTTTCAAGGATCTATGTTTAGCAATTGGAGGTTACATGCAAGGAGTAATTCCGAAACCTCCCTCACAGTGTCGCTTCCCCTGGATTTGTGGCATGCGTGTCATAACCTTGATGTTATTAAAACTCATCAAATATACATTGCAGAGCTCATTCCTCACATCAACCTTGTAGCTCTTACATCCCACATCACATCTAGGAGTAGTCAACACACTCATCTCAGCTGTTTTGTGGTAAGCTCACTTCCCATGCCTTGTGCTATATTTCTATCGCTTTTAGTGTATTCGCTTGTGTGAGTGTTGTTTGCTTGATTTCTTTGAACGCTTGCTGTCGTTTACATATATTCAAGCTTGTCCTAGCTCTGTTTCAATTTTCAGTGCTATCTCACTGTTGTCACATGCATGAAACTACTTTGCATGGACATTCACCCAACCGGTGAACAGCCTCACCCACATGCATGTTGACCTGTTTGCTCAATCTTCCATTCATGTTTTGCATGCAATATTTATGACTTCTGTTGTCACTTAGTGTTGCCATGAATTTCATCGACTAACTTGATTTCACTTGCCCGTCGACGAGTCGGGCCAACCTTGGCCCAGTCTCTGCCTTCACCAAGGCTACATTACGAAAACTGGAGAAGGAAGGCTCACCTTCCTCTCCAGATTTGTGCATTTTTGGCCTAGCACTGGCCTCCTAGACTGAATTGCACATTTCTGGAGGTAATTGGTTGCTTGGCCTAAAAATTTGCGCAAATTTGTCCCTGGGCCAGCAATCTTTCCCAACTGGAATCGTGCATTGCGCAATCCTAGCAAGAAACTACCCAACTAGATTGCGTATTTTGTAGTTCCTGCAGTTAGTTAGTCCCCGAGCAGCCTAGACTATGCCTTGTGCAGTCTTGGCGGTCGGTCTCCCGACCTCCCGGCCGAAATCATGCAACCTTCATGATCATTCACCAAGGTATGTTGCAAGTCAGTTCTCATGTTCATTTTGGTTTTTGACTGACAGATTGCTTGCTATGAGTGTTGCCATGTCTCCAGGTATCACAGGTGTTCATCTGCCTCTCAATAGTACAGGTACAATGGTTTCCAAGAGAGTAGAGATGAAAACACCGTTCAGAGCATGCTTGGGGATGCAGTCGATCAAGTGTCCATGGGCTTACCTACTCACAAATACATCAAGTTGTTTGTGGACAAGGAAATCAAGCAGCAACATCACAGCAAGCAGCATCATGAACAGTAGTTGAAGGCAGCATACTAAATAAAGCGAATGCATCGAATGCAAGAGGAAGGTTGTTGACAACATAGAGGCAGAGAAAAGTTGCAAGATCAAGTTGATCCACTCATAATGAAAGCAACTTTGGAGACTCAAGCAATGAAGTGACGGCATGACATGAAGATCGTGCGAAGGCAGAAGATCACGTGAAGGCATGAAGATAGTTAGCGCGCAAGCGTTGTGTTTTCACCAAGGTTCACTTTGAACATTATGTATTATGTATTTTCCTTCGAAGTATCATGGAATAAAAGTAACAAGCTCATCATACAGAGGCAAGATGATAGGTAACCAAGTAATGATAGTTGTACAAGCCCTCTTGTATTTTATCCAACTCATTTCATGAGTCACACATGGTTTCATGCGAAACTAACCTATGAATGAAACGAGCAAATGAACTAACAACAAAGCAAAGCAAGAGAGGAAGTAAAAGTGAAAGCAAAGCAAGCAAACAAAAAAGCAAGAAAACAAAGAAGCAAGAAAAGCATGAAAGTCAACAAGCATGCAAGAAAACACTACTCCTACTCCTACACTAACGGTGCTTGGGCCTGATCACATGAAGTGATACTTCTAATGCAGCCACCGGTGCATTGGTAGACCCATGTGAGTGAATTCTATGTCCATGAGTAACCCAGTTGTGCGAACCAGCATACAAGAAAGATATGACAGTGAAGACAGCCACACTTTGTGTTTCAAAGTGCCCACGGGACATAAGTGAGTGCATGTGCATGACAGATAGTCCATGGACTTATCATGGTGTTGTGTGACACTACATTCAACTTTGAAGCAAAATCACACTCTTGACTGAGACATGCAAGCAAACGAAAGAAATAAAGATAACTTGTGTCGCGCACGAGTGCTTGCAATGTAAGATGCCTGCAATCCATGAGCAATGGGATCGTGAAGTTCAAGTGGAGGAAGTGTGATCTATGTGTGAGATGGAACTTCAATGCATACAGATGAGTGATGAGGAGCCTTGGGTGATTGAACAGTTTCATCATCAGAAGTGAGACTAACCCCAAGAGAGCGAGGACCTGAATGGACTCTCTCCAGAATAGACTCTTCTCAACTGTCTCTGTCTCCCAAGGTAGACTTGGTGTATTTTCCCAAAGTACAACCCTTGCATGTATCAACTTGCTCAATCGTACCTTTAGGAATACTGGTAGATATTTTCTACAATATCTTTAAAGCCCCATGATGCAAGTGGCCCAATCACCTGTGCAACAACTCGTCGATGCCTTGGCTCAACATCTTTTCCCCTTTTGAGCTCAAAGCATCACAATCCTCTACCTCTATCTTATAGATATTCTGAACTCGAATCCTTATCTTATTTACTTGACCCATGGCTATGTGTCGAAGGAACACCTTTCCTTTCAAAAATATCACATCATAGCCTCTATTATTAAGCATGGCAACAGATACCAAGTTCTTTGTCAGTCTGGGTACATGCATAACATTCCTCAAGGTGAGTGGAGCCGCATGCTCCCTCTAAAAAGTAATAGTGCCCACACCAGTAAGACTATACTTACCACCATCACCCATCTCGATATGCATCTTGAGATCTTTCTCCTCCAATTCATTGAATAACTCTTTGTTGCCAGTCATGTGGAAAGAAGCTCCACTGTCTATGTACCATACACTTCCCATCATTGAAGACACCATGCATGTAATGAGGGAAAAGTCCAATTCGAATTGGGAGGCCAAAGACTCACCCGACGCTCCTCTTGAGGACTTCTCCTTAGACTTCTTCAATGAACAATTTGTAGCAAAGTGTCCCATCTTGTGGCAATGAAAGAATTTAACTTTCGTCATGTCCTTCTTCTTACCTCCATGATAAGAATCTGATTTGGAATGGGAAATTTCACCTTTCCCCTTCCTCGCCTTAATTGCTAAGGCACAATTCTCTTCATCATAAGTGCTTGATGAAGAGCCATCACTGGTGTTCCTCCTGATCTCATCCTGCATAAAATCCAACCATAATCGTTCCCAATTTGGTAGCTTCTCCCAACCATTGATAGAACCCTGATAACTATGCCAACTCTTTGGGAGTCCAAGAAGAGAAAGGCTCACCATATCCTCCTCGGAAACTGTGATTCCAACACTTACAAGTTCATCCTAACATTGAGTGAACTTTTCAAGTACTTTGGAATCGTCTCGCCTTTCTCCATCTTGATTTTACAAAGTTTATCCTTCAGTGCTAACTTCCTTTGATCACTGTTATTCTGATACAAGTCTATCAATTCTTTCCACATAGCATGCGGGGTTTCCTTTCCATGGAGACTCGAGACAATATTATCTAGAACTCCCTCAAGGATTATCCACCTTACCTTCACCACACACTTCTTCAACTCAACCAGGTTCTGTGCATTAGTAGCTGTTGGCTTAGGAATTTCTCGTTCAACAAATTCCTTCAAGCCATTGTCCTCTAGCACAGCCTCCATCCTGTCCCTCCAGGTTAGGAAATTAGAGCTTCCTTCCAAGGCATACTCAAGCCTCAACCCATGGAACATCATCTACCAATCCTAAACTATTTATTGCAAATTTTATTTTCACCTATAATCCAGAAACTCAAAACCTCAAAATCTCCTCTAGAGAGCTGATTTTAAATCAATGATATCTCCCTCATCCTAACTCCAATTCAGCAAAAAAAAATTTGAATTTGGATATCTTTTCCCAAGGAATCCATATTTGTAATTTATTTCTGAAAATTTTGCACAAAAAATCTCAGATCTTCTATGTAAACTCTCAGCCCAAAAAATAATCTTGCTTGGATACCATGTAGAAAATCTTGTAGATTCACAAGCTAATGCAATTTGCTAAAGAAAGAGACAAGAATATACTTCTACTCTTTACAGCGGAAGCCCATAAACATCGAGAAAACAATAATCAATAGAGGAAGAGAATCAAAGGAAAATAACACAATAAATATCTGGGGAAAGTGATAGCTCAAAACCCCACTATTTGTTTTGTATTAATCCGGAAAATCAAGATGAAATTGCAATGTTTTTTCTCTCTAGAACAATCCTAGGACTCAACAAATTCAATCTCCAACTCATAAGAAATCTCAAGGCCAAATCTTAGCCTCTTCACAAGCTCTCCAAGTCTCTATTCCAATGTGTAATTCCTATGGAGGATAGCTTGTATTTTAAGGGAAATAAAGCCTCTAAAAATAGTGCAATCCCTTAAAGGATCAGTTCCTGATTGCATGCACTATCAGTGAAACTCAAAAAAATATAAAACAAATAGCACACTATCCCTACACTCTAGTCTCAACAGGGTATTTCTCATAATCGACATGCATGAGGTTATGATGAGTACATATTTAGTTAACTAGACTAGCATTGGTGGAGTTCATTAGTGTCACCACTGACTGTTAACTCACTATTAGTTCTCTCAATTAGTTGGAGAACTAATTTAACTGAACTGACTCATGAAACTGAGTCTTGTATTTTACAACTCACAATTAACTCACAATGGACTCCTACAAAGTAGGGAGAACATATACATGACTTCCAAAAGACTTCCAACTCCAATTTCCTAAGTTAAGTATGTTTAATAACCTTAATTTAACCATTTTAAGTTGTTACGAGAATAGAATTTGAATTTAATTCACAATTTAAGTCAAGGACAAATTAAACTAGAATTTCTTGTTGTCATTTCTCAACATTTATTTTATACACTAGACTTCAGCGCACACCTCTGACTGAGCTTCCTTTCCTTTTTTCAAGATCTGCAACTCCATGTGAAAACTTGCCCGCTGTGACTAAATATGTTGCACTCCAACATTCGTATCTTGTACTGGCGAGGCTTCCAACCTCATCACAATCTCCACAACCTCTTCTTGCATTCCTATCTTCTGTTGCAATAATGGTAATATTAGGTGAGGAAACAATGAAGCAATGTACCAGTCTCTGTGTTGATCATCCGTGATGTTCATATTAACCTGCCAGATTAGGCATTTTAGCCTCTAATCGAAATCCCACAAGGATTCATTTACCCTTTGTTGTATCTCCTTGAACTCTGTGATAGACTGTGCCTGAGACTTAGGCTTCTTAGCCTCACTTTTCAACACTTGCTGAGTCTCTGTCAATGTCGTGGCAGTTCTGTCTTGATAGAACTTGATATACCAAGTCAGAGCCCTATCCTGTAGCTTTGTGACCAGTTGTGCTTTCTTTATATTATCATCAGTGTTCTGTTGCACTGTCCACACAACATTTGCAACAAACCATAATTTCTCGGGGTCTTCGCCCCCTACCCCTTTGAAGATCAACATCTTCATTGTGTTTTCCATGTTGAATGGTTGAGGTGTAGGTGGAGGTGGAGGTGAAGGTGTCGGTGTATGGTGTATGTGGCAGAGGTGGAGTGGATGGATGAGGTATCCTCAGGCATTAGGGGAATTTTGAAGTCTAAAATGGGCCTCCTAAGAAAAATGTATAACCAAAATAAACTTTATAAAAACCAATAGGATTCAATATGATGATGTCAACCATGGGGGATGATTCACCATTTTTGGAGTAAAAAGGTAAAAATATTAAAAAATAATAAAACTATTTTTCAACTTATCTCCTTAATATTTTACTCAAATTTCAAGTGGGAGTATTCGTTGGATGCAAAATTTAATTCCTCATCCAAGGAGTACCCATGTTGCATACTTTCGATGGACCTTGCTACACAAAAAATGAGAAATACATGAAAAATTGTGATTGCAATCACACTTTTCATGTATTTCTCATTTTTCATGAAGTGGGGTCCAACAAAAGTATGCAACATGGGTACACTCTAGACGAGGAATTAAATTTTTCATCCAATGAGAGTTTCCGCTCGAAATTTGAGTAAAACCATGGGGAGATATGTTGAAAATACGAGTTGAAAAAATAGGTTTTTCTTTTTTCCCTCTAAAATTTGATGATGTAACCTAATATCATTTTATTATTTCCACTAGTATTTTATAATTTCCTTAGGAGGCCCATTTTGGACCTCAAAATTTCCCTAATGATACCCCAACTTACCAAATGTAATGCACTTCGCAGTGTATTCAGAATAGTTCCTTCGTCGTCGCTTGAAGAGGATCCCAATAGCAAAATATATTTAGAGCCCGATTCTTTGTTCCTTCTGAAGGGTTTTCTGCTTCGCATAGTCCCAAACATCAAGGTAATGGCATAACCCGTTTTTCACACAACAACATCTTAATCCAAGTTTTCAGAGATTTTAAATACTTGCCTCGTGACCCCTTGAAGAGCCTACACTCTCCTTCGCTATAACTAATGGTCATATCAATCGTGAGCTCAGAGATGAATCCTCCTTTGATATGATCAATCTAGTGATCAAGAGCTCGCGTGATGTTATTTTATGAAGCTTCCAAGCACCTCACTAGCGCTGGAGTCCACACAATAGGGTCGTCAAGTCTCCACGTACCTTGATTATCTGCTAATCTAGACAGCCACTCATGCAATCCACAGGGGAAGAAACAGAAAAAAGCTTCAGTCTCATATATGTACATGTATCTTTCCAACCACTGTTCCTTAGATAATCGTGGATTTTTGTTCTCCTGAGTTGTAAACTCGTGCAACTTTCGGTCGATCCACTTCTCGATTTCGTTCTTAGTAGGAAACCACTTATTTGACATCACACATTCCTTAGATAGACCTTGGTCCTAAAAACAGAACCATTTTTTGGCTTGATGGGGCCTAACCCAGGTTCAAATTTAACTATGCTAACCAACAAAACCCTAATTGTTGGCCCTTTCAGCAACAACCAGCATAGCTGATCAGAAAATGATCCTAGATGACTTTTCACTCAAAAATGAAAGTCAAAGAATGCTTCTAAAAATAGCCCCATTGCATAGATATTTTCAATCTGAATCTAATTCAATTTGAATGGGCTAAAATGGACTTCAGATGAAGAAGTTATCGTAGAAAGAAGATTGCCATTATCCTTTGAAAAGGAGGAAAATTCTTATAAAAATGGGCTTAAGGCTTTATATGTGTTCCTTAAGGAAATCGCATTGGGGAAGGGCAAAGGGCGGACTTAGACCAAAGGCCGAGTGGCTCCTGATCAACGATCTCCGATATATTAGATCAGAGGTAGGCTGCCATGCGATATCGAGACCCTGGGCGAGCCGATTGCGATATGCGATGGTCGACGATCGGCGATCAACACAGTCAAAGGGAAGACCCCCGGGTCGTAGCACTGTGATATGTCGATATGCGATCAGTGATAGCGCCGATGTGATGGGCTGACAGTGATAACGCTGATAGAGTGATCGACGATTGGCGAATCCCCAATACAAAGGGGCATTGACACATGCGATTGTGATTTGCGATCAAGACCTAGACCCAATGGGGATTATCAACCCGATTTCATAAGTTTTGAAATTCGGAAATTCGGGATTTCTGTGTATTTCCTGTGTATTGGATTTTTTGGCCAATACGCCATGCGATTGCGATTTTCGATGGAATGGCAGACCCGATAGGATTTTAAGCATGATCCTATATTATTTGAAGTCTGGTTAAACACCCATGATGGGTTTCTCATGCGTTTCCTATGTATTTCCATTATTTTGGCTATTACAGCTAGAGGAAGGTAAAAACGATCGGGTCTCCCATGTTGACAGTTCCTTTCCACTGTGAATGGATTCTTGTGGTGAAACAGTTGGGTTTTCCATGATGGAGGACTATAACCGATGCCACACAAATACATGTAGAGCTCAATTGATGAGCAGAGAGGGATTTTGAGAGTCGCTTGGAGGTCGAGTGAAACCAGGGAGCTGAAAGTCGCTTGGGGAGGTCAATGGAATGTTGACGAGAGTCGCTTGGAGGTCGAGCAAACTACAGAGGCGTGGAGAGGCTGAGAGAAGCTTAAAGAGCTAGAGCCAAGAGCGAGAGCCAGAGCCAAAGCTGAAAGCCAGAGCTAGAGCTAGAGCCGAGAGCCAGAGCCAAAGCCAAAGCCGAAAGCCAGAGCCAGAGCCAGAGCCAGAGCTGAGAGAGTAGCAAAGAGATCGAAATGATCAAGTTGTTGCTGGTGTCTAGAGTGTGTTGAAGACAGAAGAAGGAGTTCCAAAGACAATACAAAATTCTGAGGGAGTCAGAGAAGCTAGAAGCTCAAGAAGCTCAGAGCATTTACTGAAGGAGTCAAGTCCAGAGAAGCCTAGATCTATCTGCAGAGTGAGGACAACCAGCAAGATAAGATGGTATTCTAAACCCATAGGTTCAGTTGTAAGCCAATGGAGTTGAGCGTGGAGCTTGTAAAAGATTTCAATCATAATCCGAAAGAGTCTAATAGAGTTGATTAGAGCTCAAGGAGACGTAGCCCAAGATATCAGGGTGAACTCCATATTAAACTTGTTGTCTATGTGGTTTGGTTATTTTCTGCATCTTGTTGCTATGTGTATGATGTTTATTTGCTGCATTGTTTCACTGTTATATGCTACATATCAGTTTTAAGCAAATAAACTTAAAGAAAATAAATAGTTAAAGACAAACACAAGCATACACCTATGTCAAGCACTTTTAATTCCGCAATTGGTTAATCATAAGATCTGGGAAATATTTAAGCTTTGGAAGTGGGAGAGGTTCTTGTAAGCTGACAAGAAGCCTTTAGTGCCCCATTTTCAGATCAGGTGGTATAAGAACTTAAGTTTGATTAACCCCACCTTCAAAGAAGGTGATATCAACGCTGGTTATACCACAGCAAGTGGTATCAAATCAGAATGCTTGATTGACAGAGAAAAGATTACTTGTCTGAAAGGTGTTTAAACGGTCAGAGTTTGATTGTATGCTTGTTTGCAGACTGACTATTGTTTGAGTTTGCAGAGGTGAAGGGAAAGCTATTGATAGCTCAGTCCAGGAGAGGACAAAAAGGAAGAAGGGCTGAAGGAATTCTTCTTATCCCAAAGGACCTCAAGGCAATCCTTGAAGCACAAGAAGTTTTTTGCAAAAGGTTGCTTGAATAAGCTCTTTGTTAATCTTGTTTGAAGTTCTTTTGTTCATTTTGATAATGACAACTTCTACAAGTGAGTCCTCAAATTCCTCCTTCATCACAAGATTCTTTGATGGAGACATGAAGCAAGACTTGTTCATCATGATGGAAAAGGTGAGAGAAATGTATGAGGATGGAAGGAAGAGCAACATACTTAGAGAGCAGTTGAATTCTGTGGAGGAAGAGAAGCAGTTGCTTTCGAACAAATTGCAGGAAATGGAGAGGCAACTTCACATTACAAATATGAACCTGGAAAGGATGCATGCGTTGGAGATGCAAATCTTTGTTGCAAAAGAAGCCTTTGTCAAGTATCATCTTGAAGAAGAGGTAAATAATTCCAGTTTGTCTTCAAATTCCTCTAAGAATTTTTATGTTGGTTCTTTTGAAAAACATACCAGAGGCATAGGTTCCAATTTAATGTCCAAGATGGTCTATGAAGGAAAAGGCTTCGGAAAACATGCACAGGGTATTGTTGAGCCAATAATAGTTGAGGAAAGGCCTAAGCATTTGGTCTTAGCTATGGAAAATCTTATGGAGAAAGTTCCAAAGCTACCATGAAGGCCATTGAAACAGTTCCAAGAAGGAGTTTCATTTCAGGTCTTCTACCTAAAGAATGTGAAGATTGTATTCTTGGGGAATGCAATGGTGTGAAGCATACCGTGCAGAAAAAAGGTGTATATCAGCATTCACTTGAACCAGAGAGTTGTGGAAACTCTGAAGCCATTGAAGAGGTTGATGGTGTTCCAAAGGGAGCCACTTCTTCATTTGATTCACCTCCTCATGAAGGTAATAAAGGTGAAAAAGAAAGGTATAAATATGGTTCTAATCATGTTGCTTTTGATTATGTAAAGCATGATAAATTTCCATATAAGTATGGGAAAAGAATTGCATGTTCCTTTTGTGGTTCGGAATACCATAATGTTTCTAGATGTTGGAAGAGAATGGCCACATACAAGAAACTTTTGAAGGAAAGGAAGAAAGAAGCCAAAGGTCCATTAGACAAGGCAAATCATGCTTTCAAGAGGATGCACATGTGTTGCACTTACTACCATAAGCAAGGACACATTGCTGAAAAGTGTTGGACTCTGAATCCAATAATTCTTCCACGAAACTTGAAGAAGGTGGAAAGAGAAAATGGCAGCAATGGAAAGAAAGATTCCATGAATGATGTGTTTCCATATGATTCACATGTTGATGCTGATGTGCAGAAAAAGGTAGCACCTTTGAAATGGATTGGTAAGAAATGTTTAGAGTTCTTATCCAATTAAGATTGCATGTCTATTGATGCATCTATTTGCATTTCTTTGTTAATGAGATGCAAGCTGCAGGATTTTACCAAGAAGGTGAATGGAAAGTGAAGTAGGAGACTCACTTTATTGTTGCAACATTATATTCATTTCAGCTTCGAAAATACAGTGTGCTTAAGCGAAAGTTGAAGGATGAAATGCATGCATAAGCATGATATGCATGAACACAGGGATGTTGATGATTTCCTTGTATTTGAACATGTATGTGTAATTAACTTGAAGGTTTGATTGCTTTGTTTTAAACTTGCATGTAATATTGACTTGAGAAAAGTTTATTTGGTCTCCAAGATGGAGATAATGATGAAGTGTTTCATCTTTTGAAAAGAATCCTTGAGATCTTTTCTACATGCTTGACTTGAAGGGTGATTTGTTTTAAAGGCATGTTTTGTGGGCTTGTTATCTATTCCATCATTTGTAAGCAAATGTAAGACATGGAGGTGCTCACAAGATGTGAAAATTTGTTTCTTTTGTTGAAGCAGGAGTTTAGGCCATCCAGTTATTGTTTGTATTTCTGTTGTTGTTAACATTTGTTGTTGACAATATGTCAAATAGGTACAAATGAAAGTTTTTGTGAAGCATATGTAACTTCACATTGGTTTGGGCCACCTTGGATCAATGATAAAGGAAGAGAAGTTCAAACTACCTTCTGTAACCTTCTCAGCAGGATTTCTGCATGAAGTCAATGAGGAAAATAGTTCTTCCCAAGAGGACCAGCATATCCAGGAAGGAAAGTGGTCAAAGGATTTGGTTCAGAGGCAATATGCAAGGCAAGTGTATGGAGGTTGAAATAACAGGGTGTTGTTACTCTCATTTACTGTTCAGATCAGTATGTTAGTCTTTTGGAGACCAAAAGATTTTTAGTGGGAAGGCGTGATCAGAAAATGATCCTAGATGACTTTTCACTCAAAACTGAAAGTCAAAGGGTGCTTCTGAAAATAGTCCCATTGCATAGCTCTTTTCAATTTGAATCTAATGCAATTTGAATGGGGTAAAATGGACTTTGGATGAAGAAGTTATCACAGAAAGAATATTGCCATTGTCCTTTGAAAAGGAGGCAAATTCTTATAAAAATGGGCTTAAGGCTTTATATGCATTCCTTAAGGAAATCGCATTGGAAAAAGGCAAAGGGCAGACTTAGACCAAAGGCTAGGCAGACCCCCAATCAACAATCTCCGATATAACGGATCGGAGGTAGGTTTCCATGCGATCGGGACCCTGGGCGAGCCGATTGCGATATGCGATGGTCAACGATCGGCAATCGACATAGTCAAAGGGAAGACCCCCGGGCCGTAGCACTGTGATATGCCAATATGCAATCAGCGATAGCACCGATGCGAGGGGGCCGATAGTGTTCTTGGGAAAAGTATCTATTCAGAATGCCCCTATCCCACTCTAAGGTGTGATAGTGCCTTAGCAACAAACAAGGAAAACTTACTTGAGTATTCTTCTTTATGAAATGTAAATGAGGAGGAAGGATGTAACTAACCTGTGTCTTTCGCTAGTTTGTTGGTCCAATCTCTCCCCTCTTCAATAGCTCCCAGCTCCCTGCTCCCTTACCGGCCCAGCTTCACCGAATTCCTGCAAGATCACAAGAGAGAGAAACTACACGAAGATACAGATATACATTCATAAAAAGCTCAGGATTAGATTAAGCTAAACATGCAAATATAACAAAACATCATTGATACACAACATGTAGGAGAAACTCAAATAGTTTATTGATAGAATAAGAAAGTCCAAGAGGAGATACAACCAAGTGAGTCCCGATCTAGCATCTACCTCCCAGCAAAGGAATCCCTTCCTCTCCTCCAACAAAGCATAAATCACCCAATGTACTAATCTCAATCTCAAACCAACAACAATTCTCTGCAAAGTACAAAATTCCAGCCTCTGGATTTCTGGGATGAGGGATCCATATATAGATGTAAGCAGAGAGGATGAGTCAGCTTATTTTTTGACTTGTGGCTTCTCTCTGTCAGTTCTTGCTTCCACTTGGAGACTGAGAGCCTCTTACTCATCACTTGGTCGAATTCAGTGAGGCAAGTGTCATTGGAGAAGATTCTGGAAGCTTCCATGGTCTTTCCACCTCGTTGAATGACTCTGCCACTTGTCATTTCCCGCTCAACGCACCTGGGTAGTGCATTCAAGTGCATTGCAACGCACCTAGCCAGTGTATTTGGGTGCTTTGCAACGCAGGAAGCTAGTGGAGCTTCTGAATTGATCTTGATTTGACTAGTTCTGAGTGGTTTTTGGTGGAGAACTTCTGGGAGAAGTTGTCATTGGTTGACCTTGTTCCTTTAGGAGCTGTAAAAACATCTTTAGGGACTTTGGATCTCTTGGATTATGGACATTTCATGCTCCAAGCTGTAAGGCACAAAAATGTCTATAACAGTTGCCCCCTAAAGTATGAGGCCGTTTATCGGGTGAAATGCTTTATTAGGAGGATCCGAAGTTCATTCAATGCTGGGAGGAGACCTGTAATAAGATACAATACAATACATTATTTTTTCATACTATTTTCATGATCTAGCTGAGGCGGGCATTCCCATGCTCAGCTTTATAAATTCATTTTTATGTACATAGGACAGACAATCGTCTGATGGTAGACTGATGATTCTGATGAAATCATCATCCTTTTGGTAGGATGATTATCTGTTCTGCAATGCTGTACATGTCAATGTCTTTATTTTTCCTGAATATATATCGCAGCCTGGATGGATGAAACTAGATCCGGGGTCTTCAATCTCGTCTGATCTTCACTCTAAGTACAAGTCGATCCATGTGAGAAATGTTTTGAAGTCGAACATGGACATAAATCGCTTGATTACCAGTCAATGATGTAAACTGTTAACAAGCGCGAGAGGAATCACCGATAATGATAATGACCCTCAAGGTACTGCAGTACAATTCATGTGGTGTGAATAAAGAACTTGGCGTTGAACACCATGCAAACTCTTTCGGTCGAAGGTCATTGATGTATACCTGTCGCCGGAAGTGACAAACTTGCCATTGAGGCATGCAAGCTTCAAAGTACTGAAGGGGGGTGTTCCTAGATCAACTTCTTGGATAATGAGCTGATGTCGACAAGAAGTGATCCGTCAAAGGAGGGCCTTGATGTATCCCACATCAATGACACGGAACGGAGCAAATGATTTTGATGGAGGTGAAAACGATCTGATGATATATGGTTCAGGGTGGCGGTCATGAAAGAATGAAGTATAATGTATGACAGTGGATGGGACACGGTTGACTTCTCTGGATGACTTCTATTGAACATATCGACGACACTTATGTGATGGATTGGTAGCATTTACCCCAAAGGTGGATGGTATGGCGAGACCATGGTGATGTGACCGGTGAATGAAACAACCCAACCCGACTCTGGCACGGAGTGGAAGTGTCATGTTCAAGAGCGACTTGCTACCAATAAAGGTTCTTTGAGTTTCTTCCCAATTTTTCCCCAGTCATTGCTGACCAGTACCTCTTTATTTTTGTCAAGCTTGAGGAGGATAACATATGCTTGTTCTATAATTTTCCCTTCGGGCAAACCCATCGCTATGTTTTAACGAGCCTAGCAATAGTGAAACTCGTTCTTGTCTAAAGACAAGTTTGTCGCTATTAATGTTTTTAACGAGTCTAACGACAAAGATAACTTGGTCCTTTTCATTTTTAGAGATTCTGAAAAGGTACGTAAAGTTAACTCCGAAATTCCTTTTTCGTCATCTAATCCCTTAAGTCCGAAAAAGTATAAAACAATACAGAAGGGATGAATTTTCGATAGTTTTAACGAGCCAAACAAAACAAGCGCTCGATCTTTTTGTGCAATAATCCCTCAGGTCCAAAAATATTAAAATCTAGAGGAGGGATAGCGCTTCCGGTTTCTTTAACGAGCTGGAAGACCAAAACTCGGAAATCTTTTCATATTTTACGAGTCAAATGAAAAGAGCTTAAAGAAGACTCATCTTTTGATGAACGAGTGATAAAATGGGTAGCAGCTGATTCCAGGTAAGGGTTGGAATTTTCCAAGCATGACAGTGTCACAAGGATGGCTAGTGAAATCACTCTTCGTAGCTGTTCCTCAAAATGGGTAAATAATCATATGGAGGTGAATGATCGGCCAATGGAAAAGTGGAGGTGACGGTGCAAACACGACCAAGGCTTTAATGGCTGATAATGTTACATTCACGGTGGTTATTTACCGGAGGATAGTTCATTTTTAACGAGCTTAAACGCGGGTTGAAACACTTGCTCGATTTTATGTTTATTTTTTAACGAGCATGAACTATGCGCTAAAACTGCTCGATTATCCAGTCATATGATAAGAATGTCTCATGTAAGATTCCATTTTTTATGGAGCTTGCGCCTTACAAAGCTATGCCCCGCATCCTTTCGTTATGCAAGTTGGGAAACGACTAATCCTACGAGTTTAAAGGGTTAGGCCTACAGGTTTAAAGGGAAGGACCTAAAAATTTAAAAAATAAATAGCCGCCCCTTGCCTGTACTCCAAAAGGTTTGCATGCCCCCAGGTATAAAATAGAGTTTTGAGGTCTCCCTCTATTCGAGCTGACAAAACATTCGTTTTATCAGGAAGGGTCACCCTTTATTCGAGCTGACAAAACATTTGTTTTATCAGGAAGGGTACTACCTCTTACAGGCTACCCAAAGATTGTTCTATTTACAGTGTAAACAAAACATTTCTTCGGCGATGTCTACCGAGATAAACAAAGGTGAGTGACAACGAGCGCCACACACATAACTTTAACAAGAGAATCTTATTCTAGAATAACCCCTCTTCCAAGACGGACGGGGTACAAACTAGTCATATTCTCCCGCGGAAACCTACCCTATACCCAAAGTTTTCCTGCCGAAGCAGACCAGGACGCATGCCCCCGGGTTCCAGTCATATCCTTTCGAATTACTCGCGCTCATCGGGAGGACGGACCATGGGTTGAGACATTTCTTGCGTGAAGAGACCATTTAGGGATGGTACATGACTATTTGCGATGCGTGATCCGGGAAATGAAAGCTGGTCTACGAGCTTGACCACTCTTCCTTCGTGCGGAAAACACATTACTCTAAAGAGTGAGGAGACGATGGCTCCCATGCAATATATATAGTCTCGTCCAAGGAGTAGGTTATAATCCAAGGGTCCTTGAACGACCATCACGTTCATTTGAACGGTCTTCCCTTTCAATGTTATGGGCACATTGGGGAGGATCCCTAAAGGTCGACTGCTTCCTTTATCAAAGCCTGTCAGATTTCTCATTTCAGGAAAAAGTGATGGCGAACCAAGCGCTTTCCAAGCAGTAGAGGAAAGGATACTCACAGATGCCCCCTCATCAATGATGGTTCTAGCCATGACCATTCTATATATTTGGACGATAATTCTGAATGGTATGCTTGCTGGTAAACGGGGTCTGCCTAGTTGATTCCAGTCGAAGGAGACAACTAGGTTGCTTGGAGGTGGGACCGAGTAGACGGCTGGGTATCACTCTGACAAACTTCCTTCCTGCGATAAAGGAATGGGTAGGTTGCCCTCGTGTTCGTCGGAGTCTGTGTTGATGAAGAGAATTTGGATGGTGTCATCTTTATCCTCTTCAGTGACTGTATCATTCGAAGATAAAACCTCTGAAGGCAAGACCGGGTCAACTGCCGCCTCGACCTTTTGACTTTCGTCGGGTATGGATTCAGCTGGTTCATCTTCAATGACTGGCGCTTCAGCTGACCACTTGAGCGGGCCAGCTGGATTTTCAACTAATGAAGGACTCGGCAAGAGTTTTTTATATCCAGGAGGAAGTCGTAACGGTGAAACCGGACGATCATCCAAAACTCTTTTAGCTTCGTCTAAGAAGGGACAACGGTGGATGGCGTGATTGCCTTCGCACAGTCTACAGGGAGATCTAGCTCTCCCTTTTTGTCCTGGGACTTCACTTTCGCTAGTTGACGGTGTGTTTTCAACATGGCTATCAGAGGTTGACGCCACCGGATTGTGCAAACGGGGAGACCAGTCCCTTAGTATCCGAGGGATGCAGGGACAATCTCTGTGAAAGTGGTCTCCCTTGCTAATGACACATGGCGATTTAGGCCTAGTCAGTGCTGTGTGTGGATTTTCGTTAGACGACACTCGTTTGCCCCCAGCCGCTTTTGGCTCCTTCTTCTTCTTCTCTTTCTTCTTCTTTTCCTTCTTCTCCTTAGGAACTTGGTTTTTAGCTTTACCAGTCCCGTCAAGAGAAGAGGAAGGAGGAGAGGAAGAATTAGAGGAAGTGGAAGGTTGGTGGGTAACTCTGGATTGGTCTAACTGTTGATTCGACTATTCAGGAATAGTGGTGTTCTGAACGACATTGGTTGAAAAGAGCCAGACCGGTAAGCCAATTGTCAGTCCTGGAAGCGACAATGTGGCCATATGGGGCGCACCAACATCTCCCCAAGAGGAGAAGGGACTAGGATTTCCACCAAGGGGAATTCCTTGGTTGGTAGGCTCCATTTTCTCAACCTAGAGATCAACGCAGGAAAAAGGGTATGAATATTCCGTTTAGAATAAATTTTAACGACGCTTGGACATAACTTGCTTTTTCAATTTTAAAGAGTCGAGAAAAAGAAAAAGATGACTCTAGTCTCCTTCGATTTTTAATGAGCCTGAAGTGACAAGTGCTCAGATGGACCTTTTCCGTTAAAGAGTTTGAAAATGAGCGAAAGGGACTGCTCTGGAGTTCTAGGTAGAGGGTGTGCCAAACCAATCGCAAAACCGCAGAATACTTTTTAAGGTACGGGCGGTCAATCTTCCCGAATGCTGTGTTCAGTGCATTACGATCAGTAGGGCGGCCGACACGGCTTCCTATGGATAAAGGTTTTATGCCTATAGGGGTCTCCCAATATATACTCGACGGTACGTGGGAGCACAATCCGTACTGGCGCTTATCGTCTCTCAGGAGGAATCACCCAACCATCAGTGAGGCCGATAGTCACCAGGTTTTACGACGCCGGAACACGTCTCTAGCCTAGACCTCTATGTTGTGCATTAAGTTACAAAGCGTTGTTAAGTTCATTCAATTTATTTTAGGTTGATCTTTCTTATAAGTTTGCCTTTTTGGATCACCACGAGATGTAGATACAATTCCTAAATGCAGTCTAAAAATGATAAGCAAGCTTTTATCTCTTTTCAACAATGAAAATCCTAGCTACAAGGGGAAAAGAAAGACACAAACTTTTCTCAAAGAGCATAGAGCACATTGTAAATGCACTTTTTCCTAAATCAAACCATACAAACGATCAATATGCAAATGCACAAATGCATGTATTTGTTTTCACTTTCTTAATATTGATGCCTAAAAAGAAAGCTGTTGTACAAATTTGAATTCGATTCCAAGTGAAAACACAAACAAGTTTCTTTTTGAAATAAAAAAGACGATTACGACACTTATGATTTTGAAGTAAACACTTGTTTCGACACTAGAAATTCATAAATTCAAACCAAAAGACAAAAGTAAAAGCGCAATCAACTGTCAACAACAAACAAACTTTATCCTAAGATCAAAACGACACTTACGACAGGTCTAGATCTAAGGGCGACAGTATGACTAGTTTACTTTTGTAATGGGAAACTGCAAATGATGTAACAAATACACAAAAACAAATACAGTTTCTTTTATACAACTGAGGTGGAATTAAGGCAGAGAAAAGGGGTTTTCAGATAGGTACACACATTGATAACAGGCTGCAAAAAACAGAGATAAAACTGAACACAAGGATGCAAAGAACCACAGCTGCACAGGGCAAAGGCTGATCAGCGCACCTGTTGCACAGAGAAACTAAATTGCAGCGCAGGTAGCCCTCTCGGGACCTGCGTTGAAATGCAGAGTCTCTTCACAGAGCCTGCGCTGAAGCAGAAATGAGAATTGTCTCTGGGTTCTGGGTCACGGTTTGCAGTTTGATCTAAGGTTTTTGGCCGGATAAAAGCTATCAATAAGGTACAATTAGAAGGATGATTTAAAGGAGGACTAAGAGATATCAGTAAGGGCAGTTAGAGCATTTGTGGATCAGCTTGTTCAGATCATAAACAGGCCCAGTGAGTGGACTAGAGTGGCAGATCTCTACTTTGCATTTGTAAATGGCAAATGCAGTTCGATTCACCACTCCTAAGTTTATGAGAAGAACAACAATAGAAACACAAATAAACTAACTAGATACGATCCCCAGTGGAGTCGCCAATTTGTTGTTGGGAAAAGTATCTATTCAGAATGCCCCTATCCCACTCTAAGGTGTGATAGTGCCTTAGCAACAAACAAGGAAAACTTACTTGAGTATTCTTCTTTATGAAATGTAAATGAGGAGGAAGGATGTAACTAACCTATGTCTTTCGCTAGTTTGTTGGTCCAATCTCTCCCCTCTTCAATAGCTCCCAACTCCCTGCTCCCTTACCGGCCCAGCTTCACCGAATTCCTGCAAGATCACAAGAGAGAGAAACTACACGAAGATACAGATATACATTCTTAAAAAGCTCAGGATCAGATTAAGCTAAACATGCAAATATAACAAAACATCATTGATACACAACATGTAGGAGAAACTCAAATAGTTTATTGATAGAATAAGAAAGTCCAAGAGGAGATACAACCAAGTGAGTCCCGATCCAACATCTACCTCCCAGCAAAGGAATCCCTTCCTCTCCTCCAACAAAGCATAAATCACCCAATGTACTAATCTCAATCTCAAACCAACAGCAATTCTCTGCAAAGTACAAAATTCCAGCCTCTGGATCTCTGGGATGAGGGATCCATATATAGATGTAAGCAGAGAGGATGAGTCAGCTTATGTTTTGACTTGTGGCTTCTCTCTGTCAGTTCTTGCTTCCACTTGGAGACTGAGAGCCTCTTACTCATCACTTGGTCGAATTCAGTGAGGCAAGTGTCATTGGAGAAGATTCTGGAAGCTTCCATGGTCTTTCCACCTCGTTGAATGACTCTGCCACTTGTCATTTCCCACTCAACGCACCTGGGTAGTGCATTCAAGTGCGTTGTAATGCACCTAGCCAGTGTATTTGGGTGCTTTGCAACGCAGGCAGCTAGTGGAGCTTCTGAATTGATCTTGATTTGACTAGTTCTGAGTGGTTTTTGGTGGAGAACTTCTGGGAGAAGCTGTCATTGGTTGACCTTGTTCCTTTAGGAGCTGTAACAACATCTTTAGGGACTTTGGATCTCTTGGATTATGGACATTTCATGCTCCAAGCTGTAAGGCACAAAAATGTCTATAACAGATAGCAATACGTCGATGCGATGGGCCGACAACAATAACATCGATAGATCGATCGGTGATCGACGATCGGTGATCGACGATCGGTGATTGGTGAATCCCCAATACAAAGGGCCGTTGACACATGTGATTGCAATTTGCGATCAGGACCTAGACCTGATGGGGATTATCAACCCAATTTCATAAGTTTTGAAATCTAGAAATTCTGGATTTCTGTGTATTTCCCATGTATTGTTTTTTTTGCCAATACGCCATGCGATTGCAATTTGCGATGGAATGGCAGATCCGATAGGATTTTAAGCATGATCCTATATTATTTGAAGTCTGGGTAAACACCCATGATGTGTTTTGCATGTGTTTCCTGTGTTTTCTGTTATTTTGGCTATTATGGCCAGAGGAAGGCAAAAACGATTGGGTCTCCCACGTTGATGGTTCCTTTCCACTGTGAACAGATTCTTGTGATGAAATAGTCAGGTTTTCCATGATGGATTACTATAAACGATGCCACACAAATACACAGAGAGCTCAATTGACAAGTAGAGAGAGCTTTTGGGAGTCACTTGGAGGTTGAGCGAAATCAGGGAGCTGAATGTCGCTTGGGGAGGTCACTGGAAGGTTGCCGAGAGTTGCTTGGAAGTCAAGTGAACTACAGAGGCACGGAGAGGCTGAGAGAAGCTCAAAGAGCTAGAGCTGAGAGCCAGAGCTGCGAGCCAGAGCTAGAGCCAGAGCCAGAGCCAAAGCGAGAGCCAGAGTCGAGAGAACAACAAAGAGATCGAAATGATCAAGCTGTTGCTGGTGTCCAGAGTGTGCTGAAGATCGAAGAAGGAGTTCCAGAGACAATATAGAATTCTGAGGGAGTCAGAGAACCCAGAAGCTCAAGAATCTCAGAGCATTGACTTAAGGAGTCAAGTCCAAAGAAGCCTAGATCTGTCTGCAGAGTGAGGACAACCAGCGGGATAAGATGATATTCTAAACCCATAGGTTTAGTTGTAAGTCAATGGAGTTGAGCGTGGAGCTTGTAAAAGATTTCAGTGATAATCCCAAAGAGTCTAATTGAGTTGATTAGAGCTCAAGGAGACGTAGCCCAATATATCAGGGTGAACTCCATATTAAACTTGTTGTCTATTTGGTTTGGTTATTTGCTGCATCTTGTTGCTATGTGTATGATGTTTATTTGCTACACTGTTTCACTGTTATATGCTACATATTAGTTTTAAGCAAATACACTTAAAGAAAATAAACAGTTAAAGACAAACACAAGCATACACCTATGTCAAGCACTTTTAATTCCGCAATTGGTTAATCATAATATCTGCGAAATATTTAAGCTTTGGAAGTGGGAGAGGTTCTTGTAAGCTGACAAGAAGCCTTTAGTGCCCCATTTTTAGATCAATAGCGGAGGCTGGAGTCTCACCCGAAGCAGTATTAGGGGATGCTAGAACCAGGTTTCTACATCCAGAGGCCTATGTGATGGTTTCCTGATACCCTTGTGGCCTAGTTATGCCTTCGCGCAGATCTAATCCTTTCGACAGATATCTACTGCAAATCTATCTAAACGACTTCAAGATCTTCGTGAAGGTACTTAGTTTTACTTATCATGCATAAATATTATATATCTACTCGTTTCGCGTAGTAACTAAGAATTAATCGATATAAAACATATCACATAGGGAAGGCATATAAACTTAGCAGAAGTAAATAAAAGAACAAATATGCATCATTTTCAGCCCAAAACAATCTTTATTAAGTGTAAGAGTTAAGATACAGACTCCTTTTCCTAGCACACTCAGCTGCAGGGGCCCGCACACTCAGCAGTGGGACCCTTCCCCTTTCGCCTAAGTACAAGAAAGAGACCTTTCCTACCTTATCACCTTTCCCTTACAAAGATTCTTCACCAAAATTTAGTCCTAAGACTTGTTATGACTCAATTTTATATAGCATTTTCTTTACAATACCATGGTCCATGGACCATGGGCAGGTCTCAAAACAAATCTATCACCTACCCAACTAAGGGATTAAATCCCCTTTGACTTCTACTAGCTTCGCTCCACTTTCCACATTTCACAGAGACTTTACATTCGCTACCACAAGATATTACAAAATTGACTCAAAACTTAACAAAATTAACACGAGGGACCCCATCCCAAAAAAAATCATGTTATCTAAAATATTGAAGGATCCATGCATGGAATGGGATGATGCATAAGAGAGAGAGAGAGAGAGAGAGAGAGAGAGAGAGAGAGAGAGAGTTGTTGGAGAAACTCAAGTGTGATTCCCTAGTTTCAATGATTGAAGTTGATCCATGCCTATCATAGGCCCTAAAACCTATAAGAGGTCAATGGGTGTGATGCAAAGGGAAGTTGCAATGACTGTGATGTTTTTCACTGAACCTATGATAGGTTTGGGACCATAGTCACAAGGTTTATGTTTGTATTCAAATTTAGACACAATTGAATTTGAAATAATGAAATATGGATAAAGTTCACTATTAAATTCAAGAGAGAGTGTGTGTGTATCGTAAGTTTAAACATATCCTAAATTTAAGTATATTTATATGATCTTATTCTTTAACATATCCTCAATTAAATTTAAATTATCAGTTTACATGTTTTTTGGATGTGTTTCCCTCATCATGGCTCACTTTAGTAGATGCATACAATGGTGATGACAGGGGAGGAGACACAACAGTGATGACAATATTGTGGCACAAGATAATGGACACGTTTTGTAGCAACATGTCAGCTAAAATATTCTAGGATTCATATATGGAGTGTAACGTTTCCTATGAGAAAGAATAGTCAGAGGGAATTAGTGTGTGTGGTGTTATCACTCAAAAGTTTTCCCTAGAAGTTATCAAAAGAAGGAATCATCTAAGGTAACCACAAACCAATCTTTTAGGCTTAGGTTCTAGCCAACCTAAGTCCACAAAGGGCTCTCTCTTTATAATTTAGCTTTGTTTTTATGAGATTTTAGGCTAGTTTTTAGTGTTCATGGGGTTTTGTTTTGAATTAAAGGTTGGGTGGTGGAATTCTTAGAGCAGATGGATAGAGCTAAGTCTTGAATCCATTCAGCTATGGAGTCAATAAATGCATAGCATAACTGGACCAGATCATTAAAGAGAGTGTTCACAGGGCAGGCTAGCAAAGCAAAAGGCAAATCCTCAGGTCTAATGGATGAAATGATTCTAACCAGGGTGAAAGGGCACTTAAGAATCCTTGGACCGGGATCAGAATGAAGAATAGAGGGTGATCATGAACAAAGGGAAATTAAGAATCCTTTGCTATAGACGAGAGGAAAAACTACGGAAGCTAAGGAGTAGTTAAGAATTCCCTAGCTAAAATAGTTTAGGAGAAAACATTTAGAATGTAAAATAGTCAAGATAGAGTACATTCAAGCAATTTCTGAAATATCATTCCTTGTTATACATTTATATTTTAGAGAAACAAACAAGATTATGGAAAAAACATAAGAAAAACAACAGTAAACATGGAAGAATACTTATTTGTATTTTGCTTTACACAAGAATCTTGTAAAATATCTAATCATTATTCCTTGATCCAGCAAGCCAATCCAGTCATTGATACAATAGAATTTTGATTTGAGAGAAAAAGTCTATAGAAATGTCTTGGAATACACACTACATACTTCGAAATGTGAAGTATTTATACAAAAAATAATTACAAAATATCTCAAAACAACTTGAGACTTAATCTAGGGAATAAGAATATCTTCTTGCATGAAGATAGAGATAGATGTTAAACTGTTTCATGTTGTCCCTTTTATTATGGTGTTGCTGACTGTTTTTGTTGAGTAGGAGCCCTTTAAGCTAGCTAATATTTGTGGTATTTCTACGCTAGAATCTTCTTTACTGTGATATTTTACTGATACGCTTTGAATTTGTTACCCTTTGACCCTGTTGATCTATCTTTTACCTATCTCACCTGGCTGCCTTTAGATTTATTTTGGTAACTTTCTGATGTAAAGCTTTTTCATAGTAAATCTATCATTTTCTCCCACCATTCTGTCTTAGGCAATCTCATTTTCAACATTCTTTTGTAAATTTCGTCTGCCTCTGTGTATTTTGCAAAATTTGGTTTGGTGAGAAACAAATGTTTCACCTCATGTTCTAGGAAAAATAGGTTCTCCAAAGTATCATATAATACTTTTCCAATTGGCAAGGCTTTAATGCCTGAAGAGATGGCTTGTTCCTTGGCCAATCTCCTGAGTCTATCACTATAGTCCAATTAGGTCATGAGTTTTTCATTGATGACCACAGGACTGGGAAGGCCTTTGTCCCTCAAAATTTGAAATTTAGCCATAAACCTGTCAATGGCTACCTACATGATATGGAACTTTTCTTCTAATTTGAGGATGAGTTTTCTTACAGAAAGAACCTTTTTAATCTCTAGGATGGCTTCAGTCCTATCCTCTATTCCAAGCTGATGGAGCTCATATCTGTTATTACTGTTCAGGAGGTGGATGAGTCGATTTGCATCCTCAGGTTTATCTCTTAATTCTTCCCTTATTTTCTGGATAGCTTTAGTGGCTACCTTCACCAATTCTGTCTGCTCAAATATGACTTGGATTGATGGAGAAATATCATTGACAGATTCAATGATATCGGCCCAGAGCTTCTCTTTAGTCTGTCCTAATGGCTTTTGCAGCGTCAAATCTTTCTTTAGGACTTTGATTTTCTCACCCATCCTTAGGGCTTTTTGTGTTTCTTCTCTTTGTTGAATTTGGGCAAGTTTACAGTTAGTTTCTAAACTTGCCACTTTCTCCTTTAATCTTTTGAGCTCCGTAGCTTGAATGGACATCTCCTCCATAGCTTTTACCAGTTCTTCTATTTTCTCAGTTGATGTACCTGCTGTTGTAGTGGACTCAGTTGTAATTGGCAGTGTTGTGACAAGTGGAGCTGTAGGTGTTAATGATGCTGCCATTGTGGAAGGAACTGTTGTTGTCACTGTGGGGATGGCAGTTGTGGAAGTTGTGGCCAGGTCACTTTGCTTGGACTGAATCAAAGTGTCCAACTCCTTCTCTGTTTCTTTAAGCTGATCATTTAGCTTTAGGACTAGGTCCATAAGCTCTTCATGTCCTTTTTGTGCTTCTAGGACTTCCATTGTTTGAGGGTGATGCAACTGGGGAATTTTGAGTTGCTTCTTCAGTGCAGCAATGTCATCATTCTTCTTTTTAATTAGCTGCTTTGTTGCTTTCACATCCTTGGGATCATGTCCCAATTCTATCACTAAGTCCTCTAAGGACTTGATTCTTGTATCTTTGGCCTGTGAAGAGGCCTTCTCCAACTGAAATTGAGCTGACATATTGTTTAAAGAGTTCTGCAATTGGTGGGCTGCTATGGCTTTCCCTGTCAATGTAGAATAAATCATCTCACTTGTTTGCTTATGTAGCTCAATCTGGTCAATGGGATGAATATCCCTTACCAGTACTTCAAAATCTACTTTCTTAAAATTTGATGTTGTTCTTGGCTACTGAGTGGTTGGCTTGATGAAGGTCATTTGCATTTTCCCCTCTTAACATCATAGGCTAACATAAGCCTTGCTTGATGGTAGGGGTCATTTTCATATACTGTGCATAGGTTTGGGCTTTCAGCCTCTCATTTCTAGCCTTTATTTCTTTGTATCTCTCCTTGATGTCTTGGTCTTTATCTGCTGGCATTCTGAAAGAGGATACCTCAACACTTTGCTGCCTTTCCAACATCTGAGTGTGTGATGTGGAAGGTTCTAGAGTGCCTCCAGATGGAGTGGCAAGCCTACTCCCATCTCTTTCTGTGCTTGTAACCTCAGCTGTCTCCTCTGTATATTCCTGTTCAGAGACAGGATTGACTCTTTGTCTCTTAGCCTGGCTTGTCTCTGCATAGGCTTGTGATGTTGCTCTTTCTGAAGTAGTGGCCCCTTCCCTGTTTCTCTTGAGGCTTTTCTCCTCATTTAGAGGAGTCTGTAAGACTGGGGGGGTACTCATGGTGGCCTCTGGTCTATCTGTTTTCTCTGATTGCTCTGGTATTTCTGATTCTTCTGGTACCTCTGATAGGTTTGGTGCTTCTAATTCTTCTGGTACCTGTGATCCTTCTGGCACCTGCAGGAAAGAACCCTCATCAAGTTGTTTCTCTAGGTCAATCAATGTGTTTTCCACAACAACTTCAGTACTATCCCTGTCCTCTAAAGTATTTTCCACCCATTGCAATTGGTTGGCATACTTTTCTATTTCAGGGATGCGGTGATGAAAATAGGGAGCCATCTTGTTTTTCTTGCTTCTTTTGTAGATGAAGTCCAAGGGATCATATCTCCATATGAAGCTCTATTTTAGATTTAAAATTTAAAGGAATAGGTCCGCCTCCTTTCCAGCTTCTCTGCTATTACAAATAAAGGGACCTAATTGGTCTTTGATCTTGAGCTGGGCTTTCTTTTTGGCTTTAACAAAGTGTACCTCATCTGAATTTATTATCTGCCTATAGTACTCCAGAGCAAATAACCTCATTGGGAGGTATTTAGGTAGTTTGTATGGGGATTCATGGACAAAGGTGTCCTTTTTCTGGAAATCCTTATCAGCCAAGGGCAAGTGGTCTAGGTCCAGATGAGGAGTGGAAATAGGTCTAACATCCATGGAAATTGGGGCATCCATTCTCAATTCTTTTGGATTTGAGAGTGGGAGAGGTGATTTTCAGTTTTTAGGGCAATGGTGGTTTAGTATAGAGTAGGTTTGAGTTGCTAGAGTTTCTTTAATTATTCTTTTACTTTAACTAATAAAACTCCATGACTGGTTCTGAAATTGACAGGTTTTCTAGTGAATTATGGCTTAAATACTTGGAATTTAAGGAAAACTAGGTCTAAACAGGTCGGCTGGCAACCGCGAATGGTCGAGAGGCTCTGTGTAGGCTGGAAGGTGAATTGGGTGCTCTGTGGCATCTTTAGGGTGCAATTGGACGTAGGCTGACAGCTTCGACGTTCTCAGGTGTGTGCATGGAGGTTTACAGTTGAAAAAACAATAAAAACAAATGATTTGGGGCTTTTTGGCTTTATGCACGAAAGTCAATTTTGGCGGGTACGGGTGAACAGTGGTCATTTTTCGTGTAGCGGGGTGAACAGTAACCATTTTGGCGTGTAGCGGGTGGGTGGTAAATGGTTTCCATCACACCACTTTTGGGCGCTTGGTGGTATTGGGGGGAGGCCACCCGATTCCATACATTGAATGACATGTAGCATTGGGGGCCTGGTGGAAAACAAATTTTTTGAGTGGGTAATGTTCGGACGTTGGGCCCGCCCGAAATGGATAAGGGCTGTCAGATTTGAAGGGAAGCGATCGTACGGTGATTGGGCGGGGAAGTTGGACAGAGGGTGGTGGGGGGCTCGACGGGCGCTTAAGTGTGGCGATTTTTGGATTAATGAGGGATTAAAGTAGGGTTAAGGCGTTGGGGTCATTAGCAGAGGGTTTAATTTGGTTTTTACCTAACTTAATCGCGGATCGATTAGTTAGTGGGTTTGTCGGGGTTTGGGTAGAAAATCATAGTTTATATAATTAAACTAGGGTGGGGTTAATTTATATGTAGGAGTTAAATATATACAGGGAAAAAGGATTTTTGTTTGGGATTTAATAAATAAAAATTAGTAATTAATCAAATGAGCAGAAAGGGGCACAATACCCTAAGTATATGATTTTTCATGTTTTAATGCTTTTCCCATAATAACATAAATACTTAGGATATGGTGTTTTTGTGGGTTTTTGATATGAAAATGATTTATGTGGGGGAATAAATACTTTTCCTAGGTAAAAGTATTTTAACCTTAGGAAAAGTGTATTATTAAGGAAATGAGGGGGAATGAAGGGAGTTGAATTTTTATGAGGGGGTTTTTAGTACTTATCGCCTATAAGTCATTGAGCCAAGGGTCCGGTCCCTCCAAAAGTTAGAGAAATGCTCTGAGCCTCTTTGACTTAGGGTTTTTAAGTACTTTGAACTTTATTGTGGGAAATTAGTTAAGTAAAAGGGAAAATGAATAAGGGAATTTAATTAATTGTCTTTTATATCCAATTTCATGCTTGATTGTCCATTTTCTATAGAACTTTCATGAAGGAAAAGATGATAAACATGCTTTTGTCTAATCAATCACCATACTTCAGCAACCTTTCTTCTACTTACCCATCTACTCATCCTACCATTTTCACTTCTCTTTATTAGGGTGCATTTGAGCTAGCAAACCCTTATCAAACATTTTTATTTCTTTTTACAATAGTAACTAACTAAATCTATCCTTATTACATCCAAGGGCTCAGATTAAACAATTGAGCTCCTTTTCTTTACTCTACCTATCTAATTATCTACCAAGATTAAACAATTTGGTCAGATTTTTATTCTCTATCTATAGACATGAAATTTAAAACATGAAATAGCCAAGTTTAAACATTTTGACTATCATGGATTGTTACAAGGATTACAAGCTGCACACAATCATGTTATTCTGCATAAAAGTAAAGTAGGAGTGGCATTTTGGCTTGCTCACTTTCATGGAATTTTTTTCTTTTTGGGTTCATATTTTTCACTTTTTGTTGTGCTTTTTGTCCTTTGATTATCCTTTTAGGACATACCCTCTTTACATTTTTTTATTTCTTTGAATATGGAAAACATTTTCAGAAAGCAAAGGTATGTACATATTACAGTTTTAATCTCAGTCATTAAAAAATTATGACTCCTATTGGCATAATAATCTAACAGTGGCTCCACTTGGAGATGGCATTTCCTGGTGAAATGTCAAGAACTTTGTAGACCAATGGCCTTCTGAATTGTTGTGATGTTACCCTGCAACTCTTCATTTTGATGTTTCTGCATTATTTCTATTTATGACAGTAAAACTTTTAAAGCTTAGGGCCTTCTCTTCGAGCTTCAACTTCAAAAATCACCATCCAATCAACTCTAGACTTTTGAAAGCAAAGTATTTACAAATGGTCAGTGAAATCAGTAACTAGGTTTAATATAGTGTTTGAGCATTTGACCATTAATTGGTCCTCCTTTTACTTTTGTGCCATCCATTTCTCTGAGGAAGAAAGCATTATTACCTCTGAAAGCATAAATGATATATGGACCTTTCCATAGGAAATCAAATTTCCCATGTTTACCTTTATCCTCTCTCCTTGAATCCCATTTTAGAACTTTTTCCCCTAGGTAAAAATCTTTTGCCTTAGTCCTTTTATCAAAAGTCTTTTTGATCCTTTCCTGCACAACTTGAGATCTGATGTACACTTCTTCCTTGGTTTGTCGTAATTGGATTGTTTGGTTGATTCTTCTTTGGATGTCATTTGGTTCAACCTGCAACTCTTGGAGCAGCTTCATCACTGGTGTTCCCAAGGAATATGGGAAAACAACTTCCATTCCATAAACTAATTGATAAGGACTAGTACCAATGGATTTCTTTGTGGTTATCCTGTCTGCCCATAAGGCATTTACTAGCTTTTTGTTCCATGTTTTCTTGTTATCCTCTAACAATTTTTTGATGATATTTACCAGACTTTTGTTTGAGGACTCTTCTAGTCCATTTTCTTAAGGGTAATAAGCTGTGGAGTGGCCCAAGGTTATATGATACTTATTACAAAAATCCATCATTCTTCTAGATTTGGAAGTTGCTGCATTACCAGTGATGATTTTGGTTGGGCACCTGAATCTTGATAGGATGTTGGCCTTAAGGAAGGTTATAATAACAGTGTCATTGGCTTGCCTTGATGGTATGGCTTCTATCCATTTGGTAAAATAATCTGTAGCAGTGAGGATCCATTTGTGTTGGGCAGAGGAAGGTGGATGGATTTCACTAATGAAGTCAAGACCCCATTGTTGAAAAGGTTCTTCAACAGAGATTGGTTTTAGGGGCAGGGTTAAAAGCTTTTTCTTTCCTTCAAAAATCTGACATTTATGACATGAGGTTACAAATTTCTTTACATCAAAAAACAAAGTAGGCCAATAGAAACCGGCTCTAAGAATCTTGACAGCAGTGTGTTTCTAGTAAAGATGTCCTCCACAGTCACCTGCATGAAACTCTTGTAACACTTTGTCAGATTATTCTTTTAATAAACAGTTAAGAGGGATACCTTCGTGATTCCTCCAAAACAAAGCATTGTCAATTATGCAAAAATTTAAGGATTTCATTTTTAAAAATCTGCTTTTGGTCCTGGATAATTCAGGAGGAGCTTGTAGATTTTGTAAAACATATATGATGTCAGCATACCATGGTGATTCAATAAAGGCCTGGCTGATTGGTGGAGTCACCATCTCCTCTCCATTATCCATTTCTACAATAAAATTTATATCTAAGGCCTAACAGTTCGATTCATCCATGAGCTTGGCTAAACCTTGTCCTTTGATTAACTTTGTTGGTTTGATTTCTAGGTCATATTATAATATAGTAGCAATCCATTTCCTTCTCTTTCCATCTGGACCATCCTGAGCTAGGATAACCTTGACTACTGAATTGGGGACATAGGCTATTACATGAGAATATAAAATGTAAACTCTAAAATCTTCCTCCAGGACTTTGACTTTCTCACCCATCCTTAGGGATTTTTGTGTTTCTTCTCTTTCTTGAATTTGGGCAAGTTTATAGTTAGTTTCTAAACTTGCCACTTTCTCCTTTAATCTTTTGAGCTCTGTAGCTTGAATGGACATCTCCTCCATAGCTTTTACCAGTTCTGCAATATTCTCAGTTGATGTACCTGCTGTTGTGGTGGACCCAATTGTAATTGGCAGTGTTGTGGCAGGTGGAACTGTAGGCGCTAATGATGTTGCCAGTGTGGAAGGAACTGTTGTTGTCACTATGGGGATGGCAATTGTGGAAGTTGTGGTGAGGTCACTTTGCTTGGATTGAATCAAAGTGTCCAACTCCTTCTCTATTTATTTAAGCTAATCATTTAGCTTTAGGACTAGGTCCATCAGCTCTTCATGTCCTTTTTGTGCTTCTAGGACTTCCATTGTTTGAGGGTGATGAAGCTGGGGAATTTTGAACTGCTTCTTCAATGCACCAATATCATCATTCTTCTTTTTAATTAGCTGCTTTGTTGCTTTCAAATCCTTGGGATCGTGTCCCAATTCTATCACTAAGTCCTCTAAGGACTTGATTCTTGTATCTTTGGCCTATGAAGAGGCCTTCTCCAACTGAAACTGAGCTGACATATTGTTTAAAGAGTTCTGCAATTGGTGAGCTGTTATGGCTTTCCCTGTCAATGTAGAATAAATCATCTCACATGTTTTATTATGTAGCTCAATCTGGTCAATGGGATGAATATCCCTTACTAGTACTTCAAAATCTACTTTCTTAAAATCTGATGTTGTTCTTGGCTGCTGAGTGGTTGGCTTGATGAAGGTCATCTCCATTTTCCCCTCTTTAACATCATAGGCTGACATAAGCCTTGTTTGATTGGTAGGGGTCATTTTCAGATACTGTGCATAGGTTTGGGCTTTCAGCCTCTCATTTCTTTGTATCTCTCTTTGATGTCTTGGTCTTTATCTGCTGGCATTCTGAAAGAGGATACCTCAACACTTTCCTGCCTTTCCAACATCTAAGTGTGTGATGTGGAAGGTTCTAGAGTGCCTCCAAATGGAGTGGCAAGCCTACTCCCATATCCTTCTGTGCTTGTAACCTTAGCTATCTCCTTTGTATATTCCTGTTCAGAGAGAGGATTGACTGTTTGTCTCTAAGCCTGGCTTGTCTGTGCATAGGCTTGTGATGTTGCTATTTCTGAATTAGTGGCCCCTTCCCTATTTCTCTTGAGGCTTTTCTCCTCATTTAGAGGAGTCTATAAGACTGGGGGGGTACTCATGGTGGCCTCTGGCCTATCTATTCTCTCTAATTGCTTTGATACTTCTGGTACCTCTGATAGGTTTGGTGCTTCTAATTCTTCTAGTACCTGTGATCCTTCCGGCACCTGAAGGAAAGAACCCTCATCAAGTTGTTTCTCTAGGTCAATTAATGTGTTGTGAACAACAACTTTAGTACTATCCCTGTCCTCTAAATTATTTTCCACCCATTGCAATTGGTTGGCATACTTTTCTATTTCAGGGATGCGGTGATGAATATAGGGAGCCATCTTGTTTTTCTGCCTTCTTTTGCAGATGAAGTCCAAGGGATCATATCTCCATATGAAGCTCTGTTTTAGATTTAATCTTTGAAGGATTAGGTCTGCCTCCTTTCCAGCTTCTCTGCTATTACAAATAAAGGGACCTAATTGGTCTTTGATCTTGAGCTGGGCTTTCTTTTTGGCTTTAACAAAGTGTACCTCATCTGAATTTATTATCTACCTATAGTACTCCAGAGAAAATAACCTCATTGCGAGGTATTTAGGTAGTTTGTATGGGGATATGGACAAAGGTGTCCTTTATCTGGAAATCCTTATCAGCCAGGGGAA
The DNA here is from genome assembly GCA_031772625.1 of Pinus tabuliformis. Taxonomy (NCBI): domain Eukaryota; kingdom Viridiplantae; phylum Streptophyta; class Pinopsida; order Pinales; family Pinaceae; genus Pinus; species Pinus tabuliformis. The sequence continues at coordinate 71,166,339 of CM062815.1, forward strand.
GGTGGTCTAGGTCCACATGAGGAGTGGAATTAGGTCTAACATCCATGGAAATTGGGGCAGACATTTTCAATTCTTGTGGATTTGAGAGTGGGGGAGGTGATTTTCAGTTTTTAGGCAATGGTGGTTCAGTACAGAGTAGGTTTGAGTTGCTAGAGTTTCTTTAATTATTTTTTTACTTTAGCTAATAAAACTCAGTGACTGGTTCTGAAATTGACAGGTTTTCCAATGAATTATGGCTTAAATACCTGGAATTTAAGGAAACCTAGGTCTGAACAGGTCGGCTGGCAATTGCGAATAGTCGAGAGGCTCTGTGTAGGCTGGAAGGTGAACTGGGTTCCCTGTGGCATCTTTAGGGTTCAATTGGATGTAGGCTGACAGCTTTGACATTCTCAGGTGTGTGCATGGAGGTTTACAAATGAAAAAATGATAAAAACAAATGATTTGGGGATTTTTAGCTTTATGAGCGAAAGTCAATTTTGGCGGGTACGGGTGAATAGTGGTCATTTGTCGTGTAGCGGGGTGAACAATAACCATTTTGGCATGTAGTACGTGGGCGGTAAATGGTTTCCATCGCACTGCTTTTGGGCGCTTGGTGGTATTGGGGGGAGGCCACCCGATTCCATACATTGAATTACACGTAGCATCGGGGTCCGGCGGAAAACAACTTTTTCGAGCGGGTAATGTTCGGATGTTGGGCCCGCCCGAAATGGATAAGGGCTGTTAGATGTGAAGGGAAGCGATCGTACGGTGATCGGGTGGGGAAGTTGCACAGAGGGTAGTGGGGGACCCGGCGGGCGCTTAAGTGCGGTGATTTTTGGATTAATGAGGGATTAAAGTAGGGTTAAGGCGTCGGGGTCATTAGCGGAGGGTTTAATTGAGTTTTCACCTAACTTAATCGCAGATCGATTAGTCAGTGGGTTTTGTCGGGGTTTGGGTAGAAAATCATAGTTTATATAATTAAACTAGGGTGGGGTTAATTTATATGTAGGAGTTAAATATATATGGGGAAAAGGATTTTTGTTTGGGATTTAATAAATAAAAATTGGTAATTAATCAAATGAGTGGAAAGGGGCACAATACCCTAAGTGTATGATTTTTCATGTTTTAATGCTTTTCCCATAATAACATAAATATTTATGATATGGTGTTTTTGTGGGTTTTTTATATGAAAATGATTTATGTGGGGGAATAAATACTTTTTCTAGGTAAAAGTATTTTAACCTTAGGAAAAGAGTATTATTAAGGAAATGAGAGGGAATGAAGGGAGTTGAATTTTTATGAGCGGGTTTTTAGTACTTATCGCCTATAAGTCATTGAGCCGAGGGTCCGGTCCCTCCAAAATTCAGAGAAATGCTCTGAGCCTCTTTGACTTAGGGTTTTTAAGCTTTGAACTTTATTGTGGGAAATTAGTTAAGTAAAAGGAAAAATGAATGAGGGAAGTTAATTAATTGTCTTTTATATCCAATTTCATGCTTGATTGTCCATTTTTCCATAGAACTTTCATGAAGGAAAAGATGATAAACATGCTTTTGTCTAATCAATCACCATACTTCTGCAACCTTTCTTCTACTTACCCATCTACTTATCCTATCATTTTCACTTCTCTTTATTAGGGTGCATTTGAGCTAGCAAACCCTTATCAAACATTTTTCTTTCCTTTTACAATAGTAACTAACTAAATCTATCCTTATTACATCCAAGGGCTCAGATTAAACAATTGAGCTCCTTTTATTTACTCTACCTATCTAATTATCTACCAAGATTAAATAGTTTGGTTAGATTTTTATTCTCTATCTATAGACATGAATTTTAAAACATGAAATAGCTAAGTTTAAACATTTTGACTATCATGGATTGTGACAAAGATTACAAGCTGCACACAATCATGTTATTCTGCATGAAAGTAAAGTAGGAGTGGCATTTTGGCTTTCTCACTTTCATGGTCTTTTTCTCTTTTTGGGTTCATATTTTTCACTTTTTGTTGTGCTTTTTGTCCTTTAATTATTCTTTTAAGACATACCCTCTTTACATTTTTTTATTTCTTTGAATATGGAAAACATTTTCAGAAATCAAAGGTATGTACATATTACAGTTTTATTCTCAATAATTCAAAAATTATGATTCCTATTGGTATAGGAACCTAACAGTGGCTCCACTTGGGGATGGCATTTCCTGGTGAAATGTCAAGAACTTTGTAGACCAATGGCCTTCTGAATTGCTGTGATGTTACCCTGCAACTCTTCCTTTTGATGTTTCTGCATTTTTGCTATTTATGACAGTAAAACTTTTGAAGCTTAGGGCCTTCTCTTCGAGCTTCAACTTCAAAAATCACCATCCAATCAACTCTAGACTTTTGAAAGCAAAGTATGTACAAATGGTCAGTGAAATCAGTAACTAGGTTTAATATAGTGTTTGAGCATTCGACCATTAATTGGTCCTCCTTCTGCTTCTGTGCCATCCATTTCTCTGAGGAAGAAAGCATTATTACCTCTGAAAGCATAAATGATATATGGACCTTTCCATAGGAAATCAAATTTCCCATGTTTACCTTTATCCTCTCTTCTTGAATCCCATTTTAGAACTTTTTCCCCTAGGTAAAAATCTTCTGCCTTAGTCCTTTTATGAAAAGTTTGTTTGATCCTTTCCTGCACAACTTGAGATCTGATGTACACTTCTTCCTTGGTTTGCTGTAAGTGGATTGGTTGGTTGATTCTTCTTTGGATGTCATTTGGTTCAACTTGCAACTCTTGGAGCAGCTTCATCACTAGTGTTCCTAAGGAATATGGGAAAACAACTTCCATTCCATAAACTAATTGATAAGGACTAGTACCAATGGATTTCTTTGTGGTTAGCCTGTCTGCCCATAAGGCATTTACTAGCTTTTTGTTCCATGTTTTCTTGTTATCCTCTAACAATTTTTTGATGATATTTACCAGAATTTTGTTTGAGGACTCTTCTAGTCCATTTCCTTGAGGGTAATAAGTTGTGGAGTGGCCCAAGGTTATATGATACTTATTACATAAATCAATCATTCTTCTAGATTTGAAAGTTGCTGCATTATCAGTGATGATTTTGGTTGGGCACCTGAATCTTGATAGGATGTTGGCCTCAAGGAAGGTTATTATAATAGTGTCAGTGGCTTGCCTTGATGGTATGGCTTCTATCCATTTGGTAAAATAATTTGTAGTAGTGAGGATAGATGTCATCTTATGATTACATTAAGCCATGTGGGTGGAGATAATTATTATCCTATTTGGGTAAGTGCAATAGCGTTATTATAGGGGAGGAGAAGCACAAGTCGGGGGGTTCCCACCGATCGGAGTAAAGAAGACAAGAGTCAAGTTGTTCAAGCGTACGTATAAGGGCCCGGTAGGAATTCGTTGCTACAGAGGGGAACGTCGTGTGCAAATACAAATATGTGACCAAGGATGAGGTTGTATGGGGGATTCACTTTGAGAGGTAACCGAACGTTGCTTTGATAGAGGGATATAGAATGAACCATTATATATGTTATTTTTCAATTCCAATACCAACTTCTTCCACCCACCCAGAAAGAGAGGGTTTGGTTGCTTCATCTGTCTCGCACCTAAAAAAGAAATCCTGTAGCACCTGAGAAGAGAAATCGACCTTGATGTGGAGAAGAAATCCTGCTGCACCTGGAAAAAGAAATCTCGAAGGTGGATGGATTTCACCAATGAAGTCAAGACCCCATTGTTGAAAATGTGCTTCAGTAGAGATTGGTTTTAGGGGCAGGGGTAAAAGCTTTTTCTTTCCTTCAAAAATCTGACATTTATGACATGAGGTTACAAATTTCTTTACATCAGAAAACAAAGTAGGCCAATAGAAACCGGCTCTAAGAATCTTGTCAGCAGTGGTTTTCCAGTAAATATGTCCTCCACAGTCACCTGCATGAAACTCTTGTAACACTTTGTCAGATTCTTCTTTTAATAAATAGTTAAGAAGGATACCTTCATGATTCCTCCAAAACAAAGCATTGTCAATTATGCAAAATTTTAAGGATTTCATTTTTAAAAACCTGCTTTTGGTCCTGGATAATTCAGGAGGAGCTTGTAGATTTTGTAAAACATATATCATTTCAACATACCATGGTGATTCAATAAAGGCCTGGCTGATTGGTGGAGTCACCATCTCCTCTCCATTATTCATTTCTGTGATAAAATCTATATCTAAGGCCTGACAGTTCGATTCAGCCATGAGCTTGGCTAAACCTTGGCCTTTGATTAACTTTGTTGGTTTGATTTCTAGGTCATATTATAATATAGTAGCAATCCATTTCCCTCACTTCCCATCTAGACCATCCTGATTTAGGATATCCTTGACTACTAATTGGGGACATAGGATATTACATGAGAATATAAAATGTAAACTCTAAAATCTTTGATATCTTTGACCAAAGCAAAGGCTTTCTTTTCCATTATATTGTATTTTAAGGGGGCATCTCTTAGGGCTTTGATTAAAAAGGCAATAGGTTGTTCATAACCCTCATCATTCTTTTGCAGTAGGACTAAAGCAATTGTATGTTCTGAGGCAAAGGAAAATATAATGAAATCTCTATCAAACTTTGCACTGATCAAGGCTGGTGTTTTTGTTAAAGCTAACTTAATATCTTCAAAGGATTTCTTAGCCTCAATGGTTCATTTTATGGTCGAATCATTTTTCAACATATTGTTTAATGACCTAATTAATTCTGCCAAGTTAGAAATAAATCTCCTAGGAAAGTTAATTTTCCCTAAAAAGTCTTGTAATTCCCTAATGCTCCTAGGATGTTGTATCTGTAAGATGGCTTCAATTCTTGCAGGATCTATTCGGATACCATCTTTAGAGATTATATGACCTAATAACTTTCCTTCTTCTAACCCAAATAAATATTTTTTAGGATTCAAATAAATTCCATACTTCCTACATTTGATGAAAACCTGCCTTAGATGATCTAAGTGTTGTTTATCAGATTTTGAGAATACAATGATGTCATCTAAATATATTACTAGGAAGTCATGAATTTCCTTAGAAAAAGCTATGTCCATGGCTCTTTGGAAAGTGGCCCCTGCATTATTTAATCCAAAAGGCATCTTCACATACATGAATGTGCCCCAAGGAGTAGTAAACGTATTTTTAGCCTCGTCATCTGGGTGAACTAAAATCTGATTGTAACCAGAAAACCCATCCAATAATGAGATTCTAGTTGACCCTACTACCCTTTGTAAGATATGATCCATTTTAGCGAGAGGGTAATTGTCTTTGAGTGAAACTTTATTAAGATTCCTGAGATCAACACAAAGTCTAATCTCACCAGTTTTCTTCTTGTTGGCACCATATTTGAAACCCAATTTGAGAATCCAATTTGTGCTATTATCTTGGCCTCATACATCCTTCGGATTTCCTTTTCAATAGAAGGCAATAGGATGGGATTGATCCTCCTAAGCTTCTGCCTAAAAGGTTTCTGGTTTTCTTTTATGGGGATAGTGTGTTGTATGATGTTGGTGTCATAGGACTTGAGGTCCTCATAACTCCAAGCAAAGAACTCTTGGAATTCCTTTAATAGTTCAAGGTATTTCATTTTTTCGGTAGGAGGTAAGGACTTTGAAAGTTTGATCAATTTTGGATTTTCCTTAATACCTATATTACACTCCTCTATATCACATTTTAAGGGTTCCATCTTTGGTTTTCTAGGGACATCATTTGAATCAAACAATTCTTCCAAAGGGGTTAATCCTTTGGGAAAAACGTTGTCTTTGAGATTAATGATTTTAGAGTCTTCGTTAATTATCTCATCAATTTCAACTTGTTTTAGGTTTTCTATATCCAATTTTGTAACTTTAGTAGGATGGAATCTATCTATATTTTCATCTTCTATTTCATTAATTTCTATTTCATCTTTAAAATCGGGATCTAATGTTATGTCAGTATCTATATTACTATTTACAAATTCTTCCTCTATGGTTAAAAAATTGTTTATCTGTTGGTCATTAGCAAATACTTGCCAGTTTTTCAAGTTATCTGGGATAGTAGGTTTGTGCCTGACCTTAGTAGTGTACTGATGGTTAGGTTGAAATGGTAACTTACAAGTGCTGGAAAACATTGCTAAACTATGAGCCTGCATATTATGCTTCCTAGGAATTACAATGACTTTGGTTTCTTGGAAAGTGTTTAGTATTTCTATAATGGTTCCTCTATAACAACTTAATCTAGGGTATTTGGTCATATATACAACTTTAATCTGTTTTATCACTAATTCAGAGTCTCCCATGATAGAAAATCTTATAGCTCCTAGCTTCCTAACTAATTTAAGACCTAAAAGAAGTGCTTCATACTCAGCCATGTTGTTAGTGCATTTAAAATTCAGTCTGTAAGCATGGCCCTTTGAGTGATCATTCTCTAGATTATATATCCACACTCCTACTCCTGCTCCTAACTTATTCACTGATCCATCAAATTCAAGGTGCCATAATATCTCATGTTCATAATTTTCACTGTCAGGGGGAAGAAAATTTTCCTTGTTTGCTGCATTTTGATTATCTTGTTTATTGGAAATCTCTTGAGTTTGGACAGTTTCTTTTTTAGCTATAACTGCAATTTCTTTTGGTTCTGAAATAATATTGTTTGAAGTGGTTTGTTGTGTTTGTTCAACATTATACAAAATAAAAGAATCAATGTTAGAATGTAGGGAGTAGATAGGAAAGTTTTGAGGTCTATCCCGGCTACTCACCACATATTTCATTAGGGTCTCTTTGTACAGCTTTTTAGGTTGTCCAAAGACTGAGATTGTGGCATATGACATGTCAAGTTGCAAAGATCCTTGGAGTTTAGCCCCCCATGATCTAGACAATAGCATGCCATATTTAGGTGGGATGTCAGCGACTACTATATCCATGAGAATGGTCTTAGCAGGATATTGTACTAAGGAAACACATAGGTCTTTGATTAACCCTAGACACTTTACTTGACTTGAGTCAAATGAAAATAAGTCCTTGTAAGGTCTAGTAATGTCCAAGTTTAATTTTTCCATAACCAATTTAGGCATTAAATTGTGTGAAGCTCCTGAATCTAACATTGCATTGTGCAAGATTTTATCATGAATGCTAAGGCTAATATAAAAGGGTGGTATCCCTCCTTCTAATGGTTTTCCATTAACATCAGGACCGAATATAAGCTTAGGTTGATCATCAAACAAGTTGACAGAGTCTTCATTCTCAACAAAGTTTAAGGTTTTGTTTATTTGAGACTTATAGGTTTCACTTTTAATCAGCTCTGTTAAGGGAACTGAAATTTTTAATTTAGCCACCTCTGCTCCCAAATTGAAAGGCAAAGGGGATTTTTCTGTTTGAGTGCTTGGAATTTTCATAGCAGGAATTGGAGTAGGTTTCTCTTCTTTTTCTGCATTTGAAGTCTTTTTCTGTGGATTTTCTAATATGGTGTCTGGAGATTTCTCCATTGTCTCCTTGGAGGGGATTGAAGTGGATGGTTGATCATTAGGGGGTTGATCATGGGTTATATCTACAATGGTGGGACCAGGAGGGTTCTGATTTGGTCTAGGGAGAATTTGAAGAGTTTTAGTAACTGGAGCTACTTTGATCTTCTTGGGTTGATTTGGCACTGTTTTCTTGGTCTGGTCAGGAGTGTCAGAATTCTTTTTACTCCTTAAATTGTATTGTTTGTGTACTTCAAAAATGGCAGAATCATACCCTTGTTTATAATCAAATGATTCTCTGGATTGGGTCTGCAATTACTGCAGCATATGCAGTTCCTGCTCATCTTGGGTCAAGAAGACAGTTTCCTCATCATCTAATCCCATCAAGTTAATGTGTGTGTCTTGTTCAGGGTCATCTGAATGGGATGTTTTAGCATAGTTTTCTTGAAATGGAGGCCTAATATTCTGATCAAGTCCATTCTTCCCAGTATTTTGATTCTGATTCTTTCTAAAGTTTGGGTTCCTCACTGGAGGTTCCTGTTGATTATCCCATTGAGGCTTCCTCTAAATGTTCTCTATCCTATCCATCAATTTTTCTATACCCTTGGTTAGAACATCTATTTTAAGGTCAGAGGGTGAGGCTTCATCTTTCGCAGGTCCTCCCCTTTCATTCCTAACCCTAGCTCTTTTTGCTAGCAGGTTGGCTTCTACACTAACTGCTACACTCTGCATGTCTTCTAAAGTCGGAGGATTTCTCTCTCTAAGTTGGAATGCCTTATGAGTATCAAACCCATCAGGAAACTTTATCAATGCTAAGTCAGGTGGGGGTCTAAGATTGACTGGTATTGCATTGTATATATTGTTAATTATGGCACAGTGATCCTGGACTGTTACATTTGGTCCTCTCCTAATGTTTTCATATTCTAAAAGGATTTGCAGAGGGTTCTTTTTCTTTTCCCATCTATTTAAAAATTGCTAATAAAATATATATAAACCATCTATGCTATTAGCAGGTAACGATCTAAATCATTTCCTAACATCACCACCTAGAGTCTGAGCAAAAAGTCTCATCTGAACATCTCCAATATCAATTTCATGTAATTCAAAGTAGCCTGTCATTTTGTTTACATGATGTTGTGTTGTATAAGGTCCTTGTTGTAGGGAAAAGTATCCGACTCGGATGACCCTATCCCACTCTAAGGGTGATAGTACCTCAGCAACAACTGTAAAGAAAACTACTTAAGGTTTACTTCTTTATGAAAGCAAAAGAGAGTGGATAGATGCACTAACCGTTGCCTTGCGCTTAATGTCGAATCCAAATTCTTCTCTATGGCCGCTTGCTCCCAGCTCTTTGCTCTTTTGCCGGCCCAGCTACAATGAGATCCTGCAAAATGACAAAGAAGGAGACTACAAGAGGCATGCAATCATAACTGATTCACGGATTAGCATAAACCAAATATACAATTATCACAAAACATCATTGGAACAAATGCATATAGAAGAACCTCAATAGCTTTTATTAATGAATAAGTAAAGGTTCTGAGAGTGTTATAACCATTGAAGGTCCTAATCCAGCAACACCTCCCAGCAGAAAGAATTTCTCCTCTTCACCTCCCTCAAGCAATCACTCAATAGCTCTATAGTGAAACCAACAGCATAGCATTACTTTGCACCAAATTCCAGCCTCCTGAGCTCATAGGAGAGAGCTCAATATATAGATGAATTGAGAAAGGATGAGTCAGCTTGCAACTGATGTGTAGCTGCCTTGTGTCCTCTCTCTCTTCAGTTAATCTTTAGTTGATCTTCAGTTCTTGAGTCCACTTGGAGAACCTTGCTTCCACTTGGAGAAACAGAGCCTCTGACTCATCACAAGGCGAAATCCCTGATCCAAGTGTCATTTTTGGAAGATTCCAGAGCAATGAATCATTGTGCCACTTGTCCCATCTCGCTCAGCGCAGGTGGCCTTTGTTCCACTTGCTTTGCAACGCAGGTACACCATGGAGCAACTAAGTTTCAGCGCAGAAACCTAGTGGAGCACCTGCTTTGATTTCAGGATTGCTTGTTTTTGAGTGTTTTCAGGTGGAGAACTGATCTGAGAGCTATTGGTTTGCTGACCTTGTTCCTCTAGGGGTAGGAACATCATGTTTAGGGAACTTTGGATCCCTTGGATTATCGACAATTCATGCCTGTTGCTGTAAGGCACAAAATTGTCTATAACAGTCCTATGCAATCAAATTGGAGAATTTTGTTCTGGTAATCTTGTGGCATGGCACCAAGTGGGGCAGGTAACACAAGAGGAGCATATCTTTATGCCATGGCTCTAAGTTAGGTAGGGCTAAGAAGTGGGGTTGGGGTACCAGGAGATGATACAGTAGTTGATGGAGAACTGGGAGTAATAGGTGATTGATGGGTAATGATAGGTTGGTAGGGAAGTGAAGGTATAAATGGAGGTGAGGAATGAACTTCAGAGGTGGAAGGGAATAATTATGAACTAAGGGTAGTTAACATTGGTTCAGAAAGCTCAAGGATCTTAGCAGTGGTAAGGGATAACTGAGGCGAATTTAGAATATACTCATCAATTGATTGGTTTGCCTTCTGGACTTCAAGATCTGCAATAAACTCTGGATCTAGAACTATGTCATCAAGTGCACTTTCAGACCTGGTTCTAAATAGGGAAAGGTCAAATGACTCATCAAAGGGGAGGTCTTCTAGAAACAACCACTCATCAGGGCATGAATCTACTTTGATTGAAGGTGTTGGACTGACTGAACTTTCTTGTCTTTTGGATCTTCTCAAAATCAGGTTGGGATTATCCACTACTGGGGCAGGGTTTGGATCTAGATTGGCCCTAGTATAGTGAGTTCTCCTTGAAGCCAGAATTTCAAGCTTTTCTAATTACTTTCTTTTTGTGAAATTTTGTAAATAACTTCTAATAAACCCTTCAAGAGGCTCGAAATAAAGATTTGAAATTTTCTCAAAGGTTTATTAAGATTGAGGGTTTGAATTCCCTAGTATGGTCGCCACTATGTTATCACTCAGAAGTTTTCCCTAGAAGTTATCAAAAGAAGGAATCATCCGAGGTAACCACAGACCAATCTCTTAGGCTTAGGTTCTAGCAAACCTAAGTCTAGAAAGGGCTCTCTCTCTCTTTATAATTTAGCTTTGTTTTTATGAGATTTTAGGCTAGTTCTTAGTGTTCATGGGTTTTGTTTTGAATTGAAGGTTCAGTGGTGGAATTCTTAAAGCAGATGGATAGAGCTAAGTCTTCAAGCCATTGGGCTATGCAGTCAATAAATGGATAGCATAACTGGACCAGATCATTAAAGGGAATGTTCACAAGGTAGGCTAGCAAAGCAAAAGGAAAATCTTTAGGTCTAATGGATGAAATGATTCTAACCAAGGTGAAAGGGCACTTAAGAATCCTTGGACCGGGATCAGAATGAAGAACAGAGGGTGATCATGAACAAAGGGCAATTAAGAATCCTTTGCTATAGACCAGAGAAAAAGCTACGGAAGCTAAGGAGCAGTTAAGAATTCCCTAGCTAAGATAGTTTAGGAGAAAACATTCAGAATGTAAAATAGTCAAGATAGAGTGCATTCAAGAAATTTCTAAAATATCATTCCTTGTTATACATTTAGATTTTAGAGAAACAAACAAGTTTATGGAAAAAACATAAGAAAAACAACAGTAAACATGGAAGAATACTTATTTGTATTTCGCTTTACACAAGAATCCTATAAAATATATGATCTTTATTCCTTGATCCAGCAAGCCAATCCAGTCATTGATACAATAGAAGTTTTATTTGAGAGAAAAAGTCTATTGAAATGTCTTGGAATCCACACTACATACTTTGAAAATGTGAAGTATTTATACAAAAAGTAATTACAAAATATCTCAAAACAACTTGAGACTTAATCTAGGGAATATGAATATCTTCTTGCATGAAGATAGAGACAGATGTTAAATTGTTTCATGCTGTCCCTTTTATTATGGTGTTGCTGTTGTTTCTGTTGAGTTGGAGCCCTTTAAGCTGGCTGATAGTTGTCGTATTTCTATGCTGGAATCTTCTTTACTTTGATCTTTTACTGATACTCTTTGACTCTGTTACCCTTTGAACCTGCTGATCTGTCTTTTGCCTATCTCACGTGGTTGCCTTCAGATTTATTGTGGTAACTTTCTGATGTAAAACTTTTTCATAGTAAATCTGTCATTTTCTCCCACCATTTTGTCTCAAGCAATCTCATTTTCAACATTCTTCTATAAATTTCGTCTGCCTCTGTGTATTTTTCAAAATTTGGTTTGGTGAGAAACAAATGTTTCACCTCATGTTCTAGGAAAAACAGGTTCTCCAAAGTATCATATAATACCTTTCCAGTTGGCAGGGCTTTAATGCCTGAACATCTGGCTTGTTCCTTGGCCAAACTGCTAAGTCTATCACTATAGTCCAATTAGGTCATGAGTTTATCATTGATGACCATAGGACTAGGAAGGCCTTTGTCCCTCAAAATTTGAAATTTAGCCATAAACCTGTCAATGGCTACCTGCATGTTATGGCACTTTTCTTCTAAGTTGAGCATGAGGTTTCTTTTGGAAAGAACCTTTTTAATCTCTAGGATGGCTTCAGTCCTATCCTCTATGCCAAGCTCATGGAGCTCATATATATTCTTACTGTTCAGGAGGTGGATGAGTCGATTTGCATCCTCAGGTTTATCTCCTAATTCTTCCCTTACTTTCTGGATAGCTTCAGTGGCTACCTTCACCAATTTTGTCTGCTCAAATATGACTTGGATTGATGGCCAAATATCATTGACAGAGTCAATGATATTGGCCCAGAGCATCTCTTTAGTCTATCCTAGTGGCTTCTGCAGTGTCAAATCTTTCTCTAGGACTTTGATTTTCTCACCCATCCTTAGGGCTTTCTGTGTTTCTTCTCTTTGCTGAATTTGGGAAAGTTGACACTCAGTTTCTAAACTTTCCACTTTTTCCTTTAATCTTTTGAGCTCTATAGCTTGGATGGACTTCTCCTCCATAGCTTTAACCAGTTTTTTCGTTTTCTCAGTTGATTTACCTGCTGCTATAGTGGAATCGGTTGTAATTGGCAGTGCTATGGCAGGTGGAGCTGTAGGTGCCAATGGTGCTGCCAGTTGTTATAGACATATTTGGTCACTGCAACCCCAATCACATATGTCAATAAACCAAGGGCTCTCAAACCCCTAAAAGTGCTTTTTTATACCCTAAAGGATCAAGGTCAACTGGTTACATCATTTCCCAGAAGCTCTCCTTGAAAAACTGCTCAGAACTGGTCAAAACTGGACCATACAGACTGCTCCATGCTGAGGGTGCGATGCATCTCACCTACTACACACAAAGGGTGTGATGCATACTGAAAATCCCTTCTGTAGGGTGCGATGAGCAAGAGCAGACAAATGGCAGAAGCAGATTGCTAGGTGGAAACTCAAAGAATCTTCTAGAAACTGCTCATATGACACTTGCCTCTCTGAATTCGCCCAGGGATGAGTAAGAGATCATGAAATCTCCAAGTGGAACAAAGAACTATCAATGAAATGACACTAATCAAAATCCCAGAAGCTGACTCACTCTCCTACAAACATCTATATATGGATCCCTCATCCTAGAGATCTAGGGGCTGGAATTTTGTAATTTGTAAGGAAATGTTGTTGGTTTCTCTTTGAGACATTGTATTGTTGGGTGATCTTGATTTTTATGAGGTGAAGAGGGCTTTCATGCTGGGAGGATGGCGCAGGATCAGACAACTTGGTTGTAATCCTTTCTTCTACTACTTCTACCAATAAAGCTATTTGAGTTTTCCTCCATATACTTGTATATCTCTGAATCTTGTATTTGTATATGGATTTGTATGGTTAATGTACATCTGATCCTATATTGTTTATGGTTATAGATCTCTATGCTTTGATGGTATTTTGCTTCTTTGACTCTACAGGTGTTCTTTGAAGCGGGACAAGTGAGAAAGGAGTGGCGAAAGATTTATCAAGGGAGAGAGGAAACAAGCAAGGAGACTAGCAGAAGATTGATGTTGGTACTCTTTGCTTCTCTCTCATCTATCTGTCATAAAGGAAAACACAAGTAACTTTGGTTTGTTTGTTTCTAAGATAGCTACCCATCTTAGTGGGACTAACAAATTTGAATGGACACTAGTTTTCCCGATAACAAAATGGTGACTCCACTAGGGATCGAATAGTTTGTTTGTTTTGTTATTGTTGTTTGTTTATAAACTACAGACGGAGCTTGAAGTTAAGCCAACTAGCCTTCGAACTGCGTTTGCTATGCAACTGTAAAGTAGATCAATGTTGCTTCAGTCAATCTCTGGGTTAGTTTATGAACTGAACATCTAACTTGCAAACATCCTAAGTGCCCTGGTGGCAGCTCAAATAACCTCATTAGATCAGTCCCTATACTTTGTGTTTACTGCCTATCAAAAGCTCAGAATAAACCCCTGAACTTAGCTGCAAACTGTGAGTGAAAACCAAGCTCAGTCTCGTCCCTGGACCATCGCACTGTCTCTCATTGGTAACTTGGATGCATCGCACCTCCCGTGTGTTGTAGGTGAGATGCATCTTTGTTTCCCTGTGTTACAGGTGTGATGATTGAGTGAGACTGTTTCTGCCTCCAAATTTTGGTTTTTTCTTCATTGTCTTCAACTTTATTCAGTAGTTTTGCTGTCTATGATCAGTATATCACTGTTGAAACCTTCTTCCTTTGCATTATTCAGCCTCCATTGATAAGGAATTGTGAATGTTTTTTTATGTATTTTTCGTCATTTACATTTCTCCTTTGCAAATAGTAGCTTAATCGAACTGTCGTCTTTTGATTTGAAAGTGTCGCAACTATCGTTTTCAGTCACGAAAAAGAGTGTCTTAAAGTCTTCCTCTTTTAGATAGTCGATTACACTTTTTCCATTATACTTGATTTTGAAATTATTAGTATTTCAAGTGTCAAAAGTAGTTTTAAATTCGAAATCGCAAAGTGTCGTCTTAGTCTTCCTTTCGTTTCGAAAAGAGAAAATTGTTGGTATTGTTGCCTTGAAAGAAAATAGTTCAGATCCATACTTAGTTTTCTTTTTGTCATTCTCACATTAAGGAAACTGGAAAACAAATACATGCATGTGCATTTGCATTTAGACTGCATGTGGAAATTGATTTAGGAAAAGTGCATCTAGTGTGTGCTCTCTGCTCTATGTTGAAAGATTTTTATTTCTCTTTCCTTAGTAGCTAGGATTTTCATTGCTAAAAGAAAGTAAATGACTTTTTATCATCTTATATTGCATGTTTAGGAATTGTATATCTACATCACGTGGTGAACCTTAAAGGAAAACTTCTTAAGAAAGATCAACAATAAAATAAACCTCAATGAACATAAAAACGCTTTGGAACCTAACGCACAACATTTAGAAGTCTAGGCTAGAGACGTATTCCAGCGTCGTAAAGCCTGGTAACTATCGTTTTCATCGTAGGTTGGGTGATTCCTCCTCTTTGATACGACAAGTGCCAGTACGGACTTGTGCTCCCACGTACCGTCGAGTATATATTGGGAGACCACAATAGGCTGATATCCTTTATCTTTAGGAAGCCGTGTCTGTCGCCCTATCGATCACAATGCACCGAACACAGCATTCAGGAAGATTGATTGCCGTACCATAAAAAGTATTATGCAGTTTTACGATTCGTTTGGTAATCCCTCTGTCTAGATTTCCAGAGTAGTCACTTTCATTCCTTTTCAGACTCCTTAAAAGAAAAGTTCCATCTGAGCACTTGTCACTTCAGGCTCATTAAAAATCGAAGGCGAATAGAGTCATCTTTATCTTTTTCTCGACTCTTAAAAATTGAAAAAGCAAGTTGTGTTAAAGCGTCATAAAATTCATTTAATTCGGAATAACATTTTCCCATTTTTATTTTGATTTGATCAAGTAATCCTCAATCATGGAAGAAAGTCAATCAAAACCCTGTCGTTCGTGGAGACTAATGAGTCAACCATCTTTGACACTGGAAACGAAACCATTCCGGGCCATGCCATCTCGTTTAACTGGGTCAAAGTCTCCCGGTTTAATTGAAACTTGTGTTTCAATATCCTCAAAGACTCCAGTTACTCCAACTATTTCTAGTATCCCTGCCTCTACAGAAGAAGTTCCACAGATACAAGAGGACATTAGAACTGATCCTAGTGTAACGGTAAACATTTCTATTCCTGAACTAGCTCCATCTAGGACTGATTCGGAAGGTGTCACCCCTCCAACATCTGTCACTGCAGAGTTTGTACCTTCTTCGGCACCATAAATATTTTACGGACTTGACGGTCTACCTCTTCCACCTGGACTGATTGCTATAGAAGAGATTGTGGAGGATCTTCCATCTAGTACCCCATTGCATTTTGGAACTGGGATCCACCTATATCCTTCTACTACAGAAGTTAGTCACCCTTCATCGCAAGTTCTTGTAGAATCGCTAGGAAGTCTTTTGGATAGACTCGATATGTTGGAACAACCATCAACATCTAGGACTGTGTCATCTGATATAGCAACAACAGAACCTCCTGCCACTACTCCGACAATGTTCGCTAGTATACCATCTATCTCAACTAGCTCTCAACCACTAGAAGGAGTCCACCCAGAGACTGTTTCGACAGTATGGTCTGTTCCTGTTTGTTCGTTCGGAATATTATCTAGAATTTCTTATGTTGAGTCTCAGCAAATTGATCCTTCACAAGAGTATCAATTTTGGTAGTCCAGTCTACAAAGACGAATTTTCCCTTTAAACACTATATTGCCGCCATATGGGGGGCAGTATGCCTTTTCATTGTTCCCTTCGAGAGAACAACCATATGAGAGTTCACAACAGAATTCGGGTCAAGCTGGAATTGCATCCAGTAGTTGGGTGCCAATACTGCCTCAACAGCCAAGAGTTGTATATTCAATGCAACCAAATCAACCTGTGTCGAATATTCCCACTACACCAGCTATTGTGACGGTGTCGCAAGTACAAGCGCTGCCTGTTGTATGTCAACCTCAAGTCTCTCAGGTCATAATACATCAGCCTCTTGTCTCGGTGACTCAATCACAATCGGCGATTAGTGGCTCCTTAACTAAAGTGACTCAGGCTCAAACGGGTACTATCACCCCTCATCTTGGTCAAACATCTAGTATTGGACAACAACAAATGGCCTCACAACCATGGCTAGTGCAATATCAACAACCGCAATTCCAGCAAGCTTATCGAGGACCTGAGCAACAAAACTTTGCGAGTAATGGGCAACCGTATATTCAAAATGGTTACCATCAATCATATCATAATGGTTATGCCCATCAACCTTATCAAAGTTATCAGCATCAAATACATTATGCTGGTATGCAAAGACCCACTGCTCAGGCGACCCCATCTTATCCTAGGTATGCATTGCCAAACCTAAATCAACAGTTTCCTTTCATCGCAACTTTAGAATTACCAGATCTGAATCGGATAACAAATGATCCAATTGCTTACGCCCCTTGGTGGCTGGCGATTCCTCCTAAACTTCCATAAGATATTCCTAAATTCAATGGAAATCTGGGTGAAGATCTGTCGAATCATGTGATGACATTCCATCTGTGGTGTTTGTCCAACACTCTCAATGATGATTCGATTAGGCTTCGCCTTTTTCAGCGAACGCTAACTGGTCCGGCAGCGAAGTGGTACATCAAATTTCCTAGAGATTCATTCGATACCTTTAGCACCCTTGCCACCACCTTTTTAACCCTTTTTCAATTACCAATAAGGTATGAAACAGGAACGGAGCTTCTTACCAATTTTAAGCAGATGGTAGCCACTCACATATCTGATCATATTCATGAGTGGTGACATCGTCGTCGAATGGTAAAAACATATGTTTCTGATCAGCTGCCAGCTGAATGGTTTATTAAGTCATTATTACCTTCTATTATAGAAGATGTGGCCAAGGGGGGAGTTGTCACTAAAGAGCAAGTCATTGCTCGCGCGCAATATCTAGACTTGATCTATACTTAGTCTGGCACACTCTATTCCTGATGCTTCTAGACCAGAGTTTTCCGTTCCTCCTCCTAAATCAAACAAAGGCTCTCATGCCGGTGATGGCATGATAGGTACGACAAGCACAAAAACCGCAAAGGCTACATCTAATAAAGCCCGTACGGTTTCTATTCAAAATGCAAATGAAGAACCTCTCGCCTCGGAGGTCAATGCCATGTCAACCGCCAAAGGCAAAGAACCGAAGCAACCAGGGGGTAAGAGGAAAGGGAAAAGCAAAAAGAAGAAACAGGATGATTTGTCTCCTGAAAAATCTTCTGAAAACCCTTCTAGGCAAAAGAAACCTCCTCGGCCATGTCATATATGTGATGAAGACCATTGGACAAAAGATTTTCCATATAAAGCTGAGATTAAGAAGTTCTTTAAGAGTTCAAAAACCTCAGCGGTATTGACTAATCCGTTTCCAAACCCAGAAACCAATTTGGTTGCTAGCGACAATGCTTCCCCATCCCAAGTACTTATGTTGTCCATTTCGAAGCAGCAAAATGATGCTTTGATATCGACAAGGAATAAAGATTACGGGAATCCACAGCTGTCGAACAACAAGGCTGTAGATCAACCTAGTAGTTCGACAACAACTTCAACTGAAGTTGTGCCACCCATCATTCCTGAGCTAATGATAAAGCTGCCAAAGGGAGTAGTACACAAATCGACATTTAATCCTCATGCCCGAGCAGCACATAATTATAATATAGTAGAGGATCTGGCCCAATCACCATCCACTATGTCAATGCTTGAAGTACTGCAAAATTTCCCCTCCCAAAAGCAGGCTCTATCATCAGCAATAGGTGGGATTGACCCAGCGGATTCCAATCTTGTGGCCTTTAATCATAAAGGATATGAACCTCAGTTACCAGCAAAAATCCGTTTCCTCATACAAGTGAAATCCCTCAACAAAACTGTTCATCGAACAATTATTGATGAGGGGGCATCTATCTGCATTATGTCAATGAGTTGTTGGAAAACTTTAGGCGCACCACCCTTGTCAAGATCATCAATGACATTAAAAGCATTTGATGGACGAACATACACCCCGTACGGGATTTTAAGTAACTTACAAGTTGAATTGGGGGGCACGAAAATAGAAATTGACGTCGAAGTTATCGATGGAAACCTCGATTACAATATCCTACTAGGAAGGCCCTGAATTTATGCTATGGCCGATGTTGTGTCAACTTACTTTAGAAAGATTGCATTTCCCTTTCAAGGAGGAATTACAATCGTTCATAAACAAACCTTTCTCCCCAACAGTTCACAAGTTACAGAAAGCATTCCAATGATCCATGGAAGCTCTCATTCACTTCAAAATGTCGAAGTAGGCCTACTAAAAGACCCTGCCTTAATGGGTACTTTTTCCCTACCACCTCCGAGTAATCTGGCAGAAGTGGACGCAGTAGAAACTTGCAATGTGATATCTTCCATATAGAAGATTTCCGAACATTTTGATAGCATGGATCGTCAAAAGGTATTGCCTCCAAGCCCAATAGAAATTTTGTAGCAATCAATTTTCTTGGCATGGGCGGCAAACCCAAATCAATGCTCATCAAGTGTTTGAATAGATAGGTCTAAGGAATATGGCAGCTCTTCAGATCATTGGTCACATGTACATTCTACAAACAGAGGAATTATTCAGTCGATGATGATAGGAGAGGCACCATGAGAAGATTACCACCATCGTTCCCATCTTCCGGATTACAACGAAGATTATTCCAATGACCTTAATCATCCTTCAGTTTTTTATTTTCTATCAAATATTGTAAATACGGTGGATTCCGAGCGAAATCTATCCAATATTGAAGAAACTATCGCCATAAATATCTCAACCAAACCTAATGTTGTAGAGAATATTCATGTCAGCAAATCTTGTTCTTCTTTAGAACTGGAAATATATTTCACTCTCTTTCGCGAATTCATAGATGTCTTTGCATGGTCATATGAAGAAATTCCAGGCACTAACTCGAGCATAGTTGAACATGAAATCAAAATGTATCCAGATGTCAAACTAGTACGACAACGGCTTCGGTAGGTGCACCCGAAGAAAGCCGCTGCCATCAAGGTAGAAGTTG
The DNA here is from genome assembly GCA_031772625.1 of Pinus tabuliformis. Taxonomy (NCBI): domain Eukaryota; kingdom Viridiplantae; phylum Streptophyta; class Pinopsida; order Pinales; family Pinaceae; genus Pinus; species Pinus tabuliformis. The sequence continues at coordinate 71,185,911 of CM062815.1, forward strand.
AAAAACTTTTACATGCTGGTTTCATTTACCCGGTTCCTCTAATTGATTGGGTATCGAATATTGTTCCTGTGATGAAAAAGCAAGGAACGATTAGAGTGTCCGTTGATTACAGGGATGTAAACCAAGCTTGTCCAAAGGACAACTAACCTACACCCTTCATCGACCAGATAATTGATGAATGCATTGGATGCGAAATCTTTTCATTTATGGATGGATTTTCTGGGTATAATCAAATAAATATCCACCCACAGGACTAGTCGAAGACTGCATTTATATGTCCGTGGGGCACATTCGCGTACCACAAACTACCTTTCAGTTTAAAGAACGTAGGGGCAACTTTTCAGAGGGCTATGAATTATGCCTTCCATGACATCAAGAACATCGTTCAACCATATCTCGACGATCTACTGGCTCATTCGCGAAAGCGGACTGATCATCCATAGCATTTGAGAGCTATATTTCTACGTTGCCGACACTACAAAATACGACTCAATATGCACAAGTGTGTGTTTTGTGTCGGTTCTGGTCGTTCACTTGGCTTTGTGGTTTCTAAGGATGGGATTTGACTCGACCCATGTAAGGTTCACGCAATCATCGATATGCCTCCACCTTCAAATTTGCTTTAGATTCAGAAACAACAAGGCAAAGCAAATTTTTGAGGAGGTTCATTCCAAATTAAGCCGAACTTGCTAAAGGTTATACACATCTTTTGAAGAAAGAAGTACCCTTCAATTGGGATCAGGTTGCAGAAGCTTCCTTTGATGCTCTAAAGGAATCCCTAATAAAAGCTTCATTAATGTACGCTCATGACTATCAAAAAGACTTTAACCTGTATCTAGCTGCAGTAGATACAACCATTGCAATGGTTTTAGTTCAAGAAGACAATGGAATCGAACATCCTATCTATTATTTAAGCCGAAACTTAAATGATATAGAAAGCAAGGACTCCTATGTTGAAAATCTGGCCCTTGCAGCTGTTCAAGCAGTACAAAGATTTTGACACTATATCCTCTTTCGCAAAACTACCATTTTGTCAAATTGCAACCCTATGACTTACATACTGTTGTGTCAGTTACTTGGGGGAAAATATTCGAAATGGATAGCTATTTTGCAAGAGTTTGATCTGGAATTCGTAAAATCCAAATCAAAGAAATCTCTAGTATTCGTGGAGTTACTTTATGACTTCCCATCGTCGTCCAATGATTCAACATCCAAAGCATCAATCGTGGATGAATCTTTGTTTTTGATATCGTCGAGCGATCCGTGGTATGGAGATATAATCATCTATCTCCAAACCCAAACATACAGGCGTAATACCTCTCACTTAGAACAGCGACGTACTTGATACCAAGAAAAAGACTACATGATCGTCGGTGATACACTTTACCGTCGTGGTATCGATACAGTTCTGCGAAGGTGCCTCACCCATGAGGAGGCTGAAAAAGTCCTAAATGATTGTCATTCAGCCGCGTGTGGGGTGCATCAATCTGGTTTCACTACGGCACAAAATATTTTACGAGCAGGTTACTTCTGGCCAACAATGTTCAAAGATTGCATAACCGTAGTCAGAAGTTGAAATGATTGTCAAATCTTTGACCGCAAAACCAGAATACCACCCACACCTTTGCATCTAGTAGTTGTTGTTGGGCCATTGGCCAAATGCGGCATAGATTTCATGACATGTAACCCCACCTTAGCCGGGGGGCATTGGTATATCATAGTCGTAGTTGACTATTTTACGAAATGAGCCGAGGCGATGCCTACATTAAACAACAGCGGCGAAACAACTGCTCTTTTCTTTTTCAATCATGTAGTCTCTAGATTCGATGTTCCACAAGCTATAGTCACAAATCATGGATCGCATTTACGTAATCACATGATGGTCGAATTGGCTGCCAAATTAGGACTGTCCCATGATAGTTCTACTCCATATTATCCGCAAGCTAACGGACAAGTTGAAGCCATTAACAAGGTCCTGAAGAGCATGCTGCAAAGGATGATTGGAGTCCACAAACAGAGTTGGCATCTAATCCTGTACTCAACCCTGTGGGCATATATGACATCGGTAAGAAATGCAACCAGATTTACACCCTTTTAGCTGGAGTATGGCTTGGAAGCGGTCTTACCAATTCAGTGTGAGATTTCATCTCTCAAGCTTGCAGTCAACCTTCTCCCCGGAACTTCAGAGGAAGAGGCTCATTTCTTGGAACTAATCCAATTGGATGAAACCCATCATGACACTGCCTTGGCTAACAAAGCTCATAAGAAATGAGTTAAGGAAAAATTTGACAAAAATGTCAAACCCCATGTCTTCTCAGAAGGTGACCTAGTCTTGCTTTACGATCAGGAATCCGGTAAATTGGGAGCAGGTAAATTCCAATCATTGTGGATGGGTCCCTACATTGTTAAGTGAGTATTAGCAAAAGGAGCCTATGAGCTAGTAGATTACAATGGGATTCCACTGTCGCAACCCCGAAACGGGTTGTACCTTAAGAATTACTATGCTTGACTAAGTGTAGTAATCTCCTTGTATGCTTTTGTTACGTTTTTGTTTTCGTCAAGAGTGATCGTTTTGGTTAGGTAATCCACTTTTTCATTTGTTTCAGATGTCAAACCTATTGGAATCATTTGTTGGATATGCCGACGGAGCTAGTCGTAGTACGTGGAATTTATCTTCTGCAGCCTAAGCCATTTTTGATCCAAGCGGCGAGTTAGTGAGTTTCAGAGGGGTATGTATTGGTTGGTCAACGAACAACATCGCTGAGTATAGTGCATTGATAGAAATTCTCTCTGATGCCATTGCACATGGCATACACCGACTTATTGTTAGGCTAGACTCACAACTCGTCATCCTACAGCTTACTGGCATCTATTCCGTTCGGAATCCAACTATCTATCGTATGTTCCTAAGGGTCAGGATTTTGGAAAGGCAGTTTGATTCTATTCAATATCAACACATTTCCAGAAACTTAAATACATTAACTGATTCATTAGAAAATTATGTGTTAGATAGACATTTGCAGCATTTATAAAAGAAAGCATTTCAATCAACATTTGCATCAAGATCATATAACTTAACCAAAATAAAACTCCGAAAATCAAAAATATATATAACTGTTTATAGTTTTTCAAAATGTTCTGCGTCCAGGACAAAATCAGTTATATGACCAAAAGACTAAAAAATGCAGGAAACGCACCCTAGACTAATGGTGCTGGTGATAACAAGTCACCCCCTGTGTGATCATACGTAAGAGCCTAGTCCATTGACTCGACACACCAGTGGTATGGTGCTGTAATCTCAGAGGTAACTCGTCGGTCCTCACATCGTGAATACTAAGGGTGAGACCCTTGATCTAATCTTGCAATACTGCAACGGTCTCGGTTACGTCCAGATAGCGAAGGACAACCCTCCCTACATTCTCTCTTGCTGGAATGGCGGCTGCTACCCTCATGCGCACTGCTGGTCGCACTGGTCCAATATCTGCACAAACATATGAGTTTGATTAGTCTTGATAACATTTAAAAAACATAAGAACATTATAAAAGCAATAAACAGAGATATGGTCAAATCTTTTTACCTATAACACCCCACTGCTCGCCAGCCGGCAGCACCAAATCTGGGTCACCCCGGAAATCCATCCCAGCATATGGGTACTCGGCAAAGACCATCTCTTGACAATTGAACCACTCAAATAAGGCATCAGAGAATGAAATCTGCGACTGACCAGCATGTCTGGCCATGAGATCGACCCATCTCTGCATACATGGTTCCGTCGGTGCTGGCAGTCTAAGTGAAATGTACTGTGGCTGCATCAGTGGTATCCTCTCCAAGGCGAAAGCGGTTAGAATCGAACCATAACCAAAGTTCTTGGATCTTCCATTCTTCACCTTGGTAAGTTGTTCTTTTTTAACCGGAAGTACTGTGTCGCACCAGTTGAATACCTTTGGTTCAAGGCATTCCAGAGCATATTGCATATAGGACCTGTTGGCCAAATGAAGAGCCGCACTACCAGACAATCTAGCAAAGGTGAATAAGATAGTCCTCAAGGACCGGTCAGTGACATCTTGAATACTGATCTTGCCATCCCTACTCGGCTGAGAACCATCTCTACAAAATCGGCGAATATAATCCCTCAGGGATTCACCCCCACGGGCGGATCCTGATAGTGAGAGAGGGGCACCATGTCTCGATAAACCGGTCAAGAAGTAGATATCCTCAACTGTCAAAGGGATCGATTTACCTCGAATATAGAACACTTGGTTGGTAGGATCCCATGCATCGAGCAAATATTGCAACAAATTCATTTGTTGCCTCATGCTGGATAGACGGAAGAATTTGAGCAAGCCACAGTTCCGCAATGCAGTCACCGTACCCAGATCATGTAAGGCAATCATATCCTCTTCTTCATGCTCACGTTCACACCATGTAATGACCATCTTAATCCGATGAATCACTGAAAAACAAACAAGAGAAGAATCAGGATCTCAATTTGGGAAAAAACTGGCAAAATTTCCATGAAAAAATAGTGCAGAAACTTTCCTCCGTGTGCCCATCGCACCCTAGCTGTGTACTGGGTGGGATGCATACTCACTGGTCAATGGTCAGCTCAGTATGCATCACACCTTTCGATGTATACTAGGTGCGATGGGGAGAGAACGAATTGTTCAAACCCCAGAGGCCCAGAAAAACAGGAAAACATGCTCAGAATAAAAAAAGGAAAGAATGCAATTGAAGAGCTCAGGGTTAGCTCCTACCTGGTCCATACGGCGCCGAAAATAGTCCACAGAATCTCCTGGAATTAGCTGATGAAAATCGAGGGGGAAAACACCTTCAAAGCTCCAACAATCCCAAATTTGAATGAAATGGTAAAAATGAGAGGTAAAACTACTTTTATGTTACTATTCAAGTAATTGAAGTAAAATGCTGGTATTTAACTCATTTTTCAAGCATGTATTTACATTTCTAATCAATTTGATGGAGTAATTGAATAGGCAGTTCGACCATCAAAAGAACATAGTGTTAATGGTGAAATCAACATCTCTGAATATTATCACGAGCAGGTTTACGCGAAGTTCAAGCTCGTTAAAAAATAAACCTAGAAATGAGCATATGTTCCCCCAGAGTTCAAGCTCATTAAAAAATGAACCCGCCTTCGGTAAATAACCTTTGCGATCACATAGCTATCAGCTTTTGAACCTTGGTCGTGTTCTTACCATCAGCTCCATTCTTTTTTAGCCAATCATACGCCTCCATTTGATTGTTTACCCTTTTGAGGAACAGTTGTGACGAGTGATTCTATTAGCCACCTTCTTTACACTGCCATGATTGAAAAGTTCCAAACCTTACCTGGAACCAGTTGCTATCCAAAAACATCACTCGTTCCTCAAAAACGAGTCTCCTTTAAGCTCTTTTTATCTGACTTGTAAAATATGAAAAGATTGCCGAGCAATTGGCCTCTCCAGCTCGTTAAAGTGATTGGAAGTGCCATCCCTCCTCTATATTTTAATCTTTTTGGACCTGAGGGATCATTACACAAAAATATCGAGTGCTTGTCTTTTTCGGCTCACTAAAGTGATCGAAAAGTCATCCCTTTCGTATTATTTTATACTTTTTCGGACTTAAGGGATTATATTACGAAAAAGGACTACTGGAGTTTCCTTTCTGTCTCTTTTTAGACTCTCTAAAATTGAAAAGGACCGAGTTATCTTTGTCATTAAACTTGTTAAAACAATAGCGACAAACTTGTCCATGCAGACAAGAGCGAGTTTCACTGTTGCTAGGCTCGCTAAAACATAGCGACAGGTTTGCCTGAAGGGAAAATTATAGAACAAGCATATGTTATCCTCCTCAAGCTTGACAAAAATAAAGAGGTACTGGTTAGTAATGACTGGGGAAAAAGGGAAGAAAACTTGAATAACTTCATTGGTAGCAAGGTCGCTCTTGAGCATGACACTTTCCCTCCATCACCATGATTGAGTCGGGTTGGGTTATTCCGTTCACCAGTCATATCACCATTGGTCCTCCGTACCATCCATTTTGGGGTTAACGCTACCAATCCATTCCAGTGTCACCGATATGTTCAAGAGAAGTCGCTCAGAGAATTCACCAACCCAGCTAATGTCTCATCCGCTGTAATACCTTAACACTCCATTCTTCATGACCGCCACCCTGAACCTTGTATCATCAGATCGTTTTCACCTCCAAAAAGTCATTTGCTCCATTCCGTGGCATAGATATGGGATTCATTAAGGCCCTCCTATGACGGGTCACTTCTTTTCGACATCAGCTCATTATCTAAGAAGTTTACGTAGGAACAACCCTTTCAGTACTTTGAAGCTTGCATGCCTCAATGGCAAGTTTCTCACTTCCAGCGACAGGTTTACATCAATGGCATTCAATTGAAGGATTTTGCGTGGTGTTCGACATCAAGTCCCATATTCACACCACATGAATTGTACTGCAGTACCTTGAGGGTCATCATCATTATCAGTGATTCCTCTCGCGCCTGTTAACAGCTTACATCATTGGTTGTTAATCAGGTGATGTCTTTCCATGTTCGACCTAAGAACATCTTTTCACATGGATCGACTTGTACTTCGGCCGAAGATTGAACAATTTTTAAGACCCTGAATCTAGTTTCATCCATCTGGGCTGCGATAAATTTAGGAAAATAAAGACATCAAATGTGCATTATAGCTGCACAGATAATCATCCAAGCTAAGGGATGATGGCTCTACCAGAATCATCAGTCTGCCACACAGATGATTGTTTATCTTATGTACATGAAAATGAATTTATAAAGCTGAGCTTGGGAATGCCCGCCTCAGCTAGATCATGAAAATATTATGAAGATAATGTATTGTATTGCATCTTATTACACGTCATCTTCCAGTTCGAAAAACCTCGGATCCTCATGATAAAGAATTTCACCCGACATCAGAAGATTTACGACCTCATGCTTTAGGGGGAAACTGTTATAGACATATTTGGGCACTGCAACCCCAATCACATATGTCAATAAACCAAGGGCTCTCAAACCCTTAAAAGTGTTGTTTCATACCATAAAGGATCAAGGTCAACTGATTACATCATTTCCCAGAAGTTCTCCCTGAAAAACTGCTCAGAACTGGTCAAAACTGGACCATACAGACTGCTCCATGCTGAGGGTGCGATGCATCTCACCTGCTACACACAAAGGGTGCAATGCATACTGAAAATCCCTTCTGTAGGGTGCAATGAGCGAGAGCAGACAAATGGCAGAAGCAGTTTGCTAGGTGGAAACTCAAAGAATCTTCTAGAAACTGCTCATATGACACTTGCCTCTCTGAATTCGCCTAGGGATGAGTAAGAGATCATGAAATCTCCAAGTGGAACCAAGAACTATCAGTGAAATGACACTAATCAAAATCCCAGAAGCTGACTCACTCTCCTGCAAACATCTATATATGGATCCCTCATCCTAGAGATCCAGGGGCTGGAATTTTGTAATTTGTAAGGAAGTGCTATGGGTTTCTCTTTGGGACATTGTATTGTTGGGTGATCTTGCTTTTTATGAGGTGAAGAGGGCTTTCATACTGGGAGGGTGGCGCTGGATCAGACAGCTTGGTTGTAATCCTCTCTTCTACTACTTTTATCAATAAAGCTATTTGAGTTTTCCTCCATGTACTTGTATATCTCTGAATCTTGTATTTGTATATGCATTTGTATGGTTAATGTACATCTGATCCTATATTGTTTATGGTTATAGATCTCTATGCTTTGATGGTATTTTGCTTCTTTGACTCTATAGGTGTTCTTTGAAGCGGGACAAGTGAGAAAGGAGTGGTGAAAGCTCTATCAAGGGAGGGAGGCAACAAGCAAGGAGACTAGCGGAAGATTGAGGTTGGTACTCTTTGCTTCTATCTCATCTATCTGTCATAAAGGAAAACACAAGTAACTTTGGTTTGTTTGTTTCTAAGATAGCTACCCGTCTTAGTGGGACTAGTAGCTCTGAATGAACACTAGTTTTCCCGATAACACCAATGAGGAAGGAACTGTTGTTGTCACTGTGGGGATGGCAGTTGTGGAAGTTGTGGCCAGGTCACTTTGCTTGGATTGAATCAAAGTGTCCAACTCCTTCTCTATTTCTTTAAGCTGATCATTTAGCTTTAGGACTAGGTCCATAAGCTCTTCATGTCCTTTTTGTGCTTCTAGGACTTCCATTGTTTGAGGGTGATGTAGCTGGGGAATTTTGAGCTACTTCTTCAGTGCAGCAATGTCATCATTCTTCTTTTTAATTAGCTGCTCTGTTGCTTTCACATCCTTGGGATCATGTCCCAATTCTATCACTAAGTCCTCTAAGGACTTGATTCTTGTATCTTTGGCTTGTGAAGAGGCCTTCTCCAACTGAAACTGAGCTGACATATTGTTTAAAGAGTTCTGCAATTGGTGGGCTGCTATGGCTTTCCCTGTCAATGTAGAATAAATCATCTCACCTATTTGCTTATGTAGCTTAATCTGTTCAATGGGATAAATATCCCTTACCAGCACTTCAAAATCTACTTTCTTAAAATCTGATGTTGTTCTTGGCTACTGAGTGGTTGGCTTGATGAAGGTCATCTGCATTTTCCCCTCTTTAACATCATAGGCTAACATAAGCCTTGTTTGATTGGTAGGGGTCATTTTCATATACTGTGCATAGGTTTGGGCTTTCAGCCTCTCATTTCTAGCCTTTATTTCTTTGTATCTCTCTTTGATGTCTTGGTCTTTATCTGCTGGCATTCTGAAAGAGGATACCTCAACACTTTTCTACCTTTCCAACATCTGAGTGTGTGATGTGGAAGGTTCTAGAGTGCCTCCAGATGGAGTGGCAAGCCTACTCCCATCTCTTTCTGTGCTTGTAACCTCAGCTGTCTCCTCTGTATATTCCTGTTCAGAGACATGATTGACTCTTTGTCTCTTAGCCTGGCATGTCTCTACATAGGCTTGTGATGTTGCTCTTTATGAAGTAGTGGCCCCTTCCCTGTTTCTCTTGAGGATTTTCTCCTCATTTAGAGGAATCTGTAAGATTGGGGGGGTAATCATGGTGGCCTTTGGTCTATCTGTTTTCTCTAATTGCTCTGGCACTTCTGATTCTTCTGGTACCTCTGATAGGTTTGGTGCTTCTGATTCTTTTGGTACCTGTGATCCTTCTGGCACCTGCAGGAAAGAACCCTCATCAAGTTGTTTCTCTAGGTCAATCAATGTGTTTTCCACAACAACTTCAGTACTATCCCTGTCCTCTAAAGTATTTTCCACCCATTGCAATTGGTTGGCATACTTTTCTATTTCAGGGATGTGGTGATGAATATAGGGAGCCATCTTGTTTTTCTGCCTTCTTTTGCAGATGAAGTCCAAGGGATCATATCTTCATATGAAGCTCTATTTTAGATTTAATCTTTGAAGGATCAGGTCTGCCTCCTTTTCACCTTCTTTTCTATTACAAATAAAGGGAACTAATTGGTCTTTGATCTTGAGCTGGGCTTTCTTTTTGGCTTTAACAAAGTGTACCTCATCTGAATTTATTATCTGCCTATAGTACTCCAGATCAAATAACCTCATTGGGAGGTATTTAGGTAGTTTGTATGGGTATTCATGGATAGAAGTGTCCTTTATCTGGAAATCCTTATCAGCCAGGGGGAGGTGGTCTAGGTCCAGATGAGGAGTGGAAATAGGTCTAACATCCATGGCAATTGGGGCATCCATTCTCAATTCTTCTGGATTTGAGAGTGGGGGAAGTGATTTTCATTTTTTAGGGAATTGGTGGTTCAGTAGAGAGTAGGTTTGAGTTGCTAGAGTTTCTTTAATTAATTTTTTACTTTAACTAATAAAACTCAGTGACTCGTTCTAAAATTGACAGGTTTTCCAGTGAATTATGGCTTAAATACCTAGAATTTAAGGAAAACTAGGTCTGAACAGCTCGGCTGGCAACTACGAACGGTCGAAAGGCTCTGTGTAGGTCGGAAGGTGAATTGGGTGTGTTACACAGCAATTTGTCACTGCCTTCACCCCAGTCCTTCTACTATGTCATGTGTCCAAGTTAAACATGCTCATGCTGAACAAATGCTCTCTTATGTTGCCAAGTGACCCACTTTTCCTAAGTTTTCTACCTCATTGTGACTATGGACTTAATATACGCGATGAACAGCGGTTGTAAATAGTCCAGCCGCACTTTCAGCGTGGAAGTACATATGTTTCCCGCGACGGTCCGATTTCATGCTCTGGCGCGAGTCTACTTGCTTTCTTTAGCGACGGTATGACTGGATACATTGCCTACTTGCGATGTCAGCGCTAAAGCTTAGTTATAAACTCGCGATGATCCAGATTGGGCGAATTCGTTCCAACAGTCGGCCTTCTGGATGTCCCCAGTATGTTCGCCAACTTGTGATGCAGGAAAGTGTTCCCTCTGCGGACAGAGCCAACCCCTCTAGCCCTAGAGTGGGTCTAGTCATAGCAAGGACATATCAACAATAGATTTCCTTAAACAGTCATAGTTGGAGGCCTACCTCAACCGGTGGTTGATGGAGTTCCATTGCGCTGTTCCAGCGTTCACTTCCTTATCCTCGATGAGTGATCAACCTGAAACAATGCAAAGGAAATACAACAAAGCACATGACTGGAAAACAACAATGATCTAGTTACTCACAAAGTCAAGAAGTCATGAGCTATCAAGTAAATTACATACAAGACATAGGAAAACACCATTGATTGTATTAATAATGAAATAAGAGCAAGAATCGGTTTACCCGTTTGGTTGTTTTCAGCCTCAGTGGTCCGGAGTGTCATGACTCCTGTTCCATCATCTCCTTCATCCGAACCACGACATGTCCATTCCAAGGTTGAGCCTACGCCTTCTTCCCCTGTCTCTTCGCCTTCATCTCCTCCTTCGCCTGGTGAAAGTTTCACATCTAGTAACCAGGAGACTAAGAAGAAGAAGAAGAAGAAGAAGAAGAAGAAGAAGAAGAAGACGAAGAAGAAGAAGAAGTTTGATAAGCATGAGGCCACTTGTGCAACTATTGCTCCAAGTACCTCTCAGGTCGGACCACCTTCTGCTCCTCCGTGGAAGGTTAAGTTTCCTTGTAAATTGTGCAAGGGTGACCATCTTCTTTGTGATTGTCCTAGTATTCCTAGGATCTTAGAAGTATGGTCTCACAATCTGGCTCATCCCTCGTTGTCCTCTAAAGCTCATGGTTATGCTACCCTATCAACTGGCAACGGTAAGAAGAAAGGGAAGATTCGATTCCTCTGTAGGCTATGTGAAGGCAACCATCCCCTTCACCTTTGTCCGCTCATGGATAAAGCTTCCGCCATTATGGAAAGTCTTACATCTTCTTCACCCCAACTTCTCGTTGGTTATCAGAGGCTCTCTTCAGACCCTCTCCCCGTCGACAAAGAGATTGACTTAGATTCTTCTCTTGTCTGTCCTCCTCCTTCCGAGCCTGGCTATGCTAAGCCTGTTCCAGACCAACCATTGGTCAGAGAGAGTGTCGACTTGGGTTCACCACTTGTTGATAACTCTGTTTTGGAAGAGCGTCATGCTCATGTTCTTCTTGTCTTGTAAGATTCTCCTAAGTCTGAGAATGACACTCCTATCCCAGCTGATTCAGAGAATCTTGCTTTGATTCCTGTAGAGCAAGGAGGCAATCATACGATTCCCCCACCAAGTAGTTAAGTCGTTTCCTTCGACTGGAGTCACTTGACTACTTTCCACCTTCCATCCCATGTGCCTATCCAGATTACAGTACATGCCTATGATAAGGCAGTACCTGGCACTGTCTTAGATGAGGGTGCATCTGTCAGTCTTATGCCTTCCACTACTTGGCAAGCTTTGGGCTCCCCACAGCTTGTGCCAGTCACACAAAATCTGTTGGCGTTTGACGGAGGAACCAGTCAACCTTTAGGGATCCTCCCGAAGCTTCCTGTTACTTTGGGGAGAAAAAATGTCTATATAGACGTCATGGTTGTCCAAGGTGCTTTAGATTTCAGTCTTCTCCTTAGCCGTGACTATGTTTATGCCATGGGGGCCCTCATCTCTTCACTTTTCCGTGTGGTTTGTTTTCCACACGATGGAAGAATGGTGACCATAGATCAATTATCATTCTTTAGTCCCCCAGTGCCTCCTACACAGCTGTCATCCCCTATCACTTCTTGCTCGCAAGCAGTACCTTCTTCGCCACAGGTCAATTATGTGGCTACCTATTCCATCTCCGCCTCTACTGATGATCATGTAGATGGTCTCGTACATCATGTACTGGGGGCATTGGAACCCGATCTATCATTGGTGCATCATGACATGTATTCCTCCCAGAGTGCGTTTCTTCCATCCCGCGAAGACCTCTTGGGAGCCATGTTCTCATCTGGCCCATGAGCAGGAGTGCCAAGGATAGTTTTGATCTTGTGTCAACCTCGTTCAAAAATGAAACAAGGTGTCACAAGGATAGTTTGTTCCTGTGTCAACCTCGTTCAAAAATGAAACAAGGATCATGGAGCTTCCTTGTCTTCTGTCAAGCTCGTTAACAAATGAAACAAGGGGTCTTAAGGAAAGTTCTTGATCTTATGTCAACCTCGTTAAAAAATGAAACAAGGGTTATGAGGATAGTTTTTTCCTGTGTCAACCTCATTCAAAAATGAAACAAGGATCATGGAGCACAGTTCCTTTTCTTGTGTCAAGCTCGTTAACAAATGAAACAAGGGGTCTTGAGGAAAGTTCTTGATCTTATGTCAACCTTGTTAAAAAATGAAACAAGGGTTATGAGGATTGTTCCTTTTTACTGTGTCAACCTCATTAAAAAATGAAACAAATCCCCTTTCCAAATTGAGTCTTCGCTTAAGATCTTGTAAAATCCAAGTCGATTCTTTCCAATATCTCGAAAGTGAACCTTCATTCCATCCATCTCGTTCAATGTAATGAAGCTTGGGGGGCATGTACCTCAATTTGCGTCGCTATGCTGGGGGCATGTGAACTTATAACAAGCATAGTTTTTCGTTTCAAGCTTGTGTAAACATGAAACCGAATCCAATCAAAGTTATTCATGGTTCAAGCTTGTGTAAAAATGAACCCATACCTGATTTACATCTCGTGATTTCTATTTTTTTCCATCGCCACCATACGTTTTCACTTGTTTGTTTATCCTTTCCTAAGGAACCACAGTGATGAGTGGTTTTATTAGCTAGCCTCTTGACCATTACATGTTTTGAGTAGTTCCACCATTGCCGGAACCAGTTGCTACCCTTTATACCACTCGTTCCTCTAGGACGAGTCACCTTTAAGCTCTTTTTTGACTCGTAAAAGATGAAAAGATTGCTGAGCATTTTTTCCCTTTTTGACTCGTTAAAGAGAATAAAAATGGAGGTCTGCTTTTAGCTCTTTTCTGATTGTTTAAAGATGAAAAGATTGCCGAGTTTTCCCTTTTAACTCGTTAAAATGAAATAATAGGCGGTCTGCTTTAAGCTCTTTTCCGACCGTGTAAACATGAAAATATTACTGGGCTTTTGTCATTTCGGGTTCATCATTGGTTACGAAATGACGTTGTTTCGATTGCTTTTCTACTTTTTTAGATCGAGGTCACTAATCGCGAAAAGTATTCCTTGATTGTAATGGTCAAGCGATTCTCTCAAGTATTGTTTTATACTTTTTCGGGCTCGAGAGACACAAATCTACGAAAAAGAACCCGCTAGAGTTTTCTTTTCCGTGTCTTTTTCAAACTCCCTAAAACATGAAAAAGACTCCGATTTTTACCTATGTCGGACTCGTTAAAACCTGATGACATTGGACTCGTCACCATGACGAGACTCGAGCTTCTCCTCCCTAGGGCTCGTTAAACTATTACTAGGTTGGATTCGACTGAAGGTCAAACTTATATTACAAGCATATGCTATCCCCTTCAAGCTTGTTTCCAAAAATAATTGGGGTACTCGCCAGCGATGGTGGGGGAAAATTTGGAAATCATCATGGTAGCTAGTCACTCTTGAACAATGACACTTTTGCTTCTTTTCGGGTTGGGACATCCATACATCGTCATTTGGCCTTCCGCAGGTTTGGGTTGCCATTTAACCTCGTTCCATCTGATCCATGTTGTCTCCATCAAGCCTCTGATCCTTTGGTACTTGAATGCTGCCACCCTCTGGAGTCGTGTCGCCGACATGTTCAAGAGTATAATCCTTTTTCAGTTTACATCCTTGCCTCCTCTTCTGATGTTCTGTTTCACCATCTACCTCTTGTTCCTTATCTCGTGTCGTTGATGGGGGAAACATTATGGCCCTCCTGTGATGGATCGTCTCCTGTCGACATCAGCTCATTATCTAGGAGATTGATCTAGAGATTCCCTTTGGTACCTTAGAGCTTGCATGCCTCAATGGAAAGTTCTTCGCACTTGATGGTCGACTTACATCATTGGTCGTCGATTGGGTGATTCCACAAGTGTTCGACTTCAGCTCATTCTTCACACTTCATGGATTGTACTAGACAGTACTTTGAGAGCCATTGGCATTATTGGTGGTTTCTCTCGCGCTTGTTAACGGTTTTCCTCATTGGCCGGTAATCAAGCGACTTTTTATCATGCTCGACCTCAGCACATCTATTCGCATGCTAGAATTTGTACTATGATCGGTTGGGTTCAAGACCCCGAGCTCAGATTACACATGTTCGAGATGCATGAATTGGTTCGTGATTGCATGACTCGTTGATGGATGGCTGCGACCATACCTGAGTCTTCAAGGATGGCTGCGAACATACCTTTATCATTAACATGGTCTTATTAACTGGATGGCTGTGTCCATACCACAGACCTAGTTCATATGTCTTTTGGATGGCTGTGCCCATGCCTAGACTACATGTATTTCACTATTAGAAATATTAGTTGTACTCACATGTGCAGGTTCTTGAAGATGGTGTTCCAGCTCAGTCAATTTCGTAAAGCATTTCACCCCTCTCACTCTCTCAGGCTTCATACTTTAGGGGGCATCTGTTACACAGTAATTTGTCACTGCCTTCACCCTAATACTTCTTGTATGTCATGTGTCCAAGTAAAACATGCTCATGCTGAACAAATGCTCTCTTATGTTGCCAAGTGACCCACTTCTCCTATGTTTTTTGCCTCATCGGGACTATGGAATTAATATACACGATGAACAATGGTTGTAAATAGTCTAGCTGCGCTTTCAGCATGGAAGTACATCTGTTTCCTGCGACGGTCCGATTTCATGCTCTGGTGCGAGTCTACTTGCTATATTTAGTGATGGTATGACTGGCTACATTTCCTACTTGCGATGTCAGTGCTAAAGCTTAGTTATAAACTGGCGATGATCCAAATTGGGCGAATTCGTTCCAACAGTTGGCCTTCTGGATGTCTCCAGATCTAGTTGTTGGCATAGTTTGTGTCGCCCTTCCTCCTCTAGTATGGAAGTTTCGTCATTTGTGCTACCTTCCCTGGGGATAAGCTCTCTCTTCCACCTTTCATGGAGACTCCTTCTCCTATTTAAACACTCACCATTGCTATGATCGGCTGGTTGGTAACTTCTTGGTTTGAGCAGTGCTGTTAGTGCTTTTGAGTTTGATAGATAGCTGGTGTGGGTGTGACAAGTGTGGGATTGTTGATAGCTTGTGGAAGGTTGTGAAGTGCCTTTAACTTTGTGTAAGAGCTTATGAGTGAGAGAGAGATTTTGTATGTTGGGAGATCCATCTTCAAAGAGTGAATGCTTGAGAAATACACTGGTTGGACCCTCTAAGAAAGCTTACGATGTCAAGACTTTGGTTGTAAGCTTTCTCTTATTTCATTATTAATACAATCAATGGTATTTTCCTATGTCTTGTATGTAATTTACTTGATAGCTCATGACTTCTTGACTTTGTGATTAAATAAATCATTGTTGTTTTCTAGTCACGTGCTTTGTTGTATTTCCTTTGCATTGTTTCAGGTTGATCACTCATTGAGGAGAAGGAAGCGAAAGCTGGAATAGCGCAATGGAACTCCATCGACCACCGGTTGAGATAGGCCTCCAACTATGACTGTTTAAGGAAATCTATTGTTAATCTGTCCTTGTTGTGACTAGACCCACTCTAGGGCTAGAGGCGTTGCCTCTATCCACAGAGCGAACACTTTCCTACATCATAGGGTGCTCTGTGGCATCTTTAGGGTGCAATTGGAGTAGGTTGACAACTTCGACGTTCTCAGGTGCGTACATGGAGGTTTACAGTTGAAAAAATGATAAAAACAAATGATTTGGGGCTTTTTAGCTTTATGCGCGAAAGTCAATTTTGGCGGGTACGAGTGAATAGTGGTCATTTGTCATGTAGTGGCATGAATAGTAACCATTTTTGCGTGTAGCGGGTGGGCAGTAAATGGTTTCCATCACACCTCTTTTGGGCGCTTGATGGTATTGGAGGGAGGCCGCCCGATTCCATACATTGAACGACACGTAGCATCGGGGGCTCGTCGGAAAACAACTTTTTCGAGCGGGTAATGTTTAGACATTGGGCCCACCCGAAATGGATAAGGGCCGTCAGATGTGAAGGGAAGCAATCGTATGGTGATCGAGCGGGGAAGTTGCACGGAGGGTAGTGGGGGGCCCGGCGGGCGCTTAAGTGCGGCGGTTTTTGGATTAATGAGGGATTAAAGTAGGGTTAAGGTGTTGGGGTCATTAGCGGAGGGTTTAGTTGGGTTTTTACCTAACTTAATCGCAGATCGATTAGTTAGTGGGTTTTGTCGAGGTTTGGGTAGAAAATCATAGTTTATATAATTAAACTAGGGTGGGGTTAATTTATATATAGGAGTTAAATATATACGGGGAAAAAGGATTTTTGTTTGGGATTTAATAAATAAAAATTAGTAATTAATCAAATGAGTGGAAAGGGGCACAATACCCTAAGTATATGGTCTTTCATGTTTTAATGCTTTCCCCATAATAACATAAATACTTAGGATATGGTGTTTTGTGGGTTTTTGATATGAAAATGATTTATGTGGGGGAATAAATACTTTTCCTAGGTAATGGTATTTTAACCTTAGGAAAAGAGTATTATTAAGGAAATGAGGGGGAATGAAAGGAGATGAATTTTTATGAGGGGGTTTTTAGTACTTATCGCCTATAATTCATTGAGCCGAGGGTCTGGTCCCTCCAAAATTTAGAGAAATGCTCTGAGCCTCTTTGACTTAGGGTTTTTAAGTACTTTGAACTTTATTGTGGGAAATTAGTTAAGTAAAAGGAAAAATGAATGAGGGAAGTTAATTAATTGTCTTTTATATCCAATTTCATGCTTGATTGTCCATTTTTCTATAGAAATTTCATGAAGGAAAAGATGATAAACATGCTTTTGTGTAATCAATCAACATACTTCTGCAACCTTTCTTCTACTTACCCATCTACTCATCCTACCATTTTCACTTCTCTTTATTAGGGTGCATTTGAGCTAACAAACCCTTATCAAACATTTTTCTTTCTTTTTACAATAATAACTAACTAAATCTATCCTTATTACATCCAAGGGCTCAGATTAAACAATTGAGCTCCTTTTATTTACTCTACCTATTTAATTTTCTACCAAGATTAAACAGTTTGGTCAGATTTTTATTCTCTATCTATAGACATGAAATTTAAAACATGAAATAACCAAGTTTAAAGATTTTGACTATCATGGATTGTGACAAGGATTACAAGTTGCACACAATCATTTTATTCTGCATAAAAGTAAAGTAGGAGTGGCATTTTGGCTTGCTCACTTTCATGGTCTTTTTTTCTTTTTGGGGTTCATATTTTTCACTTTTTTTCAATTTTTGTTGTGCTTTTTGTCCTTTGATTATTCTTTTAGGACATACCCTCTTTACATTTTTTTATTTCTTTGAATATGGAAAACATTTGCAGCAAGAAAAGGTATGTACGTATTACAGTTTTAATCTCAGTCATTCAAAAATTATGACTCCTATTGGTATAGGAACCTAACATGTGGTTCCCAATTTATTAATGATTGAATCAATCCAAACCTGTAAAGGACTAGTGGGTGAGACTCCCATGATACACCAATGATTGGAGTGATTTGTATAAAGCATGTTATCTGAAATATTCAAGCATCCATTTATGGAATGGGATGATGCATAATAAAGAGAGTTGTTGGAGAATTAAAGTGTGATGCCCTAGTTTCAATGATTGAAGTTGATCCATGCCTATCATAGGCCCTAGAACTTGTATGAGGTCAACGGGTGTGATTCCAAGGGAAGTGGCAATGATTGGAGTGTTTTTCACTTAACCTATGATAGGTTTGGGACCTATGAGATGTTTCTTGCTCCAGTGATTGAAGTGAATTTTATGACTGACATAGGAACACTAAACCTATGATAGGTCCTTGATTTTTTTTTATGGATATACACTAATTTCCAAGATTTGTGGAGTCACATGCAAAAAAAGTATGGAGAGATTCCATGATTTGAGAGGAGGCATTACGAGATATCATGATGAAGGGATATTCTACTAGCTTTGAGGAAACACATGTAGAGAAAGTATGGAAGATCCTATGATGGAGGAGAACCTTTCCAGTGTTGAGGTAGAACAAGTAGATAAAGTATGCTAGGATGCCATTTGGAAATTGTTCCATAACCCACTATAGAATCAATTATTGATTCCAAGCATGCAATTGATGTTAGCATTGAATTATCTAATTACAAAATTGGTGCCATAGGATTTTATTAGAAAGAGAGAGTTAACCTCAATGAGACTTGTACCTTAGTTGTTTGCTACATTCTTTCCTTGTATAGAAAATATTTCAGAGAATAGAAGGGAGAAATGGTCTTGGTTTATATTCTTTTAAATTAATGGGTAGTCAATGTTCTTTGAAGCCCTTAGCAAAGTGTAGTAGTGTGTTTGTTGCTATGCAGTACCAAATACACCTTCCTCGGAGTTGGTTGTTCCCTACAAGGAAAAAACTACAAATTAGTTGTTGTTAGTGGACAAACATGAGTAAACAATGCATACATAAAAATAAACTAAAAACTAAGAAATAAACACATGAACAATGCTCAATGAAGCAGAAACATCAAAAACGTAATGGAAAAAAGGTTCCCTTTATTGACTTTTGAATGTAGAAGAGATACAATAGATGAATAAAAGACACTTGGAGAGAATTTTTTGAGCAATGGTGCTAAAAAACCCTCAACAAGGAAGTTCCTTTCCTAAATATATTCCTTGAAAGCTCTCAAAGAAATATGAAGACTCTCTCAATGATGAAATCCTCTTCTTAATGAAATGCTTGATTGCTAGAGAGAAATTTTGGTAGCATAATAATGCTTTGTTTCTTCTTGTTTCTTAGCTCTCCTAGAGCTTGTATTTATAAATTTTATTGGACACTCCTCCTCTCCTTGTCTCATCAATGTGGTGGTTCACCTTGTTATCCCCTAAAATGTCCCAGGCTAAGGAGAAGATTGAAAGAGGTAACCTCAAAACCACTTTCAATTCAATAGCTAGCCCTACTGAACCAAAGAGGGATCACTCTAAGGATTTTTCAATGAATAACTAAAAAGAAATGGATTTTAGTCTAGATGTATAAGTCTTGTTTGAGTATTTGAGAATTTAGGGTTTTTAGTTTGTTGGACTAGGGATGAGAACAGGCAATTAGGTCAACATATCAAGTGTGCAGTAACATGCATAAAGAGGAGCTAGATACAATGTTTTATGGTGAACTTAAGATTTAGTCAATGTAGTATAGGTATCAAAGTTTAAGAAAACATAATGAGCATGTATTAGCATGAATTCATTAATATTAGAAGAAGAGAAACACAAGCATGATTTTCCACATAAATAGTGCTTTGAATCTAAGAATTTTGCCTATATGATTGTAAGGAAAACCATAAGAAGAAAGAAAATCATGTAAAGAGATATGATTTCATCAATTAGAAACTTATAGGAGAGGAAAATAACACCACAAAATCATTGAACAAGTATTCCTGAAAAGTAGTTGCAACTGCTCCTTCACTAGATTTATGAAAACATAAGGTACAAGTCTCTCCACAAAAATCCAACCCTTCTCACTGAATGAGAAATCATACATATAGAATCAAAACAAACATCTCCCCACCTTCAGGGATCGAATCCCTAAGTGGTGAAATAGTTACCCAGAATCTCTCAACAAACAAGAGAGAGTAACAAGGTCAAACACAAACTCCTCTTTTAGACTTTGATTTGAGTTTTTCTACCTTTATGAGGCTTAATTAAACATAAAAACAACCTATCATGCCTATTAACTCAATAAGTACATAATCAAGTCTTTAAAATATCCAAATTACATCATAAAACCAAAATCTGGCAAAATCGAAGTGAAAAAGATAGCTACAGGCATAAGCATAGCGCATTTGGCTATAAGTGTAGTTCCACCTTGCAGGACGCTTTTGGAGGTCTTCTAGAAGTCAAATTTGAAATGTAAGAGAATGGTCAACTAGGATTTTCTGTCTAGTTTCCAAATCAACTTGAACTTTTGGAAATGGAGCATGGGAAAGCTTCCAAAATCAATTCTACAGAGGTGACTCTATAACCACAGTGCCTGCTCGAAAACAGTGGTAGAAAGTGTCTTTTTCACCCCTTTTTCGACTTTTTTCTCCTCACCAGTTTGCTGACCTGTTTCAAAAAGTGGATATTTGATATCCTCAGAGAAAAATCTATCCAGGGATATAATTTTTTTGGCTTTTGGAGCTCTGAGATGAAAGCGTAGTGCCAAGGTGTTGTGCTTATAGATTTTCCTGTGTTTTTCAAACAATAAAAAATCACCAAAATTTTGAAAATGACAAAATTTTCTCCAAATCTTCTCAAAATTGTTGAGTGAAGGTATAATAGGATATGCTATACCATGAGGGAGGCCTTAGCAAGTAAATCAAGCTTCTCCTTGTCCTTTTGACGAATTAGGTTTTCCTTGGGTTTTCTCTTCAAATGCTTGATTATGAATTAAGATACTTTGTTTCTTGTATAGTAGTGCATAGCCATATGCCTCTACAAGTTTTTGTTCTTGTTTTCCTTCTTGAGCAGATGTTCCAGGTGTCCATTTACCTTATCAAGCCAAAAAACCCTCTCTTCATTGATTTGTCTTGTGATTAGGTCATCTACCATAATCTGTTCTTTTAGGTCATCAAGGGCTCTTTTATATGCTCTAGTTATTGGTCTCCCTAATTTACTTTGCTTTCCTTTACCCTTTGACACTTCCATTTCAACCACTGATTTTCCCTTTGCATCTTCTTTCCTTGAAGTAGCTGCTTGTTTGTCTTGAATCATTTGGTTCACCTTTAGTTGCATATTCTCTTGTTGCGGGCATGCTATTATAACATTTTCCTCTACCAATTTTCCCTCCAATATCTTGATTTTAGCCTCCTTATCCCTGATGATCGGATCTTTAACTCTGCCCTCATATCCTTTCTCCGTAGCTGACACATGTGTACCTGGATGAGAGGACTCCTCATGCTATGAGAAAACTATCTCTTTACCTGTTGTAGGCTTGGCCTCTTCAACAATCCCTTGAGCAAGCACAAGCCTGTCACCTCTAGAATATGTGTGAGACCCTTCTGCCTTGTCTTTCCTCTTGGTTGGTCTGCTTGAAGTAGCAATCTCTTGTTGCACTAGCAAAATGGAGGAAAATTTGAACTTGCAAAATGGTCCCAAGACATATTTTCTTGTTCTAATTGATGACAAACTAGCACTTTTACTAATCCATGATGAAACAAACTAGTATAGTGATTCTCCCCTTCCTTTTGTACCTTTTCTGCCATTTTGACCAAACTTTTGTACAAGTAATAGGACAAATTGATTTGTTGTACACCAGTGAAATGCATCAAAAGTTTCATGTGATACTTATATATCCTTGAATACCTACCTTCACATGTAAAATACTTCATGATCATTTTCATGAGAGGGGTGTACCTTTCCAACAAATGTCTGAATGGAAAAATATATGTTGGAGCTGCCTTGTATTGTGCCTTCAGGTACATCTTATAGTTTTGAAGGTCAAGGTCTTCTCTTTTGAACTAGATTTCTCCAGTGTCTGGAAACCCTATAACTGCTGAGATAAGTTGCCTTCAAGTATTGAATTGAAACCATACTATGGTCACTTTGTCCCTTTTAAGTTTGATGGAAAAAGCAATAGTCAATTGGTCATGATACTTCAATTCTTCAACTCTCTAACAAAATGTAAGGCAACATGCATCTTCAAATGATTTACTAATGAAGGGAGATGATAAGACCTCATAGATCAATGTAGGTTCATGTCTGATGACATGTCCTCCTCTATGCTTCCTTTTTTCTGAGGTTTCAGATTCCATCTCAGCACTTAGCTCTTAGGATAACAACTAGGGTTTTGACTGTGGGAAAATAGGGTATTTTCAATGGTTGTGAGGGAGTTTGGGGAAAATGATGGGTATAGGGATATGAGAAAATTCCATGAAACTTTGGGGTGATATTAAGGGAGTTTAGGAAGATAGGGAAAGTGGAATTATAATATTTGGGTGAGTGGAAGGTTTCCAAATAAAGAAAACACAGTCCTGTAGTTAAAAAGGGTGTAGTTTGTCTAGGGTTTTGGTAGAATTGATGAATCTTGGGAGTGGGTTTGATGTAGGATGTTTGGGAGGATTTATTTAGGATAAATTATGGTGTGGAAGCAAATGGATATGAGTTTTAGCAGCAAATTTAACAAGAGAAGGATGAAAACCTTGCTAACTACATTCAAAACCCTATGAGGTAGACATGAGACATAATAAGCATAGATGAGGGAAATGAAAAAAAAAATAACCTTAATATAGATCACCAAACTCTCTTAGCAATAGAAAAATGTCACCATGATGGAGGAAACCGTTGCAGATGGCTCACACTCTTGGAAAGATGATGAAACAACTCCTTGGTATATGCATAGCAGAAACAAGGTTATTTGCGTAGCACAGTTTCAAAAATCGAGTTTTGGATGCAAAAAACTCTCTTGGCATGCCATAATCACCTTGATGGGATGAGATGGAGTGTTGGAAAGTGAAATGGGAAAATTAGGAGTGAATGAGAGTGACTGATGACCCTTTATAAGTGGAGAAATTTGATTTTCCCTTTACACAATGATAGTGGACCCACCACAACAGTTTACACTTGGACTTGACACTTTAATTTTATGATATTATGATGATATTTCATTTGAATGAATGAAATAAAAAAACATAACCTTTAAACCTTAGTTATCAAACTTATCTCTACTATTCCCTATAATATGAAATTAAATTGTAAAAAGGACCAATTTTCAGGAATTACTTCTAATGACCAAGTGGTAACCTAATGATGACCTAATATAGGCATATTAGGTGGATTATGAACAAAATGATTAATGGAACTCTACTAATGATGATTTTCCTTGACCAAGATAGTTCCTATGACCATGAGAGTAAAAGGAATAGTAGAGACTGACCTTCCTAACCGGTAATCAAATTTTTATTGAAAAACTTTTTGAAGCTAAAAATTTGACCAGAAACCCTAAAAATAGTTATGTAAAAGCACATTTGATCACTGGTGACTGACATGACTTGAAAGGCACTAACATTGGCTCCAGTTGGGGATGGAATCTCCTTGGAAGTGTCAAGAAGATGCTAGATCAAGTAGCCTTATTCATTGGGAAATGGAGTCAAAATGACATAAACTCAACTCAAACTAAAAATTGACTGACTTACTGACTTTGACAAACTGAACTAACTTGACTCTGAAATAAAAATAAAAATCAGTAACTAATCAAAGAAGCCTTATGGCCTTCTCTTCATGCTTCAAACTCCTGTGATATCTTCTTAACACTGAAACATAAAAAGTAAACTGGTATATACAATGATGGTGAGAATTTGTAGAAATTTCTTCAAGTATGGTAGTGCTTGAGAAGCCTACCATTGATCTCTCCTCCTGAATAATATTCTCCATTCAATTCCTCCAATAGAAAAGCATTCTTTCCTCTAAAAGTTGAAATTCTGTATGGTCCTTTCCATAAATTTTCAAACTTGCCATGTTTGTCTTTTTTCTTCATTCTGTTAGAGTCGGTCTGGTCAGCCCTCCGTCAGAGATCAAAGCTCTTTGTGCATTTCAATTTTAGGTGTCCCGCTTCATCCACCCAGCTGCATTTCGCTAGGGACATACCCTGATCTGACGGAGAAAGTCATGCTACTCATTTCCCCTCATGTCTAGCCTCTGCTGGTTCAGGTCTTGGTCCAAAATCAATGAAATTTATGATAGTCAAGGTCTGGTCCTATTTCAGGACAGAGTCATTTTTTATTGTTTGGATCTAGAATTCATCAGTTTGGTCTCTGAAAAACATGTCCAAAAACAAGCCATGTAGGCCAGAGGGAGACCTTATATAGCTATGGTTCAAAAATCTTCATCATCGCCCGAAGAGACATCGAATCTTCTTCAAAACTCTGTTTTGAAGAAAGGTCAAACAAGGTCAACTATGACAAAATTTTCCAAAAATCGCCAGTTGACATTTTCAGATGCAGTCATGTATTTCAAAGCCTGGTGTCCTATCATACAGTCCCGGCAAGCAAATGCCAAAAATTTCATTATTTGAGCCCAAATTTCGAAGAAAAACGGAGTGTTTTAAAAGTCAATGAAAAGTGCAAAACAAAAAACATTAGAAAGGGGGTTTTCAAAGAGGAAAAAATAAAACCCATCCCTCCCAAGCCTATAAATACATGTTCGGCCCCAAAATCAAAAACATTATGCTATTGCAAGCCCGGGAGAGACAGTGTTAAGTTAAGAGAGTGATATTGTGAATGGTCAAGTGAGTTGGGAGGTGATTACAAAGAGCGTGGCGCATACACCAGGTCACGCGGCACACATACAGCGTGCGACGCACTGGCAGCCGGCCCGCAGTGGAAAATTTGCAAGGGCGCGATGCATATAAGGCGCGCAGTGCACTGGGAATTGCCCACGGGGCACACAGTCCACAAGCCCAAAACGGTGCCAAACCACTTCAAAACTTGGAAAAAGCGATCAAATTGAAAGGTAAGCCTCGTAACATCACCTGCTCATCAAGTTTGTCAAGAATAGGGTATTTAGGAAGAGGTTAAATGATATCCAAAGCATGCTTGGCCATCCATGAAATACTCATCAAAGCAAAAGATAAACGGGGTTGCAAATTCGAAGACACCACCAAGGTTTTGTTTCCCCTCCCCCTTATCCCCTCACTCCTCATCATTTCCACCCCCATTCCACCTTGTCTCCCAAGCAAACCAACCTAAAATCCCCCTAAAACTCCCTCCCCTGTTTTTCAAACAAATATTGTGTCATTTGACCGCGCGCGGCGCACACACAATGTGGCGCGACGCACTCAGGGCGCGTGGCGCACTGGGAGCTCGGCCACAGTGTTAACAATACACTGGCGCGGTGCATACCCGGCGCGCGGCGCACTGGGCAAAGCGCGCAGCGCACAGGCCTGTGAGCCTAAAAAGGCACCAAAGTCACCCAAATTTTTGTAATTGGCTCTCATCATTGCAAAAATGGCCCTAGACCTTTTAATCATTGATCCTTACACTCAAGGAAAAACATTTTTCGGTGGCCATGAAATCAAAAGAAAATTTTTATTAAGCAAACACAAAAATGACACAAAGAGGGACAAAGAGCTAGGGTTTTGCTACAGTAACATGATGGCTTGATATGCTCCTATCCTATCTCTATCCGCTAAATTCTCCTGGAGCAAGTTTTCCTAATAGCTACCCTATGCTACATTGTAAACATATCCCTTTGTCCCCTTTACTCCTATAGCTCAAAATGTCCTTAACCCTACCCCATAAAAACCAAACCCCAAACACTCCCACATCCATGATAAATTTCCCCTTTAAACCCCTATTCCCCTTTTCATCATTCCCCTCCTAACACTCCCCTATTTTGTTGTCCCCTTGGTGACAGATTTGCAGAGCATCTACCAGGTCTATTGGATTCAGAGGGCAGCAACAAAATTCAGGGTACAAACAGCAGTAATGGCATCAGAAGTTTCATCAGATTATGAGGGGGAAACTCACAGTGATACAACTTCAGGAGAACAGGCTCCCCGGAGACCTAGGAGTGGCAGACATGTCAGGGATGAACCAAACACCCTCACTGAGTTGCAGGCATGCCCTCTCGCTATGTCTTGTTTCCAGCACTTAGCATGTTTTGAATTTTGTCAGCGAGTGGGAAATGTCAGAATTCATCATGAGTTGGCCCGTCTTTTTGCACTTCACCTACATGGAAGTCAGTCTATCTTGGAAGGGGTCACTTTCACATTAACACCCGAAACCATATCAGTGGCAACAGGCATACCAAATATTGGAGAATAGTGACACAAGAAGATGAAGGTGGAGAGGGAACTTTATGAGCCTTACATAAAGGCCAGTTGTTTGAGTCAGCTCACGAGAGTTTTCCCATTCAGATTTTTGAGAGATGATTATGCTCTTCTCATGAGATTGATCATGAAATACTTCAGTTGTGAGGGGAGGTTTTCTCGCCTTTATGCCTATCACATCAGGTTGCTCATGCACTTTACCAACGTTCATATGATGAACCTCCCATTTTTCATTTGCGGGAACATAGAGAGGATGAGAAAGTTCATGCAGCACAAGACCCCTCGGCAGCAGCTCAACAGTGTTTATCACTTTGCTCTTATCCAGATTTTGGTGGACCATCAGTTGGGATTGCAGGGCATTGCTTGGGAGGACTTCATCTCCCGTGACTTCTTCAGCGCTCCACAGGTAGTAGCAGAGGCAAAGCATGAGATAGGTGGTCCTTCTCATCAGCATGAGCACCATGAGACCACGGTGGTGCCATTTTCCATCACATATCAGAGAGGCTATCCGAAAGGCACCAAGCCTTTGTTTGCAGCAGCAAAGTGAGTGTTATCTCCACCCAGGGTGGAAGGGGCCTCGCTTCCTACATCGGCAATATAGGTACGGGACAAGGGCAAGAAGCCCAAGCATGAGGAGGGGCCTTCAGGTGTGCCACCAGGTAAACGAGAGACTGGATTCATTCTCCTTCATGATGATGATGATGCAAACACACGTCCACAAAATGCACAGCTGAAAGAGATCTTCCAGGAGCAAGAGACAGAGATTCAATTCTTAACACTCAAGTTGGAGATGGCCAAATGGAACATCAGGTATTTGGAGCAGAGGAAAAAATAGCTGGAAGACCAACATGTGATCATGGAGCTGCAGAACATCCGTGAGGATCGCCTAACTGCCCAGCGGAGGAGGACTGAATTCACTTCACTGGAGCAACAGGTTATTGATGATCGTGAGTCTGTGCTTGAGAGAGTTAACATGCACTTGGATAACATGTTGAATAAGGCCAATGAAGACAACACACTGTTGAGACACATGGCTCATCATTACAGGGCACGGAACTTGAGTTTGAGAGCCCGAATAAGGAGTTTGAAAGCAAAATTGAGGAAAGCCACAAGAACGGAAAAATCGGAAAAAGAGAAAGACAGGCTTAGAATCTTGGCTGAGGCCTCCTTGGCTCAGCATGGCACTCCATAGAGAGCCCCCAGCCCAAATTTCAAAAAATTTGGGGCAATTTTGTGTTTTTGGAAATTTTTTGGTTAAAAAACAGGGTTTTTCTCCCTATGCGCCGTGCACCCCGCGCGACGCTAAAATTATATAGCTCTAAATGAGGAATGGCTTACATATTTGGATTCAGCATTGAAAAATACATCTACTGGTGCCTGGGAAAGAAATTTTGATAAGTTTTGGGTCTCCTAAAGGTCAAAAAACACCCAAAAATGGTCTCTCTACCACTTTTTGGACACATAGAAAGCAGTCTTGGGCGAATGAAGTTTTGGAGGGGCAAATGAGCTTCAAATTCAGAAATTCCAGTTGGGTTGGAAAGTAGACAGGCAAAGATTTCCAGCAAGCCCACTTGGGTAGATTATGGACACCTGCAAGTGCACCAAAACAGGCCCCAAAGTAGCGTGATGCACAGAGAAAAGCGCGCGGCACACAGAGGAAATTTTGCCCAGTTTGCTCCCGTTTCGCGAAATTTCGGGTCGCGACTTCTCCAAGTGGGCCCGGTCATCCACTCTTCAGTTTTTTGGCACCAAAGGTGGCTTTTAAAGAGTTTTCTCTCCAGGTGGGCATCTATCCAAGTGGAAAAGAATGCAAAGGGTCACCACAGCCAAATGTCACGCTTGAGAGCGCTACACCTGTAGCTGATGGTTGGCTCTCCATCTCCATTTCGAAATGATTTGAGTAACTTCCCAATCCCTGGGTGTTCCATATCTTCTCCACATATTCTATATATTGTATACATTTTATTTGCAAATGGTTGGCTAGCTTGTAACTTCTGAGATACTGTGGGAAAGAAACTCTGTTTCTGCACTGTGTATTTTTTGACAGAGAGTTAATGAAAGGCAGCGGCTCTGTTTCATGAGATTCTTGTGGTTGTGAGTGTAGCAAATGCTTTCTTATGTTCCATATGTATCTTTTTATGTTTCATAATTCATTTCATGTTTCATTTAAGTGAAATTTTCTAAGTGATATTAGGTAGAATTCAATTTATATTGCTCTGCCTGTGGGAAAATTTCATGTGCAGTGTTATTCTTCTATTGAAAAGGATTCATGAGACCATGCCATTTTCATTATCTTCGGCAATCTTTCCATTCAGCGTCACCTTAAGTTAAAATTGTTGCGCTTCCCGCCTACCTTGCCTCACGGAATAATCTGTGCCTTCATTATCAATTCTCTGTCCTTTGCTAAGCGGCAGTCCCATACACGTCTCAGAAGTTCAGTCACTTTCAAAAATCTTTTCCAAAATCCTTTTTTCACTTACTAGCCTAAGGTAAACATCATATTGTAAGTCATCTCAAACCATTTTTCTTATCCATTCGCTGAGTGTGACTCGGAGAGAGCCCTCTCTTGCTCTGGTAGGGCTAGCTACCAGACTAAGCGTGGTTTGTGGTTACCCTAATTTTTGCCTTCTTCAGCCTAAGGCAGATTTAGGTGCTAACATAGTGGCGACTCCATTGGGGATCAAGTTGAAAACCAAATCCCCTTGTTTCATAAGAATTCTAGGCTCCCGGACGATGGGCTTAGGATTGGAAAGGCTGAGTGAGTTGGTTGTGTCCCGTAATTCATCTCAATAGCACGCTGGCTTCAAGATGATATAACAGAGCGAATCCGGACCCGGATCCTCCTCACATTTACGAAAATCCCAATTTGATCCCAAGACTCCTTCGTCAAGAAAAAACCTTCACCCCCGTATTCAATTCTCCTTCATGTCCCAACATTTTTGAGTATCTTGAGGAGCTTGAGTTTGACGAACGATTTGAGATATCACTGTTTGAATCTAAATCCGAAAAGGCTGTTGATTACACCATCCCCGATCCGTAATTTCTTGTAGACCTTGAGACAGAAATAGCTAATAGATTAATTGATAATTACATTGCCACACAGCCCCAAACTCCAATTGCACGCCCCTTGCAAACTGTGCGTACTCCTCCAACACCTCCAAGGCCAAATCCACCTAGAATGATGGCTGCCCGTTTTGCTCCTCTAGTTCTCCCCCAAGTCCTAGATGACATGCCAAATGATTATCAAAGTAAAATTCTATTTTTTGATGGCACTCCTAACAGCATTACAGCTCAACAACATGTGGATAAAATGGCAGATTTCTATGAACTTCATGAGATCGATGCGGAGAACGTGGCAATGAGGCTCTTTGTACAAACATTTGCAGGTGATGTGAGGAAATGGTTCAGAGGTTTGACGGCTGCAAGTATCACCACCTTGGCTGAGCTGCAAAGACAATTTTTGAATAGGTGGGAAGTCAAAAAGAATCCCCTTCAAATTCTGGCCGAGTATGAACAAATTAAGTGGAATGCCAATGAGTCGGTCCAAGATTATTGTGTTAGATTTAATGCAATCTACAATGATATCCCAGACCATCTAAAGCCACCGGTGGGACTAGCAATGATGAAGTTTTCGGATGGTTTCGATGCTGACATGGCATACCAATTGGGAGAGAGAGAACCGACTACAATGGAAGATATGCTGAAAATTGCAGTCAGCATTGAGGCTAACCTGCTGTCCAAAAGAGCAAGAGTGAAAGCGGAGAAGAAAACCACGGTGAAAGAAGAATCTTCTTCAATGGATCAGCTGCTAAAGAAGGTAGAACAGATGCTCGAAAGGGTAAAACTTGACAAGCCAGAGCCACAAGTTAGGAATCCTAACTTTCGTGGCCAACAACAGCCACAATATAGAATTAGACAAAGAGATCAGCGGACTCAAGAGCAGACAGCACAACAGCCGATACAAACACCTTTGCAGCAGAATTTTGTACATGGACCGGAATCAGATGAGGAAGGGAATGTAATAGGCGAAGAAAACCATCTCTTTACTCCAGATGAGCAACCTACTTACATCACCGAAGAAGAAGAATGTGCAGTGAATTCAGCTACACACCAAGACACCGATTATATCCTAGCTAACGAAACCGTGTTGGAAGAAGAGTCAGAAGAATATCAAAGGGGGTATATGAATGCTTTGTCCACACAAAAACAACGATATTCCCTTCGAAATAGAGATGTACTGCCAAATCAATTCAGAAAAAGAAGGAGGATGAAACAACAAAGAAAGATCTATCAGCTACACAAAGAAAGGGAAAGGAGGCGGTTGTTCCGGAGAGCAGCAAATCAAAATCAACAGAACAATCACAGCAATCGGCCACCTCAAAGGACAAGGAAAGGAAAGAGATCCCAGTCAAAGAGGTAGAAAGAAATCCCGCTTTCAGCCTAGAGAATGAGATTTCTAAGCTAAAGCTATCAATCCCTTTGACTGAAATCATGAAAAACAGCAGTTATAGAAGACAAATTTCTAAATTGTTGAACTTAGACCCAATGTCCGACATGGTAAACATGGAATATGATCAGCCTGAAATGATTTTTGGGCCAGCGACAAATGGTGAGTCTCCCGAGAGCGAAGTGCCACCCTTCTATATCAGTTTACGCTTGCACGACTTTGTGCTACACAATGCCATGTTCGATTCTGGAGCCTCTCACAATATCATGCCCAAGTCTATCATGGATAAGCTTGGTCTGGACATCACTCACCAATGTCATGATCTCTATTCATTCGACTCCAGCAGAGTAAGGTGCATAGGGCTTATCAAAGACTTAGCTGTGAGTTTGGATCAGCTTCCTATGAAAAATGTGCTGATGGACATAGTGGTAGCAGACATTCCTCCAAGGTTTGGTATGCTTCTTTCCAGGTCTTGGGTGGAAAAATTGAAGGGGACACTACAGCTGGATTTCTCCTATGCGACAATCCCAGTGTTTGGACAGATGAGGAAATTATATCGGGAACAAAAGATGAAGTATATGATCACAAGCAAGGAGAAACCGATCAATCATCCTGTAAACTATGTACATGTAGATTTAGAGTCTTTTGTTTTATTTTCAGATAGTTTAAACGAAATAGACAGTCAGATAGTAGAAGCAGACGACATTCCAGAGATAACAGAAAATTTTAGAGAGATTTTGAAGATAGAAAGACAAGAAAAGCAACAAAAGATTGGGCAATCAGTTGGAAATGATGGACAGCAAACGAACAATGGACAACAAACAAATGATGGACAACAAACTAACAATGGACAGCAAAAAGATTTTCAGCACTTGCAAGAAGAAGAAGAAGGCTTATGGACCATGGATTTTGATGGAGCAGTGGGAAATGATGGAGCTGGTATTGGT
The DNA here is from genome assembly GCA_031772625.1 of Pinus tabuliformis. NCBI lineage: Eukaryota > Viridiplantae > Streptophyta > Pinopsida > Pinales > Pinaceae > Pinus > Pinus tabuliformis. The sequence goes on from CM062815.1 coordinate 71,217,623, forward strand.
ATTTGGGTACACAGTCCTTTCTCCACCCCAAAAAAAGTACTTAGCAGCGTGAGAGTTTGCTCCTACAAGCTAGCCTTTGAATGTTCCAATAATGAGGCTGAATATGAAGCACTGATTGCTGGCCTGAAGATTCTTAGAAAGATGAATGCAAAGAGGATTTCAATATATGGCGACTCCGAGTTGGTAATAAAACAGGTCAGAGGTGAATATCAAGCAAAACATCCTAGGATGCGGGCCTATCGTAATGCAGTTTTGGACATCTTGAAGCTATTTCCTGAATACACCTTGACATGTGTGCCATGAATACAAAACAATATTGTTGATGCTCTTGCCAAGGCAACGAGCAGCATGAAGATCCCCATGAACTCCAACAACAAATTTGAAATCCATGTCAAGCACCGTCCAACCATTCCAGACAATCAACGACATTGGCAAGTGTTCCAAGATGATGAGGAGATTAAGGATTTTCTGCTCAATAAAGGCAAGTTCAACGAAACCTTAATCGATGTGGAAAACGATGAGAACAAAGGGAATGGTATAGAAGAAGTTCAAATCAATCAAATGGATGTATTGTAGCTAAAGAACAACATCTTTCCTAAAGGCTTGATACCCCTAGAAGAACTTTTCGATCAGGATGATGTAGCCCGCAAGCCAACTTTGTAGCCCACGGAGAAAGGTGTAGAAGAAGTCAACATCGGTACAACAGCAAATCCAAAATTGGTAAAATTTTCCAAGACACTACCGCCAAAGATCAAGGACAAATATATCAGTTTGATGGCTTCATTTGCAGATGTATTTGCTTGGGATTATTCAGATTTAAAGACCTATGATACGAACATCATTCAGCACACCATACCTATCAAGCCCAATCAGAAACCATTTAGACAAAAGCTGAGAAGGATCAATCCAAAGTTGCTGCCATCCATCAAAAAAGAGGTAAATAGGTTGTACAAGTCAGGTATCATTGTGCCTACCATATTTTCAGATTGGATATCTAACTTAGTGCCTGTACGAAAGAAGACCAGTGAGATCCGCCTATGCATCAATTTTAGAAATCTAAACAAGGTCTCATTGAAGGACAACTATCCGCTGCCCAAGATGGACCATATACTGCAGCGAGTAGTGGGGGCATCTCGTATGTCACTGCTTGATGGTTATTCCGGATATAACCAAATTTCTGTCCATGAAGATGATAGGGATAAGACAGCATTCACAACTCCATGGGGAACATTTCACTATGCCAAAATGCCATTCGGTTTGAAGAATGCAAGTGCCACATTTCAGCGTGCAATGGACTTGGCGTTTGCAAATGAGAAGGATGTGTTTTTGGTGGTGTACTTCGATGACTTGACGGTGTTTTCAAAATCTGATGAAGAACACATGCATCACCTAAAAATTGGCTTTCAAAAATGCAGGAAATATGGCCTATCGCTGAATCCTAAGAAGAGCTTGTTCGCCATGGAGGAAGGAAAATTACTTGGGCATATCATTTCAAAAGATGGAATCTGTATAGACCCGGCACGTGTGCAAGCAATTCAGCAAATCGATTTGCCTAGGAACAAAAAGGAGATACAGTCATTCAATGGTAAGATGAATTTTCTGCGTCGCTTTGTGCCTAATCTTGCGGAACATTTGAAAGAAATGACCAACATGCTTAGAAAGGACAGCCAGGTGAAATGGACGGATGAGGCTGTAAAATCTTTCAACTTGGTCAAATTGGTCCTCTCTTCAGCTCCAGTTCTAGTAAGCTCGGATTATACTCAAGATTTCATATTGTTTTCATTTGCTTCTGAGCACACTATGGTAGCGGTATTGTTGCAGAAAAGGGATGATCATGAGAGACCCATTGCATTCTTCAGCAGGGCTATAAGGGATGCAGCTTTGAAGTACAACATCATTGAAAAGCAAGCCCTTGCATTGGTAAAGGCACTGAAGGATTTCCGGGTGTATATCTTACATTCTCACATTCTGGCCTATGTTCCCAATACTGCTGTGAAAGATGTTTTAGTGCAGACTGATCCAGAAGGGAGAAGAGGCAAATGGATCGCAGCCTTGCTAGAATATGATGTGGAGATAAAGCCTACGAAGCTGGTCAAAGGACAGGGATTGGCAAAGCTAATGGCTGAGTCAAATTTGCATGCATTGGACATAAATCTGATCGTTGCCATGTCCGATGAGAATGATGAAGGAACTTCAGTTCAGGTATCCAAAATGTTTGCTTTGTCCCCATGGTATTCTGATATAATCTATGTGTTGAAAAATCTATCACCACTGCCCGGCATGGCTAGAAACAAAGCGAGAACACTTAAATTGAAAGCTGCCAAGTTTTGTAGTTTGGATTCTGCATTGTATTGGAAAGATCCCGGTGGAATTTTGTTAAGCTGTCTGGGGGAAGAGGAGGCAAAGAAAGCCATGGAAGATTTCCATGGAGGAGAGTGTGGTGGACATCTTTTTTGGAAGTCAAAAGTGAACAAAATCTTAAGAGCAGGGTACTACTGGCCTACTTTGTTTGCTGATGTGCATAAGATGGTAAAGCGCTATCATAAGTGTCAAATTTTCGAAGGGAAACAGAAATTACAACCTTTGCCACTTAAGCCTATCAAAGTGAGCGCCCCATTCCAGCAGTGGGGGTTGGATTTCATTGGGGAAATTCATCCTGCCTCTTTCGGACATCATAGATGGATCCTTACAGCCACGAACTACTTCACAAAATGGATTGAGGCAGCCCCTACCAAACAAGCGACGGACACGGTAATCATTTCATTTCTTGAAAATAACATCTTGTCTCGCTTTGGTTGTCCGAACAAAATAATCACTGATAATGCAGCAGCTTTTAAATCGAAAAGGATGGTAGAATTTTGTCATAGATATCATATAATTTTGGGTCATTCAACTGCCTATCATCTGCAAGGAAATGGATTGGTGGAATCTTCAAATAAATCTTTGGTCAACATCATCAAGAAGCTGCTGGAAATTAATAAGAAGAGCTGGAACAAGAGGCTGGTTCATGCACTTTGGGCAGATCGAATCAGTCAGAAAAAGTCTATTGGTATGTCACCGTTTGAGTTGGTTTATGGTGTGGACACAGTATTTCCCGCTTCCCTTGCTGCCCCGGTGGTCAGACTTCTTCAGGAGGCAGGTAGTGAGGAAGATCCCATGCAGAGAAGGCTGAATCAAACGATCCAATTGCAGCAAACAAGAGAAGAAGTTTTCAAAAACACATCCAAGTTGCAGGAGAAGATAAAGAAAATTTATGACAGAAAAGAAAAAGTGGACAAATTCCAGTTGGATGATGTGGTGTTGAAGTGGGATGCAAGGAATGAAGAGAAAGGCAAGCACGAAAAGTTCTAAAACTTGTGGAAAGGTCCTTTCAAAATCGCAGCATATAGAGGTCAAAATGCCTTTCTTCTGAAATAAATGAACAGGGAAGACTATCTTGGAGGGCCGATCAATGGTCAGCTGCTCAAGCGGTATCATTGTTGATCTATTAACGCTGCTTCCACTGTCATTGTAAATACCATTTTTAATTCAGTTTGGTTTCAGTATGTATAGTCAGTTTTTGAGTTATTCCAATTGTCAAGTTTGAGTCAATTTCTTGGTTACTCCAGTTTTGTAAATAAGCTAGAGTCTTGTGCTGTTTATCAAAATAATGACTCCATAGCCCAATAGACCAAAAGGCACTATCTAGCTCCTCCAGAGACCTGTTGTTCTTGGCACCTCCATGGGAGCTACCATCCCCCATTGGAGCCAATGTTAGAGTCGGCCTGGTCAGCCCTCCGTTAGAGATCAAAGCTCTTTGTGCATTTCAATTTTAGGTGTCCCGCTTCATCCACTCAGCTGCATTTCGCTAGGTACATACCCTGATCTGACGGAGAAAGTCATGCTACTCATTTCCCCTCATGTCTGGCCTCTGCTGGTTCAGGTCTTGGTCCAAAATCAATGAAATTTATGATAGTCAAGGTCTGGTCCTATTTCAGGACAGAGTCATTTTTTATTGTTTGGATCTAGAAATTCATTAGTTTGGTCTCTGAAAAACATGTCTAGAAACAAGCCATGCAGGCCAGAGGGAGACCTTATACAGCTATGGTTCAGAAAGCTTCATCATCATCTAAAGAGACATCGACTCTTCTTCAAAACTCTGTTTTGAAGAAAGGTCAAACAACGTCAACTATGACAAAATTTTCCAAAAATCGCTAGTTGACATTTTCAGATGCAGTCATGGATTTCAAAGCCAGGTGCCCTGTCATACAGGCCCAGCAAGCAAATGCCGAAAATTTCATTATTTGAGCCCAAATTTCAAAGAAAAAGGAAAAACGGAGTGTTTTAAAAGTCAATGAAAAGTGAAAAACAAAAAACATTAGAAAGGGTGTTTTCAAAGAGGAAAAAATCAAACCCATCTCTCCCAAGCCTATAAATACATGTTTGGCCCCAAAATCAAAAACATTATGCTGTTGCAAGCCCGAAAGAGACAGTGTTAAGGTAAGAGAGTGATATTGTGAACGGTCGAGTGAGTTGGGAGGCGATTACAGAGAGCGCAGTGCATACACCAGGTCACGCAGTGCACTGGCAGCGGGCCCGCAGTGGAAAATTTGCAAGGGCGCAACGCATATAAGGCGTGTGGCGCACTGGCAATTGCCCGCAGCGCACACAGTCCAACAGCCCAAAACGGTGCCAAACCACTTCAAAACTTGGAAAAAGTGATCAAATTGAAAGGTAAGCCTTGTAACATCACCTGCTCATCAAGTTTGTCAAGAATATGGTATTTATGAAGAGGTTAAATGATATCCAAAGCATGCTTGGACATCCATGAAAATACTCATCAAAGCAAAAGATAAACGGGGTTGCAAATTCGAAGACACCACCAAGGTTTTGTTTCCCCTCCCCCTTATCCCCTCACTCCTCATCATTTCCACCCCCATTCCACCTTGTCTCCCAAGCAAACCAACCTAAAATCCCCTTAAAACTCCCTCCCTAGTTTTTCAAACAAATATTGTGTCATTTGACCGCGCGCGGCCCACACACAATGTGGCGCGAAGCACTCAGGGTGCGCGGCGCACTGGGAGCCCGGCCACAGTGTTAACAATACACTGGCGCGGCGCACTGGGAAAATCACACGGCACACAGGCCTATGAGCCTAAAAAGGCACTAAAGTCACCCAAATTTTTGTAATTGGCTCTCATCACTGCAAAAATGGCCATAGACCTTTTAATCATTGATCCTTAAACTCAAGGAAAAACATATTTTGGTGGCCATGAAATCAAAAGAAAATCTTTATTAAGCAAACACAAAAATGACACAAAGAGGGAAAAAGAGCTAGGGTTTTGCTACAGTAACATGATGGCTTGATATGCTCCTATCCTATCTCTATCTTCTAAATTCTCCTGGAGAAAGTTTTCCTAATAGCTACCCTATGCTACATTGTAAACATATCCATTTGTCCCCTTTACTCCTATAGCTCAAAATGTCCTTAACCCTACCCCATCAAAACCACACTCCAAACACTCCCACATCCATGATAAATTTCCCCTTTAAACCCCTATTCCCCTTTTCATCATTCCCCTCCTAACACTCCCCTATTTTGTTGTCCCCTTGGTGACAGATTTGCAGAGCATCTACCAAGTCTATTGGATTCAGAGGGAGCAACAAAATTTAGGGTACAAACAACAGTAATGGCATCAGAAGTTTCATCAGATTATGAGGGGGAAACTCACAGTGATACACCTTCAGGAGAACAGGCTCCTCGGAGACCTAGGAGTGGCAGACATGTCAGGGATGAACTAAACACCCTCACTGAGTTGCAGGCATGCCCTCTCGCTATGTCTTGTTTCCAGCACTTAGAATGTTTCGAATTTTTTCAGATGGTGGCAAATATCAGAATTCATCATGAGTTGGCCCGTATTTTTGCACTTCACCTACATGGAGGTCAGTCTATCTTGGCAGGGGTCACTTTCACATTGACGCCCGAAACCATATCAGTGGGAACAGGCATACCAAATGTTGGAGAACAGTGGCACAAGAAGATGAAGGTGGAGAGGGAACTTTATGGGCCTTACATAAAGGCCAGTTGTTTGAGTCAGCTCATGAGAGTTTTCCCATTCAGATTTATGAGAGATGATTATGCTCCGCTCATGAGGTTGATCATGAAATACTTCAGTTGTGAGGGGAGGTTTTCTCGCTTTTATGCCTATCACATCAGGTTGCTCATGCACTTTACCAGGGTGTGTATGATGAACCTCCCATTTTTCATTTGCGGGAACATAGAGAGGATGAGAAATTTCATGCAGCACAAGACCCCTCGGCAGCAGCTCAACAATGCTTATCACTTTGCTCTTATCTAGATTTTGGTGGACCATCAGTTGGGATTGCAAGGCATTGCTTGGGAGGACTTCATCTCCCGTGACTTATTTAGCGCTCCACAGGTAGTAGCAGACGAAAAGCATGAGATAGGTGGTCCTTCTCATCAGCATGAGCGCCATGAGACCACGGTGGTGCCATTTTCCATCACATATCAGAGAGGCTATCCGAAAGGCACCAGGCCTTCGTTTGCAGTAGCAAAGCGAGTGTTATCTCCACCCGGGGTGGAAGGGGCCTCGCTTCCTACATCAGCAATACAGGTACGGGACAAGGGCAAGAAGCCCAAGCATGAGGAGGGGCCTTTAGGTGTGCCACTAGGTAAACGAGAGACCGGATTCATTCTCCTTCATGATGATGATGATGCAAACACACGTCCACAAAATGCATAGCTGAAAGAGATCTTCCAGGAGCAAGAGACAGAGATTCAATCCTTAACACTCAAGTTGGAGATGGATAAATGGAACATCAGGTATTTGGAGCAGAGGAACAAATAGCTGGAAGACCAGCATGTGATCATGGAGCTGTGGAACATCTGTGAGGATCGCCTAACTGCCCAGCAGAGGAGGACTCAATTCACTTCATTGGAGCAACAGGTTATTGATGATCATGAGTCTGTGCTTGAGAGAGTTAACATGCACTTGGACAACATGTTGAATAAGGCCGACGAATACAACACACTGCTGAGACACATGGCTCGTCATTACAGGGCATGAAACTTGAGTTTGAGAGCCCGAATAAGGAGTTTGAAAGCAAAATTGAGGAAAGCCACAAGAAGGGAAAAACGGGCAAAAGAGAAAGACAGGCTTAGAATCTTGGCTAATGCTTCCTTGGCTCAACATGGCACTCCATAGAGAGCCCCTAGCCCAAATTTCAAAAAATTTGGGGCAATTTTGTGTTTTTGGAAATTTTTTGGTCAAAAAACAGGGTTTTTCTCCCTGTGCATCGCGCACCCTGCGCGGCGCTAAAATTCTAGAGCTCTAAATGAGGAATGGCTTACATATTTGGATTCAGCATCGAAAAATACATCTACTAGTGCCCGGGCAAGAAATTTTGATAAGTTTTGGGTCTCCTAAAGGTCAAAAAACACCCAAAAATGGCCTCTCTGCTATTTTTTGGACACACAAAAAGAAATCTTGGGAGGATGAAGTTTTGGAGGGGCAAATGAGCTTCAAATTTAGAAATTCTAGTCAGGTGGGAAAGTAGACAGGCCAAGCTTTCCAACAAGCCCACTTGGGCACATTTTGGACACCTTCAAGTGCCCCAAAACAGGCCCCAAAGTAGCGCGACGCACAAAGAAAAGCGCATGGCGCACAGAGGAAATTTTTCCCAGTTTGCTCCCGTTTCGCGAAATTTCGGGTCGCGACTTCTCCAAGTAGTCCCGGTCATCCACTCTTCGGTTTTTTGGCACCAAAGGTGGATTTTAAATAGTTTTCTCTCTAGGTGGGCATCTATCCAAGTGGCAAAGAATGCAAAGGGTTACCACAGCCAAATGTCACGCTTGAGAGCGCTACACCTATAGTTGATGGTTGGCTCTCCATCTCCATTTCGAAATGATTTGAGTAACTTCCCAACCCCTGAGCATTCCATCTCTTCTCCACATATTCTATATATTGTATACATTTTATTTGCAAATGGTTGGCTGGCTTGTAACTTCTGAGATACTGTGTGAAAGAAACTCTGTTTCTGCACTGTGTATTTTTTGACAGAGAGTTAATGAAAGGCAGCGGCTCTGTTTCATGAGATTCTTGTGGTTGTGAGTGTAGCAAATGTGTTCTTATGTTCCATATGTATCTTGTTATGTTTCATAATTCATTTCTTGTTTCATTTCAGTGAAATTTTCTAAGTGAGATTAGGTACAATTCAATTTATATTGCTCTGCCTGTGGGAAAATTTCATGTGCAGTGTTATTCTTCTGTTGAAAAGGATTCATGCGACCATGCACTTTTCACTATCTTTAGTGATCTTTCCATTCCACGTCACCTTAAGTTAAAATTGCTGCGCTTCCCGCCTACCTTGCCTCACGGAATAATCTGTGCCTTCATTCTCAATTCTCTGTCCTTTGCTAAGCGCTAGTCCCATACACGTCTTAGAAGTTCAGTCACTTTCAAAAATCTTTTCCAAAATCCTTTTTTCGCTTACTAGCCTAAGGTAAACATCGTATTGTAAGTCATCTCAAACCATTTTTCTTATCCATTCGCTGAGTGTGACTCGGAGAGAGCCCTCTCCTGCTCTGGTAGGGCTAGCTACCAGACTGAGTGTGGTTTGTGGTTACCCTAATTTTTGCCTTCTTCAGCCTAAGGCAGATTTAGGTGCTAACACATTCCTCGCATCCCAACGAAGAACTACATCTCGCAAATTGAAATTGTCTTCCTTTGTCTTGTGATCATATATATTCTTGATTCTTTCCTGAAGTTTAGAAGTGTTTTAAAAAACTTCGTCCCTTGTTTGTTGTAAATGGATCATCTGATTTATCCTTTGCTACATATCATTTGTTTCATTGTCCATTTCTTGTAGAATTTTCATGACCAGGACATCAAGAGGTGAAGGAAGAACTATGTCAACCCCGTACACCAATTGAAAAGGAGGCATACCTATTGATTTTCTTAGCACTAAATATGTCCGCCCATAAAGCATTAATGAGCCTTTTGTGCCAGTTCTTCTTATTGGCTTCTAAAACTTTCTTAATGATGTTGATCAAGGATTTGTTGGATGATTCAACCAGAGCATTCCCTTGTGGATGATAAGCAGTGGAATGTCCTAATACAATATGATACTTTGCACAAAACTCTACCATCCTCTTTGAATTGAAAATAGCAGCATTATCAGTGATTATCTTCTGCAGGCAGCCAAATCTAGACAAGATATTAGATTCAATAAACTGAATGATAATATAATCAATAGCTTGTCTGGTTGGAATTGTTTCAATCCATTTTGTAAAATAGTTTGTGGCTGTCAAGATCCATTTGTGTTGTGTTGATGATGAAGGGTGGATATCACCAATGAAATCAAGACCCCATTGCTGGAAAGGGGTTGTGATTGAAATGGGCTGCAAGGGTAATGGAAAAAGTTTTCTTTTTCCTTGGAAAATATAACATTCATGACAACTCATCACTATTTTATATACATCAGAAAAAAGAGTGGGCCAATAGAAATTGGCTCTCAAAATTTATTTTTTGTAGTCTTCTAGAAATGATGACCACCACAGTCTCCTTTATGAAAATCTCTCATTACATCCTTTGCTTCATTTTCTACCAAACAGTTCAGCAACACACCACCAGGGTCTTTCCAAAATAAAACACCATCAAGGATACAATATTTTGAAGCTTTCAACTTTAAAGATCTAGTTTTACCTTTGGGTACTTTCGGTGGAGGATTTAAATGCTACAACACATAAAAAATGTCAGAATACCATGCAGATGAAATGAACATATCGAACACTTGTAAGTGTGAGTCTTCTTCTTCTTCTTCTTCAGAAAGTGTGGCAATCAAATTGATATATAATGCATGCAAATTAGACCATGAGCTTAGAAAAACCCCGTCCCTTGATGAGCTTTGTGGGCTTTATCTCCAAATCATACTCTAGCATGGATGCAATCCATTTTCCCCACCTGCCTTCAGGATCTGTCTGCACAATAATTTCCGTTACAGCTATTGTGGGAACATAAGCAATGGTATGAGAATGCATAATATAAACCCAAAAATATTTGAGAGCTTTCACCAATGCCAAATCCTACTTCTCAATTATGTTGCATTTTAGTGTTGTATCCCTTATTGTTCGACTGAAGAACGTATAGGTTTTTCATTTTTTTGATCTTTCTTTTGAATTAGGACCATTGCTAATGTATGCTCAAAGGCAAATGAAAATATGATGAAATCTGAAGTATGATCTGGAATAATTAGAGTAGGAGCAGTAGCTAATGAAAATTTAACTGCATGGAAAGATTTCTTAGCATATAAAGACCATTTTACCTTGTTGTCCTTTTTCAGCATGTCTGTCATCTATTTCAAATGTTCAGCGAGGTTGGGGATGAATCTTCTCAAAAAATTGATTTTCCCATTAAAAGACTGAATTTATTTCTTGTTCCTTAGGAAATGTAATTGTTGAATGGCTTGAACTCTTGCAGGGTCAATGCGAATGCCATCCTTGGAGATAATGTGTCCCAGCAACTTACCTTCTTCCATGGAAAATAAGCTCTTCTTTGGATTAAGTGAAATACCAAATTTTCTGCATTTCTGAAAAAAAATTCTCAAATGATGTAAATGATCTTCATCAGATTTAGAAAAAAATGTGAGATCATCTAAATAAATAACCAGAAATACATCATTTTCATTAGCAAAATCTATGTCCATAGCCCGCTGAAAATTCACTCCTGCATTCTTTAATCCAAATGGCATCTTGGCGTACATGAATGTACCCCATGGTGTTGTGAAGGCTGTTTTCAGCTGATCATCCTTATGTACCAAAATTTGATTGTACCCAGAATATCCATCAAGCAATGACATCCTGGAAGACCCAACTACCCTCTGAAGAATATGATCCATCTTTGGCAGGGGATAATTGTCCTTCAAGGACACTTTGTTTAAATTTCTAAAATCAATGCAAAGATGAATCTCCCCAGTCTTCTTTCTTACCGGCACTAGATTTGACATCCATTCAAAAAATCAAATAGGAACTATGATACCAGACTTATAAAGCCTATTTACCTCTTTTTCAATTGATGGTAGCAACTTAGGATTAATCCTCCTCAGTTTCTGGCGAAATGGCTTTTGATCAGGCTTGACCAGAATAGTGTGCTGAATGATATTCTTGTCATAGACCTTCAAATCTGAATAGTCCCAAGAAAATACATCAGAAAATTCTGTCATTAAAGCTATGTACTTACTTTTCATCTCAGGAGATAAGGACTTTGACAATTTGACCATCTTAGGCTTGTCGGCTGCACCAATGTTCACATCTTTGACACCTTTCTCTGTGGGGACCATGGTGAGCTTTTTGGAAACATCGTCTCGATCAAACAACTCTTCCAAAGGTACAAGACCTCTTGGAATGTTATTGTCCTTCAGCTGTAGTATTTCAATCTCAGTTGCTTCAAAATCTGGATCATTCATATTAGATGCATTGTCAATGCAAGAATTTTGGAATTCACCTTCCATCTGTAGAAAATTATTGATTTGTTTTTCATCCCAAAACACTTGTCAAAATATCATATTATCAGCACCAACTGGGTGATTTTTAACATGAATGAATACTTTTGCTTGGAGTGAATGGGAATCTTCACCATACTAGCTCCAGTAGCAAGAGAAACATCTATAACATTCTGAGTTCTAAGAATAAGAGATAAAGTATATTCTAAAAAAAAAATTAGGATGTCAAGGACAACATTGTGATAAGCTCTCATTCTTGGATGCTTGGCCTGGTATTCCCCTTTCACTTGTTTGATTACCAACTCGGAGTCGCCATAAACATAAATTTTCTTTTCTCCCAACTTTTTCAGAATTTTGAGGCCAACAATCAGTGCTTCATATTCCGCCTCATTGTTTGAGCAATCAAAAGCTAACTTATAAGAACTCATTCTTACATTGCGTGGAATTTTACATGAATGATGCAATGGACCATGAATCCAGACACCAATCCCAGCTCCTTCTTTTCCCAATGCACCATCAAACTCCATGGTCCAAAGACCATTTTCTTCATCTGGAAAAAGAACTTCTGAAGGCTATACTATTTGATCTTTTGGAGGATGACTTGCTGTCTCAACACACTCTATTTTCTGCACTAACTCAGCAATCCTTTCAAGAGAACTTACTGGCTGCAAACATTCTTCATTCTTCTCTTTTCCTTCAGCAATCACAACTTTCTACACACTACTTATAACATCCGAAATTTCTGAAATTTGTACAAGTTTACTATCATCATCTACTAAACTCATATCACTATACAAAATGAAAGAATTTAGATCAGTATGTATAGCATTTATGGGGTGATTTATTGGCTTTTCCTTGCTACTAATCATGAATTTCATTTTCTTCTCCCGATAGATTTTTCTGAGTTGCCCAAATACTGGAATAGTAGCATATGAAAAGTGAAGTTGTAAAGTTCCTTTTAGCTTTGCCCCCCAAGATCATGAAAGCAACATACCAAACTGAGGAGGGATATCAACGACCACTACATCCATCAACACATTCTTGGCTGGAATTTGGTCCAGGGACACTACTAAATCTTTGATAAGGCCAAGACATTTCACTCTTCCCGAATCAAATGAGTAGAGATCATGATAAGGTCGGGTGATACTCAGTCCTAGTTTGTCCATGATGACTTTTGGCATGAGATTATGTGAGGCACTGGAATCTAGCATGGCATTATGGAGGATAAAGTCATGAAGTTTGAGACTAAGATAAAAAGGTGGGATTTCACTATCTTCAGGACTTCCCTCTAAGGTTGGACCAAATAGAATTGCAAGCTCATCATCGGAAACATTTACTGTGTCTGACATCTGGTCTACCTTCAGCATTTTAGCAATCTGAAACTTATACTTATCATTCTTCACTAACTCAGTTAGAGGAATTGAAACTTTCAACTTAGAAATTTCATTCTCTAAACTAAATAGATTAGATTGATTTTCTACTTCTTTTGCAGTGATGCCCTTCTTTTCAATCTGTCCTTTAGCTTGAGACTCCTTCTTATGACTTTCACCTTGATTCTCTTTATCTTTTCTCACGTTGCTGGTAGAGGCTTCATTGTTTTTATCCCGGCTCAGTATGACAATCTCCTTTTCTTTTTTTGATTTTAGGGTTGCTTCTTTGCTTTATGTTTCTTTCTGTACATTCTGCCTCTTCTGATTCAATGTAACAGGTACATTTTTGTTGTTTAAGTTGTACTATTTCTACAAATGACTAAGAGAATTCTGATATCCTCTTTGGTATTCTTCAGTTTGCACTGCCCAAGATCATCACTTGTAATCACAAGCTAATGATCGCTTGGTACAAAACACTCTTCAGAAAACTGATCTTCCTCCATTAGAAAGGTAGGCAATTGATCTTCCTCAAAGAAATGATTTGCTTCTACAATTTCCTCTTCATCTTCTTCCTGCCCTTCGGTGTAATTCTGTTGAAATGGAGCTCTTACTTGTCCTTTAGGATCTTGATTTTGCTGCTCTTTCTGTCTATTTCTGAACTGTTGTTGCTATTGGCCTTGAAAATTCAGATTCCTTGCTGAAGTCTCTGCTTGTCAATCTGTTATGAACATTTTTCCCATCATTCTTTCCATGGTTTTGATCAGAGTATCAAACTTTACATCTGATGATGATGAGGGTTCTTCTTTAAAAACAACTTTCTTCTCAAACCTATCAGGCTTTGATTTAGACTTCTTGATGAGCAGATTAGCTTCGAAACTTACTACATTTCGTTGCATTTCTTCAATATTTGCGAGGTCCCTCTCCCTAAGATGATATGCCATGTCTGGGTCAAAGGCATCGGGTTAGTGGAGAAGTGCTAGACCATGTGGAGGCTTCATATCATCAGGAATAGAATTATATACCATACTGAACCTTGTTGTGAACTCTTGCACTGTCTCATTCAGATTCCTTTTCATAGAATTATACTCATCCAAAATATGCAGTGGGTTTTTCTTTTCTTACCATCGTGCTAAGAACAACTCTATCAAGTGCTGAGTTATTGTTAGAATTAGTAGCCAAGCTACGAAACCATTTCTTCACATCTTCGGAAAAACTCTGAGCTATGATTCTCATCTTAGCATCATCTTCATCAATTTCTTCCAAATCGATAAAATCTACCAATTTATCAACATGATGCTGTGCTATGATTTCTGAGCTTCCATCAAATAGAGGGAGTATTTGGCCATAGTTCTAAGGTAAAGTAGCAAGTTGAGTAGGCAGAAAAAGAGGCACGAACCGTGCGATGATTGAAGGAGGTGGTGGAGGTACTACAATGGGCTGTGTAGGTAAAGATGATGACACTAATGGAGGTGGTGGAAGAAGAGATGATGTAGTTGATGTATTTGGAGGAGTAGTAGATGAATTTGGAGGTGTAGTAGAGGATGAAACAACAATTAGGTATTCAAGCTGATATTGGATGTAGGATTTTTCAGTAGTGATTTGGAGCTGGTCAACAAGACTTTGAAGTTTATCAAAATTCAACCACAACTCATGATCAACTTTAGAAAATAGGGATTTAGAAGAATGGAGATGAGATTCAAATTGAAAAGGTTCAAATATCACTTCAGGAATGCAAGACTCAGATTTTGACCTTGAAAGAGATAGTTCTAACTAAATATCAAAAGGGAGGTTCTCAAAAGTAAATAAATTTTTAGGCAAAGAAGTTGTCCTTTCTATTTTTCGAACTGCACTTTCAGAGATAGGTAGCTTGAGTTTCTGAGTAGTTTTTCTGGGTCATCAACAATAAAAGGTAGATTTGGGTCAGGATTTGACCTAAAAATTTTCACACCTTAAACTTGATGAAATTTTTCAAATCAGCCTATCTTTAAATACTGGAAGTTGTCATACAAAACCAGTTTTCTTGAAAGCTCTAATAGAATAATTCCCAGGAATGATGTATTAGTCGTGTCCCTGGCAACGACGCCAAAATGTTATCCCCTACAATGTCCCAAGCTAAGGAGGAGATCGAAAGAGGTAACCTCAAAACCACTTTCAGTTCACTAGCTTACCCTACTAAACCAGAGAGTGATCTCTTTAAGGATTTGTCAATGAATAACTAAAAAGAAATGGATTTTAGGCTAGATGTATAAGTCTTGTTTGAATATTTGAGAATTTAGGGTTTTTAGTTTTCTAGACTAGGGATGAGAACATGCAATTAGGTCAAGGTATCAAGTGTGCAGTAACAGGCATAAAGAGGAGCTACATATAATGTGTTGTGGTGAACTTAAGATTTAGTCAATTTAGTATAGGTCTGAGATTTTAAGAAAACATAATGAGCATGTATTAGCATGAATTCATTAATCTTAGAAGAAGAGAAACACAAGCATGATTTTCCACATAAACAGAGCTTTGAATCTAAGAATTTTGCCTATATGACTGTAAGGAAAACCATAAGAAGAAATCAAAGCATGTAAAGAGATATGATTTCATCAATTAGAAACTGATATGAAAGGAAAATAACACCACAGACTCACTGAACAAGTATTCCTGAAAAATAGCTACAACTGCTCCTTGATTAGCTGTATGAAAACATAAGGTACAAGTCTCTCCACAAAAGTCCAACCCTTCTCACTGAATGAGAAATCATACATATAGACTCAAAACAACCATCTCCCCACCTTCAGGGGTCGAATCCCTAAGTGGTGGAATAGTTACCAAGAATCTCTCAACAAACAAGAGAGAGTAAGAAGGTCAAACACAAACTCCTCTTTTAGACTTTGATTTGAGTTTTTTTACCTTTATGAGGCTTCATTAAACAAAAAAACAACCTATCATGCCTAATAGCTTGATAATTACATCATAAAACCAAAATCTAGCGAAATTGAAGTGAAAAAGATAGCTACAGGTATAAGCGTAGTGCATTTGGCTATAGCGTAGCCCATTCAGCTATAAGCGTAGCTCCACCTTGCAGGCAGATTTTGGAGGTCTTTGGAAAGTAAAATTTGACATGTAAGAGAACAATCAACTAGTATTTTTTTTCTAGTCTCCATATCAACTTGAATTTTTGGAAATGGAGCATGGGAAAGCCTTCAAAACTGAATTCTACTGAGGTGACTCTATAAGCACAGTGCTTGCTCCATAATAGTGGCAGAAAGTATCTTTTTCAACCCTTTTTTGACTTTTTCTCCTCACCAGTTTGCTGATCTATTTCAAAAAGTGGATATTTGAGATCCTTAGGGAAAACTCTATCGAGGGATATAAATATTTTGGATTTTGGAGCTCTGAGATGAAAGCGTAGCAGCAAGGCACTGCGCTTATATATTTTCTTATGTTTTTAAAACAATAAAAAATCACCAAAATTTTGAATATGACAATTTTTTCTCCAAATATTCTCAAAATTGCTGAGTGAAGGTATAATAGGATATGATATACCATGAGGAAGGCCTCAACAAGTAATCAAGCTTCTCCTTGTCCTTTTGACCAATTAGGTTTTCCTTGAGTTTTCTCTTCAAATGCTTGATTCTGACTTGAGATACTTTGTTTCTTGTATAGTAGCGCATATCCATATGCCTCTGCAAGTTGTTGTTCCTGTTTGCCTTCTTGAGGAGTTGTTCCAGGTGTCCATTTACCTTATCAAGCCAATAAACCCTATCTTCATTGATTTGTCTTGTGATTAGGTCATCTACCATAATTTGTTCTTTTGGTGGAGAAACCCCTCTTTGTAGCTCAAGGGATCTTTTAGATGCTCTAGTTCTTGGTCTGCCTGATGTACTTTGCTTTCCTTTACCCTTTGAAACTTCCCTACAAGGAAAACATAAGGACTTGGTTGTTGTTAGTGGACAAACATGAGTAAACAAAGCATTGTAAGAAATGAAAACAATGCATACATAAAGATAAACTAAAAAATAATAAATAAACACATCAAGAATGCTTAATTAAGAAAACACATAAAAAAAGTAATGGAAAAGGGTTCCCTTTATTGATTGTTGAATGTAGAAGAGATACAATAGATGAATAAAAGACACTTGGAGAGAATTGTTTGAGCAATGGTGCTCAAAACTCGTCAACAAGGAAGTTCCTTTCCTCAATCTCCTTGCAAGATTCCTCTCTCTCTCAAAGAAGTATGAAGACTCTCTCAATGATGGAATCCTCTTCTCAATGAAATGCTTGATTTCTAGGGAGCAATTTTGGAAGCATAACAATGCTTTGCTTCTTCTTGTTTCTTAGCTCTCCTAGAACTTGTATTTGTAGAGTTTTTTGTCTCATCAATGTGGTTGTTCACCTCATAAATGAGACGAGAGCTACCAATTCCTTTCCTTTAAGGCTTCTTGGGGCTCAAGGATCGAATTTGTTAGCCCAATATATCGATATTTGGAGTGTTTCTCAAGAAAGTTTGCAACCTGAGTTGCTGACTGGATTTTTTTGCAACCACGCGACTATCGAATAAATAGTTGCACGAACATTAATTCCAGAAATGGTGTACCCGCGCGCTCCATTTTTTTAACTTGAACCTTAGGAAAGCTTTTGATTTTTGATCTTCATGGTGTTTCCATTTGAAAATTTCAGCCTTTTATGTGTTGATCACTGACTTTGAGTGCCTCTTACAGCATAGAGATGAGTGTACAATTTTCATATGATAACAGTTTCCCCCTGATGTATGAGGTTAGGAACAAGTGTATAGCCAAATAAATCACGCTTTTTTGATATGACTGAGAGTCATACAAAATTTTTTAGAGATAAAGTAACTTACTTTGGAGATAAGTAGGGAAAATCCTTGATTGATAATTAAAGATAACCATGCTCTAGAGAAATTATGACATAAACAATTGTTTATACGAGGTGGGCATGTCCCATGCTCATGATAATGAATAATGACTAACTATTAAAATCACGCAGGAAATTGTCCTGTCAAGTCAGAATTGATGTGGTTGACATTCTAATGGTTGATGATGATACCTTCTTACGCCATCAAGGATGCCTTTTGAAAAATAGGCTAAACTAGGTGGCCCCATGCATCAAAAGTGAAGCACTAATGAATGAGGTGCTAAAGGGTGCATGGGTATTCGACTCTGGGTACCTCCCATGCATAAAAATGTAATATTTGTTGAATTAGGTGCTAAGGGATGCATGTATCTTCGACTAAATGAGAGAACTACAATGGTCACAACGTATGATGTCACCCCGACATTAAAAAACTTTTCTGATGTCGAATGTCAGAGAGACTGATGACATCAATGGGAAATAGTGATTCCCACTATGCCACCTAAGGTTGTCTGGTAAGGGGGGGAGAAAGCAAGGTAAAACTTTGATCCTGGAAGATGAGTGTTGAAATCGACAAGAAAGAAGCACCAACCGCATGAAATGTTGATTCGGGGAATCATGGTGAAGGGATAAAGATGACTGTAACATGATGGGTCATAAAGGCATGATAATGAGAGCTACTAGTATGGGTTGATATATACAACTTCCTGAGGTTGAAGCTATAATGCGATTGGCAGTAGTCAAAAAAAATTCTGGGGGAAATCCCCTAGAGTCGGTAGGACATCTACGGTAGGTATGGCCATGTTCTGAATCTCATGGTAAATGATGGATGAGTGTGGATCATGGTATGGAAATATAAGTGAGCTCCAACCAAGGGTGACTATGGACTACCGTCAGGTACAAGATACAAAAATATGGGTGGGAATCCTTTTCCTAAAAAATAATTATACACTTTCCAAAAGAATGTAAAAGTGGTTTGGGATGTACAAACATAGAGATGGGTGCCCCAAGAAAGCGACGACCTACGTAATGATGCAGGTAAGGTATTTTACTAAGGGCGGAGACCCCATAGGTTGGTCTCAGTGCAAGGTTGATGAGGTGGATGAAGTGACGCAGATGGGTTATGTCGTATGCAGGGTGATAGGCCAAATGTAGAATGTGGGAGTGCATTCAACTTTATCTGAAAAAAAATAAATGAGGTGGCCCGGGAGTAGGGTTGGTAAGCAATAAGTAAAGAAGAGGAGAATGTGGCTAATCTTCAATACATGTGAATGAGATGGCTCCCAGGCCTAAGTGTATGGTCATGGATCCTGATGGTGTAAGGTGATCTATAAAACGAGGTGATCCATGTATGGGAGGTGCTATCGAATAGCATGGACGTTTACCAGGTGCAAGTGGAAGGTGGTGAACATGGTTGTGATGATGGACCCTATGGTGAATTTCAGGGAAATGATGTTAGGATATGCAAATCTTTATGGGAATCCTATCATGTTGAGTGGAGAATCATACCTTAATTGTCGATAGTCATTGAGGGACTGATTCTTCTAAGAAACTGCTAGAAAACCTACAACTTCAACAACCAATACCCCAAGTGAAAACATCTTAATGAAATCATACGTAAGTTGAAAATGTGTTGAACAAGATGAATAAAAAACATGGAAAGTTGCACCTGATAGGTACTTTGAAACGTAAAATGGAACCAAAAATGAGTATGTTCTTGAAATGGAACTGAAGGTACCATGATGAAGATGACATTGTCCTGGTCCTATTGTCGATGATGATTTTGTGAAAGGAGGTCCTGAGCTCCTGAACAGGTCACAAGAAGGTGACATAGAGGGCAATATATAGGGTGAAGTGGGTCATATGCCACATCATTTGTACTTGCTGACATGGACTGCAGAGCTAGGTCCACGAGTTGTTTTCTTCTATTGTTGTCAACATGTGCACATGGGTAGTGCGTGAGGATAGCCAGCTAAGAGGTCACTACCCAAACCTTGTGAATTTTCTAGCTTAGGGTGTATAGGTCGTACACGATGGTATGTATGGGAGTTTTTAGGGAAAAATCCAAAACCCCCTGTGAGCGATTATGAAATAATCGCATGGGGGTGTGTAAGTGTAGTTAGAACAGTCATGCGATCGCGTGACTGTGGGTAAAAAAGTCATGAGGTATTCATGCCAAGGACCTCATGGCTTTGGGGGTAACAGGCACGCGAGCACATGACTATTTGAGGAAAAATTACATGGCCTTCACATCTGCATGAGAAATAGACTCGCGGCCAAGGGACGTACATCCTTGCGGGTAAGGGGATGACAATGGTGTGGGTGTGAGACTGTACAGGGAAAATTAGTATGGTTTTGCATGCCTATTTGAGGAATAGATACGCGATCACACACTTGCTATTGAAACAGGTGTGTGGGTAGATACAAAGAAAAATTTAATCCTTAGAGGCTAATTTTTTGTTTTCTTCATGCTTTTTGGATAGTTTCATTTCTTTAATCTAATGATTGTTTTTGCAGGACCCTCTCTCTGCATTTTCACTCCATTGTGCTTCTATCACCTCTCTCAAATTTTTGCAAGCCCTCTTGAACCTATTTTTGGCTGAGAAACTTGGATTTTCAATTTTTTCCATCGATCGCATGAATTTTGTCGCAGACAAATGCGAGGTTCATGCACTTGTGCATAAGAAAACCTCCACAATTTACAGAGAGCACAAAAAACCAGTGTAATTTTTCTTTCCTGGGTGATTGGAAACCTTTAGTGAATTGCCTTCACCTTTGCATATTTTGTCCAGTTAGTTCAGATTTTGTAGTTGCTTTACTAATCATTATTAGTAGAGTAATAACATAGTCTTTAGTTTCAATTTGAATTGCACACATAGCTTAATTAAGAGGAAAATTAAGTGGCCATAATCCACACATCTTTTTCAATTTATTTTTCTATTTTTCACAACTCACATAGTGTAATTAGTAAAGGAGTAGGTGGCCCATTATCCACACATCTTGTTTACTAACAAAAGCATTTTATTTCATTAGTTTTGGGTGTTACTAAAGAAAGGGAGTAGCCCCTGCTTCCCTTGCGTCTTTTAGATGATCTTGGGCTTTCATATGAAAGATGTCTTAAAGCACTTGAGTTTTCCATCTCCCTTTAGGCACACATAGTGTAATAAGAAGGAAGTAAGTGGCCCACTATCCACATATTATTTCTTTTCATGCAAGGAACAATAAAAAATTAGTGTAAGTAGAGGATATTGTAAAGGATCATCACATATCCACATCTTCTCACACTTTGTATGTTCACTTTATCACTTGCACACACATTACACATCACACACTAAGATTCTCTAAACTTTGTACAAAGGGCATCCAGTTTCAGGAGATTTTGTACTTAGTTTATTTTAGCTTACATTTTCACACCATAAGTGAAGCAAGACTCCTAAAAGAAACCATAACTTGAACCAACTAAATTTCCCCACAGGGACCATAAAAGATTTCATAGTTTAGGTTAGGACCATTAGGGGTCAGCATCCCATGAGCCACCATGGTCATGTTACATTTTGAAACATATAAGTTGACTTTTCAGGGTGCTTCAAATCCTTCATCAACCCATAGAAAAGACTACATGAGCACATTAGAGACCTGATTCAGAGGGGGTTCGACTTAGGTCCAGTGTGTGCGGTACTATATGGGGCTACCCGACCTATATAGTGCTTGATAATGGTAACTAATTACCAAGAAGCGAAAGACTTGAATGCTCATGTCAGACAAAGGTTTCTTAGTGGCCAATATCGCTGCTGAGTCCAACACCTGCAAGCGCTGCTTTTGTAGTACCTCCCTTTCAAATGCATCCAAAAAGATATCTACCTCATTCAGGCCATCATACATAGGTAGATTTCTTACGTCTGAGGACACACAACACAGTGATCAAGTAGCCCTTCCAAATTCTAGTCACTATTCAAAACATTAACATCCATCGTTGCATAGTTGATGAGGGAGAATCCACATGTATCATGTACAAAACAGTTTGGTAGAAGTTGGGATCTCCTAAGCTCAAATCATCACCCATCATCCTCAGAGCATACGATGGGTGCCTCTTGGCTCCCGTAGGCCTATTCCATGACGTTCCAATGGAGCTCGCCAATAAAACTGTTTTCATATACATATAAGTCCTGGATGCCCATATGGATTACAATATCCTTCTTGGTCGCAGCTACATGTATGCCATGAATGAAATTGCATCTTTAATATTTAGGATTATGATGTTCCCTCATGATGGGAAAATCATTACAATTGACCAACTCACATACTACGAGAAAAAGACATCCAACACCCCTGATGGTGTGTTACCTTTCATAGGATCTTCCCCAGAGTTGATCACAACCTTTACTGAACATGAACCAGGGCTATTTAAGCCAACAACACTCCTCGGTACATACCGTGGAGACCCACCTTTGCTGGAGGCCTCCCCTGAAAGCCCAACAACCTTGGTGTGCATGATGAGCTCATGAAACACCCCTCAAAATCAGGAACCAATTCCAGCCATCCCCACTAGAGTCGCCATCTTGTGGTAGTGTGTTTGTTTCTATGGAGTACCAAATACACATTCCTTGGAGTTGGTTATTCCCTACAAGGAAAACACAAGAAATTGGTTGTTTTTAGTGGAAAAACATGAGTAAACAAAGTACTATAAGCAATGAAAATAATGCATACATAAACATAAACTAAAAAATAAGAAATAAACACATGAAAAATGCTTAATGAAGCAAACACATCAACAAAGTAATGGAAAAGGGTTCCCTTTATTGACTGTTGAATGTAGAAGATATAAAATAGATGAATAAAATACACTTGGAGAGAATTGTTTGAACTATGGTGCTAAAAACTCCCCAACAAGGAAGTTCCTTTCCTCAATCTCCTTGCAATATCCCTCACCCTCTCAAAGAAGTATGAAGACTCTCTCAATGATGAAATCCTCTTCTCAATGAAATGCTTGATTTCTAGGGAGCATTTTGGCAACATGATAATGCTTTGCTTCTTCTTGTTTCTTAGCTCTCCTAGAACTTGTATTTATAGAGTTTCTTGGACACTCCTCCTCCCCTTGGATCATCAATGTGGTGGTTCACCTCATAAATGAGATGAGAGCTACCAATTCCTTGCATTTAAGGCTTCTTGGGGCTCAAGGCTCAAATTTTTCATCCCATCATATCAATATTTGAAATTCTTCTCAAGCAAGTCTGTGACCCAACGTGTTGACTGGAATTTTTTGCAACCACATGACTATCAAATAATAGTCCCTGACTGTTTATTTCTGGTAATGGTGCACCCACGCAATTTAATTTTTTAACTTGAACCTTACGAAATATTTTGATTTTTGGCCTTCATGGTGTTTCCTGCTGAAAATGTCACCTGTGTATGTGTTGAACACTGAATTTGTGTGTCTCTTAATGCATACAGATGAGTGTACGATTTTCATATGATAACATGAAGGGGGGTAATA
Source organism: Pinus tabuliformis (assembly GCA_031772625.1). Classification (NCBI taxonomy): domain Eukaryota; kingdom Viridiplantae; phylum Streptophyta; class Pinopsida; order Pinales; family Pinaceae; genus Pinus; species Pinus tabuliformis. The sequence goes on from CM062815.1 coordinate 71,240,846, forward strand.
CATTTTGATATTATCATATAAGTGTGGTCCTCACCAAGAGGGAGTGTTAGAGTTTACATGTTTTGAAGATCCATACAATCATGATCAAAGTGGAGGAGGTGCAACCATGATGCCTGTTGAAAATGGAAACAAGAAATGCTAAAAATAGAAGTGCTAAAAATAACACTGCTATAAATCGCAGTTTGGGTACCAGTGCTGGATTGAGCAACAGGGAATGAAAAATGGAAGTGCTAAAAATAGAATTCTATTTTTAGCAGTTTGGGATGGATTCCTATTTTTAGTTAGTCCCTGGACTAAAATAGGAAGTAAAATTCGAATTTGAACTTAACAGTTGTTTGAAAATAAATTAATTAATTCACCATGAGTTAATTAGTTGTGAAAAATCAAACATGAAGTCTATGTGAGGACATGCAACAGTTTCTCTATTAATTGAGGAATTTATCCATCAGTTAAAGAGATAAGGATGAGTTCTAATTTGAGTTGTAATTAGTTGGCTCAGTTAACTGAGTCAAGTCCAGTTAGATTGATTTAAATAGTTTGTTTAAATTAATGTGAGTTCAGTTAGTTAATGCATGCTTGCATATAACTGCTGCACTTCAGATAACTGAATATTCTCTCATGAATAACTCATGCATGTCAGTTCAGACAGAGACCCAGTTGAGATCAGAGGAGGGACAATGTACTATCAGTTGGATGGATTTTTCCTATAAAGGAAGCTCATCCATGGAGAAGGATTTATATCATTCAGGATTGTGCAGTTGGATCAGAGGTTAGTGAGTGTGTGAAGAGGCCAATTCACACAAGTGGCTGCACTGGACCCCAAGGAAAATTGTGCAAAGAAATAGGAGGCTTGGAGGGCAAAGGAGAAGGTTTGAGAGAGGCCTTTGACTGTCTATGAGCAGCAGAGGGATTGCAGAGAGAACAGGATAGCTTGTGAGCTGATTCTTTTTGTAATCCGGACTATATTTCCACTTGTATGATAATACAGAGTTGGGGTTTTAGGCTAAGGCTTTCCCCGGGTTATTTCTTCTATGTTATGTGTGATTGCTTCTCATTCTCAGTTATATGTGTTCTCATTGATCGTGCTCAAATTGATTAAGCTTCCGCAAAGTGTTGTAGAAGTAGATCTTGTATTGTGTTTTAGTATATTGCATAATCTGTTGATCTACAGTGGGAATTTCTACATGGTATCAGAGTGAGGTTTTGTAGAAAAATTCTACATGGTATCAGAGCAAAGGTGATCAAGGAAGAACAGTATACAAGAAGGGAGAAGTTCGAAGTTTGTGATTCCTGAATATAGAAATGGAGTTCTTATCACATCTAATTTCCACCTATGGCATTCAATGGTTTAAGACTGGAATATGCCCTTGATGGCAGTTCGAATTATATAGCCTGGAAGGATCACATGGAGGTAGTATTAGAGGATAATGGTCTAAAGGACTGCATTGATCAAGAAGTCCCCAAGCCGACTAATGCTACTGAATTGGCGGAATGGAGGAAATGTGTGGCTAGAGCAAGGAAGATTCTTCTGGAGGGAGTTCGAGACCACATAGTCTCAAGTCTCCATGGGAAGGAGACACCATTTTCAATGTGGAAAACATTGAAATATCTATATCAGAATAGCAGTGATTAGAGGAAGCTGGTGCTGAAGGACAAGCTTCAGAAGATTAAGTGTGAAAAGGGCGAAACAATCTCTAGGTATCTGAACAAGCTCACCACATGCAGGGATGGGCTTGGAAGTGTAGGGATCATGACAGCTGATGATGACATGATGAGTCTTGCACTCCTCGGTCTTCCTAAGAGCTGGCATAGCTACTAGGACTCGATTAATGGAAGAGAGAAACTGCTAGATTGGGAACGACTTTGGTCGGATCTGATGTAGGAGGAGATAAGAAGAAACACCGGAGATGGTTCTTCACCCATGGAGGATGAAGAAAACTGTGCCTTAGCAAGTAAGGCAAAGAAGGGGAAGGAGAAGGATTCTCTTTCCCAATCCAGTTCTTCCCAAGGTGGGAAGAAGTTTGACAAATCAAAAGTGCGATGCTTTCGTTGTCATGAGGTGGGCCATTTTGCTACAAATTGTCCACTGAGGAAATCCAAGAAGGGATCCGTGGAAGGATAAGAAGGTGAGGCACTGGCCTCGCAGTTCGAGTTGCATTTCACACTGTTCGTATGCATGGTTTCATCCATAGTGGGAAGTGGTTGGTTTCTTGACAGTGGAGCTTCTTTCCACATGACCAGCAACAAGAGTTTGTTCAATACTTTGGAGGAGAAATATCTCCAAATACTCATAGAGATGGGTAATGATGAAAAGTATAGTGTCTCAGGTGTAGGCACGGTTGTTTTTCAGAGGGAGGATGGAGCTCGCATTACCTTGACCGATGTCAAGTATGTACCAGGACTGAAGAGAAATTTGGTGTCGATCATGATGCTGGAAGACAAAGGCTACGATGTAGTCTTCAGTAAGGGAAAGATTTTCCTTAGACACATCATCACTAGACAGGTGAAGCAGATCGGTTCATGGGTCAAGAACCTATATGCTCTTGAGGTTCAAGATGCATGCAAAGCCTTGAGGAGTAAGGCAACTAATGGAGACTTGGTGGTTGAGAGGGAGAGTACATTACCTCTCAACATGTAGCCACAGGAGAAGTGTTAGACGATTGTGGAGGAGCCACGATTGGTGAAGCAACTTCAAGAGGTTGTGGAGCAGCCACAACTGGGGAAGCCGAGAGGAGATAGAGTGGAGGCATCCACTCATGCAGAGACCTCCAGTGGGGGGAAATTTCAAGCCAGGTGGGCAGAGGGATCACATGCATCCATACCTCCAGATAGGAGGTGGGGAGATGTAGAGTGACAGTCCCAAGAAGGCTGGAATAGGGGTAGGATCATTGAGGTACCCAATATCTTTGATTAGACCCTGCTATGGGAGCCCCAACAAGGAGTAGTAGGACTGGCTGAGTGGGTAGAGGCAGATGTAGATGGAGCGGTAGATAGAGCTACAATGCAGGAATCCCAAGACAATGCAGAGCTAGTAGGCTGCAACAATGCGAGAGGCACAGGAGTGTTGCACCAGTGCAGGATGGCACAAAGAGGTGTTCAACAGTGCGAGATGCATGGAGTGTTGTAGCAACTCAGAGGTCAGAGAGGGAGCACTTGTGAGCAGCAGGTAGAGCTTCAACATCAGAGTATGTTTCTAGCCCAACAGAGAGGTCAGTGGGGAGTTTTTTTTTTTGTTTCTAGAGTTGCTGGAGCAACCACACTTGGTAGAAGTGTTTCATGCAGAACATTCCAAAGGTACAGGATCGGGTTTGAGTTGAATACCTTTCTTGTTAAGAGGGAATGTTGAAAATGGCAACACGAAATGCTAAAAATAACACTGCTATAAATAGAAGTTTGGGTACCAATGCTGGATTGAGCAATAGGGAATGAAAAATGGAAGTGCTAAAAATAGCATTCTTTTTTAGCAGTTTGGGATGGATTCCTATTTTTAGTCAGTCCCTGGACTAAAATAGGAAGTAAAATTCGAATTTTGAAAATAAATTAATTAATTCACCATGAGTTAATTAGTTGTGAAAAGTAAAACATGAAGTCTATGCAAGGACATGCAATAGTTTCTCTATTAATTGAGGAATTTATCCATCAGTTAAAGAGATAAGGATGAGTTCTAATTTGAGTTGTAATTAGTTGGCCTTGTTAACTGAGTCAAGTCCAGTTAGATTGATTTAAATAGTTTGTTTAAATTAATGTGAGTTCAGTTAGTTAATGCATGCTTGCATATAACTGTTGCACTTCAGATAACTAAATATTCTCTCATGAATAACTCATGCATGTCAGTTCAGACAGAGACCCAGTTGAGATCAGAGGAGGGACAATGTACTATCAATTGGATGGATTTTCCTATAAAGGAAGCTCATCCATGGAGAAGGATTTATCTCCTTCAGGATTGTGTAGTTGGATCAGAGGTCAGTGAGTTTGTGAAGAGGCCAATTCACACAAGTGGCTGCACTAGACCCCAAGGAAAATTGCGCAAAGAAATAGGAGGCTTGGAGGGTAGAGGAGAAGGTTTGAGAGTGGCCTTTGACTGTCTAGGAGCAGCAGAGGGATTGCAGAGAGAACATGATATCTTGTGAGTTGATTCTTTTTGTAATCCGGACTATATTTCCACTTGTATGATAATACAGAGTTGGAGTTTTAGGCTGAGGCTTTCCCCGGGTTATTTCTTCTGTGTTATGTGTGATTGCTTCTCATTCTTAGTTATATATGTTCTCATTGATCGTTCTCAAATTGATTAAGCTTCCGCAAATTGTTGTAGAAGTAGATATTGTATTGTGTTTTAGTATATTGCATAATCTGTTGATCTATAATGGGAATTTCTACAATGGCTATTTTGTGGTGGAATGTGATGAGTGGAATCTACAGTAGAAACTTCTGTAATAATATGTAGACCTTCATGGCACACATAGTAGACTAGTGAAGACATAAAATGGTTATATATTGGTAAATAAATTATTGAGTTAGGGTCTAAGCATTATTACCCACTGTTATAGTTTTTAGTTAGACGTGGATTTGTATATCTAGCATAACTAAAACAATTTGAGAGTTCTTAAATTTCTAGTTATCCAGGGTTTTAGTTTGTAGGTTTAATTACTGTGAATTTAATATTTCAGTGATATATTCATATGAGTTTATTTATCATCATATCCTAAATAATAGAGAAGATAAGTTCCTCACCTAAATATTTCCATTATATAACCTAGATAGTTCCATATTTCAACCCATACTAGCATCACACATCTACAATTCAAGCAATACCATCACATTTTAGGAGGTAAAATTAGAATGCACATGTGCCATTACCAACATCTAAAGGGAAAGGAATTCCCAGGTTTTCACTACGACGCACATAATCATGTGTTGGGAGGGAATGGAATAAACAGGTTGTCATTGGACTATAAAGTCAAATCACTACACATTAATTTAATTATAGCTTATCATGAAAGACCACACTCATATTTAAACTTAAGTAAAGAAATGGAAAAATAAATCTAATTTTATCCACATCTAGTGGAATAGGGTATGGATAAAATTACTTAAAAATGTTGCATGTCAACACATGTTAATATATTTTTTCAAAAGAGAATGGAAACACTCTGGTAGGGTTTCACTTCAACTTTTATGTCCCCTACAGGAGGGGATTAACAACCTCGCCATTTTTCTCAGTTTATTATGGTCTTCAAGTCTCCTAGAAAATCAATAGCATGAGAAAGGAACTTCGTCCATATTTTTCAAGTATAGAAAAATAATCCCAATACTCCAAGTGCTATATGGAAATAAGGAAATTCAATGGAACCTTCTGGAGACCCAAATGTCTGGAAGGATGGAAACATGAATGAATGGTCTACACTTATTCAAGAATATATTCTTCTATATTGTTATAATGAAGTGTTGTACTCCTCTAGGTTTGAAACCAAGAAAGACAGGGACAAAATCCTACAATGGCGTTATCGGTTCATTATATACAATGGCCTCTACCTAAAGGTCCTAAAAAATTAGTCTGTGAACTCTGAACATAATGAATAAATGGGGTCCATGTCCAAAATATGGACTCCTAACAAGTTCCTTTCAAGTACGACTGATGCCACAAGTATGGGAATTTTGCATCAAACTATAGAAACCTGAATAAATTTTCAACCCTCAGAGTAGAAATCAATCTCAGGGGGACTCATGAAGAAAATGTCCTCAGCAAATCCAACATTACAAGAAACCAAAGGGAACTCAATAAGAAAATATCCTTAACAAATCCCAACATACAAGAAACCTAGGAAGATGAATTCATCACGACACACATTAAAATATCAAAGGAAAGGCCTCCACCATATCCTGAAGAGGGAAGAATATTGGTAGGAAAAAAACATACTATGCAAGACCGCTTAAAATCCTCTCCTTCAAAGGGTAACACTGACCAAAATACTCTCGATGGAAAAGAAATGGAGGATATGGAACATGGGATCGTATGAAGAACCAGATACCCTCAACATCATAACCTCCAACCTATTAAAGGGTGGCTAATCATCACTCCAAAAAAATACCCTAGGAAGCCCAAAAGAAAGCATACAAAATATGTTCGAAAGAAAAAATAGGAAGGATACAACCATGAGAAACCAATCAACCATTTGCTACAGTGATTTGTTAGAATTATAAATTATGTAAGCAATTAATATTATCTCATAGAATTTTAGAGGAATAGAATCATTACCAAAGAGAGACAAGGTAAGAAAACTAACAAAAATTGAAAGACCTATTTTTCTGTTGTAAAAAACCATACCTAGCCATAAATTGTTTACTTGTATTGAGAATTTTTGCGGGGAGGGTTGTAATGAAAGCATTAAGGAGGGAAAATGATCTTTAATATGGATTTTCTTCCAGCGAGAACCCCACCTTCCTTCACTTTGAAAAGGAAACTATGTTGGAACAATGGATCTCATTCTCCTTTGTTGAGAGCTAACCTACTAGAACCTTTTATATATTTAATATCCCCACCCCCGAAAATTGACCACCAGTTCCACCCATAAAGTCTTGATGGCTAAACATGTGAATAGATGTTGGGACCAACCTAGGAAACAAGCTAGAAAATATGTCAAGCAAGTTTGGGCAAGCAAGAGGAGATTGACTTGCTCTAGCAAGAGAAAATAGTTTGTTGTCCTCAAAAGGAAAAATCTTGTATCTAAAGGAAAAAAGGACAAAACACCAACTTCATAAACTTAAAAAGGGTGTAAGGCCACATCACTACATATGTCTCCTATCATCAACAACAATAAAACTTTAAGAGTATAGAAGGAAAACATGCAACAAAATGGAAGTGGTTGGACAAGGATACATGGAGGGGGCCTCTATTTTCTCACCACCAATCCAAAGAATAGCAAGAGTCATACATCAATTTTCAAAGCTGCCAAAGATTTGAAATTTCCAGCTAACAACATGATAGCATACATGGTGAAGACGAACATGGAAATCATGGATGAAACTAGCAAGACAATTTCCATCCTAGCATAAGCCTTGTGATGAAAACTTGATGACGATAATAACAATGGGACTTGGTGCTTGAGATGTTGTCCAACATCAAAACCGTCAAGGAATAGAAAAACACCCAAGCCATTTGGAAAGAGGGTGATACTAGCAAGGAGTTCATACTATGATTCTTTCCACTCTTCATTTCATCGAATCAATATCCATAGAGTCAAGGATCATAACACACTACATACTGGAGAGTGTAAACTGATTGATTGGTGATAGAAATAAAATCATGTCCCCAATGACAGCAGTGAACTAGAATCCAAGAGATCTAGCCCCCTCTGGATTGATCCATGATATCAACAACTCTTTTTAAATTCCTATTATCATTTGAAAATATATCCAAGCATATCTATCTCATTTCTTAAGAGATCTGGGTTAAGATAAATCTATGCTAGATACAAAGATCATCATAGTGTATAGAAGGAGCTAAAAAAATACATTACACAACATGACAATAAGATATAAATCAAGTCCACAGCAAAATTCCATAAAATAAATGAGAGAGAGAGAGATTATGGTGCAATAAACCCATGATACACTTGTAGGTTTAAAACAAGCCAAACTACAATATACATATATATTCAGCATAACCACACTAGCACAAATAAACAAAAAGAGAGTATAGATATGATGTTAAATCTGAAATATGATATAGAAACCATAAAATTGCAAATAAAATATCTATCTTCACAAGTGGAATGAGCCAATCCACTAGATCATTTTCCTTCATTTGTGATCCAATCTGACATAATGATTCCACAACCTTATCCCTCACACAGGTTTCCTCAATTGTACAAAGAGTTTCTAGAGGACACAACAAAACATGGGCATAATCCACCCTCCAAACATACATAATGAAAACTCCCAATTCTTCTGCCATGGTAAGCAAAACCTCGTCATCATCATCATCATCATCATTGTTTCCACTCAGAAAGGGGATTAATTCCTTGATGGTTCTCTCTTCACCTAGAGCACGAACAATTGTTGAAAGCCTTCAAATATAGTTAAGTCGTAGCTAAATTTCCTCATTATTTAATTCATCAATACGAATGGAAAATGGATATAGTGGCCCATCAAGCATTGGCATTGTCTTCACCTGGATTCACAAGATAAAATTGTTGGGTGTGGAGATTGATTATATTCTTTATTCAGAGGTATCACTGCATTGGACCCCAGTTCATAATGTGGTGGCAACACCGCCCATAATATTTGCACTACAAGGGGGGTCTGGGGTGGGCGGTAGCAATCTTTAGGATCCCCCCCCGGTGGGGGATCAGGGGCAGTGTCCCCGAAGCTAAAAATATATGTAAACTTGCCTTGTAAAATGTTGTAATTTCGTAGTCAATCTGGGTCGTTCATTAGGTAGAGATTTGATGGTAGAAGTTATGTTTAATTTAGGATTTTTTTTCCTAGAAGGCAACCCTTCGCTATATATGAGGGAATTGTATTGCGTCTATGTAGATATGTATTCTGAGTGAGAAAGAGAGAGGAGATTGAGCGAGAGAGAAGAGGGAATTGCAACGGATCTCCTATAGGTTGTATCACTTTAGTTTGTTGGATAATATAAAATGAAGTACGGGCTATTTCTCCTTGAACGTAACCCAAATTGGGTGAACCACATATATTTGTGTCTCTCTTGTTTTATGTGTTTTCTATGTTTATATTTGTGCAATATATTTTATGTGTTCCATTGCTCTATAATTGTCTAACAACTAGTAGCAGAGCCGAAGGTCTATTTGGCTGATAAACATTGTTATAGACATATTTGGGCACATCAACCCCAAACTTATATGTCGATGTATTAGGGCTCATCAACCCCTAAAAGAGTTGTTTCATACCCTAAAGGAACATAGTCATCTGAATACATCATTCCCCGAAATTTCCATCTGAGAAACCATCCAGAAATTGCCTAAATTGAACCATACTGACTGCTCCATTGGCAAAGTGTGATGCATACTGAGTGGTACACTGCCAAGGTGTGATGCATACTATTTAGGCCTTCTATTGGGTGTGATGGGCGAGGATGGACAAATGTCCAGGCAATTTGCTAAGTGGTTGCTCATGGAATCTTCTAGAAACTTCTCCTATGCCACTTGCCTATCTGAATTTTCCCAAGGATGAATAAGGGATCTAAAACCATCTGTTATCCCTTCTCTTGTGGAACCAATTATAACAAGTGGAATGACACTAATCAAACCCCATGGATGACTCACACCCTTGCAAACATCTATAAATGGATCTCCAATCCAAGAGATCAGGAGGCTGGAATGTTGTGAATTCCAAGTGTGTGTTGATAGTTTGAGGAGAGAGCATTGTATTCTTGTTGTAATGATCTTGCTATTTCATGAGGTGAAGAAGGATTGAAGCTGGGAGGATGATGTTGGATCAAACAACTGGGTTGTAATTCTTCTTTCTACTAATAAATCTCTTCAAGTTTTCTCCCATATGATTTTGCAATTGTGAATGCTATCATTTGTTCATTATATATCTGATTCTGTAATGTTTATGTTGTAATATATCACGATGCTTTGATAGTTCTTTGTTGTTGTACTTGTGCAGGTACTCTCCAAGCATGTTAAGTATGGGGAGGAGTTGTAGGATCTGCCAAAGGAGAGGGAGATCAAGCGAGGGATTAAGCGGAAGTTCCAGGTTGGTTCCATTATCTTTCTCTTATCTGTTACACAGAAGAAATCATTGAATTGCTTTAAACTATTGTTTCTAGTTTTTCTCATAAACAAATTGGCGACTCCACTGGGGAATGAATAGATGTTTTTTTGTTGTTATTGTTTGTTTTATTTTAAATTTGATAAATTATATACAGAGTCTGAAGTCATCCAAGTAGCTTTCAAACTGCTCTTGCTTTGAAATTGCATAGTAGATGAATGATGCTTCAGTCAATCTCTGGTTCGGTTTATGAATTAAAAATTTGACTTGCAAGCACATTTAGATACTCTTTTTGTAGCTCAGTAACCTCTCAATACATTACATCATACTTTTCTTATCTTTGTTCATCAAAACCCAACTTAATTCATTGAAAACAGCTCCACATTTGAGCCAAAACCCATTTCGGTTGCGCTCCCTGGACCATCGCACTGTCTTCCACTGTGACTCAGTATGCATAGCACCTCCTGAGTGCAGTAAGTGTGACGTGTCTCAATTTCTATGAAGCCTAGGTACGATTATTGACTGAACTCTTTTTCCATCTAGAAATTGAGGGTTTTTGACCTATTTTCAGTTTTGTTTGGTTGTTTTGCTGCAAATGAACAGTGCCTCTTTACTGAAGCTTACTTGCATCACTTAGATTAGCCTCAATTACATTAGGATTAGTGAATTTTTTTTGTGTATTTGTTCATCATTTACAATCCTTTGTCGAAAAGTTGTTTTAGTCGATTTGTCGCTTTGGTACAAAAAGTGTCATAATTGTCGTTTTTTGTCGAAAAGAGAAGTGTTGTGAATTCTTCCTTCCCTTGATAATCGATTGAACTTTTCTTGATGAATTTGATTTGATTTGTTTACATTCAAAGTGTCAAAATAATTTTTGTTCAAAATTGAAAGTGTCATTTTGGAGTCTTCCTTTCTCTTTTGAAGAAGAAATTGTCGAAAATGTCATTTTGAGTGAAATATTTCAGATCTTTGATGCATCTAGTTTTCCTTTTTGCATCTTTCACATTAAGGAGAGTGAAAACAAATACATGAATTTGCATTTAGCATTTTTGGTTTGTGTGCGAAAAGATGATTTAGGGAAATGCACTAGTGTGTGCTCTTTGCTCATTGCTTAAAAGCACTATTATCTTCTTTCCCTACTAGCTAGGATTTTCATTGCTCAAATAAACAAAGATTGTTTATCATTATAGATTGCATCTTAGGAATTTCAGATCATCATCACGCGATGAACCATTGAAAGGAAAAATCTAAACAAGATTAACTTTAAAATGAATTTCAATGAACCTAACAATGCTTTGGAACTTAACGCAACATATCTAGAGGTATAGGCTCGTGACGTGTTTCGGCGTCGTTAAAACTAGTGGCTATCATTTTCATTGAAGGTTGGGTGATTCCTCCTCCTTTATATGACAAGTTTTAGCAGGGACTTTTGCTCCCCGTACCATCATGTATATATTGGGAGACCACAATAGGTTTAAATCCTTTATCCATAGGAAACTGAGTCTGTCGCCTTATTGATCGGAATGCACTGAACACAGCATTCGGGAAGATTGACTGCCGTACATAAGTCCTTGGTAATTTCTTTTTAATTTATCACCAAGGTGTATATTGTAGTTTTGCGATTGGTTGGTAATCCCTCTGTCTAGATTTTCTAGAGTAGTCACTTTTGTTCCTTTTTGACTCTTTAAAAGAAAAGGTCCATCTGAGCACTTGTCCTTTCAAGCTCATTAAAAATCGAAGGAGACTAGAGTCATCTTTATCTTTTTCTCGACTCTTAAAAACTGAGAAAGAAAAGTTGTGTCCAAGCGTCATTAAAATTAACTGAATTCGGAATAACATCATTTTCCCCTTAATTTTGAGTTGATCAAATAATCCACAATCGTGGAAGAAAGGCAATCAAAACCCTGTCGTTCACGGAGACTAGCGATTCAACCGTCTTTGCCTCCAGAAGCGAAGCCAATCTAGAAAAACCAGTCTTGTTTAACTGAGTCAAATTCATCTGGTTTATTTGAAACTTTTGTTTCAACATCGTCAGAGACTCCAGTTACTTTGATTATTTCTGGTACATCTGCCTTCAGAGAAGAAGTTCTGCAGTTACAAGAGGACATTGGAACTGATCCTAGTGCAACGATAAACACTTCTATACCTGAAACAACTCCATCTAGAGTTGATCCAGAACCCATCTCAGTTCAAACCGAGGCTACATTTGAACCAGTAGTTGTTCAAGAACCTCCCTTTGAGACTGAAGTTCATTTACCTGAACATCTGGACATTGAGTTTCAGTATTCAGAAGGTGTCACCCCTCCAGTACCTATCACTGCAGAAGCTATACCTTCTTCGGCTCCAGAAATCTTTTACAGACCTGACGGTCTACCTCTTCCACCTGGTCTGATTGCTATAGAGGAGATAGCAGAGGATTCCCCATCTAGTACCTCGTTTCATTTTGGAACTGGGATTCATTTGTATCCTTCTACTCCTGAGTTTGGTTCTTTTAATCCTCCTTCATCGCAAGTTCCTATCGAATCGCTTGGAGAGCTTTTGGATAGACTAAACATGTCTGAGCAACCATCAACATCTAGGAATGTGTCATCTGATACAGCTGCGACGGAACCTCCTGCTGCTATTCCTATAATGTTTTCTGGTACACCTAAGTCATATTTATATGGTACACCATCTGTTCCAGCTGGTTATCAATCACTAGCTGGAGTCCATTCAGGGGCTGCTTCGGCACCATGGTCTGCTCCTGTTTATTCATTCGGAGTCCCATCTAGTCTTTGTTATGTTGAAACTCAGTAATTTAATCTTGCATGCCAATATCAATTTGGGCAAACCAGTTTTCAAAGACCGATATATCCTTTAAACACTCGATTGCCGCCATATGGAGATCAGTATGCCTTTTCACTGTTTCCTCCTGGGAACAACCATATGAGAGTTTCCAACAATATTCAAGTCAAGCTGGAATTACATCTAGTGGTTGGATACCAATGCTTCCAGAACAACCAAGGGTTGTATATCCAACGCAACCGATCCGACCTGTGTCGAATATTCCCACTACACCTACTATTATGACTGTGTCGCAAGCACAAGCACAACCTGTTGTGCCTCAACCTCAACTTTCTCCTTCTTCCTTGCAACCTCAAGTTTTGAGGCAGAAGACTCAAGTCTCTCAAGTTGTGATACAACAACCACTTGTCTCTACAGATCAAACGCAACCTCAGGTTAGTGCTTCTTTATCTGGAACGACTCAGGCACCAACAAGGATTGTCAATCCACAACTTGGTCAATCCTATGGTATTGGGAAACAGCAAATGGACCAACAACCGTGGCTGGCACAATACTAACAACCACAATTCCAACAAACCCAACCTCAGTTTGGACTCGGTTTACAAGCTCAAACTAGATTTGGTCAATATCAAGCCTACCGAGGACCTGGGCAACAAGGCTTTGTAGGTTATGGACAACCGCATTTTCAAACCAGTTATCAACAACCACACTATACTTGTTATGTCCAACAACCTTATCAAGGTTACCAGCAACAGATGCTTTATGCTAGTATGCAAAGACCTATTGCTCAGGTGATTCCATCTTATCCTGGGTATGCTCCACCCAACCTGAATCAACAGTTGCCTTTTGTAGTGACTCTAGAATTGCTAGATTTGAACTGGCTAACGAATGATCCAATTGCATACGCCCCTTGATGGCCAGCGATTCCTCATAAACTCCCCTCTGATATTCCTAAGTTCAATGGAAATCTAGGTGAAGATCCATCAAATCACGTAATGACTTTTCATTTGTGGTGCTCATCTAACACTCTGAATGATGATTCGATTAGACTTCTCCTTTTTTAGAGGACGCTGACTGGTCCAGCATTGAAATGGTCTATTGCATTTCCTAGAGCTTCGTTTGATAACTTCACCATCCTTGCCACCACTTTTCTAACCCACTTTCAGTTACCCATCAGGTACAAAACTGGGACAGAACACCTTACCAATTTTAAACAGACCACGTCCACTCACATATCTGATCACTCACATATCTGATCATATTTATGAGTGGCAGCATCATCATCGAATGGTAAAGACATATGTTCCTGATCAGCTTTTAGCTGAGTGGTTTATTAAGTCCTTATTTCCATCTATCACTGAGGACGTAGCGAAAGGAGGAGTTGTCACTGAAGAGCAAGTCATTGCTTGTGCCCAATATTTAGATTTGATCTATACACAATCTGGCACACTCTACGACAAAATTCCTCATGCTCCTAGACCAACTTTTTCATTTCCACCTCCTCCTAAATCGAGTAGGGACTCTCATGGCGGTGACGATGTGATCAGTTCCTCAAGCACACAAACCACAAGAAGTCCATCTGGTAAAGCTCTTGCTGTTTCTAGTCAAAATGCAAATGACAATTCTCTTACCTTGGAGATCAATGCCATGTCATCTGACAAGGAAAAAAAATCCAAAGCAACCACGGGGCAAGAAGAAAGGGAAAAATAATAAGAAGAAACAGGAGAACTCCACTCCTGAAAAATCATCTGAAAACCCTACTGCGGCAAGGAAACCTCCTCATTATCCATGTTTGATCTGTAACAAGAAGAATTTTACAAGAGATTGTCCACATTGATCTGAGGTTTCAAAACTTTTGAAGGCTTCAAATACCTCAGCAGTGTTGACTAATCCATTTACAAACCTAGAAACTAATATGGTTGCTACCGATAATGCTTCCACATCCCAAGTGCTTATGCTATCCATCGCAAGCAAACAAAATGATGTTTTGGTATCGACAAGGAAAAAAGATTATGGTAATCCATCATCATCGAACAACCAGGCTACTGATCAACCAAGTTCTTCGACAATGACTTCGCCAAAAGTTGTTCCCCCCATTATTCCTAAATTAACCATTAAGGGAGTCATACATAAATCGACATTTAATCCTTGTGCTCGAGCTGCTCAGAATTATAATATAGTAGAGTATCTGTCTCAATCGCCATCCGCTATGTCGACACTTGAGGTATTGCAAAATTGTCCCTCCCAAAAGCAGGCTTTGTTATCAGCAATAGGTGGGATTGATCCAACGGATTCCAATCCTGTGGTCTTTAATCATACTAAATATACACCACATTTTCCGGCCCAACTCGCTTTCCTTATACAGGTAAAAGCCTTCAATAAAAATGTTTATTGAACAATCATTGACGAGGGGGCATCTACCTATATTATGTCAATGAGTTGCTGGAAAAATCTTGGTTCACCACCCTTGTCACGATCACCAACAACACTAAAAGCATTTGATGGAAGAACGTACACTCCATATGGGATTTTAAGTAGCTTGAAAGTCGAACTGGGGGGAAAGATAGTAGATATTGAATTCGAGGTCATTGATGGACTCCTTGACTACAATATTTTACTAGGAAGGCCCTGGGTTTATGCTATGGCTGCCGTTGTGTCTACATATTTTAGAAAGATTTCATTTCCCTTCCAAGGTGGAATCACAATCGTTGACCGACTAGCCTTCTTTGCTAACAGTTCACAAGCTACTGGAAGCATTCCATTAATCCATGGAAGTTCATAATCGCTTCAAAATGTTGGAGTAAGTCTCCTAAAAGACCCTTCCTTAATGGGTACTTTTGCCCTCCTGTCTCCATCTAGTTTTGCGGAAGTGGCCATAGTGGAAACCTGTCACATGATCTCTTCTACATCATCTGAGTTTAAGAAGAGTTACAACTATTTTGATAGTGAGGATCATTGTGAGGAGTTGCCGCCAAGCCCCATCGAATCTTTGTAGCAATCAATTTTTTGGGCTTGTATGGCAAATCCGAGTCCGCACTCAACAAGTGTTTGGGTAGATAGGTCTTTAGAATATGGTACCTCTTCTGATCCTTGGTCTCGTATACATTCTACAGACGAAGGAATCATCCAATCAATGATGATAGGAGAGACGCCGTGGGAAGATTATCATCATCATTCCCACCTTCGAGATGACAATGAAGATTATTCAAACGACCTCAATCACCCTTCAATTATTGATTTTTTATTAAATTCTGTAAATACAGTAGATTCTGAGTGAAATCTATCCAACATTGAAGAAACTATCTCCATTAATATTTCGACCAAACCTAATATTGTAGAGAATATTCACATCGGTAAATCTTGTTCTCCATCAAAACTAGATAACTATTTTGCTCTCTTTCGCGAATTCGGAGATGTCTTTGCATGGTCAGATGAAGAAATGCCAGGCATTGACTCGAGAATTGTCGAACATGAAATCAAGATGTATTCGTATGTCAAACCAGTACGACAACGACTTCAACCTGTTCATCCAAAGAAAGCCGCTGCCATTAAAGCAGAGGTTGAAAAACTTTTGTGTGCTAGCTTCATTTACCCTATACCTCTCACTAATTGGGTATCAAATATTGTTCCTGTGATGAAAAAACAAGGAACGATAAGAGTGTATGTCGATTATAGAGATGTAAATCAAGCATGTCCAAAGGAAAACTATCCTACACCCTTTATCGACCATATTATTGATGAATGTGCTGGATGTGAAATCTTTTCATTCATGGATGGATTTTCAGGCTACAATCAAATCAATATCTGCCCACAGGACCAGTCTAAAACTGCATTTATATGTCCATGGGGCACATTCGCATATCGTAAATTACCTTTCGGTTTGAAGAATGCAGGCGCAACATTTCAGAGGGCAATGAATTATGCCTTCCATGACATCAAACACATCATTCAACCGTATCTCGATGATCTGCTTGCTCATTCGCGAAAATGGACTGATCATCCACAACATTTGAGAGCCATATTTTTACGTTGCCGACACTACAAGATATGACTCAATCCGCACAAGTGTGTGTTTTGTGTTGGTTCTGGTCGATTGCTTGGTTTTGTAGTTTCTAAGGATGGAATTTGACTCAACCCATTTAAGGTTCAGGCAATTCTTGACATGCCTCCACCTTCAAATTTGCTTCAGATTCAGAGACTCCAAGGGAAAGCTAACTTTCTGAGGAGGTTCATTCCAAATTATGCTGAGCTCGCTAAAGGTTATACACATCTTCTGAAGAAATGAGTACCCTTCCATTGGGATTAGGTTGTGCAAGCTTCCTTTGATTCTCTCAAAGATTCCCTGATAAAAGCATCATTAATGTATGCTCCTGACTATCAAAAAGACTTTAACTTGGATCTCGCTGATGCAGATACAACCATCGCTATGGTTTTAGTGCAAGAAAATGACGGAATTGAACATCCTATATATTATTTAAGTCGTAATCTTAATGATACAGAAAGCAAGTACTCTTATGTTGAAAAGTTGGCTTTAGCAGTTGTTCAAGCAGTACAGGGATTTCAACACTATATACTCCTTCGCAAAACTACCATTGTGTCAGATTGCAACCCTATGACATACATTTTGTCACGTCAATTGCTGTGGGGAAAATATTCCAAATGGATAGTCATTTTGCAAGAGTTTGATCTGGAATTCATCAAATCAAAATCGAATAAGTCTCTCATATTTGCAGAGCTACTTTGCGACCTTCCCTCATCCTCCAACGATTTAACATCAAAAGCATCAATCATGGATGAGACTCTGTTTCTGATATCGTCAAGTGATCCGTAGTACGGGGATATACTGATCTATCTCCAGACCCAAACTTTTAGGCCTAACACCTCTTGCTCTAAACAGTGATGTACTCGATACCAAGCCAAAAATTATCTGATCCTTGGTGATACACTTTATCATCGTGGTGTCGATACGGTTTTATGAAGGTGCCTCATGCATGAGGAGGCCGAAAAAGTTTTGAAAGACTGTCATTTAGGTGCTTGTGGGGGACATCTATCTAGTTACGCTACTGCACAAAAGATCTTACGAGCTGGTTACTTCTGGCCCACCATATTCAAAGATTTCATAATTATAGTCAGAAGTTGACATGCTTGTCAAATTTTTTATCACAAAACCAGATTACCACCTGCACCACTGCATCCAGTCGTTGTTGTTGGCCCATTCGATAAATGGGGCATTGATTTCATGACATGTAACCCCACCTCGGCTGGGGGGCATGGGTATATTATAGTCACTGTCGACTATTTTACCAAATGGGTCAAGGCGATGCCTACATTGAACAACAGCGGCGAAACGGCTACACTCTTTTTTTTCAATCATGTAGTTTCTAGATTCGGTGTTCCACAGGCTATAGTTACAGATCATGGGTCACATTTTCGCAATCACATGATGATCGAATTAACTACCAAATTAGGACTGTCCCATGATAGTTCTACTCCATATTATCCGCAGGCTAATGGACAAGTTGAGGCAATCAACAAAGTCCTTAAGCGCATGCTGCAGAGAATGATTGGAGTCCATAAACGGAATTGGAATTTAATCCTGTACTTAGCTCTATGGGCATATAGGACTTCAGTGAGAAATGCGACTGGATTTACACCCTTTCAGTTGGTGTATGGTCTGGAAGCAGTCTTACCCATTCAGTGCGAAATCTCATCCCTCAAGCTTGCAATCGATCTGCTTCCTGAAACTTCTGAAGAAGAGGCTCATTTCTTAGAATAAATCCAGCTGGATGAAACCCATCATGATGCCACGTTGGCTAAAGAAGCACATAAGAAACGCATCAAGGCACAATATGACAAAAATGTTAAGCCTTATGTCTTCTCAGAAGGTGAATTGGTCTTGCTTTAAGATCCGGATTCTGACAAATTAGGAGTAGGTAAATTTGAACCATTATGGATGGGCCCTTACATTGTTAAACATGTATTGACAAAAGGAGCCTACGAGCTAGTCAATTATGATGGGATTCCAATGTCGCAGACCCGAAATGGGTTGTATCTTAAACGTTACTATGCTTGATTAAGTGTAGTAAACTCATTATACATATGCTTTTATTGCATTTTTGAGTGTTTTCTTTTAGAGTTGTCATTTTGGTTAGGTAATCCACTTCACATTTGTTGCAGATGTCAGACTTTTTGGAACCATTTGTTGGGTATGCAGATGGGGCTAGTCGTAGTACGCAGAACCTATCTTCTACGGCTTGGGGCATTTTCACTCCAAGAGGCAAGTTAGTGAGTTTCAGGGGGATATGTATTGGCCGATCGACAAACAACATCGCTGATTATAGCATGTTGATTGAAATTCTCTCTGATGCCATTTCACATGGCATATGCCAACTCATTGTCAGGCTAGATTCACAACTCGTCATTCTACAACTTACTAGCGTTTATTTCATTCGGAACCTAGCTATTCATCCCATGTTCCTAAGAGTTAGGATTTTGGAAAGACATTTTGATTCCATTCAATATCAACAAATTTCTAGAATTTTAAACACATTGACTGATTCATTAGCAAACTATGTGTTAAATAGACATTTGCAGCATTTGTAAAGAAAGCATTTCACATTAACATTTGCATTAGGATTTCATCACTTAACCAAAATAAAACTCCAAAAATAAAAAATAGATAGTTGTTTATAGTTTTCACAAAATGTTTTGTGTCCAAGACAAAATCGGTCATCTGACCAAGAAACTTAAAGTAAATGCAAAAAAACATCCTAAACTAGTGATGTTGGTGATAACATGTCACTGCCTATTCTATCATGCGCAGGAGCCTAGTCCAACGACTCGGTACACCAATAGTATGGCGTTGTAACCTCAAAGGTAACTCATCAGTCCTGACATCCTGAATGTTGAGAGTGAGGTCCTCGATCTGATCTTACAGCACTGTCATGGTCTCTGATATATCTAGATCTCGAAGGACAACCCTCCCTACAGCCTCTCCTGCTGGAGCGTCATGTGATCCTCGTGTACGTGCCACTGGTCGCACTGGTCCAATATCTACACACACATATGAATTTGTTAAGTCTTGGTAACATCAAAAATACAAAAACATTATAAAACTAAAAAAACAAAGATGTGGTCAAATCATTTTACCTATAGCACTCCACTGTTCACCAATTAGTAAAGCCAAATCTGGATCGCCTTGAAAATCCATCTGGGTATATGGATACTCCGCAACTACCATCTCCTAACGGTTGAACCACTCGAAAGAGCATCTGAGAAGGAGATCTATGACTAGCCAGCATGTCTAGCCATAAGATCCACCCATCTCTGCATCCATGGTTCCCTTGGTGCAGGCAATCCCAGTGAAATGTTTTGAGGTTGCATCAGTGGAATTCTTTCCAAAGCAAAAGTAGTCAATATTGTTATCGGGAAATCTAGTGTCCACTCGGAGCTGCTAGTCCCACTAAGACTGGTAGCTATCTTAGAAACAAACAAACTAAAACTACTTTCGCTTTCCTTTATGAGAAGTAGATAAGAGGGGAACAAAGGACACCAACCTCAATCTTGCGCTCGGTTCCTTTCTTGGTTCCTCTCCCTTCTGACAGATCCTTGCCACTTTGCCTTCGTCTACCCAGCTTCAAAGAGCACCTGTGGAATCAAATTAGCATAATACTATCGAAGAACAGAGATCTACAATCATAAACAATATAGGACTAGATATATATTGACCACACAAATGCATATATCATCAAACATACAAGAATGTGGAGGAAAACTTAAATACCTTTATTAATATCAAGAATAACAAAGAGGATTACAACCAATTGTTCTGACCCAGTGTCATCCTCCCAGCATGAAAGCCCTTCTTCACCTCATGAAAAGCTTAGATCACCCAACACTATGATATTCCACCAAGAAACCAACAACACTTCCTTACAAGATACAAAATTCCAGCCTCTGGATCTCTGGGATGAGAGATCCATATATAGATGATTGCAGGGGGGTGAGTCAGCTTCTAGGATTTTGATTAGTGTCCTCTCTCTAATAGTTCTTGATTCCACTTGGAGATTGATGATCTCTTACTCATCCCTGGCTGAATTCAGAGAGGCAAGTGTCACAAGAGAAGTTTCTGGAAGATTCCATGACGATCCACCTTGCAAACTGTCTCTGCCATTTGTCTACTCTCACCCATCGTACCCTACAGAAGGGCTTTCTAGTATGCATCGCACCCTTTACATCGGGCAGGTGAGATGCATCGTACCCTTTGCACCGGGCAGCCTGTATGGCCCAGCTTTGACCAGTTCTGAGCAATTTTATGTGGAGAACTTCTGGGAGATGATGTAATCAGCTGACCTTGTTCCTTTAGGGTGTGAAGCAACACTTTTAGGGACTTAAGAGCCCTTGGTTTATGGACATATATGATTGGGGTTGCAGTGCCCAAAAATGTCTATAACAGTTGCCCCCTAAAGCATGAGGTCATTAATCTTTTGATGTCGGGTGAAATGCTTTATCATGAGGATCTGAAGTTTTTTCGAGTTGTAAGGCGACCTGTAATAAGATACAATACAATACATTATCTTCATAATATTTTCCATGATCTAGCTAAGGCGGGCATTCCCATACTCAGCTTTATAAATTCATTTTCATGTACATAAGACAGAAAACCGTCTGTGTGGCTGACTGATGATTCTGATAGAGCCATCATCCTTTGATTTGGATGATCATCTGTGTAGCAATGATGTACATTCGATGTCTTTATTTTCCTGAATATATCGCAGCCCGGATGGATGAAACTAGATCCGGGGTCTTCAAACTCGTCCAATCTTCACTCGGAGTACAAGCTGATCCAGGTGAAAGATGTTCTGGAGTCGAACATGGAAAGACATCGCCTGATAACCAACCAGTGATCTAAGTTGTTAACAAGCGCGAGAGTAATCATCGATAATGATGATGACCCTCAAGGTACTATAGTACAATTCGCGTGGTGTGAAAAGGGGACTTGGCGTCGAACACCACGCAAAATCTTTCGGTCAAAGGCCATTGATGTAAACCTATCGCCGGAAGTGAGAAACTTTCCATTGAGGCATGCAAGCTTCAAAGTACTGAAAGGGTTGTTCCTAACTCGAATTCTTGGATAATGAGCTAATGTCGACAAGAAGCGACTCATCATAGGAGGGCCTTAATGAATCCCACATCTACAACATGGAACGAAGTAAATGATTTTTGGAGGTGAAAACGATCTGATGATACAGGGTTCAGGGTGGTGGTCATGAAAGAATGGAGTGTCAATGTATTGCAGCAGATGAGACACAGGTGAATTCTCTGAGCGACTTCTCTTGAACATACTGGCAACACTGACATGGATTGGTTGCGTTAACCCAAAATATGGATGGTGCAATGGACCAATGGTGATATGACCAGTGAACGGAATAACCCAACTCGACTCGGACGTGGAGTGAAAGTGTCATGTTCAAGAGCGACTTGCTACCAATAAAGTTTCTTCAAGTTTTATTCCCAATTTTTACCTAGTTATTGCTGACCAGTACCTCTTTATTTTTGTCAAGCTTGAGGAGGATAACATATGCTTTTTCTATAATTTTCCCTTTAGGCAAACCTGTCGCTATGTTTTAACGAGCCTAGCGACAGTGAAACTCGTTCTTGTCCATATGGACAAGTTTGTCGCTATTTGGTTTTAACGAGTTTAACGACAAAGATAACTCGGTCCTTTTCAATTTTAGAGAGTCTGAAAGGGACGTAAAGGAAACTCAAATAATCCTTTTTCATCATATAATCCCTTAAGTTTGAAAATTTATAAAATAATACGAAAGGGATGAATTTTTGGTAATTTTAACGAGCCGAACAAAACAAACGCTCGATCTTTTTGTGTAATAATCCCTGAGGTCCAAAAAGATTAAAATCTAGAGGAGGGATAGCACCTCTGATAGCTTTAATGAGCTGGAGAGGCCAATCGCTTGGTAACCTTTTCATATTTTACGAGTCAGGTGAAAAGAGCTTAAAGGAGACTCGTTTTTTGAGGAATGAGTGATAATTTCCGGTAGCAGCGGATTCCAGGTAAGGTTTGGAATTTTCCAGTCACGACAGTGTCACAAGGATGCCTAGCAAGATCACTCTTCACAGCTGTTCCTCAAAAGGGGTAAACAATCAAATGGAGGTGAATGATTGGCTAAAACAGAGTGGAGGTGATGATGAGAACACGACCAGGGCTCAAAAGCTGATGATAATGCATTTACAATGGTTATTTACCGGAGATTGGTTCATTTTTTAATGAGCTTAAACTCTGGGGGAAACATTTGATCATTTCTTAATGAGCTTGAACTCCACATAAAAATTGCTCGTGGCAGTCGTATAATAAGGATGTCTCATCGATAGGTTCAATTTTTAGGGAGCTTGCACCATTCGAAACTTTGCTCCGGATCCTTTCATTATGTAAGCTAGGAACGACGAATCCTACAAGTTTAAAGGGTTAAGAAACTACAAACTAAGAAAATAAATGGCCGCTCTTTACTTTCAGGCAAAAAGGTTTGCATGCCCCCAGGTATAGCAAAGTAGAGTTTCCAGGTTACCATAAGATTGCTCCATCCGCATTGCAGACAAAACACTTCCTTGGCAATGTCTACCGAAATAGACAAAGGTGAGTGGCGCGATCGCCTCCACTTACATAACTTTGACGAGGGAATCTTATTCCAGTCTAATCCCATTTTCCTAAATGGACGGGTGTGTCAGAATAGTCATATATCCTTCACGGAAACCTACCCTATACCCAAGGTTTTCCTGCCGAAATAGACCAGGGTGCATGCCCCCTGGGTTTCAGTCATGTCCTCCCGAATCACTCGCGCTCTTTAGGTGGACAGACCGGAGATTGATGGGACATTCCTTGCGTGAAAATACCATTTAGGTATGGTATTTGACTATTAGCTATGTGTGAGCTGGGGAATGAAAGCTGGTCTACGAGCTTGACCACTCGGCCTTCATGCGGAAAACACATTACTCTAAAGAGTGAGGAGACAATGGCTCCCATGCTATAAATATAGTCGCACCCAAGGAGTAGATTATAATCTAGAGGTCCTTGGACTACCATTACGTTCATGTAAAAGGTTTTCCTTCTCAACGTTATGGGCACACTGGGAAGGATCCCTAAAGGTCGACTAGTTCCTTTGTTAAAGCCTGTCAGATATCTCATCTCAGGCAGAAGCGATGGCGAACCAAGCGCTTCCCAAGCAGTTGAGGAAAGGATACTCGCAGAAGCCCCTTCAACTATGATGGTACCGACCATTTGTACAATGATTCAGAATGGTACATTAGCCGGTACACAGGGTCCGCCTAGTAGATTCCAATCGAAAGAAACGACTAGGTTGCTTGGAGATGGGACCGAATAGACGGTCGGATATGACTCTGACGAACTTCCTTCCTACAGTAAAGGAACGGGTAGGTTGCCCCCTTGTTCATCGGAGTCTGTGTTTATGAAAAGAATTTGAACGGTGTCATTCTCATTCTCTTCGGTGATTGTATCATCTGAAGAGGGACCTTCCGAAGACAAGACCGAGTCGACTGCTGCCTCAACCTTTTGACTTTCGTCTGGTATGGACTCAGTGGGTTTATCTTCAATGATAGATGCTTCGACTGAGCACAATGGTGTGTCAGTCAGATTTTCAAATAGTGATGGACTCAGCAAGAGTTTCTTGTATCCAGGAGGAAGCCGTGGCGGTGAAGCAGGATGGTCATCCAAAACTCTTTTAGCTTCGTCTAGGAAGGGACACCGGTGGATGACGTGATTGCCTTCACACAGTTTACAAGGAAATTTACATTTCCTTTTCTATCCAAATGCTTCGCTTTCACTAGTTGATGGTGTACTTTCAACATGATCTTCAGAGGTTGATGACACTGGATTGTGCAAACGAGGAGACCAGTCCCTTAAGATCCGAGGGATGCAAGGACAATCTCGATGATAGTGGTCTCCTTTGCAAACGACACATGGAGATTTAGGCTTGGATGGTGCAGTGTGTGGATTTTCACTAGACGATGCCTAGTTACCCCTTTTCGCCTTTAGCTCCTTCTTCTTCTTCTCTTTCTTCTCCTTCGCCTTCTTCTCCTTCTTAGTTACTTGATTTTTGGCTTTACCAGCTTTATCAAGCAAAGATGAAGGAGGAGAGGGAGAATCGAACGAAGTAGAAGGTTGGGGGGTAACTTTAGTATCATCCAGTTGCTGACTCGATTGTTCAGGAATTACGGTTTTCTGAACGACGGAGGTCGAGAAGAGCCATATTGGCAAGCCAATCGTCAATCTTGGAAGTGACAATGTGGCCATATGAGGTGCACCAACATCTCCCCAAGAGGAGAAAGGACTAGGATTTCCTCCAAGGGGAAATCCTTGGTTGGTGGACTCCATTTTTCTCAACCTAAGACCAACACGGGAATGGTGATATTATTCCGATTAAAATAAATTTTAGACGCTTTGACACAACTTGTTTTTTCAATTTTTAAGAGTCAAGAAAAAACAAAAGATGACTCTAGTCGCCTTCGATTTTTAATGAGCCTGAAGTGACAAGTGCTCAGATGGACCTTTTCCTTTAAGGAGTCTGAAAAGGAACGAAAGAGAATACTCTAGAAATCTAGACAGAGGGATTACTAAACCAATCGTAAAACTGCAGAATACTTTTTAAGGTACGACAGTCAATCTTCCTGAATGTTGTGTTTAGTGCATTGCAATCGATAGGGCGGCAGACACGGCTTCCTATGGATAAAGGATATAGCCTATTGTGGTCTCCCAATATATACTTGACGGTACGTGGGAGCACAAGTCCGTACTGGCACTTGTCGTCTCAAAGAGGAGGAATCACCCAACCAACAATGAAAGCGACAGTTACCAGGCTTTACGACGCCAGAATACGTCTCTAGCCTAGACTTCTAGATGTTGTGCGTTAGGTTCCAAAGCGTTTTTAGGTTCATTGAATTTATTTTACAGTTGATCTTTCTTATGAAATTTTCCTTTCAGGTTCACTGTGTGATGTAGATATACAATTCCTAAAATGAAATCTAAGAAGATAAACAATTGTTTAATCTTCTTTTTGCAATGAAAATCCTAGCTACTAAAGAAACAGAGATGATATTCTTTCAACATAGAGCAGAGAGCACACATTAGATGCACTATCCTAAATCAAACCAACAAGCAATCTAAATGCAAATGCACACGCTTGTATTTGTTTTCAGCTTTCTTAATGTGTGAATGACAAGAAGAATGCTAAGTACAAATTTGAATTATCTTTTCAAAGCGACAGTACTAACAAATTTCTCTTCGAAAACGAAAGGAAGATAATGACGGCACTTTGCGATTTTGAATTGAAAACTGCTTTCAACACTTGAAAAACTACTAATTCAAATCAAATACAAGAGTAACTGCATAATCAACCATCAAGAACAATAGGATTCTTTTCTATGACTGAAAACGACACTTGCGACACTTCCAAATCAAGAAACGATAGTTCGATTACGCTACTACTTTGTAAAAGAGAACTGAAAATGGCACAAAATACATAAAAACATTCACAGTTCTTTGCACAATGGAGGTGGAATGATGGAAAGGAAAGGGGTTTCCACAATGGTATACTGATCACAGATAGCAAAACTCCTGAATAGAGCTGAAAAGAGTGAAGAAATACCAAAACCTGGAGGCAAAATTAGCCTTTTCTAATCATCACACCTGTAACACAGGGAATCTAGTATGCATCCCACCTACTGCACACGAGAAGTGCGATGCATATAGACTTCCTTGAAGAAAGGGTGTGATGGTATCAAGACGAGACTTTACTTGGCTCTTGGTCACAGTTTGCAGCTCAGCTCAGGGATTTAGGCCGAGCAAGTGATGTTCATTAAATATAAATCACAAGGGTTGATCTAATGATGTTACTAGAGCCACCACTAGGGAAATTAGAAGGTTTACAAATCGATTGTTCAATTTATAAACAAAACCCGAAGATAGACTGAAGCAGCATTGATCTACTTTGCACTTGCATAGCAAATGTAGTTCGAAGGCTAGATGGCTTAACTTTAGGCTTCGTCTGTAAGTTTATAAAACAAACAAATATAGACAAGCAAACAATCTATTCGCTCCCTAGTGGAGTCGCCATTTTGTTATCGGGAAATCTAGTGTCCACTCGGAGCTGCTAGTCCCACTAAGACTGGTAGCTATCTTAGAAACAAACAAACTAAAACTACTTTCGCTTTCCTTTATGAGAAGTAGATAAGAGGGGAACAAAGGACACCAACCTCAGTCTTGCGCTTGGTTCCTTGCTTGGTTCCTCTCCCTTCTGACAAATCCTTGCCGCTTTGCCTTCGTCTACCCAGCTTCAAAGAGCACCTGTGGAATCAAAGCAGCATAATACTATCAAAGAACAAAGATCTACAATCATAAACAATATACGACCATATTGACCACACAAATGCATATATCGTCAAACATACAAGGATGTGGAGGAAAACTTGAATAGCTTTATTAATATCAAGAATAGCAAAGTGGATTACAACCAATTGTTATGACCCAGCGTCATCCTCCCAGCATGAAAGCCCTTCTTCACCTCATGAAAAGCTTAGATCACCCAACACTATGATATTCCACCAAGAAACCAACAGCACTTCCTTACAAGATACAAAATTCCAGCCTCCGGATCTTTGGGATGAGGGATCCATATATAGATGATTGCAGGGGGTGAGTCAGCTTCTGGGATTTTGATTAGTGTCCTCTCTCTGATAGTTCTTGATTCCACTTGGAGATTGATGATCTCTTACTCATCCCTGGGCGAATTCAGAGAGGCAAGTGTCACAGGAGAAGTTTCTGGAAGATTCCATGATGATCTACCTTGCAAACTGTCTCTGTCATTTGTCTACTCTCGCCCGTCTCACCCTACAGAAGGGCTTTCCAGTATGAATCGCACCCTTTACACTGGGAAGCTGAGTCGCACCCTCTATACTGGGTAGCCTGTATGGTCCAGCTTTGACCAGTTCTAAGCAGTTTTCTGTGGAGAACTTCTGGGAGATAATGTAATCAGCTGACCTTGTTCCTTTAGGGTGTGAAGCAACACTTTTAGGGACTTAGGAGCCCTTGGTTTATGGAAATGTATGATTGGTGTTGCAGTGCACAAAAATGTCTATAACAAATATGGATCCATAACCGAAGTTCTTGGTTCTTCCATTCTTTACTTTGGATAGTTGTTCTTTTATGACAAGAAGTATCGCCTCACACCAATTGAACACTTTCAGTTCCAAGCATTCCAAGGCATACTGCATGTAGGATATGTTTGCTAAATGTAAGGCCATGCTGCTAGCCAATCTAGCAAAGGTAAATAGGATGGTCCTCAAAGGTTGATCAATAACATCCCAGATATTAATCTTACCATCTCTACTGGGTTGAGATCCATCCCTGCAGAACTGACGAACGTAATCTTTCACAGATTCACCCCCACGAGAAAATCCTAATAGTGAAAGAAGGGTGCCACACCTTGACAAACCTGTCATAAAATAAATATCCTCGACCGTGAAAGGAATAGATTTACCTCTGATCTGGACTACCTGGTCAATAGGATCCCAAGCATTGAGAAGATACTGCAACAAACTGATTTGTTGTCTCATGCTAGATATGCAGAAAAACTTCAGTAAACCACAATTTCTTAATGCATCCACTGTGCCCTGGTCATGTAAAGCAATCATATCCTCCTCTTCATGTTCTCATTCATGCCATGTGACAACCATCTTGATCCAACAAATATCTGAAATGCAAACAATAGATGAGTTAGGATCCAATTTTGAGCAAAAAAAGGTAAAAATTTGATGAAAAAACACTGTATAAAGTTGCCTTTCTGCGCCCATCGCACCCTACCTTTGAGCAAGGTGAGATGCATATTGACTAGCTTGTTGGTAGCTCAGTATGAATCGCACCTTTTGATATAAGCTAGGTGCGATGATTGGGGAATGAAATCTTTAAACCCCAGGGGCCCAGAAAAGTGAAAAAACTTGCCCAGAATTGAGAAAAGAGGAAATGAAAATGAAGAGCTTGAGGGTAGCTCCTACCTGGTCCTGACAGCATGGAGAATGGTCCACAGGATCTCCCAAAATCAACTGGTGAAATTTGAGGGGGAAAACCGCTTCAGAGCTCGAAAATCCCAAATTTGAAATGAAATGATGAAAATGAAATGTTAAAACTACTTTTTATGTTTACTATTCATGTACTTCAAAATGAAATGTTAGTTTTAGTTCATTTTTCATCCATATATATGTATTTCTAATCAATTTGATGGAGTTTTGAGCAGGTTGAACGACTGATGAAAGAATCCGATGTGCTAAATAGTGAATTGAACATCTTTGACCACCAAGCAAACATTTTGTCTTCTCTTCGAGCTTTGATTCAAAAATGAAAAGAAAACTATAGAGTCCTCTTTAAACCCTTTTCAGACTCATTAAACATGAAAAGATTGTCGAGCGCTTGTCCTTTCTAGCTCATTAAAGTATTGGAAATGTCATCCCTCCTGTATTATTTTATCCTTTTTTAGACTTGAGGGATTACTTTACGAAAAAGAACTTATGGAGTTTTCTTTTCGTCCCTTTTCAAACTCTCTAAACATGAAAAGGACCGAGTTATCCTTGTCGTTAAACTCATTAAAACAATAGCGACAAACTTGTCCATCTAGACGAGACCGAGTTTCACTATCGCTAGACTCGTTAAAACATTAAATAGTGACAGGTTTGCCTGAAGGGCGAATTATAGAAAAAGCATATGTTATCCTCCTCAAGCTTGACAAAAATAAAGAGGTACTGGTCAAAAATGACTGGGGAAAAAAGGGGAAAAAACTTGAATAATCTATCGTAGCAAGTCGCTCTTGAACATGACACTTTTACTTCATCTCCATTATTGAGTTGGGTTGGGTTATTCCGTTCATCGGTCATCATACCATTGGTCTTTCATACCATCCATCTTTTGGGGTTAACACTACCAATTCATCTCAGTGTCGCCGACATGTTCAAGAGAAGTCCTTCAGTTGATAAATCGCCATCCAGTTAATGTCTCATACACTGCAATACCTCCAACCTTCATTTTTTCATGACCGCCATTCCTGAACCTTGTGTCATCAGCTCATTTT
This sequence comes from Pinus tabuliformis, assembly GCA_031772625.1. Lineage (NCBI taxonomy): Eukaryota > Viridiplantae > Streptophyta > Pinopsida > Pinales > Pinaceae > Pinus > Pinus tabuliformis. The sequence goes on from CM062815.1 coordinate 71,270,515, forward strand.
CACCTCTAGAAATCATTTTCTTCGTTTCGTGTTGTAGATGTGGGATACATCAAGGCCCTCCTACAACGCGTTGCTTCTTGTTGACATCACCTCTTTATCCAATAAGTTGACTTAGAAACAACCCTTTAAGTGCTTTGAAGCTTGCATACATCAATGGCAACTTTCTCACTTCCGGCGATAGGTTGACATCAATGTCCTTCGACCGAAAGATTTCACGTGGTGTTCAACATCGCATCATATATTCACACCACGTGAATTGTACTATAGTACCTTGAGAATCATTATCATTATCGGTGATTCCTCTCGCGTCTGTTAACAGCTCACATCATTGGCTGGTAATCAGGCGATGTCTTTCCATGTTCGACTTCAGAACATCTTTTCACATGGTTTGACTTGTACATCGAGCGAAGATTGAATGGATTTGAAGACCTCGGATCTAGTTTCATCCATCCGGGCTGCAATATATTCAGGGATATAAAAACATCAAATGTACAAAGATTCTGCATAGATGGTCATCCTAATCATGGATGATGACTCTATATCTAAAGAATCACTAGTCTGTATCTGCAGACGACTATCTGATCTATGTACATGAAATGAAATTTATAAAGTTGAGCATGGGAATGCCTCCCTCAGCTAGATCATGAAAAATCATATTATGATAATGTATTGTATTGTAACTGATGCAGGTTGGTGGGCTCCAGTATTGTAGCAATAATGCTACAACTCCTGGAGCTTCCTTCTCTAATTTTATCAACCCGGTAGTTCGTAACAAACTTGGAAGCGACGGTGCTGTATGCACAAGTACTAGCTCTTGTCGCAGCTGTCACTTGGTCAGCTGGCACAAGTCCGCTAGGGCTCAAGCCAACTTCTATATGTTCTCAAAAGAAGCTTTCTAAGTGATGAACGAAGGCTATCTCAAAGGAAATTAACCTACTTTGCAAGAATGAACTGAAAGCCAACCAAACATGGAAACCCTAGTAAACCCTAATCCGACTAGCTTAACCCTTATGATGCAATGGTGGGAATGCAACTTCTAGAAATGATGCCATTACTTCTAGTGAGATGAAATGCATGAATTTAAACTACTTCTATTGAAGAGAACACGTTTTTGTATTTTTGCTCAAGTGGGTGGAGTTATTGTGATTGTGCTTCTTACTGTGTCTTGACTGTGCAGGGGTAGTTCAAAGGGAAGGAAGGCTTGAGAACAGTCAGGAGGACCCTGAGAGGTTCCAGGGGATCCCTCACATCATTCCACAGAAGTCCACAACGTTCAGGTGCTTGGCAACTGTGTTTGCAGGCTTCTACAGGATGTCTGCAGGGGATCCTACAGGAAACTCGGGATTTCTACAGGAAGTCTGCTAACTTCTACAGACTGTTCTATAGTCAGAGTTTTGGGTGATGGAGGAGTGAAGGAGCTGTGTGGGTGGATAGGGAAGATGAAATACGAGCTTGTGATGACCTATGGACAGAGAGATGAGATGGAGAGAGAGTGGATAGAGCTGGTTGGTCGATAGAAGGGTAGAGGCAATGGAAGGTCAAAAAGATTGAGCAACGTGGACAGTAGAAGGGTTGGAAGGCAAATGAGCTAAACAGAGGATGAGTAGGTGGCTTAGGCACAGTTCAGAAGGATAAGAACACGATGAAGTGGTGCTGTGCAGTGTAAATGAAACAAATCACCCTTATCTTGCATGTAAACGAAAGTTCACCAACCTATTCTAACTGTTTCATTAGGAATCAAAGAACAGCAATGTAAGTTGAAGGGAATTCGTGCATTATGCTGAACCAAAGAGTCATTACTCAAGATATAATCGCATGGACAATTGTTTAATCGAAAACATTACATCAATACTTGCATGCATATGCTAAAACAGTGTTTTTTTGGCAGTTGGCACGGTCTACACTTCCGGTCCCCAAATAGAGGTGAAAGTGAGCATGCATTCAACCTTTTTGAACTCAATGTAACTTCAATCTCCCTACGCTAATTCTGAGCTACTGAAACAATTGCATTCATGAAACTAACCTACATAACCAAACCGAAACAGTCAACTCAACAAACTGTATTTTTCAAGTGCATGTAAAGGAAAGAAATGCAATGATAAAAGAAAGACAAGTAACAATACAAAGGAAAGGAGGTCTATTGCTCTCAGGTTGGGCCCTAACCTGAGAGCTATAGCTCCCCTAAGAACTCAGAATCGAATCCAAATCTGCCTGCCTTTTATTAGAAGATCATAATCATGAGTCTAACAACATGCCAAAATTGGCTTACAAAGAGCAAAAACAGAGCTACAGCTCGTAATCCAAAATCTATAACAAAAGTTCAAGAGTCTCAACGAAGGCTATAGCCTCAATATTTATACATGATGAGGGCCAAGCTGGCCTCCTCAATTAGTGGAGCTTGGCTGTCCAACTAAAAGTAAACTGTTGTTCCTGTAGAATCCGTTGGCTGCCTTCTAGCGCGGTGGTGATAGCTGTTGGGGCTCGGAGTTGGGGTGGAGATCATGAGGGAGGTCATTCAAGGCTGTGGACAACCTCCCTATAAACCCGCAATGCCACCTTGGCTGTCTCCTTGTCTTCATTTGCGTGGTCTTTGCTCCATTTAATGTCAAAAAACCTGAAATCATCATGTATTAGCCACATAGGCATAATGACTGCCCTTCTTCCTACAAATAACACGAATATACTAAGAAATGATGCATAAGTGATAAAAAATGAAGGGTTGAGCAAGGTAAGTAGGCCAAATGAGCCCAAATTGTTACCAAAATTTGGGGCTCATCATCACCCCCCAGCTAAAATATTTGCTCATCCTTGAGCAATTTTGCTCCAGCTCCTTGTCCTTGGTCGAGAACTAGGCTCCGAAATACGCTCTTTCTTTCCTACTCTTGGTGGCTCTGCCTGTTCTGCCCTTGGTGGTGATGAGGGTGGCGCTCCTTCCCTCTTCTCTGTTTCCTTGACCTTGAGTCGGGCTTTTGAAGCCGATTGGTCTAACCTTCCTTTCCAAGTAGTTGTTTTTGGGCTCCCCCTCTCGTAGGTGACCGATATCCTCGAGGGGGACCTCTCACTGGGTGAAGTAGGGGCATCCCCTGTAGTGATTTGGCTGCTGGATGTAGGCTGTGGCTTGCCCGTCTTTATTCTCACACTTCTTCGAGCTTTAAAATATAGAGGGGTCTCCCTCTTTCTCTTCTCCTTTGGCTTAGGAGGTGTGCTGAGGGCGGCCAGCACAGCTGCTGCCTCCCTTTCACGAATGTCAGCTTTCTTCTCCTTGGGTTTCACTTTTTCGGGGCTTCCTGTAGAAGACCCTGTTTTAGTCAATTTCGGGCTTCCTGTAGAAGACCCTTTTTCAGTTAATTTCGGGCTTCCTGTAGAAGACCCTTTTTCAGCAATTTTCGGGCTTCCTGTAGAAGCCGGTTTCGGCTTTCCTGTAGAAGCCGGTTTCGGCTTTCCTGTAGAAACAGGTGTCACCGCCTTGGTTTGCTTTGCTGCATGAGTTTTGCTTTTTGACTTGGTTGCGGTCGCTGTCGAGGCACTCTTGCTGATGTGGACCTTCTCAGCCTTGTCCACTCAGCCTTGCAACCTTTGCTCTCTTGCTGTCAAGATGGGTGTGTCATCTTTCTCCTTGTCATCCTTTTTCTCTTGTTTCTTCTCTTGCTTTTTCTTCTGCTCTGTGGTCGGGGTCTTTTGGCCTTTTTCTTTCTTTACTGCGGCCACTGACTCTTTCTCCTCACTGCTAGAAGAACCGAGCTCTTCGATTAGCATCTTTATGTCCCCGTCCTTTGTCAAATTTCTGAAGGCTTCCCATGAGAGAGGAACCTTGTATGTGTGGAGCGCATCCTCCACAAGGAGTTTGATCAGTCCATGGTGGGCTACCTGGTCTGGTATGCCTTCTTTCAACTTGGTTGCACACTCAATCAGAGACTGTAGTAGAAAGTAAGGGAGACTAAGCTTGTTTTCTACAGGTAGATCCATCTGGTGCCGCAATTCAGTGAGTAACCGAAAGTGGTACCCGTATACAATGCTAAAACGGCCTTCGCAGGTGATGTACTTCATAATTTGCAGGCTCACTTCATTCCATGGTGGCAGTAAACTGGTTCTACGAACCCCATTTTTGTCTTCTGAGAATTCCTCCTCTGGTGGAAAGAATTCTTTCTTAGCTTGTTGGCTCAGTTTCCTTTCTTCTTTATCCCATGGTAATCCCATTGGGAGCTCCGTAACTCCGCTGATGAATTGTGGGATGAGTTTGAGGCTCAGACCCCTGAAGGTAACGGTGGCCAACATTTTAGATTTCGGCCTCAGATCTTGCAAAAACTCTTCTGCCACTTCGTCGTCATAGCCTTGCAATTTGTCACAGAAGGATATCCATTGTGCTCGTGTGAAGAGCTCCACCACCTCAGGATTTTCTCTTAACTTCGCTGAATCAGTGGGCTCCCTTCTGATGAACCCACCCGGCATGGTGAAAAACTGCTGCGTTAGCTGGGGGTGGCAAATGTGGAAGAAATTCGGTCTACTGGGACAGAGCGTAGGATTACGCCTCTGTCATGCACATAATTCACAAAGCTTACCCCCTGAGAACCTTTAACACAGCCAACTATACTGACATCCTGTAGGACGACAGTTCATGCACGGCAGACAACAATTGCAACAATTTTCTACGACCAGACTGTAGACGACGATTCTGCCACCTTCAAAAACCAATTGCATGGAGAGTTTAGGCTTACCTTTTTAATCCGCCACCTTTTGACGTGAGGAACCCGACTTCCTGTAGAAACAGCTTTCCTGTAGGAGCAGTGCGCGATTTTTGGGGGATACTGCAGTGGGTCTGCGCTCTTGGTGTTGCTTCACAGGCGTTCTAATGGCCAAAGACTCGGAGTATCGAACTGCAGAGGGATTCAGATGATCACTTGAGTCTCAAACGGTGAGTGATAAATGCATGGGGTGGCAATCTAGCCGATTAGATTTGAATCGGCGGAATCCGTGGCGCGGGGGTGAGCTGTCCCTGCCAGACCATTGGGTGACGTCACACCATCATTCTTCTGCAAGTTCCCTTACTGCCGCATCATTCCCCGCAGATCCGCCACCGCCATTCTCGTTAGAACTCGTTTCTCCCCGAGTGGACGGTTCTCACGTGTCCACTGCCCGTTTTTTCCACGGCCACCATTCACACATCCGGCTCGACCAGCTGACTGGTCGACGTGGCCAATCGATTGACCATACAACCGCTCAACCCATCCATTTCACACTTTGCAAACATTTTCAAAGTAAAATTCATGCAATTCGTCAGAAGAAAGGGTCGAGACACTTACCTGTGCGGCCGCAACACGATTGTTCAGGCTCTTGGACGACGATGAGTGGATTTATTTGCTGCTGGTGGATTTGCACAGGCCCGAAGGTTCGTATTCACAGGTCGCTGACGATGGATTTGAGGCTTCAGCTGCATGCGCCCGTGTTTTCATTGTTTATGGTGTGCACTCTAGCAGGCTTAACTGTTACGGGACTCCTACAGGATGTCCTGTAACAGTTTCTTCCTCCTCGGGTGCATGCTGCACGACGAAGGCAATGGCCCCACGATCACGCTCACATAGCTCATGGATGGCTGGGATGGATATGGTATGACCTCTCAGCGTTTTTCCATCTCAAAAATTGCTTTTCTCTTGATAACTCAATAATCTGCTTTGATGGTGCAGGTAACTTCGTTGCATGTCGATAGGGATGGTAGAAAGAGGTGACAGCAATGTATAAGGGTGCCAACAGTAGCTTTCATGCGTCCAAAGCGACCCTTGGTCGTTATATCTCCTCATAAAATGAATTCTGGCCCGTCCCGAACTTCTACAGGAAGTTTCCTGTAGAAATACAGAACTTCCTGTAGAAAAGTTGCATTTCCTGTAGAAAGTTTGCACCTTCCTGTAGAAAGTTTGCATCTTCCTATAGAAGACTCAAGCCATGATGAAATTGTGCACATACCTTGGAGGAAATGAGTATTCTTGGAGGAGGTGCTGGTGAGGTCTCCTAGCAGCATGATAAGGATCTTTGGCTTTGCGTTAAGACCTCCTCTCCTTCATAGAACACTTGCAACCTGCATGCATTTGCACATTATAAACTTGCTGTCCCTATCTTTTTGCTTATTGTTTTTTCTTTTTTTTTTCTTTTTCTTTTTTTTTTGAAAGATAACAGGGGCGCCTCACTGAGGTTTTCCCCCTTGCCATCTGCCTTAAGCGCCTCAGAGAGGTTTTCACTCAAGGATCTTTTTCAAATCTCTTTTTTTTTTTTTTTTGAAAGATAATAGGGGCGCCTCAATGAGGTTTTCACCCCTACCACCTATCTTGGGAGCCTCAGAAAGGTTTTCACCCAAGGATCTTTATTGTTTTTTTTTTTTAGATCTTTCAGGGTATGCCCAAAGCAGAGGCAGAACCCTTCTCTATGACCAACACTGATTTCTCCATAGTTTTGATGAACTCTTGTCTTGAGAGAGGTTTCCTGTAGATCTTCAATCGATGTCCATTGACAAGAATGGGGATGGCTTCTTCATCAATGGTTTGGATAAGAACAGATCCATTGTCATGGCATTTTTCCACTGCATATGGTCCTAGCCATCTGGTTCTCAGCTTCCCCTTGAAATCTTTGTATCTGGAGTCATACAACAAGGCCCAATCTCTCGGCTGGAATTGCTTGTCATGGAGGTGTTGGTCATGCCACACCTTTCTATGAAGTTGAACCACTTCTGAGTGAAGGAGGGCATGCATCCGGTGCTCGTCCAGTCCATTCAACTGCAATAACCTTTCTTGTTGTGCATGGCTGAGATCTAGATCTAGCTGAGCTGCCATCCTCAAAGTGTTGTATTCAAACTCAATGGACAACAAAGCTTTCTTCCCATAGACCAGCTCATAAGGTGTGAAGCCGGTGGTGGTCTTCCAGGTGGTGTTGTAAGCCCATGTGGCCTCAACCAGGCGATCTGCCCAATCTTTCCTACTGTTGCTCACCACCTTAGTCAAAATCCCTTCCAATGCTCTGTTGGTGACTTCCACTTGCCCATTTGCCTGTGGATGATAGGGGGTGGAAGTCCTATGCTTGATTTTGTGGTGAGCTAGCAGGTCTACAATCAAGTTGGATGTGAACTGGCTCCCTTGATCGGTGACCAGCTCTCTTGGGTAGCCAAATTTGTAGAAGATGTTCTCTCTTAAGAACTCGGCCACCTTCTCTTCTGTTGCTGCCTTGATTGCTTTAGTCTCTGCCCACTTTGTCAGGTAGTCAGTGCACACAATGATGTAAGACCTTTGCCTCGAAGGAGGGTTAATTGGACCCACAAAATCCATACTCCACTTCTCAAATGGCTCAAGAGTCACTTGAGGTTGGAGAGGCATCTCATCCCTTGGAGTCGGTTTCCCCATTCTTTGGCATCGGTCACATTGGTTGATATATCTTCTGACATCTTGATGAAGTGTGGGCCAATAGTAGCCTGCCTGCAAGATTTTGAAGGCAGTCCTCTTTGCTGCAAAATGTCCTCCACAAGGCCCATCATGACAGGTGAGGAGGATATCAAAGACTTCCTCCTCCCTTACACAACGCCTTAAGATCTGATCAGGGCCAAGCTTGAACAGATTGCCCCCGATCCAAGTAGATGAGGCACTTTTTTTGATGATTCTGCTCTTCTCTCTTGAAGATAGGTGCGGAGGGAACTGTGCTGAAACAAGGTAGTTTGCTATATCAACAAACCATGGAGAGAGTACTGAGATAGCAAACAGATGTTCATCGGGCATCTGGTCATCCACTGTTCCATCCTCATCTGCAGACAAATCCAATCTAGATAAAAAGTCAGCAATAACATTTTCTTTACTTGGTTTGTCAAAAATGGTCAAATCAAACTGCTGCAACAAAAGTAACCATCTAATAATACGAGCATTCACATCTGGTTTATTCATTAAATATCTAATTGCAGCATGATCCGTATGTACAAAGGTTTGATAGCCAGTGATATAATGTCGGAACTTGTTCAGTGCATGGACCACAGCCAAGAATTCTTTCTCGGTTACAGTGTAATTCAGCTCGGCTTTGGACAAGTTTTTTCTAACAAAGTAAATGGCATATGGAAGTTTCTGTTCAACTTGTCCTAAATCTGCCCCTATGGCTTTGTTCGAGGCATCAGTGTGGATGTGGAAAGGTAGGGCCCAGTTTGGACCTCTCAGGATTGGGGCTGACACCAACTTGTCCTTTAATTCATTCAAAGCCCTCTGACAATCGTCAGTCCATTTAAACTCCACATCTTTTGCCAACAGACCAAACAATGGCAAGGCTAGCTTGCTGAAGTCTTTAATGAATCTCTGGTAATACCCTGCTAATCCTAAGAAACTCCGGACATCCCTTACCTTTTGGGGAGGTGGAACCTTCTTGATGAGAGAAATTTTGTTAGGATCCACTTGTAACCCTTGGCAAGAAATGGTATGGCCTAGCACGGTTCCTTCAGTCATCAGGAATTCACATTTTTCAGGACTAAGGGACAGGTTCATCTCAATGCATTTGGTTAGGACCTTTCGTAGATTGGAAAATGCTTCCTGGAAGTTGGACCCATAAGGAGTGAAGTCATCCATATAGATTTCCACCGCATCATGGATCAACTCCGAGAAGATGCTCAAGATAGCTCTCTGGAAGGTAGCAGGAGCATTGCATAGCCCAAAGGGAAGAACTCGGTAGGCAAAGGTACCCCAAGGACAAGTGAAGGTGGTCTTATCTTGGTCTTCCGGGCTGATTTGGATTTGGTTGTACCCGCTAAACCCATCCAGGAAAGAGAAGAACTTCTTTCCTGCCAGTCCATCCAACACTTGATCTATGAAAGGTAGAGGGAAATGGTCTTTCTTGGTAGCTTTTTTCAGTTCTCGATAGTCCACACAGATTCTCCACTTCCCATTTTTCTTGGGAACCAACACCATAGGGGACACCCATTCACTATCTGAGATGGGGTAAATGAATCCGGCATCCAACAGTTTTTGCAATTCTTCCTTGACAATGTCCTTAAGGGATGGATTCATTCTCCTCTAAGGTTGCCTAACCGATTTATAGCCCTCTTTGATGTATATGTGATGGGTACAGACCAAGAGATGGACTCCTTTCATCTCCTTATAGCTCCAAGCAAAAGCATCTAGATGACTGGCCAACAGGCTACACAACTCCTTTTCCTGGGAAGGAGATAGGGAGGAGCTGATCTTTAACGTTCTCTCAGGGCCGAACTCCACATTCTTGACTCTGGGAGTGACAGGGTTGGTGGCACAAAGGTCCACTAAGGTGCTGGCTTGGGCGTCCTCCACCAATTTCTCTAAGGATAGTGCACTGGAAGGTGGATTCTGGATCAAAGTCTCAATTAAGTCATCCTCGGTTGGGGGGTCTCTTCTAGTGGTATCTAGGGTGCACAAAGGTGCTGAGTACACCTCATCCTCTTCTCCTTCCTCCAACCACAGTGGTAAGTCATGCTATAAGGAGGGTTGGGCATGAGGATATAGGACTAGCTGCTTGGACATAGGACCGTTTTTGATGGTCATGTTTCCTGCACGGCAACTGATGTAAGCATCTGCAGTGGCTAACCAAGGCCTTCCCAAAATGATAGGATATCCAGTAAGCTTTGCCTTGGGTTGCAGAACCAAGAAATCTGCAGGGTATTCCCAAGAGTCGACAGAGACCAATACATCCTCCACAATCCCTTCGGGAGTCACAGTGGAGCGATCTGCTAGTTGCAATACTGTCGAGGTCTTCCTCAAGGAACCCTGAAGATTGAGTTTGAGAATGGTATCCCTGGTCATCACATTAATGGCAGCCCCCAGATCAATCAAGGTGTGAGGTATGATGGTTCCATTGATGTGGACATCTACTACAGGACTCCCAGGATCTAGGTACTTTGGGCAGATGACTTGTCCTAACATAAGGTCAGACAGTTGTCCTAAGACATTGATGGTTGAAGCATCTCTCTTTCGCCTGCCTGGGTGTTTGAAACACTTTTCCTTAACCAGTTTGTTGTATATTGGCACATCCTTGATGGCTTGGAGAAGTGGTATTTCCACACACAACTGCTTGAGCTCTCCCAGAAGCTCATCCTCCTCTGGGTTGGGTTGTGTGGTGGCTGTTAGTCTCTCAGGAAAGGGTGGAATAGACTTTGGTTCACTTTCCTGTTTGTCCTCCTCGTGCTCTGGGGGAGGAGGTTGGCGATCTGGAAGAGTCTTTCCAGATCGAAGATTGATCTCCTGGATCTCCACAGCATAGGTAGGGCATGAGGTTTCCCCAGTGTATACCTGCTGGGCCTGTCTATTGTTGGGGTTCGGGTTCGGTTGAGCAGGCATTTGAGGTTGCCTTAGAGGAGCAGGAGGTAATGGTTGAGGTTGAACTGGTGGTGGAGGCAAAATGGCGGGAGGAGTGTTGTACTGGGGCCTCCACCCCGACTGAGCTGCATTCCACTGAGGCTGTGGCTGGGCATGTGAATGATATGAATGAGTAGTGGGTTGAGTAGGGTACTGAGGTGGATAAGACCATGGAGGAGGCATAGACCAGGAAGGATGAGCAGGGGAACCCCAAGAAGGCATAGGAGTCGATTGGTTGGGGCTGTAATAAGCTTGAGGTGCCCCTTGCATCCCCTGCTGGTAAGGTCTAGGTCCTTGTGGCCTCCTTTGGTTGAGGAAATAGAGAGGTTCAGTGGGAGCTTTTGTCCCTTGGTACATAGCTTTAAGTCCAGGTAAAGTTGGGCATTGATTTGTGGGATGGTCCTCCTCACAAACGAAGCACACTTCAACTGAATGCAATGGGAATTCGTTCTTAGGGTGTCTCCTTGTACATCTAGGGCAGAAGATAGCCAAGGCCCTCTCAGCTTCTTCCTTCTTCTGCTGGATCCTGAATGTGTCCAGTTGCATGGCAATGGTCTGTCTCACCTCACTCTTAAGATCTTCTAATTGATTTGCAAACTCATGCTTGGAGAAAGGGATACCAGCTGAGAGAAGGTTTCCTCTACCTCGTTTCCGGGCTGCCCTAGAGTGGTTTCTGAACACAGTCTTGATGTCCTCATAAGGCAGCTGGTAAATATCTCCCCCAGCTAACATGTGAAGGGTATCTAAAAGGTCTTCAGGGACTCCTCGGAGCAGGACCAACTTGAGGGATTCAGGGTCAAGTGTGCACCTGGCCTGCTTATAGCTAAGTTGGAACCTCTCCTCATAATCCTCTAAGGACTCATCATTTCCCATGGGCATCCGAAAGATTTCTCCCTTGGTTTCCTTGGACCTACAGTAGTCCCGGTACTTGGTATTGAAAGCTTGCTGCATCTAAGCCCAAGTGGTGATACTATTCCCAGGTAAGCCCATGAACTAGCGTAATGCTGCATCCTTAAGAGTTGAAGGGAAGAGTTTCAGCTTCTGCTCATCTTCAGTATAGTCATAGGTTCTACAAATGACAACAAACTCAAACAGGAAGGTATCAGGATCTTCAGTAGTCAGTCCATGGAAGTCAGGCAGAGCAGAGGGGCTAATGTTTTTCATTTTCATGTCTCCATTGGTTTCTCGAATGGGGAAATCACCTTCTATTCTCTCATCTTCTCTTCTATTGTCAGCCATAGCTTCAGATGGGATGGTCTCTAATTCTTCTTCTGCTATAGGATCTTCGTATATCCTAGGAGGTTCACCTATAGGTTTTTCTGGATCACTGTCACCGAAGAAGAGAGAAGGGTGACTCAGTGATGTGGTGGGGGTGTTGGGTAGGAATTTGCCTATTTTATCTCGGTTCCTACGAGGCATGAAATGGAAAGACTTTTTGATTGCTTTTGTTTTTTTTTTCTTTGGTACCCGCAAAACTGAAATAGATTGATCTACAACTAATTATCTTGCTGGAATAAAAATGCAGAATTGAAATGAAAGCAGGAAAGGACTAATCTACTTTGCTCAAATGGAATTGCAGGAATGGAAATGCTAGTCTACGCTTGCAGAATTGAACGGCTAATCTATGCTTGCAAAAATGAAATTGCGGAATTGAAATGTTAATCTATGAAAGCAGGAAATGTCTATGCTACTTTTGCAGAATGGAAATGAAATAAACTACTTGGCAGAAGGCGAGAGTAGGAAAATAGAAGAAAAGCAACAATTACTAATACTCTGACGCTTCCCCGGCAACGGCGCCACAAAGATGGTGGGCTCCAGTATTGTAGCAATAATGCTACAACTCCTGGAGCTTCCTTCTCTAATTTTATCAACCTGGTAGTTCGTAACAAACTTGGAAGCGACGGTGCTGTATGCACAAGTACTAGCTCTTGTCGTAGCTGTCACTTGGTCAGCTGGCACAAGTCCGTTAGGGCTCAAGCCAACTTCTATATGTTCTCAGAAGAAGCTTTCTAAGTGATGAACGAAGGCTATCTCAAAGGAAATTAACCTACTTTGCAAGAATGAACTGAAAGCCAACCAAACATGGAAACCCTAGTAAACCCTAATCTGACTAGCTTAACCCTTATGATGCAATGGTGGGAATGCAACTTCTAGAAATGATGCCATTACTTCTAGTGAGATGAAATGCATGAATTTAAACTACTTCTATTGAAGAGAACACGTTTTTGTATTTTTGCTCAAGTGGGTGGAGCTATTGTGATTGTGCTTCTTACTGGGTCTTGACTGTGCAGGGGTAGTTCAAAGGGAAGGAAGGCTTGGGAACGGTCAGGAGGACCCTGAGAGGTTCCAGGGGATCCCTCACATCATTCCACAGAAGTCCACAACGTTCAGGTGCTTGGCAACCGTGTTTGCAGGCTTCTACAAGATGTCTGTAGGGGATCCTACAGGAAACTCGGGATTTCTACAGGAAGTCTGCTAACTTCTACAGGATGTTCTATAGTCGGAGTTTTGGGTGATGGAGGAGTGAAGGAGCTATGTGGGTGGATAGGGAAGATGAAAGACGAGCTTGTGATGACCTATGGACAGAGAGATGAGATGGAGAGAGAGTGGATAGAGCTGGTTGGTCGATAGAAGGGTAGAGGGAATGGAAGGTCAAAAAGATTGAGCAACGTGGACAATAGAAGGGTTGGAAGGCAAATGAGCTGAACAGAGGATGAGTAGGTGGCTTAGGCACGGTTCAGAAGGATAAGAACACGATGAAGTGGTGTTGTGCAGTGTAAATGAAACAAATCACCCTTATCTTGCATGTAAACGAAAGTTCACCAACCTATTCTAACTGTTTCATTAGGAATCAAAGAACAACAATGTAAGTTGAAGGGAATTCGTGCATGATGCTAAACCAAAGAGTCATTACTCAAGATATAATCGCATGGACAATTGTTCAATCGAAAACATTACATCAATACTTGCATGCATATGTTAAAACAGTGTTTTTTTGGCAGTTGGCACGGTCTACACTTCCGGTCCCCAAACAGAGGTGAAAGTGAGCATGCATTCAACCTTTTTGAACTCAATGTAACTTCAATCTCCCTATGCTAATTCTGAGCTACTGAAACAACTGCATTCATGAAACTAACCTACATAACCAAACCGAAACAGTCAACTCAGCAAACTGTATTTTTCAAGTGCATGTAAAGGAAAGAAATGCAATGATAAAAGAAAGACAAGTAACAATACAAAGGAAAGGAGGTCTATTTCTCTCAGGTTGGGCCCTAACCTGAGAGCTATAGCTCCCCTAAGAACTCAGAATCGAATCCAAATCTGCCTTCCTTTTATTAAAAGATCATAATCATGAGTCTAACAACATGCCAAAATTGGCTTACAAAGAGCAAAAATAGAGCTACAGCTCGTAATCCAAAATCTATAACAAAAGTTCAATAGTCTCAACGAAGGCTACAGCCTCAATATTTATACATGATGAGGGCCAAGCTGGCCTCCTCAATTAGTGGAGCTTGGCTGTCCAACTAAAAGTAAACTGCTGTTCTTGTAGAATCCGTTCGCTGCCTTCTAGCTCGGTGGTGATAGCTGTTGGGGCTCGGAGTTGGGGTGGAGATCACGAGGGAGGTCATTCAAGGCTGTGGACAACCTCCCTATAAACCCGCAATTCCACCTTGGCTGTCTCCTTGTCTTCATTTGCGTGGTCTTTGCTCCATTTAATGTCAAAAAACCTGAAATCATCATGTATTAGCCACATAGGCATAATGACTGCCATCCTTCCTACAAATAACACGAATATACTAAGAAATGATGCATAAGTGATAAAAATGAAGGGTTGAGCAAGGTAAGTAGGCCAAATGAGCCCAAATTGTTACCAAAATTTGGGGCTCATCACAAGTCAACTTCCAATTAGAAACTTCAGATCCTCGTGATAAAGCATTTCACCCGACATGAATATTTACGACCTCATGCTTTAGGGGGCAACTGTTATAGACATATTTGGGCACATCAACCCCAAACTTATATGTCAATGTATTAGGGCTCATAAACCCCTAAAAGAGTTGTTTCATACCCTAAAGGAACATAGTCATCTGAATACATCATTCCCCAAAAGTTCCATCTGAGAAACCATCCAGAAATTGCCTAAATTGAACCATACTGACTGCTCCACTGGCAAAGTGCGATGCATACTGAGTGGTACACTGCCAGGGTGCGATGCATACTATTTAGGCCTTCTATAGGGTGCGATGGGCGAGGATGGACAAATGTCCGGGACAGTTTTCTAAGTGGTTGCTCATGGAATCTTCTAGAAACTTCTCCTATGCCACTTGCCTCTCTAAATTCGCCCAAGGATGAATAAGGGATCTAAAACCATCTGTTATCCCTTCTCTTGTGAAACCAATTATAACAAGTGGAATGACACTAATCAAACCCCATGGATGACTCACACCCTTGTAAACATCTATAAATGGATCTCCAATCAAAGAGATCAGGAGGCTGGAATGTTGTTAATTGCAAGTAAGTGCTGATAGTTTGAGGAGAGAGCATTGTATTCTTGTCAGAGTGATCTTGCTATTTCATGAGGTGAATAAGGATTGAAGCTAGGAGGATGATGTTGGATCAGACAACTCGGTTGTAATTCTCCTTTCTATTAATGAAGCTCTTCAAGTTTTCTCCCATATGATTGTGTAATTGTGAATGTTATCAATTGTGAATGCTATCATTTGTTCATTATATATCTGATTCTGTAATGTTTATGTTGTAATAGATCACAATGCTTTAACAGTTCTTTGTTGTTGTACTTGTGTAGGTACTCTCCAAGCATGTTAAGTATGGGGAGGAGTTGCAGGATCTGCCAAAGGAGAGGGAGATCAAGCAAGGGATTAAGCGGAAGTTCCAGGTTGGTTCCATTATCTTTCTCTTATCTGTTACACATAGAAGAAATCATTGAATTGCTTTAAACTGTTGTTTCTAGGGTAGCTGCCAAACCTAGAGGGCTAACATTCTTTAGGAATACTATTTTTTCCCAGAAACAAACTCGCAGGAGAGAAGGGTTCCTGGTTCAAGTGGGAGAAATGGTAGAAGATGGTAGGTTTAGGGTCGAAAAATTTAACAGCCAAAACTACCAGCTATGGAAGATGCAGATGGAAGATTATTTGTACCAAAAAGATCTGTACCAACCATTGAGCAGAAAGGCAAAGAAGCCGACGAGTATGAAAGACACAGAATGGGATATTCTCGAAAGAAAGGCACTTGGAACAATACAGCTGTGCCCAGTGGCATTGGTAGCATTTAATATTTCAAAGGAAATGACAACAGAGGGTTTAATGTCAGCCTCAAATAAGGTATTTCTTATGAAGCACTTATTTAATACGAAAATGTCAGAAGGTGGATCTGTTGCTAATCATTTAAATGAATTTAATACAGTTACCAGTCAGTTAAGTTCTGTAGGGGTAACTTTTGATGATGAAGTTAAGGCTTTGTTATTTCTGTGCTCATTGCTAGAAAGTTGGAATGGTTTAGTTATGGCCATTAGTAACTCTATCTCTGGATCTAGTACTTTAAAGTTTGATGATGTTGTCAATGAAATCCTTAGTGACGAAATGCGACGGAAAAGCTCCAGTGAGACATCAGGTAATGCTTTGACTGCAGAGACTATGGGAAGAAAAATGGAAAGAGGAAAGAACCCAGGATATCGCAGTAAGTAAAGGAAAGGCAGATCCAAGTCCATATTGGGGATAGTGTGCTTGAAATGCGAGAAGAAAGTGTTAGTGTCAGTATCTGCATACTTCCATCAGGGATCATAATTCACTCTTTGCATATGCATTTTAGGAGTCCCATACTGAAAATTTTGCATCATTCAATTAGGTCATGATATACTGATCCAATGATGGTTGTTTTCTCTTCAGAAAATCTTTCCCTCATAGACTATACTTGCTAATCCTTCTTCAAATTGTCTTCAGTTAGGGTTTCATAATTAATTTGCAGTTCATTTCATTAGGTCATAGGGTATGATTTCATTAGGTCTAGGGTTTCATCACCAAGGTCAAGAAATTGATTTCAAAGTGTAAATAAAGGTTAGCAAGGGTATGAGGATGATCAATAAATCAAGCATGATGGCTTGATGGCCATAGCTACTAAAATCATTATCTTTTTAACCTAATGTAATTTTCACCTCAAAAACATCTTTTTGAGGTGAAAACAAATTATTTTAGTTTATTTTGTATTTCATATGTAATAATTGATCTCAGTTGCACCAGAGAATTTCTCCTTGCTGCAAGACCAAAAAACACTGCAAAATTCAAGTCAAGTTGAGCATTTATCCACCTGCAAAGATACAAGAAGAAAAGGCATTAAAACAAAGTTTTGAAAAAGAACTAGAAACATTGAAAAAGTGGGTTTTTCAAGTGAAAAAATCAAAATCTTCTTCTATTTAAACCCTCATACTTCATTTTAAAATTCATTATCTTCATTTGCCAAGCAAGACACTGAAAGGGAGAATAAAGAAAAGTCAAGTTTGAGTGAGTTTGAGCGAAAAAGTTTGGCGCTGTGCTTTTGGCCGAGATAGAATGGCGTTGCACTTTTGGAGGCAAGCGCTGCGCCTTTCCCTGATTTTTCCAGAACAAAACTGAACGAGCGCTGCGCTTTTGTCATGGCACTGTGCTTCTGAGCGAAGGCGCTGCGCTTTTCCCAGAAGTGACCAAACACCTCCAAATCTTCCAACAGGCCTCAAATTTGTTTTTCTCTCCCTTATTACAGGTAGGTACATGTCCTTCATCTTGATTTTGGGTTGCTAAATCTAAGTTACAAGCATCATTGGTCATTTGTAATCTTGAAACCCTAAAATTCTCCCTAATTCTACCTAAACCCTAACTCCTTCCTACTCCTCTCAACACCCAGCCCTACAGTCCTAAAATCACCCTATCCCTTTCCCCTCTTTCCCACTTTTCCTTCACATTCCCTTTTGTCTCTCTTTCCCAAGAGCTCAAGGCACAAAACCCTTCTTCTCATTTCCATTCATTTCCTAGTTGCAAGCCCATTTTCCATCCCCTCATTTCTCATTTCCACACACCTCAACCTTGCACACATGGACCTGGAAGACCAAGACTATGAGGAGGAGAACACAACCAGTGATACCTCAGCTGATGGAGCCATGCAACTGAGAAAACCACACAAGGGAGGCAGGATTATCAGAGAAGAGCCATCAAACCTTAGGGAATTGCAAGCCTCAGAGTTGGCTGTCACATGCTTCAAGTACCTTGGCTGCTATGAATTCTATGAACAGGTTGAGAGAGTGCAATATCACCCAGAGCTCACTAGGCTTTTTGCAGCACATCTTCATGACAATAGGGTGACTCTTGTTGGGGTAAATTTCACCATTTCATCTTCTATTATTGCAGATGCTACCAGGATTCCTACTGTAGGGGAGAAATGGCTCAAGTGCCGGGATCTAGATGAGTACTATTATGAACCTTATATCAAACCCCAGTACAGAAATCAGGTGAAGAGACTGTTTCCTTTCAAGTTTCTTGAGAACAAGTATGTCCCCATGATGAAGATCATCATGAAGTATTTCACTTGTGAGGGTCAGTTCTCCAAGTTGTATACTTATCATATCAGGCTCCTCATGCATTTTACCAGGGTGAGGATGTTAAACATCCCTTATTACTTGTTCAGGAGTATTGAGAAGATGGCTTTTATTGTCCAAAGGAAGCCTTACCCTCAGCAAATGAGCAGCCTTTATCATTACTCCTTGATCAAGGTCATTGTGCTTCATCATCTCAGTCTCCTTAACATCCCTTGGGAGACCTTCATTTCTCATGAGATCTTCAGGGGTCCTCAAATTCCTCCACCAGTGCCTCAAGAAGCAGGAGGACCTTCTAGCCCAGCTAAAACAGATGAGGAGGCCAAGGAGACAAGAACTACTAAGGTTCCCATTTTCATGACATATCAGAGGGGCACTAGGAGATTATTTGCAGCAGATAGGCGAGTGTTTTCTCCACGGGATGTGGAAGGGGCCTTGCCTTCTTCATCAGCTCATAGGCAAATGCTAACTCCACAAGATGTGGAAGGGGCTTTGCCTTCTTCTTTAGCACAGTAGGTATAGGTGTAGCAGTTGCACAAAGGAAAGGAAAAGATGCTAGATGATGAGGAGGAGGAAAGAGATTTTGACTTGACTGAGCATGATAAGCCGGAGAAACATTATACTCATCATGGAGTTGATATCACTGACTTGGAGGCTCAGGACGAAAAAACCATCAAAGATATCATCATATGGGAAATGGAAGCTCAAGTGCAAGCTTTGGCGGACAATTTGGAGAGGGCCAAATATGTCATCACATATTTGGAGCAAGAAAACAAGCAATTGACTGACAAACAAGTCCTCATGGAGCTAGAAATGCTCAAGATGAAACGACAAAGTGGCAAAGAGGCACAGGTCACTTTGACCCCTATTGAGCAGGAGATTGAAAATGATAGGGAGACTTGGCTTGAGAGAGTCAACTTGCACCTTGAGAAGCTATTACAAAAGGCCAACAGAGACAATCAAATGATCAGACACATGGCTTATCATTACAGGACCCAAAACAAGATTTGCAATATGAGGGTCAAGAGAATGAAAGCTAGGTTAAGGCGGGCCTTGAAAGGAAAGAAATATGAGGATAGAATTAGAATGTTGGCTGAAGCCTCCTTGGCTCATCAAATCACATGATGGTGGTGCTTCACACCAATTTTGGGCAAGTTTTGAACAAATTTTGTCATTTGCAATTTTGAATTTCATTACACAGAAAAACTGCTTAAAAGTGCATCGCCGGCTTTTCCTAGGGGCACCCATTGAAGAAATGGCTTGAATTTTTGGATTCATAGTGATGAGGACATGCACCCTAGCAAGTTTCAAAATTTTTGGGGTAGAACTGGTCCACCAAAAGGTCAAAAAACACCCTAAAAACGACCTTTCTGCCACCTTTTGGACACACAGAAGCAGTGTTGGGAGAATCAAGTTTTGAGGGTTCAAATGAGCTCCAAATGCAGAAATTCTAGGTTTTCTGGAAAGTAGACTTGAAGACCTTTCCAATGAGCTATCATGGGCTCAATTGGAATTCTGGGAAGGTCTCCAAAAGGGACCTGAACATGGCGCTGCACTTTTCATAGTTTTTGCTCAAGGTTGCTATTTTTCCAGTTTTTTACTATAATCATGGATTCTCTCTCATGGTGGATAATTTACCTATGTAAATTATGTCATGGCTTGTAAATATGATGGATAAATAGTAATAGAAGGTAGATTCATTGCTTAGGAGTTAGTTTGAGCCCAAATGAATCAGTTTTTCACTTTTAGAGGCAAGTTGTTGATGATGCCTATATTCTTGTTTCTTGTTCAGTATTAGTTAGATTAGCTCCTCATCTTAGGGATTCGACCCCTGAGGATGGGAGGAGGTTGAAATCATGTCTATATATTCTTCTTCTTTCTCTTTGTAAGAGGTTGGACTCAGTTGGATGCTCAGAGCTTGATTGTACATCATTGTAAGCAGTTTGGCAAGGAGATTAATAAGATTTGCAACTATTTTTATGGGATCCCTATGGTATGGAGTTTTAGTACAGTTTATTCTTTTGTGATTATTTGTTTACATGTTTTATGTATGCCATCAATCATTTCATTGCTTCTAGTTTAATTTTTTCAAGTTTGATAGGTAGAATCCATTGTATCAGCGCTCTGCCTTAGAAAATCATTCAACATTTCATGTTTTCTACTATTTAAGAAGGATCCATGATTGTCACATGCCCTTCTTAGCTCCTCATCAGTCTTAAACACCTCACATCATCAAGCCTAAAGTGCTAAAGCCTATGCCTACCTTGCCCCATAGAACACCCTGCATTTCTGACCTAATTTCCGAGACCTAAACTGCCCAGCTCCTCCTGATCCAGCAAATCACCAACAAAATTCAATCAAAACCTTCGAGCTACTATACCTAGCCTAAAATCCTTTACCTGATCCAGTCATCTTGACTGAGATCCTTACGGAGAGAGCCCTCTCCCGGCCTAGTAGGGCTAGCTACTTGGCTAAGCTTGGTTTGTGGTTACCCTGGCATTGCCTTCCTTTAGCCTGAGGTCAATCTAGGTGATAATAGAAAGGACACTTGAAGAAAGACTGCAAGTCTTGGAAGGAAAAAGGAGATGCACAGCAACAAAACAATCATGAAGTGAATGTGATAGGAAATTTGTTGCAAGATGCTTTGATTCTTTCATTAGAAAATATTATTAATGCCTGGGTGGTAGATTCAAGGGCCTCATTCCATGCCACACCAGATAGGAAAATTTTTCATGATTATGTTCAAGGAGATTTTGGATAGGTTTGATTGGGTGATGATAAACCCTGTAAAATCATTGGAATGGGTACAGTTTTCATAAAACAACAGAATGGAAATCAATGGCTATTGAAGGAGGTAACGTATGTTCCAGATCTGAAGAAAAATCTAATTTCAACAGGGCAGTTGGGAGGTGAAGGCTGTGTGACTACTTTTAGAGATAAAACCTAGAAGGTCACTAAAGGAGCCCTAGTAATAACAAAAGGAGAAAAGTTTGGTACATTGTATTTATGCAATGGTATTTCTAATTTTGTCAATGCTTTAACCTCTATAGGAGAAGATACGGTATTGTGGCATCATAGGCTTAGGCACATGAGTGAGAAGGGGATGCAGATTCTTCACTCAAGAAATTTGTTGCCAGGTTTGAAGCATGTTGATTTAAAATTCTGTGAGAATTGTGTTTATGGAAAATAGAAGAGAGTCAGATTCCTCAGAGTTGGGAAAGAAAATAAGAGCAAAAAATTAGATCTTGTGCATACAAATGTATGGGGACCTTCTCAAGTATCATCTCTCGGTGGCTATCGTTATTATGTTACTTTTATTGATGATGCAACCAGAAAAACCTAGATTTACTGTATTCGAAATAAATCGGATGTATTTGATACTTTCAAGAAATTGAAAGCTTTGGTTGAAAATGAGACAAGAAAAAGGTTGAAGTGTCTCAGATCAGACACTGAAGGTGAATATTGCAGCAAAGAGTTTGATAGGTATTTTGTTGGAAATAATACTGAGAGGGGGGGGGGGGGTGAATCAGTATTATCAGATCAGTAAAATCTTTCCAATTTCATACTCAGAAACATATACGCTACTTCAATTAAGTGTACCCGCGTGTACACGCTTCTGTGTCTAATGCAACTAGCGTATATCCAGAGATCTTAAGATTCAGTTAGCTTAATCTTCAGTAAATGCATCAGAACATTATTAAGCATATTAACAGTAAACAGGTGCAGTATAACAGAACAGAACATCACACAAGAGCCACACACATGAACACCATGATATAAGGTGGAAACCCAATGTGGGTGAAAACCACCTGCTGCAATTCGTCTCTTTCTTCTTTAATAAGAAACTTCTTTTACAATGTACTGGTGCAGTCCTTTACCAGTACGCAGGCTACAACCTGCAGAGGGCTACAACCCTCTCTCGTTTTCCAACTACTTCTGGAAGGGAGCTACAACCCCCTCAGCTCTTGTACTAGCCGATCCATTTACCAGTACGTAGGTGCTGACCCTACAACCTTCTTTCCTTCAGGGACCACGTTTCATCAATTTTTAGACTGGATCCAAGAGTACAAAACAAACATTACTGCAATACAATCATCAACTTATACTTGCATCATAATTCATTAAACAACCTAATACTGAATCACTGAAACCCTGTCATCAAGAACACAGAACCCAAACCAGAGCCCAGAACTCTGCAACAACCACCAGAATCAACAGCAACCTGAAATATCAAATCTTATTATGCATACGCTACTTCACTGTACCAAAACCGCGTGTATACACGCTTTCACTAAAGGCAACCCGCGTGCAGATCTAGAAATAATTACTTATGCCTTCGTTGTCAGATCCGACCCTTGCCAAGCGTCCCGAATAGATAAACAGCAATACCAGATCTTCTCACTTCATCAGACACCCCTTGCTTGCATCCATTTGCCTAAAGATCTTCTCCTTATATAGCCTTAGGCCCTTCACAATACCACGGTCCAAAACCATAGTAACACAATACCATCAACTTCAAAACTAGGGATCAACACGTCCATCGAGACACCATGGTCCAAAACCATAGGCACAACTTCCAAGGAATAACCGCCACGGACCAAAAGTAAGCTTTCCGACATGTACGCTCTTTTCCATTCATGAAACTGCGTGTACACCCTACTTGGTATATAGCGAACCTGCGTACATGCGACTTGGTATATAGTGAACTAGCGTGTATACGCGACTTGGGCTTAATGAATCTGCGTGTATGAACTTTCTTTTCCTGTTGTACTAAGATCTGTCCTCTAATTAAGTTGCCATTACCTGTACCTGTCTCTGAGTGAGTTGCCATCAAGGACAACACTTGTATCATAATGCCAACAATCTCCCCCTTTGGACTTGATGGAAACCACCACACCAAGTCACTCTCCCCCTTTGACATCAAGGGAAAAGGGCGGACCAAGATATTTTCTTCTTTGGTATACCTTCTACTATCCATACTGATGTCCATACTCTCCCTGAGTACATGCTGAAGTTTCTGATTTGGCTCCCCCTTTGTTTATGCCAAAGTGTACCAATCTATCCATGCTCCCCCAGAGCAGATGCAGGTTCTAAGACTAGCCATTCAGATCTGTACCATAAGCATCAGTCTGCAATACTATTCCTTTGATCAAACAACAAGATGTATCATTTAGTTTCATCAGCAACTTCTAACCATAATGCCAACAATGAATTATTTGAAGTATATGCTCCCCCTGAGTGTGATCCAACCATTTCCTGAGTCTGTTCTACTCCCCCTGAGCCTGAGCCAACCATGACTGAACCTGGCTCTGTTCTGCTGCCCTTTCTTCATATACGCGACTTTGCAGCCTGTAACTCGCGTATATACGCGACTTGTCTTCATTGTATCAGCGTATGCAAGGAATACTGAAATTCATCACTTTCAGATTCCCCTGTGTCTGTTATGTCAGCTGACTGAGTTATGCCACACTTTTCTGTCTCCGTCTTCTTCAATTCCTGGAACTGTGATGATGTATGGTCCTCTTGTTTTGAATTTTGAAATCTGCTCCTGCATTCCCTTGCTTTATGTCCATATTTGTTGCATGTATAACATCTTACATATTTCATGTTCCTTCTATCACAATCAATTGCTTTGTGTCCATATGCATTGCAGGCAAATCAATATCCTCTGAAATACCTGGGATGCAATGATCTTTTGTAATGGTCTTGAACCATTCTACTTCTACATCTGGTTGAAGCATGTCCAAGATTATGACATACATGACATTCAACATTATTCAGTGGAGGAAATAATCGTCCATAGTTAGGTGTAAAGGATCTTTCTTGAGGAATTTCTTTCCTTGGTTGTTCCTTGTTGAGCATTTCAGATTTCTCCTTAGAGTTTCTTGCCTCACCTTGTGAACTAGATTCACCTTCAACATATTCATGAAAACCAAGACCAGTCTTGATAGCAGGAGACCTTTGACTATTAAGAATATCATCCAAGACTTTAGTACTATCTTGAAATCGTAAAAGCTTATCCTTTTCTTCTATTTTACCTTTCAAGATATTTACCTCAACTTGATGTTGTTCTTCCTTTTTTAGATACTGATTCCTTAGGTCTTCTTCAGCTTTTCTTCCTTCTTCCACTTGTCGCTTTAGTTTGATCACTTCATGTTCTTGATCTTCAAGAGCTTCTTTGTTCTGTTCTCTTGATTTTTTAAGATCTTCTTTTAGAGAGAGGATCTTTGATTCAAGTCTCTGAATAGTTATGCTCTGATCCTTTACTATATCCTGCAATTGCTCCCTTACCCTGGTTACTGTCTCCAATTGTTCATTTAATTTGGTAACTTCTTCAGTTTCTGCATTCTTCTTTTCATGTGCCATGAGGCTTTTAATATCTTCGCTATTATTGGATGAAGCATTCTTCTTTTCATGTGCCATGAGACTTCTAATATCTTCACTATCATTGAATGAACTTTTAATATGGGTATAATAGCTTCTACCATCTTCTTCAGATATCTTTCCTTTGTTATGAGGGCATCTAGCAGCATAGTGACCAACTCTACCACATAGAAAACATTTGAAAGGTAGCTTACCTTTGAACCGTCCAGTTCCCCGTTCAAGATTCTTGACAAAATTTACCTCATCTTCTTCCTTTGACACTTCGAATGCGGCTTCTGGTGGTACCTCTTGTCGCATTTCAAAAGCAGTTAAGATCCCGTGAAGCTGTGACATAGTGATTTTCTGCACATTCTCCTTTTCTTCTATGGCAGATACTTTAGAATCAAATTTAGCAGACAGAGATCTCAAAACCCTTTCAACTAAGACAACTTCCTCAAATTCTTCACCCAGATCCCTCATACAATTCACAATCTCATCCATACGCAGGAAATAATTAGCTATGCTTTCATTACTATGCATCTTAAGAGTTTCATACCGGATTCTGAGAGTTTGAAGCTTTGCTCTTTTTACCTGATCATCTCCTTCGTAGCTTGTGACGATTTTGTCCCATATTTCCTTAGCCGATTTGAAATGCATGATCTTCATAAATTCCGATTGTGTAAAACTACTCAATAGGACAGTAACAGCTTTGGCATTGAGCTCATATTGCTTTTTCTTTGCTGGATCTGCAGGAGTTGCTGATGGGAATTTGTATCCTCCTTCTACGATTCCCCAAATTTCTGCTCCAAGTGATTGTAGATATGCAGTGGTTCTTATCTTCCAATGAGTAAAATTGTTCCCGTCAAAGACTGGTGGCCTGATGTGTGCCTCTCTTTCTGGATTAGCCATTTTGATGGATCTTTTCCTTCAAGCGATCAAGCTTCCTCTGAAGGACCTGCTCTGATACCAATTGTTGGAAATAATACTGAGAGGGGGGGGGGGTGAATCAGTATTATCAGATCAGTAAAATCTTTCCAATTTCATACTCAGAAACATATACGCTACTTCAATTAAGTGTACCCGCGTGTACACGCTTCTGTGTCTAATGCAACTAGCGTATATCCAGAGATCTTAATATTCAGTTAGCTTAATCTTCAGTAAATGCATCAGAACATTATTAAGCATATTAACAGTAAACAGGTGCAGTATAACAGAACAGAACATCACACAAGAGCCACACACATGAACACCATGATATAAGGTGGAAACCCAATGTGGGTGAAAACCACCTGCTACAATTCGTCTCTTTCTTCTTTAATAAGAAACTTCTTTTACAATGTACTAGTGCAGTCCTTTACCAGTACGCAGGCTACAACCTACAGAGGGCTACAACCCTCTCTTGTTTTCCAACTACTTCTGGAAGGGAGCTACAACCCCCTCAGCTCTTGTACTAGTCGATCCATTTACTAGTACGTAGGTGCTGACCCTACAACCTTCTTTCCTTCAGGGACCACGTTTCATCAATTTTCAGACTGGATCCAAGAGTACAAAACAAACATTACTGCAATACAATCATCAACTTATACTTGCATCATAATTCATTAAACAACCCAATACTGAATCACTGAAACCCTGTCATCAAGAACACAGAACCCAAACCAGAGCCCAAAACTCTGCAACAACCACCAGAATCAACAGCAACCTGAAATATCAAATCTTATTATGCATACGCTACTTCACTGTACCAAAACCGCGTGTATACGCGCTTTCACCAAAGGCAGCCCGCGTGCAGATCTAGAAATAATTACTTATGCCTTCGCTGTCAGATCCAACCCTTGCCAAGCGTCCTGAGCAGATAAACAGCAATACCAGATCTTCTCACTTCATCAGACACCCCTTGCTTGCATCCATTTGCCTAAAGCTCTTCTCCTTATATAGCCTTAGGCCCTTCACAATACCACGGTCCAAAACCATAGTAACACAATACCATCAACTTCAAAACTAGGGATCAACACGTCCATCGAGACACCATGGTCCAAAACCATAGGCACAACTTCCAAGGAATAACCGCCACGGACCAAAAGTAAGCTTTCCGACATGTACGCTCTTTTCCGTTCATGAAACTGCGTGTACACCCTACTTGGTATATAGCGAACCTGCGTACACGCGACTTGGTATATAGTGAACTAGCGTGTATACGCGACTTGGGCTTAATGAACTTGCGTGTATGAACTTTCTTGTCCTGCTGTACTAAGATCTGTCCTCTGATTAAGTTGCCATTACCTGTACCTGTCTCTGATTGAGTTGCCATCAAGGACAACACTTGTATCATAATGCCAACATATTTTTCAGAGAATGGAATTCGCATAGAGAAGAGAGTGCCAAGAACACCATAAGAAAATGGTGTGTCAGAAAGGATGAACGAGACAATCATGGAGCGTGCAAGGTGCATGAGATTGCATGTAGTATTTCCTTTACAATTTTGGGCAGATGATGTAGATACTATTGTTTATCTAATAAATAGAGGGCCTCAAGTTCCTTGGATGGTGGTATTCCAGAGGAGGCATGGACAGGTAAAAAGGTAAACTCATTTTTAAATACTTTTGGTTGTGAAGCCTTTGTCCACATTAATAAAGAAAATAGAACAAATCGTGAGGCAAAATCAAATAAATGTACCTTTATTGGATATGGTATTAATGATTTTGGTTATCACTTTTATGATTATGAAAAACACAAAATCATTAGGAGCAGAGATGTCATATTCAATGAAAATGTATTGTATAAGGATCAACTGCAAGAAAAGAAACAGGAAAAAGAAAATAGAGAATACACAATGCTTGATGAGATCACAAAAAAAGTGAAGGTTCTTGAAAATCATAATGATCAACAACAAAAACAACCACAACAGCAACAAGCACCTCAAACGCCTGAAAGTGGTGTTAGAAGATCTACCAGGATAAGTAGACCCCCTGAACGATACACTCCTTCATTATATTATGTATTGTTGGTTGGTTCTAGTGAACCAGAATGTTATGAAGAATCAGTGAAGGTAGAAACCAGGAAGAAGTGGGAGCAAGCCATGAAAGAAGAGATGGACTCCTTAGCACATAACCATACTTGGGACTTAGTCGGGTTTCCTACAGGTAAAACAACATTGCAGAATAAATGGGTTTACAGGTTGAAGGAAGAAGATGGAGGTAGAAAAAGGTATAAAGCTAGACTTGTGGTGAAGGGGTTTGCACAGAAAAAGGGTATAGATTTTGATGAGATATTTTCTCCTGTTGTTAAAATGACTTCAATAAGAACTATTTTAAGTCTAGTGGTAGCTGAAGATTTTCATCTTGAGCAGTTAGATGTAAAGATAGCCTTTCTCCATGGGGATTTGGAGGAAGATATATATATGCAGCAACCACAAGGATATGAGGTAAAAGGGAAGGAGAAACTAGTGTGCAGGTTGAAGAAGAGCTTGTATGGCTTAAAATAGGCTCTAAGGCAATGGTATCTAAAATTTGACAGGTTTATGTCTGAACAAGGTTATACTAGATGTCACTCTAATCATTGTGTTTATATCAAAAGGAAAAATGATGGCAGCGATATTATATTGTTATTGTATGTATATGACATGCTTGTTACAAGTTCTAACATGCAGGAAATAAATGTGATCAAAATAAAATTGGCAAAATCATTTTCAATGAAGGATTTGGGTGCTGCAAAACAAATCCTTGGTGTGAGAATAACTAGAGACAGGAAGAATTGAAAATTAACATTGTCTCAGAGTGAGTACATAGAAAAGGTGTTGAAAAGATTTAATATGTAGAATGAAAAACCAGTTAGTATACCTTTGGCTAGCCATTTCAAACTATGTAAGGAGGAGTGTCCCAAGACTCAGGAAGAAATGGCTTATATGTCTAAAGTTCCATATGCATCAACAGTTGGAAGCTTAATGTATGCAATAGTCTACACAAGGCCTAATATTGCACATGCAGTGGGAGTTATAAGTAGGTACATGAAAAATCTAGGAAAATAACATTGGATGGTGGTGAAGTAGATTCTCAGGTATTTGAGAGGTACCACAAATCAAGCATTATGATTTGGTGGTTCAAACATTGCTCTACAAGGATATGTTGATGCACATATGGCGGGTGATAGAGATAACAAGAGGAGCACAACAGGGTATGTGTTTACTGTAGGTGGAACAGCTGTCAGTTGGGTTTCAAAACTGCAAAGTGTTGTTGTACTCTCAACAATGGAAGCAGAGTATGTTGCTGCTACAGAGGCTAGTAAAGAAATGATTTGGTTACAAAGGTTTCTGGATGAATTGGGTAAGAAGCGAGAGTTGGGCAAGTTATACAGTGACATCCAAAGTGACATACACCTTGTAAAGAACTCTGCATTTCATTTTAAGACTAAACATATACAACTCAAGTACCATTTCATATGATCAGTGTTGGAAGATGGAGAGTTGAAGCTAGAAAAGACACACACTAGCCAGAATCCTGCAGATATGTTAACAAAAGTTGTAACCAGGGAGAAACTCAGATTCTGCTTGGTTTCAATTGGTATTCATGTATGATGATGAAGATGAGAAATATCTAGGTCAAAAGTCAATTCATTGTCTAGCAAATGAAGCAGCGGTTGAGTTGCTATAATCAGTCTCCAAGTGGGAGATTGTTGGGTGTGGAGCCTGATTATCTTCTTTATTCAGAGATATCACCACATTGGACCCTTGTTCGTAATGTGGCGAAAATACCGCCCGTAATATTTACGCTGCAAGCGGGGTCCGGGGGGGCGACAGTGATCTTTAGGAGCCCCCCCCGGCGGGGGATCGGGGGCAGCACCCCCAAAGCTAAAAATAGATGTAAAATTGCCTTGTAAAATGTTGTAATTTCGTAGTCAATCTGGGTCATTCATTAAGCGGAGATCTAACGGTAGAATTTATGTATAATTTAGGGTTTTTGCCCTAGAAGGAAACCCCTCGCTATATCTGAGGGAATTGTATTGCATCTATGTAGATCTGTATTCTGAGCGAGAAAGAGAGACGAGATTGAGTGAGAGAGAAGAGGAAATTACAACGGATCTTTTGTAGGTTGTATCTATTCAGTTTGCTAGATAATAGAAAAGGAAGGACTAGTTGTTTCTCCGTGGATGTAGCCCAAATTGGATGAACCATGTATATCTGTGTCTCTCTTGTTTTATGTGTTTTCTGTGTTTATATTTATGCAATATATTTTATGTGTTCCATTGCTCTGTAATATATAATTTTCTAACAAAAATAATAAGCATTAAAGTTAAGACTATAAATATGTCAAAATTTTAAATTGTTGGATTAATTGTATGAGTGATAAAATAAATAAAAAAATCATGATTCTACAAAGTGGATTTTATTCAAGATAATCGAGCAACAATTATAAGAAAAATCCATTATACCACAAAACTAACATAAATGCAAATATCTAATTATTTTAACTATTCAACATGGTCTAATGTCATAACAGGAATGTGGTTTTATCATTTAGTTGGATTAATATTTAATATCATCCAACCTATCATTTGTAAAGGATATATTCATCCAAAACAACTTCTAATATTGGTCATCTTTTAAGATGCATCCAAAACTGGCAAGAAAAAATTCGTCTTGGCACAAACCCTTTGATGGAAACTTGATGAGGATAATAGAAAATGGGAACTAGTGCTTGAGATTATGTCCAAGATCAAAACCTTTGAGCAATAGAACAATGGTCCAAGTCAATTGGAAAGAGGGTGACACTAGCAAGGAGTGCAGATTGAGATTCTTTCCACTCTTCATTTAATTGAGTCAATAACCATAGATTTAAGGATGTTAACACAATACATATATGCTCTCTCCTAATATTGGTGGTATCTTTTATCTTAGGAATTTTTTAATAGTTTGTGTAAACAACTAGCAATTGAGTGGTCATCAACACAAAATTGTTTCATTGATTACATATAATTCAACAAATTAAATATGAGGTTTGTTATGCATTGCCTAAATGCTTTGCGTGTTGTACCTAGTTGAATTTCACTCTTCAATTTAGTTTTACAAAGCATGATTGTTCAAAATGAAAAAGTAATCAACATGGTTTAAAAAAGTAGTAGTTCTAGGCTATGCCACATAGTTTAGGTTCGACCTTGAGTTCCGCAATGATTAGGTTGGTTCAAATTCAAAAAATTTAATGAGATTCAGATAAGGTTTGTCTATATATATAGATAAATAATGACAAACCTAATATGAAATATAATATAAAATAGTAAGAAATCAGCATCAATAAACATAAAAAAATAATAAAATAGATATGGAAACTATAAAGATAGAGCTTGAGTTGTGACATGAGGTTACGAGCTTGAATAGTGGACGCATTAAACAACCATGAGGTTCAATGAACCATAATGACAGTCAAAAAATAATTTAAGTTCATTGAATTTCATATCTCAAGGTTGAAGTTTAATGAACCTTGTGATATAGGGTCTATGGAACTATATCAAAATATTCTTCTTTAGAGATCCCATTGTTTTTTCACCCTATTAATTTTCTAATATTCCCTTGAAGCTTGACACTTATTGTAGGATCACAATTTGGAAAATTGATTCTCCTAATGCCAAATTATCTTTTCTAACTAAATATCAACCATGAAATATAATGTTGGCATGGTTTTTTTTTTTTTTTACACTGCACACAGTAAGAGACTATGCAAGAAATCCGGGATCAATAATCACAAGATGTGTGTCATCACCTATGAAGCCCTTCCCCTTTATGCATTAACAATCATATCTCAATTTATGAAGTGTGTGTTCTATCATTCCACAATAATTAATGTGTAGCAGGTGGAGACCTCTGTAAATCATGGTGAGAACATCATTTCCTTAGCACTAAGTTGCATTTGAGCTCTGAACTTCTCCATCTCAAAATAATAATAAAAATATCTTAGTGGGAACAAGTATGCACCTCCTCATCCTTTAATATTTTTTTATGACATCAAGAGAAGTAAAATGCATTTTTGCATCCTCAATGTCCTTTTTTATCACACTAAGATAAGTAAGATGCATTCTACAACCTCAATGGAGATGTGGTGGGGATCATGGTGATCCATGAATTCTTTCTATGCAAAGGTGCACTAAATATAAACTGTGAATTGGGAGAGCATTCAATATGGACATTGATCCAGACCCATATAAACCCAGGTCTAATATAATACCTTGAGGTTCAGGAGCTTGAGAACGTATAGTATGGTAGACATATTATCAAATAACAAAGTGGTCGATGATGTGTATCTCAAGTTCACACAAATGGATAACATAACTCCAAAAGTAAAACCTCCAAGGGCATCCAATATGGATTTAGATGGTTTGAGCTAGTGAGATAGTAAAATCGAGACCGCAATGGATGGCACGATGATGAACCAGTTTTCACAAAGGCTTATTGCAAACACATTATTATCATCAATACATAATTATCATCAAGAAAATGGCTTAAAAATCAGTCAAATCCATATAACTCAGGAATGCATTTGGAATAGAAATATTCATAACTAAGATGATGTGGTCTCAAACATTGAAGGTTGGATACATGGACAGGGAAGGAATGTATTTGGGTTCTGTCACAAATAACTTGAAAATTAGGGATATGGAAATGGCTGCTACAAGGGTATTTGCATCATTTGAGATTATATGAGCCCACCCAGGAAACCAACTCAACATCTAACTGCTACTTTTTTGCTTAATAATCTCTCACCATTTATTTGTTTCCTTTTCTAGTAGGTTATTGTCTTACCCTCCTCCATCCCCTTAATCATCTTTTTTCAAACTACAATAATTTACAAACTTATGTCTTCTTTCATACTTGGCAAATGCCAAATCATGAAATAATTCACTACATGGAAGCCATTTCAAGCCTTGGAAAAAAGGTATCATGTTGGATGGCTTAAGCCTAAACATGGAAGATCCCCTCATCAAAGAAAACCCCAAAGAACCAACCAGAATAGATGACGTTGTTAGGATTTTGATGAACAAATTCAGAGATACCAAGGGAATACTCTAAGAGAACAACAAGTCTAGAACAAATTTTTTCCCCAACGATGCATGTGCTTCTCTAGTATTATGTTTTTTTTCATGATGGACAATACTCAAGCTTCCACTCCCTTAATTCGATCATGGCCTTCTTCACCCGGAAACCTTGACATGGATTTTTCTTTTCATATGAGGGTGACTCTAATAATATCTTTCTAGTTCCATATGATATTTTGCAACCTCCAGCAAGAGACATAGCAAACATGTTGAAATCCAGCAAGAAAATCTAGTTTTGACTTTTCCTTGGTCAAACTAGATTAAAATTTCAATTTCAATTTCAATTTCAGTAGAATACTTTGAGGTAGTTAACTGAGGTGACATGGATTTTTTCACTTAGTTAATTTGAGTTGGAGATGGTTGAGTTCAGTTATACATGATTGATTTCTAATTTGTAGCAATCTAATTCAGTTAAGTTGAGTTATTGTCAGTTAAACTAGTTCCAACTGTTGGAGAAACTAGTGGAGGGTAAAGTGGTGCACTGTAACTTCCATCACACACAATGGTCACCCAGTCAATTGATCAATCAACCAAAAATAACTTATGCATGTAGATAATTCGAGTAACCTCATGGAGATTGGAGTTAAAGGGTAGTTTAATATCATTTGTAAACTATTTCAAGTTGTACCGATGGTGCGTGCAGTCAAAGGATGGGCCTACAAGAATTGTGCAATCCAATTGAGGAATTTCCCTAAAAAATAGGGGATAATTCCTCAATGAACAATGCAAGGAAATAGGAGCTTGGAGGCTTGAAAATTTGGCTAATTATTTGTTAGGTTCAGTCAGTTAGGTAGAGGATAGAAGATACAGGTGCAGGTTGTGCTCAAGTTTTGAGCAAGCATATTGTATTCATCTAGATTCTTTGATTAATGCAATACAAACAGTAAGGGGTTTTCAATAGTTTATTTCCCATAGATAAATCTCTATGTATGTGTGTTGAATATTGATGCATGTTAATGATTTTTATTCTCGATCGTGAATTTTCTTCTGCAGATCAATAGAGTAGCTTCTAGTCTTATGATTTAGTAAATTTCATGAGCATTTTAGAATCTACACATTAATTTCTACATGGTATCAAAGATATTTTCACAGTAGAGAAGAGATTTCAAATTTTTCATTGTAGGAGGTTCAAATTTGAAGATCAGTGTTCAGATTTTCTCCAAGATTGAGAAGATGACTTTCAATGTACTCAGGATTGAATATGGTTTGGAAGGAACCATAAATTTTGTGGCTTGGAAAATCTGCATGGAGGCAATATTGGGTGAGAATGGGCTGCTAGAATACATCAAGACAGATTTAGCAAAACCCCAACCATATTATTCTTAGAATCTTTATTAGTGGAAGAAATATGTGGCCAAAGCGAGGAGAATCACATTGGACGGAGTATGGGATAATATTGTTTCAAATATCCATGGGAAAGAGACCTTGTTCGTGATGTGGAAAACACTTACAAAGTTGTTTGAGAACAATAGTGACCACAAGAAGATGGCACTCAAGGACAAGCTTGGAAGCATCAATATGAAAATGAATGACACAATTCCACAGTACCTGGGCAGGTTTAAACAGTTTCATGATGAAATTGGCGAGGTTGGTGTTAATGTCCTTGAAGAAGATCTAGTAGCTCTAGCCCTCTTGGACCTTCCTAAGAGCTAACATAGTTATCAATATTTGGTAAATGGTAGAGAAAAACTACCACAGTGGTAGTGGTTATGGTCCAATGTAGTGCAGGAAGAAATAAGGTAGAGAAATAGAGACGAGACTTCATCCAAGGTCGAGGAAGAGGAGAACTATGCCTTGGATGGAAAGAAAAAGAAAGGGAAAGGGAAGAAATCCCAATCCAAAGTAGAATCTAGTCAAGGGGGAAAAAGAAAGACTTGTCTAGAATAAAATGCTTTCACTCTCATGAATTTAGGTACTATGCCATGAAATGTCCACACAAGAAGACAAGCGAGAACACCTAAGGAGGACCGACAGGTGAAGCTCTAGCTTCACAATTCGAGCTTGATTTTACTCTCATTGCATGCATGGCAAGCATAGTAATGGGAAGCGTGTGGTATCCTGACAGTGGTGCCTAATTCCATATGATGGGAAATAAATATTTTTTCAGTGACTTGGAGGAGAAAGATCTCTAGATGCACATCGAGAAGGGAGATGATGGAAGGTACAATGAAACCAAGATCGGCACCGTCACCTTTTAGAGGGAGTCAAGCTCCCCTCTAAGGCTCAAGGATGTGATGTTTATACCGGGTCTAAAGAAGAATTTTGTTTCCATCTTGGTGTTGGAAGACCCTGACTACGATGTGATATTCAACAAAGGAAAGGCATTTCTAATACACATCGCCACAAGACAAGTGAATCAGATTAGGGTTCGAGTGAAGAACCTCTACAGGTTGGTTGTGGAAGACTATGCTTCTTTGAGCACAAAGTAGGAAGGTGTAAAGCTGAGATGTTGGTGAATTATGGCATAGAATACTTGGCCATTTTCATCATGGAGCTTTAAAGATCATGCAGTAAATCACCACATACCTCCCCAAAGGATCACTAGAGCATATTTTCGATAGAAATAGTCAACACCAATGTAAACTCACGTTCAACCCACAAAGGGGGATCTTAAGGGAGGAATCCATTTCTCTTGTGTGTATGTGGGATAACAAATAATGCCCCCTCTCATTTTCATGAAGTGTTCCTAGTATAAATCCATCTTAGAGTCAAGGCCACAAAAATATGAAGTCCAAGAAAACCAAATGAATTGTCTATAAATAAACTCTCTGATAACTTAACAACAACATACAATGATGTCATTTATATTAGAGGTGTTCACTTGAATTATGTTACAAATTTAATCATTCCCCCACAAAAATGTGTCATGCTCCCTTGTGATGATGCATCAACCCTACTAGAGAACAACCTCATGTTGTAAAAGGAATTTAAACATGATGTAACTTTAATAGTGCCCCACATTCACTCCCTGGCTCACCACTCATGGCTAAGGTGAGGTTATTTCAAGAATTAATATGGACAATATCATTTTATTTTCTCTTATTTATAGTATTCTACATTGACACAATTGATTTTTTTTAGCAAACAAAATATTTGAATCAAGGGTGTTACACTAAAATTTGTCACCATGACTATTTGCAGTTAGTATGGCTCCATCAATTGTCATACTGTCCTCCTTGGCAAGTCTTATAGCTCTGCTCCTCATGTCAAACTCCAAGAAAGAGAGAAAGTACTTAAAAAGTCAATTAACTCTGGTTACGTAGTTTCTCTTACCCTTACCTGCGTGTACGCACCTCAAGTTCACAATACCTGCGTACTTGTACGCTCTGTCTGTAAAGGGGTGGGTGCGTACTCCTGCAAAGGTCAAAAGGCACGAGTTTTACTTCAAAAAAGTTACTTGTGGTCGAATCTAGAGCATTCTAGAAGATGGTTTGACGTGTATTGAGCGCCTCCAGATGGTTCATGCATCCCAAAGAAAGAGGAACTTATCCCATGAAGAGGGGAGTTATCCCATTGAAAGAGGGGATTATCCCATTCATGGTGGACCTGATTAACTTCCTCCAAAGCATTATAAATACAGGCATTGGGCCAGAGGGAGGGGAGGTTGAAAGCTGAACATTCCTAAGGGTAGATGCTGCTGAAATTAGGACTCCCTTATAGAGCTTGAGAGGAGAGATTCCCATCCTTTCTTAGCTTCATTTGGAAGTGGGTGAGCTGATCAAAGTAAAGGAGAACTCTTGCTGGACCCTGGGAGGGACCTGCACAACACCAAGGCACTGGTTGTAATGGTTTCTTTTGTTTCCAATTAATACAATTAAGTTCATTTTTCTCAACAAGTTGTTATATATAATTTGTTTCATATACTCCTTGGTCTTTATGATGAATATGTTTTATTATATGAGTTATTCAGGTGCTATGTAATCATTTGCTTGTTAGTGAATGCAGGTTTCAAAGAGAAGGAGGAGCTCATCTGGATCGGAGAGGCTTGGCTACTACAAACAGCATTGGACTAAAGGTATGCTTTAAACACCCGGTTGCTTGTATTTTAAATGCATATTTAGGGAAAGATAGTGCTTGATTGTCTTGTTTGTCACTAGAAAGCCTTAGCTTCTAGGGAGGTCGGTTTTGTCCGCAAATTTGACTCTTTCCGCATGACAAAGGGTTTGCTCCTTGTGCATTACAGCTAGATAGGTCGTGTCTTTATGAATCATCTATTCATTTCCGACTCCTTATGTGTGAGAGCACTAAAAGATCCATCTCAACATGAAGTGTAGATATTGTGAGAAATTTAGATCAACGCTTTGCAGATTATCTAGTTGTTTTACATTTGTTATACACAGTAATAAGGGAATTACCCACACACATACCCTCAAAACCAATACCTAGTTCTCTAAAAATAAAATGGTGCCAATATTCTCAATTAGAGGCGAAGGATTCTCCTCGGAGGTGAGTGTGTTGGTTTGAGATATTGTTTATGGAGTTGGATGCTTAGTGGTTAAGGGCTTCAAGGGTTAAGGGCCAAGGGCTTGGGAGTCAAGGGATTTAGGGGTTAAGGTATTAAGAGTTATGGGATTTAGGTTTTAGGGGTTAAGATGTTTAGGGGTTATGGTTTATGGTTTAAGGGTCACGGGTTAAGAGGATAAGGGGTTAGGGCGTAGGGGGTTCATGGATTCTAGGTTGGGGGTTAGTGGCTTAAGGTTTTAATGGGTGATCAAGGGGTTAATTGGTTATGAGTGTAGGGGTTAAGGGATTATGGCTTGGATGTTAAGGGGATATGGAATTTAGTGGTTATGGGTTAAGTTCTTATGGTTTTTGATAATGGGGCCCCTAATCCCCTTATCACCAATATTTTTGGTCCCCCTATCAATCACTCCCATCACCTTCACTCTAGCCCCCTACCGCCTATGAAAATAGTTCCTAAGCCCCCTTATCATTATCTAATGTTAGGATTATATATATTAGTAAACCAGGATTGGACCTTCCACTTATATCCATCCATTCTACCCTTGTGTCCCCTTTCCCATTCAATACACCACAAGATACCCCTACCACCTTTTTGGTCATACCATTGCACTTCTCCTAATGTTATGAACCCCAAACTTTATTCCCAATGCCCCTAAAACTACACCCTTATCCCCCCTTCACTAAGGGCTTAAATGAATTAGGGCTTATGGGTT
This sequence comes from Pinus tabuliformis, assembly GCA_031772625.1. NCBI lineage: Eukaryota > Viridiplantae > Streptophyta > Pinopsida > Pinales > Pinaceae > Pinus > Pinus tabuliformis. Next base: position 71,308,053 of record CM062815.1, read on the forward strand.
TTTATAAGGGAGTCCCTAATCCCCTTATCAAAACTATTGGGGGTTCCCCTATCAACTGAAATTGCATGATACATGTTGTATATTCTAGAGACAACCTCTGATTGTTGAGAGATCAGTGCCTAGAACATCTAGATCTGATGTGTCTCCAGTAATTCTTCAAAGAATAGAGACATCACTTATAACTTTTCTTACAAAGAGAATTTAATTGGTTCAATCATCGAAGAAAGACATAATCCATGATTTCTTTGTACATTCATATATACATGATACCCAGCAGCATAAATGATAAATCAAGGAGGCCAAACAGCTCAAGGAATTACAGATCAATTACTTTAGTATGAATACGAAAGCAGAAAGAAAGAGAGGAAGTAACCCATCATGTAGAGCTTGAAATATTGAGAATTCCACACTTCTCTGAGTTTAGAAAGACATGATGAATATGCAAAAGGAATGGATGCAAAGATTCACAGAGCACAATTAAAGATTTAGTTTCCAAAGACTCATACAGGCATTTGTGCTAACATCTTAATTCAAATGAATTTGTAAGAAAGCAGGAAACATATCTGGCAGCTACATAACGTGGAATCTGAGAGGAACATGAACATTATGAAATTACAATAGAGAGAATACATATTGTAATCCTAGAACGAAGGAATCACCATTGATTTTTCATTAATAATCTGAGTAATACATCCTTAAATGAAGCAGAAACATTCCCAAAAATTACAAACAGTTTTCTTTCCAAAATCCTGAACCCATCTTCATTTCTCGAGATAATATATATATAAAGAACTTTAAACATAGGTCGTTAAAGAAATATTCTTTATTTTTTTTTTCCATCATTGCAAAAATCACATATCAAAATTGTAGCATGCACGAGAGCACAACCATTCTAGTCAAAATAAAATATCTTGCCAAAAACATAGTAAAACCTAGAGTAAAAATAACTGGAAAGTGAAATAAAAGGCCATAGCTGGCACAATAAGAATAATCTTTCAGGAACGACGAGATGATGTTGATGCTTGGTGAGAAGTAGTTGAAACCCGAGGATGAACCATCTGAAGTAGTGGGGGGTTGGAAAATTGTTCGCATCACTACCACATGGATGGAGGAGGTGGAGGGATAGAGTTGAACTGTCTATAATGGAGCCTGAGATGGATCACCCCTGTGTAATCTAATTTGTGTTGAAATGTACTTTTAACCATTTCGAGAAGGTGAAATTATTTCTCAAGGAAATTCATTATGGTTGTTCCTTTGAGGACCAACATTTTCTCGAGAGCTGCTCCAGTCCTGCTTTTAATCTCGATCATTTTCTGGGTATATAGCTCTTGTGTGAACAACTCTCCATTTGGCCCCCACAAGTTAGGTAACCCGGCATCGAGGAGCTTTTTGAACTTGTCATTGAAAGCTTCCACCTCCTTTTGTAGCCTTGTTAGGCTCTCTTCCTCTTTAGCTCTGGCTTCTTCCTTTGAAATAACCTTTGAAATTTCCACCACTACATCCATTCTGTCAGCTATATCTAGTGGCCTTAGCTCCTCAATTGACCTCTCAGTTAGGAAATGAATGTATTTCTTAGCATACTAAGAGTTGGTGATGCTTTCCTACTTGCCATTTAGGAGAGAAGGGGAATATTTGGCATTGAGTTTCTTTTGATCTTGTATCAAGGCTATTTGTTCCCAACTTTGGTTGATCTCGTAAATGATCTTATCCCATACCAATTGCCTAGTCTCAATGAGAGCCAAATTTCCTTTGATCTGGGTCCTTAGTTCCTTGTTTTCTTGAGTGTCACTTTGTAAATCCTTAGTGAGCTTATTTGTATTTACAATCGATGGCTGGAGTGACTTCTCTTTCTGAGCTACTTGAAATCTGGTGACATCTAAGTAACTCTGAGCCTTCATTAACTCCCCTTCAGATAGTCACAACCCGGTTAATGCCTGAGTGAGGCGACCAGTGGGATTTTGAGGATCTTCGGGCACTATTATCATGCAAACATGAGAAGTGATTCTATTATGTAAATCCATTACTGTCAGCTCTAAGGCAGTAACTTTGTTCTTTCTCTCGGTCAGTTCCTACATTAAAGCCTCTTTCTCATTTTCGCTTTGGATCAACTCAGGATTTTGAATGTGCTCACCCCCATGCATCTTTAATTGTCATCTCAACTCCATATTATCTTTCTATGTGGCCTATAAGACAACTTCCACTGCTTCCTTATCCTCGAGATCCACCCCCATATTCATGATCAACTCTTTATATACTTCCTTTTATTGAAAAATCACACAGGACTTGATCTTCTCTGTCTTTACCTTTTCGGAGATTTTCTCTATATAGATTTGAGCCCGGTCAATGGTCATTTGGTGCTTGTTGATGTCATTATACAACATCTCTCCCACCTGCCTATGTAAATTGACTTTGTCTTCCAAAAGGACACTAGTTAGATCCAAAGACACATCCAAATCCTGGAACTGGGAGCCAGAAGGCAGGGTTTGGATTGAGGGATGCTACAATATTATTTTCATCTCCTCTTTCTCTAGGTCCATCACAGCTAGTACCCTGGTGTGGCGAGGAGTTATCTTGGAGGCCATTTCTTGGTGCAACTTTTCTTTTGCTCTCCCGTTTCTCACATGGATGGCTTTACCTTGTGACTAGCTTGTTCCTACAACATAAAGGTTTTCCTTGGATTATGGGACAACTACCTCGATCGAGGATGTTGATGAAGCAACTGGTGGTATTTCCAGGTTGATTTAGAAACCCAATCTATCAGACACTTGTGTTTCTATCTGGATACACTGTGCTTCCTCCTCCTGTTCTTGTTCCTATTCAAGCCCTTGACTTCTTTCCCTTTTCTGAACATTCCCCTCTTCCATGTCAGTTGTACCTGAAGTGTGAGGAGTCCTCTTTTGTACTTTATCCATGTTGACTGGGGATTCAGTCTCCATTTCTGTATTAAGAGGCTAGGAATCAAAGTTAGCTTTCCATTCAACCTCAGGCTTAGGATCATGTACATAAGTTGAGGCTTTAATCTTTTCCCTTCTTCGAGCAAGGATGCCTCAGGGATTGTAATGCCAAATTTGTCCTTTCTCAAACTCCATGGCTTCGAGCAAGGCCTCAACTATTTTGAAGGCTTGTCTGGTACTTATCACAAA